>CAKJTW010000028.1:30961210-31597457 GCA_917880005.1 Nanger dama
TTTGTCTTCAATATTTTGGAAGAGTTTGAGAAGACTCAGTATACGTTCTTTTTGTACATTTGGTAGAATTCCCCAGTGAAACCATAACATCCAAGATTGCTAAAGCAATCTTGAGGGAAAAGAACAAAGCTGGAGGCATAACCCACCCACATTTTTAGACAATAGTACAAAGCTACAGTAAGGAAAACAGCATGGCATTGGCAAAAAAACAGACGTATCGATCAGTGCAACAGAAGAGTCAAGAAATAAACCAATACAACTACAGTCAATTAATCTTCAACCAAGGAGGCAAGAATATTCATTGATAAAAGACAATATGTTTAGCAAGTGGTGTTGGGAAAGCTGGTGAGCCGCATGTAATCAGTTAGAACATACTCTCACACCATACACAAAAATAGATTCAAAATGGCTTAATAGTTGCTATAATACATGACACCCTAAAACTCCTAGAAGAGAACATAGCCAAAACGATCTCTGACATAAATTATACCAATGTCTTCACAGACCAGTCTATCAAGGCAAAATAAATAGAAGCAAAAATAAACAAATGGGACTTATTCAAACTTATCAGCTTTTGCATAGTAAAAAAACCATAAACAAAATGAAAACACAATCTATGCATTGGGAGAAAACATCTGCAAATGAATCAACTGACAAGGGCTTAATTTCAAAATATACAAACACCTCATGCTGCTGCTGCTGCTAAGTCGCTTCAGTCATGTCCAACTCTATGCGACCCCATAGATGGCAGCCCACCAGGACCCCCGTCACTGGGATTCTCCAAGCAAGAACACTGGAGTGGGTTGCCATTTCCTTCTCCAATGCATGAAAGTGAAAAGTGAAAGTGAAGTCACTCAGTTGTGCCCGACCCTCAGCAACCCCATGGACTGCAGCCTTCCAGGCTCCTCCACCCATGGGATTTTCCAGGCAAGAGTACTGGAGTGGGGTGCCATTGCCTTCTCCAACAAACACCTCATACAACTTAGTAAAAAAAAAAACAACAAAAAAAACCCAAGCAAGCCAATCCAAAAATGGACAGAATGCATAAACAGACATTTCTTCAAACAAGACATACAGACGGCCACATAAAAGATGCTCAACACTGCTAATTATTAGAAAATGCAAATCAAAACTACAATGAGATATCACCTCACATCTGTCAGAATGGTCATCATGATAAAGTACACACACAGTAAATGCTGGAGAGGGTGTAGAGAAAAGGGAACCCTCCCACACTGTTGGGAATGCACTAGTGCAACCACTATGAAGAACAGTACAGAACTTCCTTAAAACACTTAAAATAGAGTTGTTATATGATCCAGCAGGGCTTCTCTGGCAGCTCAGTGGTAAAGAATACACCTGCAATAAAGGAGACACAGATTCAATCTTTGGATCAGGAAGATCCTCTGGAGGAGGGCAGGGAATCCCAATTCAGTATTCTTATCTGGAGAATCCCATGGACAGAGGGAGCCTGGTGGGCTATAGTCCATAGGGTCGCACAGAGTTAGACACAACTGAAGTGACTGAGCATGCATGCACAATCCAGCAATTACACTCCTGAACATATATCTGGACAAACTCTAATCTGAAAAGACATATGCAGCCCTATGTTCATAACAACCCTACTTAAAATAGCAAAGACATGAAAACAACCTAAATGTCCACTGAAAGATGAGTGGATACAGAAAATGGGGTATGTAAATCTGAGTGCCAAAGAATTGATGCTTTTGAACTGTGGCGTTGAAGAAGACTCTTGAGAGTCCCTTGGACAGCAAGGAGATCCAACCAGTCCATTCTGAAGAAGATCAGCCCTGGGATTTCATTGGAAGGAATGATGCTGAAGCTGAAACTCTAATACTTTGGGCACCTCATGAAAAGAGTTGACTCATTGGAAAGACTCTGATGTTGGGAGGGATTGGGGGCAGGAGGAGAAGGGGGATGACAGAGGATGAGATGGCTGGATGGCATCACTGACTTGATGGGCGTGAGTCTGAATGAACTCCTGGAATTGGTGATTGACAGGGAGGCCTGGTGTGCTGCGATGCATGGGGTCGCAAAGAGTTGGACACGACTGAGTGACTGAACTGAATACATTATGGAATATTACTCATCCATAAAAAATGAAATAATGCCATTACCAGCAACATGTAAGGACCTAGAAATTACAATACTAGGTGAAGTAAGTCAGAAAGAAAAAGATAAATATCATAGGATATCACTTATATGTGGAATCTAAAATGTGACACAAATAAACTTATCTATGAACAGAAACATACTCACACATATAGAGAACAGACCTGTGATTGCCCAGGGGGCGGGTGGGTGAGGAGAAGGATGGTTGGGCATTGGGGATTAGCAAATATAAAATATTATATATAGAACAGATAAACAACAAGGTCCTACTGTATAACACGGGAAACTATATGTTCAATATTCTATAATATACTATAATATTTAAAAATAGGAAAAAGAATATATATAAAAACCTGAAACACTTTGCTGCACATCAGAAACTAACACAACATTGTAAATCAACTATACTTCAATAAAATAAAATAAAAAGACAATTGTCTTACAAAACAATTATCTTACAAAACTGTAAGACAATACAAATAAAGGAAAGAATCTACAATCATAGACTGAAACAATTTTGTTAAAATGTTCATACTACCCAAAGCAATCTGCAGATTCAATGCAGTCCAATACTCTGGCCACCTGATGTGACAAGGCAACTCACTGGAAAAGACCCTGATGCTGGGAAAACTGAGGGCAAGAGGAAAAGGGTCAACAGAGGATGAGATGGTTGGATGACATCACTGACTCAATGAACATGAATTTGAGCAAGCTCCAGGAGATACTGAAGGACAAGAAAGCCTAGTGTACTGCAATTCATGGGGTCACAGAAAAGTCGAACACAGTTCAGTTCAGTCGCTCAGTCGTGTCCGACTCTTTGTGACCCCATGAATTGCAGCATGCCAGGCCTCCTGTCAATCACCCAACTCCCGGAGTTCACTCAGACTCACGTCCATTGAGTCCATGATGCCATCCAGCCATCTCATCCTCTTGCTCTCAGTTTTTCCCTTCTCCTCCTGCCCCCAATCCCTCCCAGTATCAGTCTTTTCCAATGAGTCAACTCTTCGCATGAGGTGGCCAAAGTACTGGAGTTTCAGCTTTAGCATCATTCCTTCCAAAGAAATCCCAGGGCTGATCTCCTTCAGAATGGACTGGTTGCATCTCCTTGCAGTCCAAGGGACTCTCAAGAGTCTTCTTCAGCACCACAGTTCAAAAGCATCAATTCTTCAGTGCTCAGCCTTCTTCACAGTCCAACTCTCACATCCATACGAAGCTGTCGAACACAACTTCGTGAGTGAACAGGAACAAGGAAAATACCAATGGCGTTTTTCAAAGAACTAGAAAAAATGGTCCTAATACTTACACAGAAACACAAAAGAATTTGAGTAATTAAAGCAATCTTGAGAGAAAACAACAAAGCTGGAGGCATAATGCTCCCTGATTTCAAATTATAGTATAAAACTATGGCGTTCAATACAGTAGGATATTGAGCATAAAAAGAAACAGATCAATGTAACAGAATAGAGAGCCCACAAATAAACCCATGCATATACTACCAATTGTTTTAGGGCAATGGTCAAGAATATGCAATCAGAAAAGGATTGTCTCCTCAGTAAATGGTGGTGGCAAACTGCATAGCCTGGACTGCTATCTTACATCATACACAAAATTAACTCAGAATGGACTAAAGACTTGAATGTTTAAGACCTGAAACCCTAACACTTTAGAAGAAAACATAAGCTGTACGCTCTTTGACAGCTGTCTTGGCAATTATTTTTTGATTTGGTAAAGAAGGTAACAATAAAAGGAACTATACCAAACTAAAAAGCTTTTGGGAATTCCTTGGTGGTGCAGTGGTTAGGACTCCATGCTTTCAATTGCCAAGGGCCCAGGTTTGATCTCTGGTCAAGGAACTAAGATCCTATAAGTCACACAGCACAGTCCAAAACCAATCCCCACCAAAAACTTCATAGCATGAAAACCATCAACAAAATGGAAAGAAAGCACACAAAACCTGAAAATCATATATCTGATAAGGTATCTGATAAAATGCTGGAATCAAGATTGCTGGGAGAAATATCAACAACCTCTGATAAGCAGATGTTACTGCCCTAATGGCAGAAAGTGAAGAGGAACTAAAGAGCCTCTCGATGAAGGCGAAAGAGGAGAGGGAAAAAGCTGGCTTAAAACTCAATATTCAAGAAACCAAGATCATGACATCCAGTCCCATCACTACATGGCAAATAGATGGGGAAAAAAATGGAAACCGTGACAGACTTTACTTTCTTGAGCTCCAAAATCACTGTGGACGTGACTGCAACCATGAAATTAAAAGACATTTGCTCCTTGGAACAAAAGTTGTGACAAATCTAGACAGCATTTAAAAAAGCAAAACATCACTTTGCTGACAAAGGTACATACAGTCAAAGCTATGGCTTATCCAGCAGCCATGTATGGATGTGAGAGCTGGACCATCAAGAAGGCTGCTGCTGCTGCTAAGTCGCTTCAGTTGTGTCCAACTCTGTGCGACCCTATAGACGGCAGCCCACCAGGCTCCCCCGTCCCTGGGATTCTCCAGGCAAGAACACTGGAGTGGGTTGCCATTTCCTTCTCCAATGCATGAAAGTGAAAAGTGAAAGTGACGCAGCACTGAAGAATTGATGCCTTCTAACTGCAGTGCTAGCAAAGACTCTTGAGAGTCCTTTGGACAGCATGAAGATCAAGCCAATCAATCCTAAAGGAAATCAACCCTGAATATTCATTGGAAGGACTGATGCTGAAGCTCCAATACTTGGGCCACCTGATGAGAACAGCCAACTCACTGGAAAAGCCCCTGCTGTGGGGAAAGATTGAGGGCAGGAGGAGAAGGGGGTGACAGAGAAAGAGATGGCTGAATGGCATCAGCAACTCAATGGACATGAGTTTGAGCAAACTCTGGGAAGTGAAGGATGGGGAAGCCTGGCATGCTGCAGTCCACAGGGTTAGAGAGTCAGACATGACTCAACATCTGAAGAACAACTATCTGATCAAATATAAAGAACTCACAAAATTCAATAAGCAATACAAAAAAGGAGCAGAGTGTCTAAACAGGCATTTTTCCAAAGAAAACATACAAACAGGCATTTTTCCAAATAAAACATAGAAATAAAAACATGTACATGAAAAAATGTTCAGCATCCCCCAAAATCAGAAATTCAAATCAAAAACACAATGAGATTTATTGCCTCACACTTGTCAGAATGGCTATTATAAAAAGACAAGAAATAACAAGTGTTGGTGAGGATATGGAGAAAAGGGAGCCCTTGTACACTGTTGGTAGGAATGTAAACTGGTGTAGCCACAATGGAAAAGCATATCAAGATTCCTCAAAATTTAAAATAGAAGTACCATATAATCCGGCAATTTCATTTCTGAGAATTTATCTGAAGGAAGAAAAAACACTAATTCAGATCTTAGCTTGGCAGGCTCTCTGTCCATGTAATTTTCCAGGCAAGAATACTGGGGTGGGTTGCCATTTCCTTCTCCAGGGGATCCTCCCGACCCAGGGATCAAACCCAGCTCTCCTGCATTGCAGGCAGATTCTTTACCATCTGAGCCACCAGCGAAGCCCCAGAAAGATATAAGCATCACCCTGTTCACTACAGCATTATTTATAATATCCAAGGCATGGAAACAACATAAATGTCCATCAGTGGATGAGTGGATAAAGAAAATATGGTGTGTATACACACACAAATACTATTCACCAATAAAAAGAATGAAATCTTGCCATCTGCCTCAGCATATATGGATTGTGAGGATATTATGCTTAGTGAAGTAGATCTGACAGAGAACAACAAATACTGTATCTTACTTTTATGTGGAATCTAAAAAAAAGGAAACAAACAAATGGCCTGAAGTTAACAATATTTTATTGCATATTTGACAGTAGCCAGATCTTGAAAGTTCTCATCAGGGAAAGTTCTCACCAACTAAGTATGGTGATGGATGTTAAATGGACTTCTTTTGTGATCATTTTGCAATATATACAAATGCCAAATCATTACACTGCATACCTGAAACTAATATAATGTTATGTCAATTGTATACCTTTATAAAATATATTTATGGAATGTTTTTAATGACAAAGTATTTAATTCTGAGATGTAATCATAATATCCACCTTTGAACACTGAGTAGATTTATACAGATAAACCTTGCTGTATAAAGCAAGATATGTAAAAGTAGAATATAATAAAAATTCATGCTTATGAATGGATTTTGATCTTGTATCCCTATAAGAACTGCTGAATGTGTACTCATAAATGCTATTATTACTTCATAAATTATATACACATGCTGTTGTATTAATATACAGTCATCCCTTGGTACCTGAAGGGGATTTGTCCCAGGACCCACTGCAGATACCAAAATCCACAGATGCTGAGGTCCCTCTGTATCTGAGGTTTCACACCTGGGAATTCAACTAAGGATGGTACAGAAGTGTAGTATTTATTGAAAAAAATCTGTATAAGTGGACCTGTCCATTTCAACCCTGAGTTGTTTAGGGGGTCAATTGTACTACAAATATTACAGATTATGGACAAAATAGAAATTTAAAGTAACAAAGCACATATTTTGAAATTATTACTAAAATAAGAATATGAGTATGTGTTCTTAATATTTTGATAATTTTGGTCTAACATTTTGTGATACAGCAATTCAAATGATAATCTATAAACTTGATTTAATTATATATCTGGTTTTAAGGGCTGTCACATTTGCAAAAGATATCACATGGAGAAAGTGCATCAAAATGGAGAAAGTGCATCAGTAGGTGTCTTATTAAATATTATATTTTAAAATTTCAATTCCATACACCAATCATACATAACACTATAGTTGATAGTTTGATATACCAAGTATCAGTCTATATAGAAAAGATTAATCAAACTTATTTCTTCTATTAGGTATTACTACTAGAATAGAACTTCTGTTACTTTATTCTATGGCCCAGTTAATTATCTTAAATGACCTTTGAGGTTCCTACACAAAACACTCATAGCATTTACACAACAGTTTTGGAAGTCTTTACAATGTAGAAACAAAGCACTTAACTTCCCCATAAAACGCAGCAGAGTATAACAGAAAAACAAAAGTAAGCCATTTGCAGACCCTTAGTGATAATGCAGGACAATTAAAGTCATTTTAAAAGCAACTAAAGTAAATTCTGACCCATAATAAATTATGATACTTTATACTGTTGTTATAATAACATTAGTCTATAAAAATTTTGCAAAACTACTTTTCAATTTAGCAAAAACTATTCTGGGTAAAACTTCTTTCTGCTTTCTCACATCATCATACTTATCATTCTTAGGTATCATTTTTTACTTAAAAACAATGTTTTTGACATTTCACAAGAGTTCTGTGTGCTCAGAGAAAAAAATTTAACACATGTTGACAGAAATGCTGGGCAAAAGAGTTTTGCAAACTCAGGGAAATGCTACAAATGCAGCATTTTATAGTGTTTTTAAAACTTAACTGTCAGCACAGTAACAATTAGGCTATCTTTGACATAGTTTATATATGTGTGTATATACATAAAGTTAAAAATGTTAAATCTCTGTATTTTCAAAGTCTATTATAACACTTTGCCTCAAAAAGTTTCAGAAATCATTTAAGAAAGCACAGTTTAACATAGTTTAGTTATATTTCACTGCCATTTGTCCTTCTGTCAAATTTTTCAGAAGGAAACTATTAAGAACACTAGAGAAATGACAGAGAGCACTGCGGTGGTTGATTAGTGTTTTTAGTTATCTGCAAAGATCACAAATCAAATATAAAAAGACTGTGTCTTATTCAGAGCAGTATTCAATACATACAGAGTAAATATTAAATTTAGTAGAAGTCAAAAAAATATTGGAAATATACGTTCAGTATGAAAGTTTTAGAAATAGCTTCAGTATTAAGATTTTGGCTTTTGTAGGTTCAAGTGTCATTATTTACCTGCTGAGTTCCAACAGTTTATTTTATACATTGTAGACTATTGCCAACAAAGGAAAAATTAGTCCACTGTATTTCCACAGTAAGCACAGTTCAGTTCAGTCACTCAGTTGTGTCCAACTCAGCTGGGTCAGACACCACGGACTGCAGCATGCCAGGCCTCCCTGTCCATCACCAACTCCCAGAGCCTCCTCAAACTCATGTCCATTGAGTTGGTGATGCCATCCAACCATCTCATCCTCTGTTGTCCCCTTCTCCTCCTGCCCTCAGTCTTTCCCAGCATCAAGGTCTTTTCTACTGAGTCAGTTCTTCACATCAGGTGGCCAGAGTATTGGAGTTGCAGCTTCAGCATCAGTACTTCCAGGGAATATTCAGGACTGATTTCCTTTAGGATGGATTGGCTGGATTTCCTAGCTGTCCAAGGGACTCTCAAGAGTCTTCTCCAACACCACAGTTCAAAAGCATCAATTCTTCGGCACTCAGTTTTATTTATAGTCCAACTCTCACATCCATACATGACTACAGGAAAAACCATAGCTTTGACTATACAGACCTTTGTTGGCAATGTATTATCTCTGCTTCTTAATATACTGTCTACGTTGGTCAGAACTTTTCTTCCAAGGAGCAAGAGTCTTTTAATTTCATGGCTGCAATCACCATCTACAGTGATTTTGGAGGCCCCCGCCCCCAAAAAGCCTGTCACTGTTTCCCCATCTATTTGCCATGAAGCAATGGGACTGGATGCCATGATTAGTTTTCTGAATGTTGAGTTTTAAGCCAACTTTTTCACTCTCCTCTTTCCTTTTCATCAAAGGGCTCTTTAGTTCTTCGCTTTCTGCCAAAAGTATGGTGTCATCTGCATATTTGAGGTTATTGATATTTCTCCCGGTAATCTAGATTTCAGCCTGTGATTCATCCAGCCCAGCTTTTCTCATGATGTACTCTGCATATAAATTAAATAAGCAGGGTGCCTTGACATACTTGACCTACTCCCTTCCTGATTCAGAATCAATCTGTTGTTCCATGTCCAGTTCTAACCACTGCTTCTTGACCTGCATACAGATTTCTCATAAAGCAGCTCAGGTGGTCTGGTACTCCCATTTCTTTCAGAATTTTCAAGTTTGTTGTGATCCACCCAGTGAAAGGCTTTGGCATAGTCAATAAAGCAGAAGTAGATGTGTTTTTGGAACTCTCTTGCTTTTTCAATGATCCAATGGATGTTGGCAATTTCTCTGGTTCCTTTGCCTTTTCTAAATCCAGGTTGAACATTTGGAAGTTCACGGTTCACAGACTGCGGAAGCCTGGCTTGGAGAATTTTGAGAATCACTTTGCTAGCGTGTGAGATAAGTGCAATTGTGTGGTAGTTTGCATATTCTTTGGCATTGCCTTTCTTTGGGACTGGAAGGAAAACTAGCCTTTTCCAGTTCTGTGGCCACTGCTGAGTTTTCTGAATTTGCCAGCATATTGAGTGAAGCACTTTCATAGCATCATATTTCAGGATTTGAACTAGCTCAACTGGAATTTCATCACCTCCACTAGCTTTGTTCATAGTGAAGCTTCCTAATGCCCACTTGACTTTGTATTCCAGGATGTCTGGCTCTAGGTGAGTGATCACACCATCATGGTTATCTGGGTTATTAAGCTCTGTTTTGTATAGTTCTTCTGTGTATTCTTGCCACCTATTCTTAATATCTTCTGCTTCTGTTTGGTCTATACCATTTCTGTCCTTTATTGAGCCCATCTTTGCAGGAAATGTTCCCTTGGTATCTCTAATTTTCTTAAAGAGATCTCTAGTCTTTCCCATTCTATTGTTTTCCTCTGTCTCTCTGCACTGATCACTGTGGAAGGCTTTCTTATCTTGCCTTGCTCTTCTTTGGAACTCTGCATTCAAAAGGGTGTATCTTTCCTTTTCTCCTTTGTCTTTTACTTCTCTTCTTTTCATAGCTATTTTTAAGGCCTCCTGAGACAACCATTTTGCCTTTATGTATTTCTTTTTCTTGGGGATGGTCTTGAATAATGCCTCTTGTACAATGTCACAAACCTCTGTCTATAGCTCTTCAGGCACTTTGTCTATCAGATCGAATTCCTTGAATCTATTTTCCACTTCTGCATAATCATAAGGGATTTGATTTAGGTCATACCTGAATGGTATAGTTGTTTTCCTATCTTTTACAATTTAAGTCTGAATTTTGCAATAAGGAGTTCATGATCTTAGCCACAGTCAGGTCCTGGTCTTGTTTTCGTTGCCTGTATAGAGCTTGTCCATCTTTGGTTGCAAAGAATATCATCAATCTGGTTTTGGTATTGAACATCTGGTGATGTCCACATGTATATTGTGTTGCGGAAGAATGTGTTTGCTATGACCAGTGTGTTCTCTTGGCAAAACTCTACTAGCCTTTGCCCTGCTTCATTCTGTACTCAAAGGCCAAATTTGCCTGTTACTCCAGGTGTTTCTTGACTTCCTTTGCATTCCAGTCCCCTATAATGAAAAGGACATCTTTTTGGGGGGTTAGTTCTAAAAGATCTTGTATGTCCTCATAAAACTGTTCAACTTCGGCTTCTTCAGCATTAATGGTCTTGGCAGGCTTGGATTACTGCAATATTGAATGGTTTGCCTTGGAAACAAACAGAGATCATTCTGTCATTTTTGTGACTGCATCCAAATACTGCATTTTGGACTCTTCTGTTGACTACGATGGCTATTCCATTTCTTCTAAGGGATTCTTGCCCACAGTAGTAGATATAATAGTCATCTGAGTTAAATTCACCCATTCCAGTCAATTTTAGTTCGCTGATTGCTAAAATGTTGATGTGCACTCTTGCCAACTGCTGTCTGACCATTTCCAGTTTGCCTTGATTGTGACTGTGAGGTGAAACCCCAAGTCCAAGGGCAGTGAAGCCCTAGCAAGACATGAGGCACTGGAGTGGTGGCTGCGTGGTGCTGGAGCGACTTTGAGGAGGTACTCCACCTCAAGGGCCAAGGAGAAGCCCCAGCAAGATGATAGGAGGGGCAAAATTGTGTTATCAATCAAACCCCATACCCACCAGAGACCTTCAGAGGGCTCAAACATACCTTGTGTGCACCAGGACCCAGACCCCATAGAGACTGAGACAGAACTGTGTTTGAGAGTCTCCTGAGGAGGTATGGGTCAGCAGTGGACTGCTGCAGGGGCAGGGGCTCTGGGTGCAGTAGAGCTGGGTATGGCATAAGCCCTCTTGGAGGAGATCGCCATTAACCCCACCATAAAGCTGCTAGAACTTACACAGGACTGGGGAAACAGACTCTTGGAGAGTGCAAACAGAACCTTGTGCCCACCAGGACCCAGGAGAAAGGAGCAGTGACCCCATAAGAAACTGACCCAGATTTGCCCATGAGTGTCCAGGGGTCTCTGGCAGAGGCATGGGTCAGTGGTGGCCTGCTGCAGGGTTGGGAGCACCGTGTAGCAATGTGTGCATGGGACTTTTCAAAGTAGATTATCTTCATTAACTCCACCGTAGTTTGGCCTCCAGGTCAAATAACAAGAAACAGAACAGAAACATCAACAGAAAACTGGATTAAAGATTTACTGAGCATGGCCCATCAATAGAAAACTGGATTAAAGATTTACTGAGCATTGCCCTGTCCACCAGAACAAGACCCAGTTTCCCCCTCAGTCAGTCTCTCCCATCAGGAAACTTCCATAAGCCTCTTATCCTTCTCCATCAGAGGGCAGACAGACTGAAAACCACAATCGCAGAAATCTAACCAATCTGATCACATGGACCACAGCCTTGTCTAACTCAATGAAACAATGAGCCATGCTGTGTAGGACCACCCAAGACGGACGGGTCA
This sequence comes from Nanger dama, assembly GCA_917880005.1. Classification (NCBI taxonomy): domain Eukaryota; kingdom Metazoa; phylum Chordata; class Mammalia; order Artiodactyla; family Bovidae; genus Nanger; species Nanger dama. The sequence goes on from CAKJTW010000028.1 coordinate 30,973,101, forward strand.
AGGTGGAGAGTTCTGACAAAATGTGGCCCACTGGAGAAGGGAATGGCAAGCCACTTCAGTATTCTTGCTTTGAGAACCCCATGAACAGTATGAAAAGGCAAAAAGATTGGACACTGAAAGATGAACTCCCGGGTTGGTACGTGCCCAATATGCTACTGGAGATCAGAAAGAATGAGGAGATGGAGCCAAAGCAAAAACACATAGCTGTGGATGTGACTGGTGGTGAAAGTAAAGTCTGATGCTATAAAGAGCAGTATTGCATAGGAACCTGGAATGTTAGGTCCATGAATCAAGGCAAATTGGAAGTGGTCAAACAGGAGATGGCAAGAGTGACCATTGACATTTTAGGAACCAGTGAACTAAAATGGACTGGAATGGGTGAATTTAACTCAACAGTAAGCACAGAAAATCATATACTTAACTCTCTTTCCAGTTGATATAAGAGAGAGAAATCTATCAAGTATAGAGCTTAGGTCAATTGTTTTCTTTTATGTTAACTGCCCCAAATAACAACTCCCCAAATTATATAAAAGTAATTTTCAATGCTCGTTTTAGACACCACAAAAAATGATGCCAACATTTGAATTTACTTACTCTAATGAGCAGTTCAACAACTCAGTATGATTCTAAAGGACTGAGTAGAAGATGAAGAAAAAAACATTTGATAGGGGCTTCCCAAGTAGCACAGTGGTAAAGAATTTGTCTGCCAATGCAGGAGACATGACCTCGATCCCTGGGTTGGGAAGATCTCCTGGAGAAGGAAATGGCAACTCACTCTAGCATTCTTGTCTGGAAAACTCCATGGACAGAGGGGCCTGGAAGGCTACAGACCATGGGGTCACAAAGAGTCAGACACGACTGAGTGACTGAGCACAGTACACAGGAAAGGAGAAAGAGAAGCAGTAGAAAAACAGCTTGAAAATGACTAAAAATTCCATCTTTATCCTCTGACACACTCCAATAAGGCAGAGATATTTCTAACAGTTTCCTGGATATTTCCACAGAGGTATTCCACAAATATCTGAAACCTAAGTTGTTCAGAAGACTTTAATAGCTTGTTAATATTCTGATATCAAGACTTCTCCTGCACATTCACTCCAACAATTATTACTTTATTTACTGGCATCAAAATGTACCCAATCTAGTAAATTTAGCCATCAACAACAATTCCTTTTCATATCTCACACTTTCAGTTCAATCACAAAATCAACAGACTTTACTTCAAAAATGTTAAATTCCACTCCCAATTTTCATCTTCCTTTTCTAAATAATACTTTTATTACAATTGCCCCATAAGTGGTGAGATTCCTGAGCTAAGTACTCCAGTTCATTCCTCAAATGGTTGTATGTATTAAAACCAAACATGTAAATAACTTTTCCTTACCTAAGGACTTCTTTGGTTATGCTGCCTACAGCAGTGGTTCTCCAGGTGTGGTATCTGACTCAACAGCATCAGCATCACCTGGAAACTTGTTAGAAATGCAAATTCTTGGGCACCACCCCAGAACTATTAAATCAGAAACTCAGGGATGGGGGAGCAGCCTGCTTCACCAAGTCCTCCTGGTAACAAATGCTGAGATCCAATGATTTAAATTGTTTCTGATAAATGGTTTTATATTTTTTAGAAAAGGTGATTAAGAGGTTCAGCAAACACTATCATTTAAGTTTCTTCTGAATAATTTTGAACTATTTTAAAAACTGAATTAAAAAGCATATAAATTGTGCTGTATTATGAGATTTGGGATAAACATCAAAATAAAACTTGGCCTGCTATTTCAGTACACAAAATGGCATAAGGTATAAAAGGTTGTGGCTCTGATCATATTTCATGTTTGTTTTCTATTCAACAAGTATACACTCAAGTAAAATTTTACAAACATTATGGGTTTGCAAGCAGTGTTCAGTTAGTTGCAGGCATGGATCAGGTCCATCTATTTGTCCCTTCAGCTCATTAGAACAAGTTAAATAGAAGGGCTTATGAATTTTGTGTATTTCTTTACACATGTGATAGAGTTACTCTAAGTTTGGGTTATAGTTCTACTTTTTTCCAGTATAGGTTATGAAATAATTACCTATAAAACTAGAAGTGGATCCCTCGTTAAAAGCAGGAATCTTACACAGGTGTTAACATGGATGTATTGAGACTGATTTCACTCAAGACATCACAAAGCCTTCCTATTAATTAGTAACAGTTGCTCTTTCAGCTAACATTTGGGAGCTCTCAAAGCTAAAACACAGTACCAAAGTTCAATGACAGTCATCTGTCAGTAGAATTTACATTGCAGTGACAAATTTTAAAAAGGTTTGCAAATAAAGCTATCCTCCACTTTTCCAAGACTTCGCTTTATGTCACTTCATTTTTACAAATTATCTACACTAGTACCTGTTTTTGTCAGCCACAAAAATCCAAAGAGAATTTTCCCTTCTACAAGAAGAGGCAAAAAATAAAAAACAGCCTTCAGTGTTTGTTTGGCAGGGAGCCAATACTGAGGGAGCGTGCATCCCAAGCAGGAAGAGCTGTACCTCCAAGTTCCTTCCCAGAGAACTACGCTCCACATCTCAGCATCAAGTCCCAGAGCTCTGAACTGTGTCTGTGAGCATCTATGCTTTATCTGGATTTATTTTGTGCATACATTAGCAATATGTGTCCTAAGTTAACTGCTTCTTCACTTTATACCATTTTGGCTTACGAAAGCTTTCAGAAGAAAGCTCTGCTTTTGCATATCAAGGGGAAACCTGTAATGACACAGTCCACAAGTTCCACAATTTTGAAGGAAAAAAAGTGTATATGAAATTATTATAAATCTAGGAATTAAAATGTGTTCAGAACAAAGTCACCATATTACCTATGAACAACAGCATACATGATTGGACAAAAGTCTTATTAAATCCTATATAACAGTATGACAAATATGTTAAATTAGTAAACTGTTATAAAAACTCAAATAGTGGTACCTGTCTAAAAATGCAGAAAATACAAAATTATTCATCACATATCCTTGATTAATTCAAATGTTGAAATTATGTAAAATCTTTCCAATTTAACTGCATTAGAATTTGAATGTGGCAGATCTCTGAATTTATTTTTGTAGAAGTTTCTCAAATAGGTCAATTCAAGGATGCTAAACCAATATACAAACAACAAGAAAATTTTAATGTTTAAATCAGTTTTTAACACATCATCAACTAAACTGTAAGAATTGTTGAGACAACTCTATTAGGTAAGGTAAGGTAAAGTTGCTCAGTCGTGTCCGACTCTTTGTGACCCCATGGACTGTAACCTACTAGGCTTCTCCATCCATGGGATTCTCCAGGCAAGAATACTGGAGTGGATTGCCATTTCCTTCTCCAGAATTCTATTAAGGGAAGTAGATAAAAATTTTAAAATCTCAGAAGTGGTAGCTCCTATAAAAGCTTTTGCCAGCTTTCATTAAGTACTAACTGTTCACTAGTAAGGATTGGATACTAAAATATTTCAAAACAGTTTTGCCTAATCACACATAGATTATCATTTAAATTGATGGGTTTTTCTTTTTTTTTCCTGGGTTAACTGTATTGTTACAGATAGAAAATTTCAAAATTCGTTTTCTTCATACCAAACTTAAATAGATGTCCTGAAGCAAACTATAAATACTTCAACAGAAACAAGAAATACTTTAGTCATTAAAAAGTCTTTATATAAATATCTTTCAAATATAAATAATAGGCACGCTAATATGATTATATAGCATTGTAACAAGTTGAAAAACCTCAGTCTGACGAAAGTCACAAATGTCACCAAGCTTATAGATGCATATAAAGTATCAGTAATGAAACTGATTCTTATAGTTGAGTCATCATTCAAGTAATTAAGCTGTTCTGAAATTTTTAACAGAGATCAGCACAAAAATGTGAGCATTTAAAAAATGTTATCAATGAATATTTCAGAGCATTACAAGATACATTATTTTCACACTGAACAATGACAAAATGAACTGACAGATGAGTCAATTCTATCACCTCCGTCCAACAGGACTTAGACTTTGAGTTGAGGAAAAAAACAACTTACTATTTCTCTAAAATCTGAATCAATTTATTTAAAGAGTATTCTGAGAAAAGAAAATAAATTAAGAACATTATCATTTGCCACTACTTATCTATATGAACTTGAATTTCCTAGACACGATGCAACAAAAATAAAATTCAGAAATAAAGTGGATATTCAGGCTGATATAAAGTAACAACTTTCAAGTAAACTGCTAATTTTAATTTCTAACTATATCCATTGATCAATTGACTTTATTTGAAATACAAGGGATGTTTGAAATTCCAGGATAAGTGTATACTAATAAAATGCTACTTTTACTTATTAAGAATTCTCTAAAATGTGGTGGCTTTGGTTTAAAAGGTTCTCTACAAATTACAAAGTTTGGAGTCTACTAGTATGATTTCAAACTAGATAAATCCAAACTGTAGATCATGGAGAAGGAAATGGCAACCCACTCCAGTACTCTTGCCTGGAGAATCCCATGGAGGGAGGAGCCTGGTAGGCTACAGTCCATGGGGTCGCAAAGAGTCAGACACGACTGAGCGACTTCACTAACTCACTAACTAACAGGTCATGGCATAATCTATTAACAGCTCTCCCTAACTAGCTTTTAGTTTATTTTCTCATAAGGAATACCTCTTTTTTTTAAGCAATATTAAGTGCTATGTATTCCTAGGACATATATGGTTTTATGCCTATATATATGCACTTATCTTGTCAGAAATGCCCTTATTCTGCTTCTTCAAATTTTTAAATTTTAATACCCAGAAAATATGTTGCTTCCTTCTGGAAAGTCATCTGAGAGACTCAAGACAGAATTAACCACTTTTTCTTCTATACTATTATATACTGATCATGTATTTATCTATTTAAATGTATCATCTCCCTAATTGCTAGTAAATTCTTTAAATGCAGGAGCCAAGTTACACATTCTTGGATCCTTTTTCCAATTCTTAACAGATCCTAAACTTGCGATACATGTATAAACAGTAAAAATACAAGGCAAGTGAAAAAAACAAAAGGAAACAAAGTGAGACTATTAACTGATTAAGTTCAGTACCTAAAAATTAAGCTTTGAATAAGGATGGAACGTCACTGTCCTTTAGCTATTGTGCTCAAAGTGTGGTTTGCAAACTGTTTACCAATTTGTGATGAGATAAATATAAAAATTAGGATTAAGCATTTGGAAACTTGTATAGGAATTTGACAGTAAACTTTATGTCTGTTGAATCTTTTTGGATCTTTAAAATTTCGATTTTCTAATAATTCATGTTTATTCTATTTTTATAATGTATAAGTCTTAGGTTAAACACTGAAAAAAACTACAGATAGACTGAGAAGTAGTATGTGAGATTATGGAAATAGAAAGATGAGTAAGACCTTGAATGTTTTTCAATAAGAATTTGGTTTAGAAGGAAGAATATGATGCACACATAAATGTTTGTAATATGAATCAATATAAATGTATTTCTCAAAGTTCATATCATCATGATTGATTTTTAAAACATATTTATTAATGAGATTGTGATGCAGAACTAGTATTTCTAAAGTTATTTATATGAGGCCTAGATTTCAAATTAAAATTAGGGCTTGTTTCCTATTATTGCCTGGTAAGGTTTTTAAGCTTTCCACAGAACTCTGCCTGACCAGCATAATCTAAAGCCCTGGTAATCTATAACAGCAAAATATTATAAATTTTTTTCAGAAACTCTTTCAATATTTTTATTCCTACCAAGAGATATTAATTTATCTTCTTAGCCCTCTACATTAAGAGTTGGCAAGCCTTTTGTGTAAAGGACTAGGTAACAAGTATTTTAAGGTTTGTGGGGTATGTCGTCTGTTGCCACAGCTACACAATGCTGATGTTTTAGCAAGAAGGCGGCCATACACAATATATAAACAAATAAGCATGGCTTTATTCCAATAAAGTTTTATTTAAAAAGCTGGCAGCAGGTTTTCAGATTTGGCCCAAGGATTGTAACTTGCTGATTCCTGTTCTACATTATAGATATAACTAAAAATGCAATCATGAGGAACATATCACATAGATGATGCTCAAAAATAGTCTGTCATTTTTCTTTGCATTTATCATCAGCTTTAAAATTTTTAAAGACTAGGAGATTTACCAACATTCAGGCTTAGAGAAAGTAAGGCAGTATTTTTCAAGAAAAATCACGGTAAGCATATTGAAAAATATTTTGTGCCTCGTCTTTACTGGCATACATTGAGGGAAATTATAAGCTTTTCTTACTATTATTAGATAACAACAATCGCATAGGCTATAGAAAACAAAAGATCTATTTACAGTAGTTTCCACAAACACTACAAGTAACAGTTCGTATGCAAAAATCCCATAACCCCTTTATAATGAACCACACACTTGGTCCCAGTAGTCATAACATCATAAACAAACTAACCACAATTCAGAGTATGATGCTTTTGTTCAACTCACATCTAATGAGGGACTTCAAAACGTAGAGTACTTGTCTGCATTAACAAGCCTGAATTGCATATTTATTTCATCTTTGAGGTTCAACTTGGCCTTCCCTAGCATGTAATCATTCTTTACCTTCAAGGGGAGAGACACAAAGCTCTTCAGAGGTCACTCTAAAACCGAAGTCAAATTCTAATCTTCCTTGTTCAGCCAAGTTCTAGTCTCCCCAGAGGAATGTGAACAATTCTCTTCTTCATTCTAGAACCCTTTTCCCAGAACACAGGAGGAATTGGTATAAAGGCTTAATACGCTTCCAAAGAAGTCTCTTACGTTAGACTTCAAATACCTTAATGTACACGTTCTTTTCACTTTGTACTACATCCCTGTGAAGTCTCCTAAGACTCCAAAGCTATCCTCATGCAGATGACTCAAAAAAATCTATTTCATAATCCTCTGTATCAAGTCATTTACTAATGATTCTCAAAATATTATCATTGGATGATAAATAGCCTTAAAGAGCAGGAATAGTGAGAATGAAGAAAAAGGACTATCTAAGAAGAATGTAAATGGATTTTCTTGTGAGTGTCCACTCTGAAACAATAATGAGAAAACAGTACATAAAAACTGTTCTGAGAATGATTTCTCAGAGGGAAGCACCCTTGGAAAAGTGTTTGGGGCATTTAGATGTGCACTGAGGCCTAAAATTTAAGATGTAAAATACTGTAATCAGATGTTAAAATACCCTTTCCTTTTTCTTTCATTCTTGTTAATGACTCTTCAGATTTCCTAAATCTAAAATCCTACAGTTACCATTGGTCACTTTTCATTTTGCTTAAAAATTCAATCAATCACAAATTTTTGGTAATTATTTTTAGATTTCTTTTATACCACTGCCACTCACTCTCCTCCCATATAGAGAACAAGCTGAGGCTGTCTATTTTTCCTGTCAAGACTCTTCAACTCTTTCATCACATTTCTTCTAGAAGTCCTCCCCAAATACTAATTTTACTTCTCGTGTTAAAATAGTCTTGTTAATAGGACAGTTTACTGTCTAGTATTAACAAAATGTTTTAAACTCTTAAAATGAAGCAAATGCTTTATAATAGTAAAGACAGAATTTAAATAATTTATGAACAATAAAATGATTACAGAGAAAGTTAAAAGAAATGGAAAATAAACCAAAAGAAAGAGGCAAATATATAAGGAAAACAAATTATAGATTTACTAAGGACAGAGAAGAAAAATAAAAAACTATAAGGATCATGCTCACTGCTATAACTGATGTACCTGCCATTATTATTATCCTGAAATCCAGGATAAAATATAAAAGTCATCATGAAACTATTACCTAAGTTAAATGAAAAAGTCAAGCTTAGGCCTAAAAGAAGGAAATACCAGCAAGAATTTTTTAAAAGGTGACTTGAAAGTTTTCTAGATAGTATTCTATACAGTGAATTTCTAATTGGCTTAATTACCTAGGCAAGAATGTTTCAGCTTATGACATACCAGTCATTCTACCACTGGAGGGAGCCTGGTCACATATGCTTTGATGAGACTTTTACTCTAGTAACTTCCTGGTCCTCTCTGGGAATGAATTAGAACCCCTACCAAAGATATAAATTCGTTTAACATAGTCTGATGGTTTTCAAGCTGTTTGCTTGTTTCTTTTAGTTTAGTTTTGTTTTCACACTAATAAAAATTCATAGCATCTCCATAGTAATATCTGGGTCAAATAAATGAACCCAGAGGTCACATGTGCTAGTACAGATCTATACTCTAAAAAAAAATAAAGCAAGAATTGTTGAATCAAGAACATAGATGATCTCTGATGCAAATACCTACTCAAAGCAGGTACATGAAACACAGCAAACAGCAGGTTTCAAACAGAAGCTGAAAATAGATTTTAGGATTAAGGTTGAGAAGGATATAACTGATGTGATAGAAAAACATAAGCAAAGATTAAACTGTGATTTTACTGTTCATTTAAAATTCAGAATTTAGTTTCCATTGACTACTTATGAAACTGAAGTGACATAAGATTTACTATATAAAATACAACTGAAATTTTTAAAAAGATCTAAGCCAAATATTGGCAAAATAATGAAGAATTATAAAGCAGTAGTTCATCTCAAGAAGGTATATGGAGAATAATATTCCCTTTAAAATAACTACTATTCTCTATTTTGTGTCAAGAACTGCTTTATAATACTTAATTATCTCAGCAACCCTACCGGACTGACATTTTATACCCATATTACATGAGAAAGCTTGAGGCTAAGAAGTGGTTAAGTAACTTTCCTAAGATCATATATCTATCAAGAGTGAACATTTCATGAGAGGTCTGAATGTAAAATGGTATTACCACCATGCCACACGCATGTCAGTGAGTCTCAGTAATGCCTACCTTAAATTCTTGTACTATGAGAGGTAATAGTTAAGAGTATTCGTACTAAACATCTGCTTTAAAACATACCATTAAGAATCATCTAATACAGCACTGTGTTACTAAACACTCCTGTATTACCTTTTGTTTTCAAACTGAAAATTTGTTTAATTCACACACCAATAAAGAAGACAGTTTCAGCTGATTTATAATTTAAGTAAAGAAGGTAAAGTCCAAATTGAAAGGAATTTATCTTTCAAAATAGGTGAGGGAGCTTGGATGTATATAACAACATAAAGATGAATCTTTCCTCCACAGCAAGGAAAGAAAGCTTCCATATGTATGATGAAAAAAAAAAAAAAAGATGACGAGAAGCAGTGTAGAATTCTGTGTGTGGGGTCAGAGCTGTTTTGAAAAGTCTCAGGTCAGTGAGAGTCTGAAGTATCTATGAGAAGAAACAAACTGAAAATAAGTTTCCATATTACTAATGCTTCCAGATAAGAAATTATTTGATCTTTTTTTGAAATGTCATCATTAAAGTGTATCATATACGTCACTTGAAGCCACTTCAACATACAAGAGAAGAAGAACAGAAACAGTCTTTTTCTTACAACAGATTTTTCTGTTGTAAGAAAACAGCACATCTTCAGAGGTTTTCTAATAGAAGTCCGTCCAGAATCCTCATTTTGAACTACAAGTGAAATCTAGGCAGGGCCTTGTATTAGCGACCAGAACACACATGCCTAGGATAAAACTACACACAAGATAATATGTGTATGAAAACCCTCTTGCTTAATTAAAATATCCAATTATATGACCACTTGGATTCTATTACAGCTTCAGAAACTATTAAGCATTTTGAAGGATGATGAGAAAAAGAAGCATTGTAAATTGTTACTAATGATGTAAACAGATAAGAAAAAAGGCAAATGACAAGAAAAAAATAAAAGACAACAAACATAAGACAATAAGACATATAGTTATGTTTGCCAGCAGCTATAGCTCTGTTGATGTAATATGCAAAACATTATAAAATTAAAAACATCTGTAAGTGGAGAGGGTAAAAGGAGATGTTTGTTAAACAATCATATGGTATCTTCTCTTATTCTACTTCATTCCACGTCTAAGGAATTAATATTGCACTAATTTTTCTCATCATCAGATTCATATTAAAGTAGGAAAAGTAAAGAGCAAACAAGACACATTTATTTCTACAATCATACAATTAAGAAAATATAACTCATTATGTACTTAAATGCAAAACAGATCTGCTACAAATTTTTGTGTTATATATTTCCAGAAGTAAAACAATGAGATTGGAGAGGGAGTGAAAGGAAGGAAGTGAAGGAAGCAAATTCATCTAGCTGAAAATTTCTCAATATAAAAGTATGACTAGACCTGTTCGAAAAACTTAATGTAATATTTTAAAATTGTTCTATAAAAGTAACTATATCATCTCCTCTAAATTATTCCTATGATGCCAACTTAACATTTTGGAATTGACATACAGTTTCACAAAATGTAAAGTTAGGCATTTAACAAAATCTTTACATGTGCTATTTTCACATTTTACACATCTTTTGATAAAGAGTTAGCCTTTTGTAGTTGAAGACATAAGCTATTTTATAAAATGAAATTCTAATTAATCTGTGTTGAATCTATTAGAAGTCTGCAAATAAGTAGTAATTTTCAAACTGCCTAGTGCCAGTACATCCCCAATTAAATGTTACATAATTCATTCATTTTGCAGGATTAGTAATGTGAATCATAGAAACTAAAAAACATTACCAAAATAAAATAACTCTACTTCAGGAGAAGAGACATGGTAACTGCAGGATATTAATTTTTGTACATTATTAACTCTGTCAATGTCATTAAAAAACTTTATTTTTCTTAGTATCTTTGAAACATCTGATAAGTGCAATTTTAAGTACTAAGTACTGGCTTTTGAGGAGCAACCATGAATTGCCTATTTCCAATAACTATAGTGATGAGCTTTTGATAAATCATTGAAGCAGATGAAAATAAAATCTACCTTTATTATTGCTTTCTGTCAAACCAGCATAGGAAAATAAAAATATTTACAATGGTAACATTATAAAGTCATTTCACAAAAGTATAAAAGAACCCATAGGACTTTCTATGGGGTATGTTAAAAATAATCTGTACAGTCCAATAGTGCAACTTCCTATATGGAATACAAAAACAATGAATTGTTAATGTTAAAAGTATGTGCACTTATTACTATGGTGACCAAAACAGTCTAGGGATGAAGAAAATAAAAGCAGCTTTTGCAAGAATATTTATTATCTGTACTACACCCTTTTCAAAATTATTTAAAGTGCCTTTGGCTTCAAAGAACAATTAATCCAAGAGTGATTGTCCTAAATTTATTAATAAATGGAAATTCCGTGTTCAGTTGACCTAAACTGTACTATACAGCAATGCCTAACCAAGTTATTACCATTTAAATGACTGGAAACAAGACCTCTGCTCTCTACTTGGATTATATAGTGATCAATTTTACGACCTTATTGTAAGTATATTAGTATATCTACATAACCGTGACTAAAAATCGTTTTTAAATCATCTCTATACAGAGTTAAACACTAATTTCATTTACAGTCAAAACTGTTCAGGGTCATCTTGACAACATAAATTATTTTTCCTTTGTCCCTTGTATAATTTTTTACAATTATTACATTAATCAGTACTAATCAGATGACTTCTTTACAAATGAAGTTTTATTTCACATTACTGAAATAGCACTGACTCTCCAACTACTCTAACTAATAATACAGAAGCGCTGTAACTACCCATACTGCACATTGTACTAGTTTACCTTTAACGCTCAGACCTGTTTAATCAATTTCCTTTTTAAGGAGACTGTCAACTTTAACAATAGAATAAGCGATATAATATCAAGACACAACGGTAAGTACTCGCCACATACTCTGAATCACGGCAGATATATGAGGCCACTTCCATTACACATTTTTGACAGTTTCTGAACCACAGTTTCAAACCACGAAGCTTGTGGCTGTCCTTGGTGCTGAAACGCACTCTTCTGTCTCTTCACTGAAAAATAATTGTCACTTCAATTCCATTTTGAAAGGGTAAAAGACTTCAAAATGTAGGAAGTCTGAAGATGGGAGGCTCAAAAAGGAACTAGTAAGTTTCCGGGCAGAGACCGCTAACGAGTGTGTGCTGGGGGCAGGGGGCAACGCTGGAAACATCCCGGGGGCTTTCGCCGGGAGACCCAGGAAAGCGGGACTGCGGCGAAGATCGGAAACACCGGGTCCCGAGCAGGGACGCCGGCGGGAACGGCGCCCTCGCGGGGCAACCCCTCGGCGGGAGCCAGGCGGGCGACGACGGTGAGGGGCTCCGCGGCCGGGGACCACGGCGACTTCCCCAGCCAGCCCGCGAGCCCCGGGGTCCTTTTGTTTCTGGGGTCCGAGGGGAGAGTGGGTGGGCGAAGGGGAGCCCCCATCAGCGTTCAACTGCACAAGGGGGACAACAAAGAGCCTACCGCCCGGGCGAGCAGGGTCGGCGGGAGCTCCAGTGGCCGCGGCGTCTGGCAGCGGGCTTTACCCCCACCCCCGCCATTCCTCACCGTCCCGGCCGCTCTTACCGTCTCGGTCGCACAGCTGGATGGCCTCCAGGCTGAGGTTTTTGATCACCTCCTCACAGGGGCTGGTGGGGCTGTTGAGGGCATGATCCAGGCGCGGCACCTCCATTTTTCCAACCCCCTTCTCACGTCCGCCTGCTTCGTATCCAGGCTCTCTCCGAGGACCGTGTGGGAGAGAAGGGCGGGAAAGGAAAGGGGAGTGGCGGAGGAGAAGGAGGTGGCCTGGGACGCGGCGCTGAGGGGCCGACGCTGAACCGCCGGGCTGGAGAGCCGCTGCCGAGGCGACGGCAGTGGCTGGAGCTCCGCGGAGCGTGCGGCTCTGAGAGACCGAGACAGACCCGGCGCGAGGGCAGGAGGCGGCGCGCGCCCGGCGGGGAGGGGACGCGGCGCGCGGGGAACGTGAGGGAGAAGGCGCGGGGCGCGCACGCGCGCGCGAGGACGCTCCCACCTGCTGGCGCCCCGCGCTCCCCTGTCCCTGCCCCGCCCCCACCCCACGCCCGGTCCTCCCGCGCGCACGCGCCCCCGGCTGCCCTGCGTCTTGGCGCCCGCAACCCCGCGCGTGAGTCGTCGGACGGTGGAGCGCACGGGAACGGCGGGCGCCAAGGGGGTCGGGGAGGCGCTTGCTTTCTCCCTTCTCTCCTAGTGAGGGCGGTTCGGCGTTCTTTTCCCTCCTCGCGGTGTCAGTCGGAACCAGGTTGGCACTGCGGCGTCTGCACGAGGAGGTGAGAGTGAGCAGTTTTGTTTATCAACGATTGGAGAAATGAGGGTCCAAACCCTTTTATACCGGGCGTTGGAACTACCTTCGCCGCGTCAAAGCCCCTGGCTAACTCGCCTCCCAAAACCTACGTGTTCCGCCTGCCATTCCTCAGAAACAGCTACGTCTGTCCGAGAAATGAGCATATCAACTGAGGAATGGCGCGGTTTAGGGACAGGATTTTGGTCATCCTAAAGGAGGGACAAACAGGGGAATTCAGACCTGCCAGAAAAGTAAGGGAATGAAGAGATGCTTGCCAGCCTGCTGGAACGGCAGCAAGCGCGGTTCAGGGACACCAGCCCCTGACTGCTCAGGCTTTGCAGAATAGCGTCGTTCATTCATCTATTTATTCACCCACCGAATAACTAATAAGTGCTAACTCTGTGCCAGGCTTTGTTCTGGGCGCCAGTGAAGCGTAAAAGACAGTACCTGCCCTCAAGGATATGGAAGAAACCTTTTCCTCGTGGAAAATGGCCTTTCTTAAGACAACCTAAACTTGTCTGCTTATTGTTTTAAATATCACTTAAGATTTAGCAATAACTCAGTGAAGGTGCAAATAATTTTTTTTTTTTTAAAGAAAATAGGTGTAGGTCACTGCTGATTGATCTCTGTTGCCATTTGCTTCTTTGGAATAGTTTTTGGTTTTTCTGCTATCTCGGTATCAAAAATAGTGCCCAGTCCACCTTTTGAGTATGTATTCTTAAAAGAAATTACAGTCTCTCCATGTTTTTTTCCAATTTCAAACCTAAATGTTAACCAGTAAAGTAAGAGTTTACACAAAGATTCCTATATGCTATCTGTTCTAGTCACATCCATTTAGCCATGACATGACTAAATCTAGTTAATTGAAGCCTCATAAAACAGATGAACCAGCTTAAGGTAAAATAAGCCAGTGAGAAAATTTGGCACAACTGCAAGTTGTTAAAAATTTGTGGAAGATAATTGGGTATCATAAAGTGAAATGTCCTCATTATGAACCTAGATATTAATGAAGATGGATCTCTTTCATGTAGTTTGAGAGCTTTTGTGTCAAAGTAGAAGGGTCCTCAAGGAGAGAATAAATGGTTACTTGTCAAGAAATATGACAAGATGGTGTTTATTGGTGAATTTCCTGTGTTCCAAGGTCTGGCTCTGGAGGACTAGAAATTGATACTGTCAGCCCAACCACAGGGTAGTGTTAAATTTCATAGTTGCATTAAGTTCACAAATCTTAAACGGAACTGTGTAAGCTAGATTACAAATTTATTGGTTTACGGATGAGAAATATAATTCATGCTGCTGCTAAGTCACTTCAGTCGTGTCCGACTCTGTGCCACCCCATAGACGGCAGCCCACCAGGCTCCTCCGTCCCTGGGATTCTCCAGGCAAGAACACTGGAGTAGGCTGCCATTTCCTTCTCCAATCGTGAAAGTGAAGTCGCTTAGCTGTGTCTGACCCTCAGTGACCCCATGGACTACAGCCTTCCATGCTCCTCCATTCATGGGATTTTCTAGGCAAGAGTACCGGAGTGGGGTGCCATTGCCTTCTCCAAATATAATTCATACATATAATTAAAAGTATTCTCAGGTGGTGCTAGTGGTAAACAATCCACCTGCCAAGGCAGGAGTAGCAAGAGAAGCAGTTCTATCTCTGGGTCAGGAAGATCCTCTGGAGAAGGAAATGGCAACCCACTCCATTATTCTTTCCTGGAAAATCCCATGGACAGAGAAGCCTGGCAGCCTATAGCCCATGGGATCACAAAGAGCTGGGCACGACTGAGCAGGCCACACACATATACACACATGACTCATATATTTAGGAATCATCTTACATGTCCAAGGATACATAAGTACACAGTATATAAGATGTTGCAAACTATGAGTTCAAATCTTAACAGGAAAGATATACATTTAAAAAGTAAAATGATGAGTATTATGAAAAAGCAAGTATGGGAGCTTGTGGAAGCACACACAGGGCCCACTGTAGCCTGATTACTTAGGAATGCCTCTAAAAGGATTTTAAGGAAATGAAAAATGGTCGAAAGACTCTGATAAGGAAATTACCATGAACAGATTGCCAGACAGAATATTTGTATAATGGGAAAGGGGGTAATGTTTTGAGACGTATTAATGGTGACTTTCTGGACATAAGACCATTCTATCCAAAGGGCCTTCTGCTGAGGATTTAGATTATTACATAAGAAAATGAAACTTCTCTATTTTCTTCTCATACCTAAGTTTCAGTTTAATTCCAGTCCCCATGTACTTAACATCATTTAATTGTTAGCTTGAGGTGCCCACTATTACAGTCAAAATCCTACCATTAATTCAAGCTCTGACTCAAGTGGTACATATAGATTATTCCCACTGCCAGAAATCCCTGTTTTATTTACACAGGACTTTGTTTATAATTTACAGACAAAATCACACTATGATTTATAAGTTATTAAACATGAAGAATCAGGCTCAAATTTGAAAATGATCTTAAATATATTCCATTTCAATCCCTTCTCCAGTGTTTAAGCCCTTGACAAGAAGTTGTTTACCTTTTAAGAAATGGTAAATTAAAATCCTAATGAAATAACCTGAAGTCTTACTCTGTCTGAGCCCAAACATGCCTACTGTGAGGTCAATACAAAGGTCTTAATTTTCTCCTCTGTTGGTCATACACAATTTGATAATCCTTCCTTCTGCCCATATATATTCAGTTCTTTAGATAAATGCTCCTAGTTCTTTCAAACATTTCTGATACTGTGTCATTTTGAGTCCCTCTGTCGCTCTGAACACACTTATCTGGATAGCTCTAACTTTTGTAAGAGTTCATAGGTAAACATACTAGGTGTGGAAATATTATAATTATATATTTAATTCAGTTCAGTATCTCAGTCATGTCTGACTCTTTGCGACCCCATGAACCACAGCATGCCAGGCCTCCCTGTCCATCACCAACACCCAGAGTCCACCCAAACCCATGGCCATTGAGTCGGTGATGCCATTCAACCGTCTCATCCTCTGTTGTCCCCTTCTCCTCCCGCCTTCAATCTTTCCCAGCATCAGGGTCTTTTCAAATGAGTCGGCTCTTCAAAGGATTGGAGTTTCAGCTTCAGCATCAGTCCTTCCAGTGAATATTCAGTACTGATTTCCTTTAAGACTGGTTGGATCTCCTTGCAGTCCAAGGGACTCTCAAGAGTCTTCTCCAAGAGCACTGTTCAAAAGCATCAATTCTTCGGCGCTCAGCTTTCTTCACAGTCCAACTCTCACATCCATACATGACCACTGGAAAAAACCATAGCCTTGACTAGATGGACCTTTGTTGGCAAAGTAATGTCTCTGCTTTTGAATATGCTGTCTAGGTTGGTCATAACTTTCCTTCCAAGGAGTAAGTTTCTTTTAATTTCATGGCTGCAGTCACCATCTGCAGTGATTTTGGAGTTTCCCAAAATAAAGTCAGCCACTGTTTCTCCATCTATTTGCCATGAAGTGATGGGTCCGGATGCCATGATCTTCATTTTCTGAATGTTGAGCTTTAAGCCAACTTTTTCACTCTCCTCTTTCACTTTCATCAAGAGGCTCTTTAGTTCTTCACTTTCTGCCATAAGGGTGGTGTCATCTGCACATCTGAGGTTATTGATATTTCTACCGGCAATCTTGATTCCAGCTTGTGCAATTATATTACAAATATATGTAAAGAAATACCCAGTAGTCTATTACTGTCTTTGCTTTATATGCCAGACATCTTTAATGCAGCCCAGGAACACATTAATTTCTGACAGTTTTATCACTCTGCTTATACATCCTGAGCTTACAATAACATAAAATGTATTCTTCCTGAACATTTCTCATTTCCTCTTTGAAGTTGTAAGTTTTGAGTACATATTATATGTGTGCATTGAGAAGATACTTCAGTACAATTTGATGAGTTACTTGATTGAAACTCATTTAGTAGTTTTAATGTGTTTAATTTTAATGTTGGAGCTAGCCTAGAATTTTGTCATACCTAAAGAAAAAGTAGGTTACAATGTCCTTTAGGTAAGTTTGTCAGTGCCAAGGTCATGTAAGATCCAACCCATAGCTATAGGCATCACCCAGCTTTTAAATTACTAGACAGAGGGCAAAGAGAGAACCAATACCAGAGGTTGAAGCAAACTCTGAAAAATGCATAGCAAATACAGAGTGGTTTTCTTTATCTCATAACTTACCATAACTTTTTCTAAGCTTTGATTATAAATGGTGGAGTGAAAGAAAACTCATGATTGATAGAGACAAGCTTGAAAGCAACTCAGATATTCTAAATTCTTTATTTTGATTCAAGTTGAGTAGAGTCTGAGCAGGTGAAGATTAAATGAAATAATGTATATGAAAGTGTATATGAGCTGTGAGGCATTTCAGAAAGTTAGGATATTATTATGGGACACCAAGAATGCCATTAAGAAATATCTGGTCAGTTTTATAGTACACATTTCTGGAAATATTTTAATAGCTATTTCAAAACATGAAGCACATCCATATTTAGAATGTCTTTATGATTTAGTGTGTTGGGAAAATTTATTTATTTATTTTTATTTTATTCTACTTTACAATACTGTATTGGTTTTGCCATAATTTGACATGAATCAGCCACATGTGTACATGTGCTCCCAATCCTGAAATCCCCTCCCACCTCCCACCCCATATCATCTCTCTGGATCATCCCCGTGCACCAGCCCCAACCATCCTGTATCGAACATAAACTGGCACTTCATTTCTTACATGATAGTATACATGTTTCAATGCCATTTTCCCAAATCATCCCACCCTCTCCCTCTCCCACAGAGTCCAAAAGTCCATTCTATACATCTGTGTCTCTTCTGTTGTCTCACATGCAAGGTCATCATTACTATCTTTCTAAATTCCATATATATGTGTCAGTATACTGTATTGGTGTTTTTCTTTCTGGCTTACTTCACCCTGTATAATCGGCTCCAGTTTTATCCATCTCATTAGAACTGAGTCAAATTTATTCTTTTTAAGGGCTGAGTAATACTCCCTTGTGTATATGTACCACAGCTTTCTTATCCATTCATCTGCTGATGGACATCTAGGTTGTTTCCATGTCCTGGCTATTATAAACAATGCTGCAGTGAACATTGGGGTACATGCGTCTCTTTCAATTCTGGTTTCCTTGGTGTGTATGCCCAGTAGTGGGATTGCTGGGTCATAAGGCAGATCTATTTGTAATTTTTAAGGAATCTCCACACCGTTTTCCATAGTGGCTGTACTAGTTTGCATTCCCACCAACAGTGTAAGAGGGTTCCCTTTTCTCCACACCCTCTCCAGCATTTATTGCTTGTAGACTTTTGGATCGCAGCCCTTCTGAGTGGTGTGAAATGGTACCTCATTGTGGTCTTGATTTGCATTTCTCTGATGAGTGATGTTGAGCATCTTTTCATGTGTTTGTTAGCCATCCGTATGTCTTCTTTGGAGAAATGCCTATTTAGTTCTTTGGCCCATTTTTTTGATTGGATCTTTTATTTTTCTGGTGTTGAGCTGCATAAGTTGCTTGTATATTTTTGAGATGAGTTGTTTGTCAGTTGCTTCATTTGCTATTGTTTTCTCCCACTCAGAAGGCTGTCTTTTTACCTTACTTATAGTTTCCTTTGTTGTGCAGAAGCTTTTAATTTTAATTAGATCCCATTTATTTATTTTTGCTTTTATTTCCAGTATTCTGGGAGGTGGATCATAGAGGATCCTGCTGTGATTTATGTTGGAGAGTGTTTTGCCTATGTTCTCCTCTAGGAGTTTTATAGTTTCTAGTCTTACATTTAGTTCTTTAATCCATTTTGAGTTTATTTTTGTGTATGGTGTTAGAAAGTGATCTAGTTTCATTCTTCTACAAGTGGTTGACCAGTTTTCCCAGAACCACTTGTTAAAGAGATTGTCTTTACTCCATTGGATATTCTTGTCTCCTTTGTCGAAGATAAGGTGTCCATAGGTGTGTGGATTTATCTCTGGGCTTTCTATTTTGTTCCATTGATCTATATTTCTGTCTTTGTGCCAGTACCATACTGTCTTAATGACTGTGGCTTTGTAGTAGAGCCTGAAGTCAGGCAAGTTGATTCTTCCAGTTCCATTCTTCTTTCTCAAGATTGCTTTTGCTATTTGAGGTTTTTTGTATTTCCATGCAAATCTTGAAATTATTTGTTCTAGTTCTGTGAAAAATACTGCTGGTAGCTTGATAGGGATTGCATTGAATCTGTAGATTGCTTTGGGTAGTATATTCATTTTCACTATATTGACTCTTCTGATCCATGAACATGGTATATTTCTCCATCTATTAGTGTCCTCTTTGATTTCTTTCATCAGTGTTTTATAGTTTTCGATACATAGGTCTTTAGTTTCTTTAGGTAGGTATATTCCTAAGTATTTTATTCTTTTCGTTACAATGGTGAATGGAATTGTTTCCTTAATTTCTTTTTCTACCTTCTCATGATTAGTGTATAGGAATGCAAGGGATTTCTGAGTGTTGATTTTATATGCTGCAACTTTACTATATTCATTGATTAGCTCTAGTAGTTTTCTGGTGGAGTCTTTAGGATTTAAATTTTTAAAATTTTAATTGAAGAGTTAAACTTAAAAATTAATTTTCAACTTAAAATTATTCCTGGTTTTGTTTGCTTTCAGTTTTATCCAGTGATAGATTTTTGCCAAACCCATAAGCAAATGATCAGCTTTAAATCTCTGCCCAATATTTGATTTCTACAGTTTTAATTCTGTACCACCAAACACTGATGGGAGAAGATAGAGAACTATAATGATGTAATCTATTATAAGTTCATGCTGTCCGAATTCAGCTTGCTTAATATTTCAGTGGCTATTGCAGACCACTTCTCTTTGAAAACCCTAGCTCTTCTCTTACTTTCAAGAGATGATCTCTCCTTCTCCCTCTCTTGTTCCTGGAAAAAAAAAGGTAGAATGAAGTTTCTCATTTGTTTTTATCATTAGCTCAGTGGGTCCTGGTAAAACTTGCTACTTTTCCTTCACCTCTGCTCTCCATTCAGTGCCTGTGTATTGTGGAATATAGTTAGATTCCTATTAATATTTTTACCCACTCCAGCTATTTTGGTCTTTTTCTTTCCTCTAATTTCACTCCCCTCTCCCCCTTTTTTGGTCTCTAAACATTATCAGATCTCTTTGATTTTAAAAACTATGTTTTTTGAACCATTCAGTTACTATCCATTTTCTTAATTTTTAAGGTATATAAAGAGCCCATTATAAATTGTAAAGTGCCATAAAAGTGTTAACTCGTTGCATCTGTTTCCTATTAATTCTTGTACAGTTTATCACCTATCCCCACCACTATGATTCTTAACTTTTCAAAATCATCTTTGGATTTTATAAGATTTCTCATCACCGAATATAAAGACCTTTATCATTTGCATCCTCTTTGATATTTCAGCAATTTTTTTCTGCTGAGCTTCTGTAGCACTGGACTCTATTGGCTATCTTCCTGCATGTATGCTTAATGTTTATCTACTCTAGCTTCTAAGCTACCCTCTTGAGTGTAGGTGTTCGGTAAAGTTCATCCTCTGATATTATGTTCCTCTCTGTTGAACGCCATTTCTTCCAAGAATGCATGCTTTCCCACAAATTTTAATGTTTCCTTAATTTTTAAATTCTCATCTTTAACTTCAGATCTCTATCTCAAGTTCCCAACTATAAACAAAAACTGTTGCCCTGTTTCCAGTTAATGAACATTGTTATTTACATTTCCTTAACCATTTCTAATTGATCAGTTCATCCCCAAAACAGATTCCCTTTTCTGATTTCTCCCTTTATTGTTTTTGTCAGCAGTATCCTTTTAGTCACTATTACCCAGTTTTCCTCTTCAAATGAAACTATCCTCAAAATAATTACAATTTTTCAGTAGTTCTTGGATATGTGATTTTGTTTCTTGAATATTCCAGAATATAAATACTGCTAATATATTAAGTTCTTGTCATTTTGACCAGATTATTGAAATTAACATGTGCATAGTCTTCCTATCCCCCTTCTTCAATCAAACTAATACTAAGATCAACACACTAAAGCACTTTGTTGATCAGAACTTGCTCAATAAATTACAATGGCTACCTATTTTTTGTTCTAGATTTAAAGGTGAGTTACTGAAGTTTTTAAGGAAGGTATATGACAGTTAAAATGCAATGTTTTACAAGGTTAATCTCCCATGTTTCATAGGATGAATGGAATGGAGGAAGACAGAAGTTTAGGAGATTATTATAGTCCAGGCAAAAATATAATGTATTATAGACCAAGGTAGTAAAATTGGGAATGTAAAGGAAGCAATGGATTTGACAGAGTGGTTGTATGCTATTGTTTTCTGAGATTATTTTTAAAAATTATAGAATGGAGAGGTTCTTCAATATTTTGCTATTTTGAAACATTAAATTGTTTGCTCATATGAATGATGGCTATATACTGTAACTGTTAATTTTACAGTACAGCATCATATGACTCATGAAGCAAGAAAAATGTATTGAACATACTTCTTCCATCTTTAAACCCGGTAGTTATTTGCCAGTGATACAAAAGTAGATTAATCTTAAAAACTAAAGCAACATCTAGCCCTTATTGTATATTTGTAAATAAAGAAAGCTCAACTAAAAATGGCTCTCAGAGAAACATGTCTTAGAATCCCCTCTACTGTCACTAGTTAAAATATAAAAGGATTTGGTGTTGAAGGGAAGAAATCTTGGGAGGAATAGATGAGAAAGAACTTCTTTATACATTGAACCACTTTAATGGAATGCCTTTCTCTTCTGTGGTCTTTCCTGTTCTGTTTAGTATGTATTATAGCAGACTACTTTCAGAATGCATTCAGCTCCACAGCTTTCCCTAAGTGTCCTGTCAGGGAATAATTGAAAATAGATTCTGTATAGTGAGTAGAGACATATAAGTATATAGTCACAATCAGTTTGCCACAGTTGTAGGTTATGCTTGCCTTCACAGATGTATCTTTATAATTTTGAGTTTTTCGCTGTTCACTTACATATTTACATTATTGACAAACAGGCTCTCCAGTCTGTTCCACTCAAACACAGCTCATAAATCCTTCCCTGAAATCCTGATTTAGTTAGTGTCCCCTTAAATATAACCACAGAAATTTCCTGATGAGTCTTTTTCTAGGATTTTTATCTCAGCAGAATTAGAGCTGTGACTTTTATAATAATTAACATTTTGTTTCCTGAAATTCTTCCTAAGCTAAAGGAAAATGCCTATAGGATCTCTAAAAATCCTCTCATTTTTCTAAACACCCAATTCTCTTTCAAATTGTACTGTAACATCGATGATGTTATGTAGCTCATATTTACACTTGTGCTGATTCAACAACCACATCTGGCCTTGAGAATTGCTCTGTAATATTTGAATAAACAAAACTACTAGAAAACCATTGCACTCAAATGGATTTTAACATTGCTGACTACATAGGCCTAGAGGCTAGGCCTGCTCCAAGATCCTTAATGAAAAAAACTTCAGCATGGACAGAGGTTTGTTAAAAAAATAATTTAATCAGTAACATCCAATGAACGATGAGTCAGTGCTCTATGTATGTACATATGTATGCGTGAGGTTAGTGCACGTTACTGAATAGCCATTAGGGTTTCTTTGATAATACAAAGACTCTGCCATGTCAACATTTCCCCTTAACCCCATGTTATTGCTGTTATCCTATAATGCAGATTAATGGAGTTGCTTCTGCCTAACTAATTTTAGGAAGAGGAGATTGCATCATAAAAGTTAGCACAACAGCTATTCACAGGAGAGGCTTCAACTAGAAAGCAGCAGTAGTGAGGGCCACCAAGCCAGATAATTCTCATCTTCTGAGCTTCCAAATAAAGCCCCCATCATTCAGACACATAAATGAGACTATGTATTTATTGTCCCAATGTGTGTTCATATTCATTGTCTGATATTCATAAATTGTTAAATCCTTAAAGATTGGAAAAGTTATTTTAACACTTACTTGTTTGAAACTTCTCCACAATAGCTATCCCAAATTGTATGTGATATGTCTGTCAACTAGAAAACTGTTTCCCCTGAAAGTGACTGCTGTATCTAGAGGAAGCTCCATAGTCAACATTGTATGAAATAAAAAACTTCCTCCACTGTCAATGTTTCCCCACTTATCTTGAAGACACAGAGAACAGTTAATTCTTCTTCACAAGATAGCCATATCTGTATAATTCAAAACACTGTTATATGTTCTGATTTGTCATTTCCCTAGTCCAAATCTTAGATATTGCAGCTTGACTCAGTGGATATCGAGTCCTGAGTTTACTCTGAATTTGCTCTAAAAGTATGTATTTCCCTCTGAAAATACAATGTTCAGAGCAAACACAATATAATGGTAATGATCTGATTACAATAGAGCAACTTATCTGTACTGTTTGATTACAAGTACTTTTATATAAATTTTCAGTTCATTCACATTAAAAATGTTATTTGATTATTATTTGACAGTGTATGGCTATTCATATTTTAAAGTCCTTTACAGTAACTTTCATTTATTATTCCTCACAGCCACCTTCTTGAACTTTTGTTTTTAAGCTGGAAGAAGTGCCCACAATTATCATTTTTACAAATCACAGATGATATTAAAGCTAATTATCCATAACATATCAAAATGGATTAACTACTGCCGTGCAGTTATAGTTTCTGTAGTCTCTTGATTATTCTATGGTCCTTAAGATCTTTGAACCATAGTATGTCATGACACTTGATGATAAGATTTTTGTTTATGATAAATGTCATATAATCACAGGGTATCTATGAATTCACACATTTTGTGGCACAGATCATGGGCTAATCTTACGTTAGGTGTGGAAGCTGTTGACAGTCCATGAAATTAAAAAAAAGCCTTATTTCAGATAGTCATAGGGCAAACCTGACAGTCTTGTAAGGATTTAGTTGATGCTGTTATAATGATAAGAGAGATCATTTGTTTGGTTTCTCATGTGATACTTATTTTATTACAACATAGTTTGACATCACATGAACTTTTCTCCACAAAAATGTTGTTCAGCTAATCTAGTGGTTTGACTGTCTAAGGTGTCTCAGAACTGAGGGATAAAGGATCCTTAATCAAACAGCCAATAGAGAGACTGAGTGTACAGAGGTACTGCATAGACATATACCTATTGAAAAGGTCCTAATACTCCTAGGAACCAGACTGATACAAAGTTAAGTTCTGAGGTATTACCTTGTGAAACTAAGCTTTTAGGAGACTAGGCACATTTTCATTCTTGCCACAAGCTACATTTTGTTGCCCTGGTTTCTCTTCCGTATTCTCTCACTATTTTAATCCATGCATCAGTCACTCTTTCTGTCTCTTTTTCTTTCTTTCTTTTTGTATCATAGAAGCTAAATGTCCATGTGGGAGGGGAGAATGAACAAAAGATGAAACAAAACAGATATAGGACCATTGTAGGATATTATTCAGGTGTTGAAGAAGACTCTTGAGGGTCCCTTGGACTGCAAAGAGATCAAACCAGTCAATCCTAAAGGAAATCAGGCCTGAATATTCATTGGAAAGACTGATGCTGAAGCTGAAGCTCCAATGCTTTGGCCACCTGATGTAAAGAACTGACTCACTGGAAAAGACCCTGATGCTGGGAGAGATTGAAGACAGGAGGAGAAGGGGATGACAGAGGATGAGATGATTGGATGGCATCATCGACTTGATGGACATGAGTTTGAACAAACTCTGGGGGCTGGTGATGGACAGGGAGGCCTGGTATGCTGCAGTTCATAGGGTCACAAAGAGTCGGACATGACTGAGCAACTGAACTGAGTCATCTCCTCTGTTTCTCTCTTGTGACTGCAGCCATGAAATTAAAAGACGCTTACTCCTTGGAAGAAAAGTTATGACCAACCTAGATAGCATATTCAAAACCAGAGACATTACTTTGCTGACCAAGGTCCGTCTAGTCAAGGCTATGGTTTTTCCTGTGGTCATGTATGGATGTGAGAGTTGGACTGTGAAGAAAGCTGGGCGCCAAAGAATTGATGCTTTTGAACTGTGGGGTTAAAGAAGACTCTTGAGAGTCCCTTGGACTGCAAGGAGATCCAACCAGTCCATTCTGAAGGAAATTAGCCCTGGGTGTTCTTTGGAAGGAATGATGCTAAAGCTGAAACTCCAGTCCTTTGGCCATCTCATACAAAGAGCTGGCTCATTAGAAAAGACTCTGATGCTGGAAGGGATTGGGGGCAGGAGGAGAAGGGGACGACAGAGGATGAGATGGCTGGATGGCATCACTGACTCGATGGATGTGAGTCTGAGTGAACTCCGGGAGTTGGTGATGGACAGGGAGGCCTGGTGTGCTGCGATTCTGTAGTAGTAGATGGTACAAATGATATTTTTCTCATCTCAGTCACCTTCTTATGGATGAGCAGAAAAATCCCTATGGGTCAAAACCTATGATTGATTTTTTTTTCTTCTGCCATGTCAGATGCAAACTTAATTTGGATGTACTAAGTTTCTATTTCAAGATTCTTGTTTTTTCTTTCTTACCCTAAGTCTTCAGTTCCTTTATAAAGATAATGGCCTGTAAATGATTTTAAAGGCTAAACTCATAGAGGTGTTTATATAGCTGAGTTATAATATAGCTTTCAAGCTTCATCCTTGACCCCCTTGACTAGATCTGTCTACTCTCTATCCTTTAATTCCCCAGACTTTGAAGAAGACAGCTAACGCTAAATCAGTTAATCACCTTTTCTTTTTCTTTTCCTTTTTGTTTTGAGTGGTGTAGCCTGTGAATAGGCTTCTCTGGTGACTCAGTGGTAAAGAATCCATCTGCCAGTGCAGAATACACAGGTTCATATCCCTGGGCTGGGAAGATCCCCTGGAGAAGGGCATGCCAACCCATCCAGTATTCTTGCCAGGAAAATTCCGTGTACAGAGGAGCCTGGTGGGCTTCTGCCCATGGGGTCTCAGAAGAGTGAGACACCACGTAGTGACTAAATAACAACAACCGAGAAGCCTGTGGATACTGAATAGGAGAATATTTGCCAAATAATTGACTTACAGACTAGCATCAACAACTGTCAACTCCCTTGGTTTGATTAATGAAATTTAACAAAGATTTTTGGTACTTCCTATATATAGGGTAGTTTTTATCTACTTAAAATGTATAACCTTTAAACGTATGCATGTGTCATTTTAAAATTCCAGAATAATAGAATAATACTTATACCTTCCCACATACAGTTCAGTTCAGTCACTCAGTCTTGTCTGATTCTTTGAGACCCCATGAATCGCAGCACGCCAGGCCTCCCTGTCCATCACCAATTCCCGGGGTTCACTCAAATTCACATCCATTGAGTTGGTGATGCCATCCATCCATCTCATCCTCTGTCATCGCCTTCTTCTGCCCTGAATCCCTCCCAGCATCAGAGTCTTTTCCGATGAGTCAAAGTACTGGAGTTTCAGCTTTAGCATCATTCCTTCCAAAGAACACCCAGGGCTGATCTCCTTCAGAATGGACTGGTTGGACCTCCTTGCAGTCCAAGGGACTCTCAAGAGTCTTCTCCAACACCACAGTTCAAAAGCAGCAATTCTTCAGTGCTCAGCCTTCTTCACAGTCCAACATTCACATCCATACATGATCACAGGAAAAGCCATAGCCTTGACTAGATGGACCTTTGTTGGCAAAGTAATGTCTCTGCTTTTGAATATACTGTCTAGGTTGGTCATAACTTTTCTTCCAAGGAGTAAGCGTCTTTTAACTTCATGGCTACAGTCACCATCTGCAGTGATTTGGGAGCCCAGAAAAATAAAGTCTGACACTGTTTCCACTGTTTCCCCATCTATTTCCCATGAAGTGATGGGACCAGATGCCATGATCTTTGTTTTCTGAATGTTGAGCTTTAAGCCAATTTTTTCACTCTCCACTCTCACCCTCATCAAGAGGCTTTTTAGTTCCTCTTCACTTTCTGCCATAAGGGTGGTATCATCTACATATCTGAGGTTATTGATATTTCTCCCGGCAATCTTGATTACAGCTTGTGCTTCTTCCAGCCCAGTGTTTCTCATGATGTACTCTGCATAGAAGTTAAATAAGCAGGGTGACAATATACAGCCTTGACGTACTCCTTTTCCTATTTGAAACCAGTCTCTTGTTCCATGTCCAGTTCTAACTGTTGTTTCCTGTCCTGCATACAGATTTATTGAGAGGCAGGTCAGATGGTCTGCTATTCTCATCTCTTTCAGAATTTTCCACAGTTTATTGTGATCCACACAGTCATAAGGCTTTGGCATAATCAATAAATTAGAAATAGATGTTTTTCTGGAACTCTCTTGCTTTTTTGATGATCCAGCAGATGTTGGCAATTTGATCTCTGGTTCCTCTGCCTTTTCTAAAACCAGCTTGAACATTTGGAAGTTCATGGTTCATGTATTGCTGAAACCTGGCTTAGAGAATTTTGAGCATTACTTTACTAGCGTGTGAGATGAGTGCAGTTGTGCGGTAGTTTGAGCATTCTTTGGCATTGCCTTTCTTTGGGACTGGAATAAAAACTGACCTTTTCCAGTCCTGTGGCCACTGCTGAGTCTTCCTAATTTGCTGGAATATTGAGTGCAGCACTTTCACAGCATCATCTCTCAGGATTTGAAACAGCTCAACTGGAATTCCATCACCTCCACTAGCTTTGTTTGTAGTGATACTTTCTAAGGCCCACTTGAATTCACATTCCAGGATGTCTGGCTCTAGGTGAGTGATCACACCATTGTGATTATCTGGGTCGTGAAGATCTTTTTGTACAGTTCTTCTGTGTATTCTTGCCACCTCTTAATATCTTCTGGTTCTGTTAGGTCCATACAATTTCTGTCCTTTATCGAGCCCATCTTTGCATGAAATGTTCCCTTGGTATCTCTAATTTTCTTGAAGAGATCTCTAGTCTTTCTCATTCTGTTGTTTTCCTCTATTTCTTTGCATTGATCACTGAGGAAGGCTATTTTATCTCTCCTTGCTATTCTTTGCAACTCTGCATTCAGATGCTTATATCTTTTCTTTTCTCCTTTGCTTTTTGCTTCTCTTCTTTTCACAGCTATTTTAAGGCCTCGTCAGACAGCCCTTTTGCTTTTTGCATGGGGATGGTCTTGATCCCAGTCTCCTGTACAGTGTCATGAACCTCCATCTATAGTTCATCAAGCACTCTGTATATCAGGTCTAGTTCCTTAAATCTACTATGTACATATAGTTAATAAAGGTGATATATTATTTTTAATTTCCTTTTTGATAATATTTAAAATACATACTCTAAATATAAATAGCCCTTCTAAGTCATTATAAAGTGTTGTACATTGTATTTATTTTCTATTTATAGTTTACTCAGGAATAATTTTGGAGACTGAGAAGGCAATGGCACCCCACTCCAGTACTCTTGCCTGGAAAATCCCATGGATGGAGGAGCCTGGTAGGCTGCAGTCCATGGGGTCTCTTAAAATCGGACACGACTGAGCGACTTCCCTTTCACTTTTCACTTTCATGCATTGGAGAGGAAATGGCAACTCAGTCCAGTGTTCTTGCCTGGAGAATCCTGGGGATAGGGGAGCCTGGTGGGCTTCCATCTATGGGGTCGCACAGAATTGGACACAACTGAAGCGACTTAACAACAAATTTCGGAGAAGACAGTGGCACCCCACTCCAGTACTCTTGCCTGGAAAATCCCATGGACAGAGGAGCCTGGTGGGCTGCAGTCCATGGGGTTGCTAAGAGTCAGACAGGACTGAACAACTTCATTTTCACTTTTATCCATTGGAGAAGGAAATGGCAACGCACTCCAGTGTTTTTGCCTGAAGAATACCAGAGACGAGGGAGCCTGATGGGCTGCCATCTATGGGGTTGCACAAAGTCAGATACTAGTGAAGTGACTTAATAGCAGCAGCAGCATATATAGGAAACTACGAACTAGGACACAGATTATAAGACTTAATTCTGAGATTGAATTTACTGATACGATGATAACAGTCTTCTGCCATTGAAGAGATCTTCAATTCACACAGAAAATTTGCTTTTCATGATACGGTACATGCTGTAACCACTTTTTAGTTAGACACTGGTAGCCTAGAATATATTAAAAATATGATGAAGAAGAAAGTAAAATATGATACTTCTTTATAATTCACTATTTTATTTTCCATGCTGTTGGTTTGTTTTATAGTGGTACAAGTTGATCTGTACTTGTATTCTGTGTGTCAAGCATGTGCTTTATAATACTGTTTTAGGGGAGAAGGACATATGGAGAAGGAGAGGAGATACGGAAAAACCTTAAACATTTTACCAAGATACTTGTAAGTATTGATGTTTCACATTTTTACACAAGAAAAGTAGAGCCTAGAATAAGGCAAAATGTGGCAAATGCTGCAGGAGGGGAAGAAATTGTGTGCTGTGCAAGCGTAAAAAGGGAGAAATTAATTGCAGCTCGGGGAAATCTATGTGAATAAAATGCTTGTCCTGAGTGCTGTTAAGTACAATAAACTAAAGCGCCATCAGCTTGCTTCTCTAGGCTCTGTATTTTACTCAGAGTGCTGCTGAGTCAACTGTTTTAATCTGTAGAGGGATCCACAGAAGCATTCATCTTTTCCCCAAAATACTTTTTTTCCCCTTCTTTTCTATAGATAAGAAAAAATTGTTTGATTAAATAACCTCATATCAACATATGTGATAGGTTCTTTCAGGTTGGGCCATTGTAGTGAGTAGGGAGGATGAGTGCTCTATGTGCAGAAGCCCTTTAACAATGATGAATAATGAGATCAGTTGTGTAGACAATCTTAACCTTACTGAATGTAATGGAAACACTTGTGTATACTATAAAATATCTCTATACTATTATAAAGGCTTATATTAACTCTTTGTTTTCTTGTTGAATCTGTAAGAATTACATTAGATTGTAAGATTGGCCTGGCAGTGCTATTTGAAAATCTGGGATTCTGAATATTGACTGAGCTCTGGTTGATTTTGAGTGATAACCTATGATACCATAAGTTTGAATTTTTAAAGTTATCATATATTATTTTCTTACACTGTAGTCTATGGCTATTAAATTAAAATTGTCTCAGGCTGTTTAATCTCCTATAAATATAAATATGATTTATATTTCTCTTAAAATGTAAGTATAAATATAGTTATTTATATAAATATATATCTACATATTATTATATATCACATTAGAATATATGTTAAATAAAACCATAGCAGTTTCCATGTTTATAGCCTTGATAATTCTCTTCTCTGTCCATGTCTTCAAATAAAGCCTAGTAAAAGAAATAGGGCCTGTTTCATAGATGCTAGCTAATACTCCCACAGCATGTAACTTCCAAATATATTTAATAAATAGCATCACTAGTATATAGCTTCCCTGATGGCTCAGTCGGTAAAGAATCTGCCTGAAATGTAGTTGACCCAGGTTCTATCCAGGGTCAGGAAGATCCCCTGGAGAAGGAAATGGCAACCCATTTCAGTATTCTTGCCTGGGAAATCCCATGAACAGAGGAACCGCTGTTCATGGGTTCCTTGCAACCCCAGGGCTACAGTCCATGGGGTTGCAAGAGTCAGACATGACTTAGCAACAAAACCGCCACAATCACTTGTCAATGTTTTGCTCTACCTACAAGCAGTGTATAATAAAATAATTTCAGAGGAAATAAAATTTCAATTGCCAATTTTTATCTCAGTGGAATTTTCATTGTGATTTGCATGTCTTTGTCTTACATGTAAGATTTCTGACTATCCTATATAATTAAACTTCATGCTTACAAAATATAAAACTTATCTTTTTTTTAATCTCAGCTTAAAAAGCAGAGAGATTACTTTGCCAACAAAGGTCCATCTAGTCAAAGCTGTTTTTTCCAGTAGTCATGTATGGGTGTGAGAGTTGGACTGTGAAGAAAGCTGAGCGCTAAATAATTGAGGCTTTTGAACTGTTGGAGAAGACTCTTGAGAGTCCCTTGGACCGCAAGGAGATCAACCAGTCCATCCTAAAGGAAATCAATCCTGAATATTCATTGGACGGACTGATGCTGAAGCTGAAACTCTAATACTTTCGCCACCTGATGCAGAGAACTGACTCATTGAAAAGACCCTGATGCTGGGAAAGATTGAAGGCAGAAGGAGAAAGAGATGACAGAGGGTGAGATGGTTGGATGCATCACTGACTCAATGGACATGAGTTTGAGTAAAGTCCAAGAGTTGCCGTTGGACAGGGAAGCCTGGTGTGCTGCAGTCCTTGGGGTTACAAAGAGTCAGACACGACTGAGTGACTGAACTGAGTAATTATAATATTGTAAAGTCTTCTTTTGTAATAATTCATATTCCATTACCAGAACCATTCACTCTTCTC
Source organism: Nanger dama (assembly GCA_917880005.1). Classification (NCBI taxonomy): domain Eukaryota; kingdom Metazoa; phylum Chordata; class Mammalia; order Artiodactyla; family Bovidae; genus Nanger; species Nanger dama. Next base: position 31,004,680 of record CAKJTW010000028.1, read on the forward strand.
TTTTTCCATTATGTTCTGGGATTTTCCAATCATATAGCACTAAGAGATAACAGTTCATACTTTATCTTTGCCCCCAATGTGAAATTACATTTATTAAAAAATAAAAATACATGTAAATATTTCTAATACATCTAAGAATTTTTCCTAGTTAAAAGATATCTAAAGTAAGAATATTAGGTACACATAGACCTATTTTGTATCCTATTATTCTGGAGATACAAGATTTTAAGTGGGCACAGATATCATATGCTTTCATAAAGTCTTTATACATTTCTGTATATGTTAATAAGCATAACCACCGAAACTAAGGTGGAAGGTCTTTGTCTTTACCATGAGTCTGAGCTCTGATGCCCTCCTCAGACTTTTGTCTACACACTTTTAAACTGTTACTAATGTAACACACAGATCCTTGAGAAATGTTTTAAAATCACAACAAATATAATTAAACTTTCTGAGTTAACTAATTTTTATTTTAATTTTTATTTTATATTGAGATATAGTTGATTTATAGTGTATTAATATTAGATGTATAACAAAGTGATTCAGTTATACATATATCCATTCTTTTCAGATTCTTTTCTCTTACAGAGTATTTAGTAGAATTCCCTGTGTTATATAATACATCCTTGTTGTTTATTTGTTTTATGTATAGTATTGTGTATGTGTTAATCCTAAACTCCTAATTTATCCCTCCTCTCCAGTTTTTCCCTTTGGTAAACATAAGTTGTTGTTTTGAAGCCTGTTTCTGTTTTATAAATAAGTTAATTTGTATCATATTTTTAGATTCCACATATGCATGATAATTATATGATATTTGACTTTCTCTGACTTACTTCAGTTAGTATGGTCATCTCTCTAGTTCATCCATGTAGCAAATGGTATTATTTCATTCTTTAATGGCTGGGTAATATTCTGTTATATCAACATGTATGTCCATTCCTCTGTAGATGGGCATTTAGGTTGCTTCTATGTCTTGGTTATTGTAAATAGTGCTGCAGTGAATGTTGGGGTGCATATATCCTTTCGGATTATGGTTTTCTCTGATGTTTGCCCAGAAGCGGGATTGCTGGACCGTATGACAGCTCTATTTTTAGTTTTTTATGGAACCTCTATACTGTTCTACATAGTGACTTGTACCAGTTTACATTCCCACTAGTGTAGGAGAGTTCCCTTTTCTCTACACCCTTTCTAGTATTTATTGTTTGTAGACTTTTTAATGATGGCTCTTCTAACTGGTGTGAGGTGATACCACATTATAGTTTTAATTTGCATTTCTCTAATAATTAGTGATGTTCAGCATCTTTTCATGTGTTTTTGGCCCTCTGTATGTCTTCTCTGGAGACATGTCTATTTAGAACTTCTGGCCCACATTTTGATTACTCTTTTGATATTAAGATGCTTGTATATTTTGGAGATTAATCTCTTTTCAGCTGCTTCATTTGCAAATATTTTCTCCCATTCTGTGGCTTCTGCTTATGGTTTGTTCATGGTTTCCTTTACTGTGCAAAAGCTTTTAATTTTAATTAGGTCCCATTTGTTTATTTTCATTACTCTGGGAGGTGGGTCCAAAAGATACTATGATTTATGTCAAAGAGTGTTTTACCTGTGTTTTTCTCTAAAAGTATTTTGTATCTGGCCTTACATTTAGGTCTTGAATACATTTTGAGGTTATTTTATATGTGGTGTTAGAGAATGTTGCAGTTTGAGTTTTTTTTTTTTTTTAACTGACTTAAATGGTTTGGGTATCATATAATAATGGCAGGTAACATTTTCTGAGAATTTATAGCCACTGTTCTAAATACTTTATATGTACTAATTATTTTAATACTCATAACAGCCCTTGAAGTGGATTCTGTTTTTGTCCACATTTTGTAGATGAGGAAAATGGACACAGAGGTTAAATACTTGCTCAAGGTACCAGAGCTTGAATCTGAACTGAGATAGTTTGGCTTCATGCATAATCTTTATATTTAAAAAAGAAAAGAAACACAGGCACACATATATAGGCAGAGAAAGGGAAAGAAAGGGAGAGAGAATATGTGTATATGCTCAGATTCAATGTTTTCAGTTCTTAATAAGGAAGAAATACTGGATACAATTTCATAACTTACTACCATAATTGAAATTTTCATAGAGAAAGCAGACTCACTTCACCCTTTCCTTATCCACTGAGGAAAGTAAAACACCAAAAACATAGTCATTTTCAACCCGTTTTAGCATTATTTAATGTTTCATATTGTGGTCTGTTGGCAACTTCTATCTTTCTTCTTTCTTTCTCTTCTTTTGATGATGGCAGTTGTGGTACACTAGAGATGTGGGGAGTGGCTAAAGGTTAGAAAAGTTACATCTCCTGCATCCCCAGCTTAATCAGCCAAAATTTGTGAAACATATTTACTTGGATTTAAATAAAATGAATTTTAATTTTGTTTATAAAGGACACACCTATGTGCAAATTCTTCGAGTGATAGACGGAACTCCACATGTGATCTGTGATTCTAAGGCAGTCTAAATTACCACTTCAATTGTCTTCAGATAAAATTAATAGATTCTGGAACCTGATACTGCCCTGGGGATTATCTACAACAGACTTGCTGAAAACACAGAATGAATTAGAATTAAAATACTCTTTAAAATAGCAAATTGGAATATTTAGGCTCATAAGTAATTTCTTTGATGATGTTTACTTAATTACTATCCTTACTGTACCTGTTCAAGAAATGATGAGCCATCTATCTTTAGAACTATTCATTTTAAGCTATTTGCATACATAGAAGATAACTAAGGAAAAGAAAACAGAACAGCAACCTGATCATAATCCTATATAATTTTTTGATGCAAAATAGAAATATAACTTGATCACATAATCACTTGAAATTTTCTATACATAGAAGAAGCATTAGATGTAAACTTTTGAGATGCATACAGCAGTGTGCTGCTGAATTGGCTATATAAAGCTTTGATTTGTCATTTGTAGCAATTGACTAGTTTCGTGATACAAATACTCTTATTATGGATTGATTTCAAGATGCTAATGGTTTAGCAACTGCCTTGAAAAATTTGTGAAAATTTAATACTCAGCCCTCACATACAACTGAACGCATAATTATATGATTTGATTACTTAGTCCCAATAATAACAACTGCAGTAGCCTGATTATGTTATGGCCCTGTGCTTCACCTCTCTTGTATCCACATCCTTTGCCACGTGGTCTTGTAACATGCTCCCACTGATATTCTTGGACCAGCCAAGTGACTTGCTTTGACTGATGGGATGTTATCAGTCATAATATAAGTGGAAGCTTGAAAAGACCATATTTCCACTCTTTCTGTTGAACATCTGCTGTTACTATTAGAACATATTCAATCTAGCAAAGCCAAATTTTCCTACCTTGAAACTATTACCATCCTAAATCAATTGACAGTTAGCCAATCCCAAGACATATGAGTGAGCCCAGCCAAAATCAGAAATCTGTTAACCTGACCTACTGTTGAGTACAGATGCATGAGCAAGTCCAGCCCAAGTATGTGGAGCAATAGCGACATGGTAGATAAATACCTTTTAAAAATGTTTTCACTGAGATTTTGTGTTTCTTTGTTATACAGCATTGCTTTATTAATAGATACCTGTTACAATGATGCTATGATTTGGCAAGTTTTAATTAGGAAGAAAAGAATTTATACAGGAGATGATATGGTTGTGAAAAGAGATTAGTGAAACCTAGGTCTACCACTTGTAAGTGAATGACCCTGAGAAATTTATTTATCCTCTTTATGCCTAAGTTTTCTCATTTTAAAATTATGGATAACTAGCCTTGCAGGGATATTGTGAAAATTAAATATATATCAGTGACTAAGTGCACAGATCTGAAATCTGCCTGGGGTTGATTCCCAGCCCCTCTATTTTAATACTTGAAAGCATTTATAATTACGTAGTCTTCACTAAGATCACATACTGTAAGAGCTGTCTAAACTAGAATTTAACAAAATAAGGTACCTGGCATACCATAGATATTCATTAAATGTCAGAATCATGTAATTTGGCTATTTGTTTACTAACTGAAATGGAGGTTGATGTTCTGGAAAATTAGTAATATTTAGTTATATTAAGTGTTAGCAGAGATTTTCTGGAAGTGGAGCAGAGTGGCCAAGCAAGGTTAGGGCAGTGTTTGTAGGAGTCCTTTTATCTCCAGAAAACTAGCTCCTCCAAATCATTAGTCTTTTGATTTCCAAGGGGAAAATTTCAACTTGGGATCCATAAGTATCAATTTAGGGGATGTATTTAAATTACTAGCAGAGATACAGTGTTTTTGCTTTTCTGTCTAGCATAATCATTCAGGCTGGCTTCCTGATAAGGATGAAATTGAGGAATGCCTGTTGACACTGGTTTACATGTTAGGACAAAGACTTCTTAGATAAGATGGGAAAAAATCAGAAAGAAAAAAGATTCGAGGAGATAAAAAGCAGTCAAAATCAGTGCCAGTAGGTTAGCATAGAGTAGATTCTGCCACAGAATAGAAAGAGGGATAGAAATGCAATATAGTTAATTGGGAATTTGTACATTCTGAAGATGACTCGACATTCCTTTCATCACAGACCAAGAAAAGGAGGGCTATAGGCAATAACAGCTGTTTGGAATCAAGTTATCTCTTCTTGGAGGAAGAGAAAAATATGGTAGAAGGAAATGGTAACCCACTCCAGTATTCTTGCCTAGAGAATCCCATGGACAGAGAAGCCTGGTAGGCTACAGTCCACGGGGTCGCAAAGAGTCGGACACGACTGAGAGACTTCACTTTCACTTTCTATGCAGCTCCTTAATGGGAAGTGGAGTGAGATACGAATATCTAGGTCTGAAATTGAATTGTCGTTTGGAATGTGTGCTCCCTTCCTGGAGTAAGCACCTAAGATGCATGAGCAAGCTTGCCAAGATACGTGAAACCTACCAACTGCTCTCTGTGGAGACAGATTTTCATAGGAGGATTGAGGGAGCCAGAGGAAACTGGAACATAGACTTAGTGACTTGGAGATTTGGGAACGGAATCTGAAAGACTACAGGGAGCACAGATGGATTTAGATCTCAAGTTGGAGGTTGTGACTTTGGCACAAAAACAGAATGTGAAAGTTAAATACTGCTTATGCAGATGCTATTAGAAGATAGAGTTTTATTTTCCTTATGATGATATGCTGTAATATGGATTATTGATTAGGTGTAGGGTGGTAGGCAGTGAAAGACTAGAAAGAGCATGCATGATTTTAATATGGTTAGGGAAGGTCAAATTGAGGAAGAAAATGTGTGAAAAAAACTATAAAGTCTAACACTTTGGCAAATATTAAGCATACTGCATATCTAGTAATTCTTACTAGAAAATAATAAAGATGAGAGTTGGGAACAAGGCTAGTTAAGATGTCCCATGTTTCTAGACTTAATAGGTGCTCAATAGCTATAGTTATTAATGTAAATGTATGTAAAGGGCTTCAAAAACTTAATGCCTATTTTTTATTCTTTTTAAATTTAAATTTATTTATTTTAATTGGAGGCTAATACAGTATACTAATTCCATATATAATTCCATATATATGGAATTTAGAAAGATGGTAATGATAACCCTGTATGTGAGTCAGCAAAAGAGACACAGATGTATAAAATAATGCCTATTTTTAAAGGCCTATCCAAAAGTGAATCTAAACATTAAACTAAGGGAAGAAAGTCTCATAAATGTCAAGATTTGGTGAGACTGAGTTGATGACTAGAACATGAAGATTGCCAGGTGAGCCATCTGCCATGGGCCATGAAGACTGGTGTCCTTTCTGACTTGGTATGGTGAGAACGCAAGACCTTGACTGCATTTTGGTCAGGCCATTCCTCAGTTTTGTGTTTGTGGTGAACAACCTTGAGGGATGAGGTGATGTATTTTCTTCAGACAGAGAACAAGTTTACTACTATAAAAGTAATAAATTCCCCAAGCTCAGTGTTCCTCTCTTGAAATGTAGCCCGCTGTTTATGAAGACATCCGTTAGGCCCACGTATATTATTCCTGTGGGATTTGGAAGGGCATGGTGAGCCAAAGCAAGCCAACAGGAAGTTACGGTTACCGCTTTGTCATGAGTAATAAAGTCCTTTGTCTCTGATCCAGGAATCTTGTGTCTTCTGCTGGTATTTGTGAAACAGTATCGGATAAACTTATTAGCCTGTAAGCAGGGAAAAATATCAGGGATTTTTACCTTTTGAGAGTAATAGAAGTAGAATGTATCATCTTCATAAGAAGCAGTTCTGATAGTAGGATGGAACAGTGCATATCAAAAAGAAGTTACTAAGCATATATTCCTGAGTAGTTTTGCTCAATCTTGTCCCAAAAACTATCAATGGAGTGAGGTTCTTTCAAATGTTAGTGGTGCCCTTTTGCTGTATGATATTTTACTGAAATTCTATCTTTGGTGACTTATATTTTTCAGTGGAGTCTTGCTAAATTATATCCTGCTGCTAAGTCACTTCAGTCATGTCCAACTCTGTGCAGCCCCATAGACGGCAGCCCACCAGGCTCCCCCGTCCCTGGGATTCTCCAGGCAAGAATACTGGAGTGGGTTGCCATTGCCTTCTCCGTCGAATTATATCCAGCTCTGCCTATTCTATTTGGGTAAAATTGAATTTTAACATCTAGTTCTTAATTTTATAATCTTTACTAAAACTCTTAAAAAAAAAAAAAAACAGGCTTCCCTGGTGGCTCAGTCTCTAAAGAATCTGCCTGCAATGTGGAAGACCTGGGTTTGATCCCTGGGTTAGGGAGATCCCCTGGAGAAGGTAAAGGCTACCCACTCCAGTATTCTGGCCTGGAGAATGCCATGGACTATACAGTCCATGGAGTCGCAAAGAATCGGACACAACTGAGAGACTTCCACTTGCCAGTACTTAAAGGTACAGTGATTTTTGTCACTTATTTGTAATAAAATTTAAATCATAGTAATAAACTATAGAAAGATGCTCACATTATAATAAATTAAAAGGCCTACAAACTTGTATATACCATTAACTTCCAAATTACAAATATGTGTCTGCTTATTGATATAGTGTAACTTGGGATGATACATATCAAAATGTCATAGTGATGAGATTCAGTATGGGTTTAATACTTTGCATTTGCAAACTTCTGTAATAAATGTGTTACTTTATAGTCATGGAATTTCTTTAAATTATTACATCATTATAATCCATCCTTGAAACTCATTTCTAGTTAATGTGCATGACATATGGCATGTAAAGTAAAAAGAAACTTCCAGGGGCTAATACTCAAAATATATAAGGAACTCATACAACTCAATGACAAAAAAAAAAGGTTTAAAAAATGATCAAAGGATCTGAATAGGCATTCTTCCAAAGAAAATATAATACAGATGGCCAACAGATGCCTTAAAAGATGTTCAACATCACTCTTGGGGAAATACAAATCAGAACTACAGTGAGGTATCACCTCATACCTGTTAGAATAGTTACTATTGAAAAGACAAGAAATAATAAATGTTGAAGAGGATGTGAAGAAAAACTCTCCTACACTGTGTTTTGATACTGCAAATTGATGCAGCCAGTATGGGAAACAATATGGTGATTCCTCAAAAAATTAAGAATAGAACTACCATCAGTTCAATTCAGTTGCTCAGCCATGTCCGACTCTGTAACCCCATGGACTGCAGCACACCAGGCTTCCCTGTCCTTTACTATCTTCCAGATTTTTCTCAAACTCATGCTCATTGAATTGGTGATGCCATCCAACCGTCTCATCCTCTGTCATCCCCTTCTCCTCCTGCCCTTTGGAGGGTCTTTTCCAGTGAGTCGGTTCTTCACATCAGGTGGCCAAAGTTTTGGATCTTCAGCTTTAGCACCAGTTCTTCCAATGAATATTCAGGATTGATTTCCTTTAGGATGGACTGGTTGGATCTCCTTGCAGTTCAGAGGGAGACTCTAAGAGTCTTCTCCAACACCACTGTTCAAAAGCATCAATTCTTCAATGTTCAGCTTTCTTTATAGTCCAAATCTCACATCCATACATGCCTGACTATCCATACAGAACTACCATATGGCCCAGCTATTTCACTTCTGCGTATTTATCTGAAGAACATTAAAATAGTAATTTGAAAAGATATATTAATCCCTGTGTTAATCACAGCATGTTTTGGGTTGGCCAAAACATTTCGTTTGGATTATTCTGTAACATCTTATGGAAAAACCCAAATATTTTGGGTAATTCCATATCTCCACATTTATTACTATATACATCTTGTCTGTCCATTTTCTTGTATTGTAAATTATTTTTAATTCACTTTGGCAGAGGTAGGATATAAATAAATAATTGAAAAGTTTAATTTTTTTGGCAAATCTATGTATTTTTAAATGAAAGCCCAGAACAGAATCATGTATAGACAATAAAAGCCCAAACAGAAATTTCTCATTGTGAGAAATTAAGTGTAGGGTTAAGCTGTGCTAAAAGTTGAATAATGTCTACCCTAAGAATTCATATGTTGAAGTCATAATGACCACTACCTCAAAATGTGACGTTATTTAAAAATAGGGTCTTTGTAGATGTGATCAAGTTAAGGTTATTTAAATGAACTCCACTCTGTTATGAATGTTGTCATTATACATTTGGACACAGAGATAGACATGCACACAGTAAATATCATGTGAATGGTTTATAATGTGTGGCTATGACTCACTGAGGTAAGGATAATTACGTAGAAATAGAATCAGGATAATCAGAAGAAATTAAGTGTCACAACAACCATGGGAAGATTATTTCAAGAAATAGATTGTGAACAAGAGCATTATATTATGGGATATTATAGAGAGGCAGTGTTAAATAGGGGAAAAGGTACATTCAGTCTTTCGAAGTAAAAAGTACTGAGTTTAAACGTTATATTCACCACCTACTAACTCTGAAAGCTGTGACAGTCATGTTCTGCTTCTGCTTCCACTAAGTCACTTCAGTCGTGTCTGACTCTGTGTGACCCCATAGATGGCAGCCCAACAGGCTCTCCCATCCCTGGGATTCTCCAACCAAGAACACTGGAGTGGATTGCCATTTCCTTCTCCAATGCATGAAAGTGAAAAGTGAAAGGAAGTCGCTCAGTCATGTCCCACTTTTTTGCGACCCCATGGACTATACAGTCCATGAAATTCCCTAGGCCAGAATACTGGAGTAAATAGCCTTCCCCTTCTCCAGGGGATCTTCTCAACCCAGGGATTAAACCCAAGTCTTACACATTGCAGGCAGATTCTTTACCAGCTGAGCCACCAGGGAAGCCCAAGAATACTGGAGTGGGTAGCCTATCCTTTCTTCAGGGGATCTTCCCAACCCAGGAATCAAACCAGGGTCTCCTGCAGTGCAGGCAGATTCTTTACCAACTGAGCTATCAGGGAAGCCTGATATATAAAGAAGAGGTAATACGAGTTTTTCTCAAGTTTGGTTGTAAATTATGAGCAACCAGACACCAGTGGGCTTCCCTGGTGGCTCAGACGGTAAAGAATCTACCTACAATGTGGGAGACCTGGGTTCAGTCCGTGGGTCGGGACGATCCTCTGGAGAAGGGAATGACAACCTACTCCAATATTCTTGCCTAGAGAATCCCATGGACAGAGGAGCCTAGTGGGCTATAGTCCATGGGGGACACAAAGAGGGGGACACAACTGAGTGATTAACACTTTAACTTTTCACTTCCATGCACAAATACACTTGTGACACATACATACCCACACAAATATACATGAAAGGCTTAGCAGAAATAGGTGCTCAACAGAGGCTTTTATAATGCTATATGACAATAAATGAAGAAAAATGATCAGAAGTAAAAACTAGTAAAAGGATAGATTTTCTATTCTTAACAATAGGCAGTCACTAAATGAATGCTTATTATGCACCAGGTACTGTTTTCAGAACTTGCATGTATTAACTTATTTAATTCTGATGACAGTCTTTTGAAGTAGATACTACGTTAATTCACATTTGACAGATGGAAAAAGCAGATACAAAGCAAGTTATTTGTTCAGCTTCACACAGATGATGAGTATAAGAAACAGGGTTTGAAGCCAAGTTATCTAACTCTGGTGTCCATGGTTTTCAATACTGTGCTGCACTTCATCTCTTTTAGAATCAATGGTGTGCTATCAGCCAGTTATTTAGTCTGTGATAGCAAATCTATATTCCTTATCTAGTAATTATAGAATTTCTAAACACTGAGTTGTTTCAGTTAAGGCAATTTTGGAAAATAGTTAACTTCCAAACAGTACCTTCTATATTAAACATTCTTGGCTGGACTGGAAGAAACACAAGCTGGAATTAAGATTGCTGGAAGAAATATGAATAACCTCAGATATGCAGATGACCACCACCCTTAGGGCAAAAAGTGAAGAAGAACTAAAGAGTCTATTGATGAAAGTGAAAGAGGAGAGTGAAAAAGTTGGCTTAAAGCTCAACATTCAGAAAACGAAGATCATGGCATCCGGTCCCATCACTTCATGGGAAATAGATGGAGAAACAGTGGAAACAGAGTCAGACTTTACTTTTTTGGGGGCTCCAAAATCACTGCAGATGGTGACTGCAGCCATGAAATTAGAAGACGCTTACTACTTGGAAGAAAAAAATATGACCAACCTAGATAGCATATTCAAAAGCAGAGACATTACTTTGCCAACTAAGGTCTGTCTAGTCAAGGCTATGGTTTTTCCTGTGGTCATGTATGGATGTGAGAGTTGGACTGTGAAGAAGGCTGAGCACCAAAGAATTGATGCTTTTGAATTGTGATGTTGGAGAAGACTCTTGAGAGTCCCTTGGACTGCAAGGAGATCCAACCAGTCCATTCTGAAGGAGATCAACCCTGGGAATTCTTTGGAAGGAATGATGCTAAAGCTGAAACTCCAGTACTTTGGCCACCTCATACGAAGAGCTGACTCATCAGAAAAGACTCTGATGCTGGGAGGGATTGGGGGCAGGAGGAGAAGGGGACGACAGAGAATGAGATGGCTGGATGGCATCATGGACTCGATGGATGTGAGTCTGAGTGAACTCCGAGAGATGGTAATGAACAGGGAGGCCTGGCGTGCTGCGATTCATGGGGTTGCCAAGAGTCGGACACGACTGAGCGACTGAACTGAACTGAACTGGCTAGGAGAACACTCTTAATAAACACTTTGCCTTCTCAGGGATTGATTTAATACAGAATTTGGTTTTGGATTCTAGAGTAAGAAAACTAGAAGATGTGTCCTGTGCATTGCTAAGTCATGTCCAATTCTTTGCAACCCCATGAATTGCAACCTTCCAGGTTTCTTCTGTCCATGGGATTTCCCAGACAAGAATACTGGAGTGGCTTACCATTTCCTTCTCCAGGGGATAGTCCCAACCCAGGGATCAAATCTGTGTCTCCTGCATTGGCAGATGGGTTATTTACCACTAAGCCACCAGGGAAGCCTGAAGATGTGTTCTACCAATAATTAAATACTTGATAACAGGCCCACGAAATTTGGTGGATTTTTATGTTTGACATTACGGCCTGCTAAGTCATCTGTACATTTTTGTTAGCAGTAGTGTGTTGTCAGTTTATAACAGCTCACAAGAACTAATTAGTAAATTTTCAGGAATTTTGTAAGCTGGTTGCTAGAAACAGCCGTTATTAAAAATTAAATCATATAAATACACAAAGTATGCACTGCTGCTGCTGCTAAGTCACCTCAGTTGTGTCTGACTCTGTGCAACCCCAGAGACGGCAGCCCAACAGGCTCCCCTGTCCCTGGGATTCTCCAGGCAAGAACACTGGAGTGGGTTGCCATTTCCTTCTCCAATGCATGAAAGTGAAAAGTAAAGGGAAGTCGCTTAGTCGTGTCTGACTCCTAGCGACCCCATGGACTGCAGCCTACCAGGCTCCTCCATCCATGGGATTTTCCAGGTAAGAGTACTGGAGTGGGGTGCCATCACCTTCTCCAAGAGTATACACAGTGGTTATAAATACTCAAAACGCATCATTGCAATGCATTACTATTATTTGTGTTTTTAGTTCATTGACATCTATTTCATCTGTCAGGAGGGAGCACCATGAAACAGTGTGGTGTGGCATGTCTCTTCTAAACTCTGTGTTCAGTAATGTCAGGTTAGTACTTTGAAACTGACCATAGTGGGAACATTTATTTCACAGAAATCAGGTAACTAGTGCTACAAATCAGAAATCTAGTTGTTAAAACATTTATAGCACACCAGTGCAAAGCTAACCAAATGTCACTCTGAGCCACTGCTAATCCTGTACCCTAGAAGCATCACTCAAACTATCATTTGTAGGATTTCAGAAATATATTTAAAACATGATTTGCTAGTAGTTGGTGTTTTTAGAGAGTAAAATTACTTAATGAGGATTTCTGTGTCAGCTCAGGGATCCCAGATAAATCATTAAATTGCCCATGTTACATTCTTTCAAATCCAGGGAGATAATGTATTCTCTTGTTTTGCTGGAGAAACTAATCTTCAGAATTTTGACTTCCTAAAACTTTGCCAGGAAAATCCTATGGACAGAGGACCCTGGGGAGCTACAGTCCACGAGGTAACAAGAGTCAGACATGACTTAGCGACTAAACAACAACAAAACTTTTGCCATTGCTACTCTTTGATCTTTCACTATATATTAATTAGCTCCTTGTATTCAGTTCAGTTCAGTTCAGTCGCTCAGTCATGTCTGACTCTTTGCAACCCCATGAATTGCAGCACGCCAGGCCTCCCCATCCATCATCAACTCCCGAAGTTAACTCAAACTCAACATCCATCGAGTTGGTGATGCCATCCAGCCATCTCATCCTCTGTCATCCCCTTCTCCTCCTGCCACCAATCCCACCCAGCATCAGAGTCTTTTCTAATGAGTCAACTCTTCGCATGAGGTGGCCAAAGTACTGGAGTTTCAGCTTTAGCATCTTTCCTTCCAATGAACACTCAGGGCTGATCTCCTTAAGAATGGACTGGTTGGATCCCCTTGCAGTACAAGGGACTCTCAAGAGTCTTCTCCAGCACCACAGTTCAAAAGCATCAATTCTTCGGCACTCAGCTTTCTTCACAGTCCAACTCTCACATCCATATATGACCACTGGAAAAACCACAGCCTTGACTAGAGGGACATTAGTTGGCAAAGTAATGTCTCTGCTTTTTACTATGCTCTCTAGGTTGGTCATAACTTTACTTCCAAGGAGTAAGCGTCTTTTAATTTCATGGCTGCAGTCACCATCTGCAGTGATTTTGGAGCCCAGAAAAATAAAGTCTGACACTGTTTTCCCTTCCTTTTGCCATGAAGTGATGGGACCAGTATATGCCATGATCTTCGTTTTCTGAATGTTGAGCTTTAAGCCAACTTTTTCACTCTCCTCTTTCACATTCATCAAGAGACTTTTTACTTACTCTTCACTTTCTGCCATAAGGGTGGTGTTAACTGCATATCTGAGGTTATTGATATTTCTCCTGACAATCTTTATTCCAGCTTGTGCTTCTTCCAGCCCAGCATTTCTCATGATATACTCTGCATATGAGTTAAATAAGCAGGGTGACAATATACAGTCTTGACGTCCTCCTTTTCCTATTTGGAACCAGTCTGTTGTTCCATGTCCAGTTCTAACTGTTGTTTCCTGTCCTGCATATAGGTTTCTCAAGAGGCAGGTCAGGTGGTCTGGTATTCCCATCTCCTTCAGAGTTTTCTACAGTTTATTGTGATCCACATAGTCAAAGGTTTTGGCATAGTCAATAAAGCAGAAATAGATGTTTTTCTGGAACTCTCTTGCTTTTTTCGATGATCCAGCAGATGTTGGCAATTTGATCTCTGGTTCCTCTGCCTTTTCTAAAACCAGCTTGAACATCTGGAAGTTCACGGTTCATGTATTGCTTAAACCTGGCTTAGAGAATTTTGAGCATTACTTTACCAGATTGTGAGATGAGTGCAACTGTGTGGTAGTTTGAGCATTCTTTGGCATTGCCTTTCTTTGGGATTGGAATGAAAACTGACTTTTGCAGTCCTGTGGCCACTGCTGAATTTTCCTAATTTGCTGGCATATTGAGTGCAGCACTTTCACAGCATCATCTTTCAGGATTTGAAATACCTCAACTGGAATTCCATCACCTCCACTAGCTTTGTTCATAGTGATGCTTTCTAAGGCCCACTTGAATTCACATTCCAGGATGTCTGGCTCTAGGTGAGTGAGGACACCATCATGATTATCTTGGTTGTGAATATCTTGTTTGTACAGTTCTTCTGTGTATTCTTGCCACCTGTTCCTAATATCTTCTGGTTCTGTTAGGTCCATACCATTTCTGTTTTTATTGTGCCCATCTTTGCATGAAATGTTCCCTTGGTATCTCTAATTTTCTTGAAGAGATCTCTAGTCTTTCCCATTCTGTTGTTTTCCTCTATTTGTTTGCATTGATTGCTGAGGAAGGCTTTCTTATCTCTTCTTGCTGTTCTTTGAAACTCTGCATTCACATGCTTATATCTTTCCCCTTTTTTCCTTTGCTTTTCACTTCTCTGCTTTTCACAGCTATTCGTCAGATGTCTCCAGACAGCCATTTTGCTTTTTTTGCATTTTTGTCCTTGGGGATAGTCTTGATCCCTCTCTCCTGTACAATGTTATGAACCTTCGTCTATAGTTCATCAGGCACTCTGTCCATCAGATCTAGTCCCTTAAATCTATTTCTCACTTCCACTGTATAATCATAAGGGATTTGATTTAGGTCATACCTAAATGGTCTAGTGGTTTTCCCTACTTTCTTCAATTTAAGTCTCAAAGTGGCAATAAGGAGTTCATGATCTGAGCCACAGTCAGCTCCCAGTCTTGTTTTTGCTGATTGTATAGAGCTTCTCCATCTTTGACTGCAAAGAATATAATCAGTCTTATTTTTTTGCTCCTTTGCTCCTTGCATTAATAAATAAAAAAACATTTTTGATCATTGTGCTCATTTCTTCTCAACTCGACTATCTTCTGACCAATCCCCACCTCATCCTCTGTCAAAGAGGGCATGATGATAAAGTGATAGAAGTGGCGAAAAGTCTCTTTGAAAATCAGGGTGAAGCTAAATTTAGAAAGAGGGAAATTAGAAAGCAAAAGGAAGGAAACACAGTGTTGCCTAATGGTTGAGGGTACAGCCTCAGAAACCAAACTGATGGGAACCAAATTCCAGTTCTGCCAGTTACTACTGTATTTAACCTCTCTGTGCTTTAGTTTCTACATCTGTAAAATGGATAATAATTGAATCCATTTCATAGAACTGTTATGCAATAATGAATGTAAAATGTGCAAAAAGTAACGTGGTACTTGGTAGATATTATATAAGTATTTTTAGCTATTCCCTCTTTGTATCAAAAGATAGGAATTTTCTCCTCAAAACTACAGAAAAGTGACTTTCTCATTTCTTACACTTTCTCAGTCAAGACTTTTCTTTTAGTTAATAGTATCTAAAGTTGCTTATATATTCATTCTACACAAAAATGTAAACTTTGGGGCAAGTGTGTCCTAACGTGTTATTTGACACTTTTTAAATATGCACACATTGTGCAAGCTTTTGGCAGTTGAAAAATGAACAAACATAATGGAACTGGCAAATTTATTCAGTCTATTTGAATGTGCTGCATACAAATCAATTGTGCAGTGACCTATTTGAATCATTAAGAGAGACTGCTAAATGATGTCCTATGCAAGCAGGTGGGTCTTTGGCCATATGTAGACAAAGCCCCCTTGAGATGACCTACTTGGGATCAAAACCCCAAAGGGCACATTGGTGTGAGATGTATAGTGCTTATATTTTTAAAAATTCCATTAAAGAACTATGAGTCTTTATTTAATAGACACTGCATAATTAAATATACAGGATCCCAGTGGAGTTGTCCCTATTTTATTCTTTTTACATTTCTCTGTTATCCCATAACTTAGAGGTAATTATGGGTGAGAATAATTTGATTTGAGGTTTCAGATGTAACCAAGGTTTTAAGACATAAAGTCCTGTGTAAAGCAAAGGACAATTTAGTTGTATTTTATGAAATACTAATGAAAATTGCAGCATATTGTTTACTTTTGCTCTAGACTGTTAAACTCATTGGCTGCAACTGTATTCTGTTTTTATTCTCTTCTTATTTAGAAAAGAATACTCAAAAGAATGCACTTCAACTGAATTCTATGGCAGTTATCATATGGAATAAAGATAATTATCTTTAAAAAAAAAGAAAATATGACTCTTAGTATATCTTGATGCTATCTAAGTAACATAGAGAAATTTTGGCCATTTGCACACAAAGTTGTACCAAACATGAGTATCATACATTGATGCTCTGATCATATAAGTTTAGATACAGAAATAGTAGGTCAACTCATTATCACTATTTATAATGATAATATAGGATTTTTAATTGTGACCCCCCTTCCTCTCAGCTTTTTGTACTAGGGAGCAAAAGTACCTTACATGATGAAAACCATATGTAAGAAGAAAAAACAGTAATGAGTTTGTTTGGAGCTGAATTTGTCAGTACACTCATCGACTTAGGTGGATGACTTAGTAAAGGGTTAGTTGTATTATTTACATAGAGTCTTTTCCATCAGCACCAGTATTTAGCAGATAATAAGAATTAAAGAAGTTATTTGACTTGTCTCATCTATCAGGTTTTCTAATTACTTCTCTTTCTGTTTGCACTGGGTCTTCATTGCAGGGCATGGCCTCTTTGTTGCCAAGTGTGGATTTTCTCTAGTGGCGGCAAGTGGAGGCTACTCTTGGTTGTAGTGTACTGGCTTCTCATTTCATTGGCTTTCTAGTTGTAGAGCACAGATGCACGGGCTCAGTGTTGTGAGGTGGCATGTGGGATCCTAATTCCCGGACCAGGGACAAACCCATGTGCTGTGCATTGACAGGCGGATTCTTAACCACTTGGCCACTAGGGAAGTCTCTCTAATTATTTCTTAATTTCTCATCAAGTAAGTATTTGAATAGAAGGAGAAAAAAATTTTATCATGAATAAGGTATAGCAGTATGGCAAAGACTCTTAATAGCTGTCAGTTTAATGTCATTGTTAGAATTTTTCCTAAAATGATTCAGCAGCTTTCTTGTGCTGCTGCTGCTGCTTAAGTTTCTTCAGTCGTGTCCAAGTCTGTGTAACCCTGTAGATGGCAGCTCACCAGGCTTCTCTGTCCTGGGATTCTCTAGGCAAGAATACTGGAGTGGGTTGCCATTTCCTTCTCCAATGCGTGAAAGTGAAAGTGAAGTCGCTTCAGTCGTGTCTGACTGTGCGACCCCATAGACAGCAGCCCACCAGGCTCCTGTGTCCACAGGATTCTCTAGGCAAGAACACTAGAGTGGGTTGCCATTTTCTTCTCTGGCTTTCTTTTGAGTCAAAGCTAAATATTAATTTCAGAAACTCAGTCTAGGATATATATGTGTGTGTGAATCTAAGTATTCAGAGTAGTATCTTACAGTAGCAACGTGATCTGGCCACTGTCCTGTGTAAGATTGAATATTAACATATGATATCAGGGATTGTTGATTCTCTAGGAATAGACACTGTAGAAGAACATACTTTCAAGATAGGCACAATCCTACCTTTGCCCCTTATTATTGTCTTTGTCTTCCTTTTTTTGCACCTTCTTTCATGCTTCCTTTCTGCACACTTTTAATTCTGTGCATATTTTTGATGTTCAGGATTAATAAACATGTAAAAAGTTTTGTGAAATGTATGCTCTCCTGCCATTTCAGCCTGATTTTTCTGAAGAGATGTTACACATGCATGAGAGAGTTTTTGATGCCTTAGTTTGTGTCTTGCTGTCTTGTGCTGTGCTAAGTCACTTCAGTCATGTCCAACTCTTTGTGGCCTCATGGACTGTAACCTACCAGGCTCCTCTATCCTTGGGATTCTCCAGGCAAGAATACTGGAATGGGTCACCATTTCCTCCTCCAGGGGATCTTCCCAACCCAGGGATCGAACCCACGTCTCTTATGTCTCCTGCATTGGCAGGCAAGTACTTTTCTACTAGCACCACCTGGGAAGCCCCACTTTGTGTCTTGCTGACATTGAAGAATGGTGTTAGTACCTCAGTTATTAATATATTCGTATACATAGTGGCAACAGTTATCACATTGTTGTATCTTTAAAGACAAATAATGAAATAACAAACAGTACCAAACGCAAACAGAATTAAAGTCAGAAAAGTAGACTGTTGCTTTTCATTCTTCTCACTCTCAAGGAGGAAAAATATCCATCATCGTATTGTGACTAGGGAATAGCAGTTGAAATAACTGATGTGTTTCCCTATGGATAAAAAGATCAGGAGGGAAATTAGAAAATGTATGAGTTAAAAGATTGGGAAGCAACTGTCTTATTTTTCTGACAGTAATTCATCTATGTACATTTGGGAAACTGATACTAGACTATGGTTCAAATGATATTCAGTGGAGAAAGGATAGTCTTTTTAACAAATGATGCTGAAACATTATACCCCCCAAAAGAAAAGAACCTCATCTATACCTTGCTGTATGTAACAAAATTAAGTCAAAAATGGGTCATAAATTTAAATGTAAAACCTAAAACTATAAAACTTGTAGAAGAAAACTTTAGAGACAGTCTTTGTGATCTCATGTTAGGCAGACATTTCTTCAACATGACACCAAGAGCACAATTCATAAAAACTGAGCTTCATGAAAATGAAGAGCTTTAGATCTTCAAAAAATACTTTTAGGCAAATGAAAAGAAAAGCCACAGACTGGGAGAAATAATTTAAATTCATATGCCTGATAAAAAACGTGTATCCAAAATATATTAATTACTTTATAAAATTCAATATTGAGAAAACTGGCAACTTAGTAAAGATGTAAGTAAGTATTCAGATGGTAAGCATTTAGATGCTCAATTAATATCAAAAAGATGCTCAACATCATGAACTGTTAGAGAAACACAAATTCAAACCACAATGAATTACCACTGCACACTTGTGAGAATGGCTGAAATTAAAAGACTGATTGCACTAAGTGTTGACAAGTATGTGGATATACTGGAACTCTGATACACTGCTAATGAGAATGTAAAATGGCGCAACCACTTTGAAAAATGGGCAATTTATTAAACAACCATTCATGTACTGTATGAATCATCCACTCTTACTCATCTTTTATGTAAGATGAATAAAAGGATTTGACTTTCTAAAGATTTGTGGCAAGTGTT
Organism: Nanger dama; assembly: GCA_917880005.1. Taxonomy (NCBI): domain Eukaryota; kingdom Metazoa; phylum Chordata; class Mammalia; order Artiodactyla; family Bovidae; genus Nanger; species Nanger dama. Next base: position 31,023,876 of record CAKJTW010000028.1, read on the forward strand.
CACAACAGTGCTATTTAAAATAGCCCAACCAAAAATAACCCAAATATTCATGAATCATGAAATAGGACTGATAAAGAAACTGATATGCTACAGCATGGGTGAATCTCAGAATAATTATTCTAAGTGAAAGAAAGCAGACAAAAACACACTTACTGCAAGAAAATTTAGGACACAGAGCAAATCAGTGATGGCTAAAGGATGAGTTTGCAGAGGGAAAGTGGGGAGAGGAGTGGAAGAGAGGGAAGAGGGAGTTCAAAAGAGCATGAGAAAATCATTAGGAATGAATTTTTAAAATTATGTTGATGGTTTCCTGGGGAATACAAGTAGTACATGTATTGTATATTGACTGTACCTCAAAAATCTTCTAAGTTATGCATTGTGATCTTAGCTAATGCCATTTTTTACAACACATTTTATTTGTAGGAAATAAACAATGATTCTTTAATAGACCCCAGCTGTAGGGCGTTACAGATTTGTTTACATCTGTAGTTACAGAAACGATAGTGATGAATAAGGTCTCTGAAAAGTTTATTGCTATAGAATAGTTGTTATTTTAGAAAATTTTATGTTGTTTCCCATTAGCAAATAAGAAAATGTCAACTAGAGAGCAATTTTGTAAAACACAATGATTTTGTCAGAATCATGAAAGATGTTTTGGCTTATTACCAGCTCTGCAATTCACAATGTTAAGTGGAATAAATGAAAATATAATATAAAACGTTGCTAAGCTTAAATTTGCATTCCAATTCTTAACAAATTTATGAGCATAATTTAGACCCTTGGACACCTGGGAGGATTTATGAATAAACTTAACTTGGCAAACATAATTATAATTTGAAACAAATGGGGCTGGGTCATGACCAACTGATTTAGATTCAATGACTGAAGACAGGAACCCATTATGATGATATTAATAGGAACTCAACCTAGAGAAATTAATTTCATTTCTCCTAAGGATAACAGGCATAGAAGATGCTATTACTAGAAGAGATTTAAATCTCAGTGGAAAAAGCTGAATGTGGGTATTTACACTTAACTAATGAAACTCTGGGCAGAGGCCAATCTGCTGCGGTCTTATCTGTAGTTACTTTTAAAGACATCTTCTTCTCATCTGTCCCCTTGAGTGGTATTCCAAGTTTTTATTATAGTATGTGAAAAGAAGGAAAAAAACAAATTGCTGGAAAAAGAGCATTTACAACTTTCCCACAATAATTTGTCAGAGAAACTCTGCACAGCTCAGTTCTATGACAGTTCTAAACCTCTCTTGAGTTGGTGATAATAAATTATATATAGCCTGTAGAATAAGAATTCAGTGTGAGTTACTAAACTCTTTTCACTAAATTTTATTATCACTTACTCTTAAACTAAAAGTTATGCAGTGAAAAATTATGACCAACATTTGTTAGGTGCATAGAGCATGCAATGCATCCAGTATTGTGGATTTCATGATATTTAAATTTACTCTTTATAAGATTAAGGAGGTCTGTGTTGTTTGCTTTCTTTTTACAGAGAATGAACCTGGGCACAGAAACTAAGTAGTAATTTGTTTTGAGTTATTCTGCTACTAAGTTAAAATCATGATTTGAATCCAGATCGCTGACTTTCAGTTACATGTTTTTCTCATTACATAATTTTTCGTTTCTTATACCTATTATCAGTAAGTACCCTTTGATTGTGTGGGTCAATCTGTAAGAGATATACAAATGAATATTCATACAAAGTATTTCTGAGCTATGGGTAGAAAGCTAAAATCATGTCAAAAACCTGAGATAGGTGTGAACCGCTGGCAAAAGACCTAAGGAAGAATGGATGATATAACTGAAACTTCATTATATTTTCCTTTGCTCTTTTGTGGGGGCACCTTCTTTGGACATCTACTAAGTAGGAGAAAATGGGAACAGCTAACTAAGATGTTTTTTCTGAATTATTGCATAAGGTGGTAGAGAAGTTCTTAGTACTAGGTCTGTGAAGTGAAAGTGTTAGTATCTCAGTCATGTCTGAGTCTTCGCAACCCCATAGACTGTAGCCCACTTCTGTCCATGGAATTCTCCAGGCAGGAGTAATGGAGTGTGTAGCCATTCCCTTCTCCATGGGATCTTCCTAACTCAGAGATTGAACCCAGGTCTCCTGCATTGCAGGCAGATTCTTTACCACCTGAGTCATAACATGATAAACAGTGGAATCACTACTATTTTCTTTAATAAGAAAAAAAAACTACCTTTTAAAGACCCAGCAGAAATGAAAACATATATCCACCCAAAAGTGTGTACATAAAGTTCATAGTAGTACTATTCATAATAGCAAAAAGTAGAAAGAAGCAAGATATCCATCATTCACCAAGATATCTATAATAAATAGATAAATAAGATACATATAGAATGTACATATAATAGTCATATGAGAGAATATTTTTAATTAATAACTTAAAATATTTGAGAAAGCACTTAGGAAAAATATGTTGAACTGGAAATGTTTTACGTAATTCATTTTTATTGAAATATAGTTGATATGCAACATTACATTTCTTTCACATGTGACCTGTGAAAGGTCTAGTGACCTGACATTTAAATGCACTATAATGTCACCACAATTAAGTCTAGTAACCGTCTGTTCTCATGCAAAATTGTTATTCAGTTGCTTAGTCATGTCCGAGTGTTTGCGACCACATGGACTGGAGGACCCAGGTTTCCCTGTCCTTCACCATTTCCCAGGTGCTCAGACTCATGTGCATTGAGTCAGTGATGCCACAAACCATCTCATCCTCTGCTGTCCCCTTCTCCTCTTACCTTCAAACTTTGCCAGCATCAGGATCTTTTCCAGTAAGTTGGCTTTTTGCATTAGGTAGCCAAAGTATTGAAGCTTCAGCTTCAGCATCAGTCCTTCCAATGAATATCTGGGGTTGATTTCCTTTAGGATTGACTGGTTTGGTCTCCTTGCTGTCCAAGGGACTCTCAAGAGTTTTCTTCAGCACCACATTTTGAAGGCATCAGTTCTTTGGTGCTCAGCCTTTTTATTCTCCAACTCTCACATCCATACATGACTACTGGAAAAACCATAACTTTGAGTAGATAGACCTTTGTAGGCAAAGTAATGTCTCTCCTTTTTAATACATTGTCATTATTTGTCAGTGCTTTTCTTCCAAGGAGTAAGCCTCTTTTAATTTCATGGCTGTAGTCACTATCTGCAGTGATTTCGGAGCCTGAGAAAGTAAAGTCTGTCACTGTTTCCATTGTTTCCCCATCTATTTGCCATGAAGTGATGGGACCAGATGCCATGATCTTCGTTTTTGAATGTTGATTTTTTTTTCAGCTGTTGAACTTTAAGCCAGCTTTTTCACTCTCCTTTTTCACCTTCCTCAAGAGGCTCTTTAATGCCTCTTCACTTTCTGCCATAAGGGTGGTGTCATCTGCATATCTAAGGTTATTGATATTTCTCCCAGCAATCTTGATTCCAGCTTGTGCTTCATCCAGCCTGGCATTTCTATACAGTCTTGACCTACTCCTTTCCCAATTTGAAACCTTTCAGTTGTTCCATGTCTGCTTCTAACTGTTGCTTCTTGACCTGCACACGGGCTTCTCAGGAGGCAGGTCAGGTGGTCTGGTATTCCCATTTCGTTAAGAGTTTCCCACAATTTTGTTGTGATCTACACAGTCAAAGGCTTTAGTGCAGTCCATGAAGCAGAAGTAGATGGTTTTTTTCTGGGATTCTCTTGCTTTTTCTATGATCCAACAGATGTTGACAATTTGATCTCTGGTTCCTCTGCTTTTTCTAAATCCAACTGGTACATCTAGAAGTTCTTGTTTCACATACTTAAGCATTACTTTGCTCGCATGTGAAAAGAGTGCAATTATGTGGTAGTTTGAACATTCTTTGGCATTGTCCTTCTTTAGGATTGGAATGAAAACAGACCTTTTCCAGTCCTGTGGCCACTTCTGAGTTTTCCAAATTTGCTGGCATTTTGAGTGTAGCACATTAACAGCATCATCTTTTAGGATTTGAAATAGCTCAGCTGGAATTCTGTATAAAATGCCACATTATTATTAAGCATATTTCTTATGCTGTGTATTCCCTCTCTGTGACATTTATCTTGTGATTGTAAATTTGTACTTCTCTTTCCTTTCACTAATTTCCCTATTCCACACTCAGTTCTCCTTTCTGCTGCTGTTGTGCTTTATGCAGTCATGTCCCAGCTCTTTGCAACCCAATGGAGTATAGCCTGCCACACTCCTCTCTCCATGGAATTTTCCAGGCAAGAATATTGGAGTGGGTTGACATTTCCTACTCCATCTCCCTGCTGGTAACCACCCATTTGTTCTCTGTATCTGAGTCTGTTTTCAGTTTGTTTCTTTGTTTTGTCTTTCTAGATTCCACATACAACAGGTCATATGCTATTTGTTCTTGTCTGACTTATTTCACTTAGCATAGTACCCTCTAGATCCATTCATGTTGTTCCAAATGGCAAGATTTCATTCTTTTTTATGGCTGAATACACATTCACACGCACACATATATCCTATTTACATATCTATTTCTTTATTAATGAACGCTCAGCTTGCTATTGTAAATAATACTGTAACAAACATAGAGGTGCATATATCTTTTCTTTTTTAATATAAATTTATTTATTTTAATTGGAGGCTAATTACTTTACAATATTGTATTGACTTTGTCATACATTGACATGAATTATCTTTTCTAATTAGTGTTTTTTTTTTTTTCTTCAGGGAAATACACAGGAGTAAAATTTCTGGGTCATATGATACTTCTATTTTTAATTTTTTGAGGAATCTGTATTGTTTTCTAGGATTGCTGCATTAACTTACAGTGCCACCAAACAAACATACAGGAATATTCCCTTTTTCCCACATCCTTGCTAACTCTTTTTTTTTTTAATGAATAGCAAGACTATTATGTTTTATTTATTTATTTATTTTTGTTTATTATTTTCTATTAGGGGATAACTGCTTTATTTTTTTTTAATTTTATTTTTACTTTATTCTACTTTACAATACTGTATTGGTTTTGCCATACATTGAAATGAATCAGCCACAGGTGTACACGAGCTCCCAATCCTGAAACCCCCTCCCACCTCTCACCCCATATCATCTCTCTGGATCATCCTCGTGCACCAGCCCCAAGCATCCTGTATCCTGTATCGAACATAAACTGGCGCTTCGTTTCTTACATGATAGTATACATGTTTTAATGCCATTCTCCCAAATCATCCCACCCTCTCCCTCTCCCTCAGAGGCCAAAAGTCCGTTCTATACATCTGTGTCTCTTTTGTTGTCTCACATACAGGTTGTCTTTTTATTGACAGCTATTCAGTCAGGTGGGAGGTGATAGCTCATTGTATTGCACAGTTTAAATGTGCTTTTCCCTGGTGATTAGTGATGTTGGTCATTTTTTCATATATCTTTAGGCCACATGTATATCTTTTTGGAAAAATGTCTGTTCAAGTTCTCCTGCCCATTTTTGACCCAATTACTTGGTTTTATTTTGATACTGAATTGTATGAGAACTTTATATATTTTCGACTTTAACTCCCTAACAAATGTATCATTTGCAAACATCTCCCATTTAGTAGGCTGCCTTTTGTTTCCTTGATGATTTCCTTTGCTGTGCAAAAGCTTTTTAGTTTTATGTAATTCAGTTTATTTATTTTTGTTTCTCTTGTTTGGGGAGACACATCCAAAAAAATATTACTGAAACCTATGCCAAAGAGCATACTGCCTGTGTTTTCTTCCCATAATTTTTGGGTTTCAGATCTTACATTTTAGTATTTAATGATTTTGATTTTATTTTTATATACAGTGTGAAAAGTGATTGAGTTTCATTACTTTTCATGAAGCAATATAATTTTCCCAACATCACTTATTGAAGACATCAGCTTTTTCCTGTTGTATAATCTTGCCTCCTTTGTCATAGACTACTTTACCATGTAAATGTGTTTATTTCTGGGCTTTCTATTCTCTCCCACTGATCTATGTATATTTCGTTTTGTGTTAGTACCATATTGTTTTGATTACTGTAGTTTTGTAGCATAGTCTGAAATCAGGGGTCATGTAATCTCAAGCTTTATCCTTCTTTCCCAAGATTGCTTTGTCTCTTTTGTCTTTTGAGGTTCCATACAAATTTTAGGATTATTTGTTCTAATTCTTTGAAGAATGTCACTGGTACTTTGATAGGTATTGCATTTAATCTCTCAATTACCTCAGGTAGTATAGACACTTTAACGATATTAATTCTTCCAGTCTATGAACACAGTATGTCTTTCTATTTGTTTGCATCATCTCCAGTTTCTCTCATAAGTATCTTAGAATTTACAGAGCATAGGTCCTTCACTTCCTTGGTTAGATTTATCTTTTGCAGATGAATATCTGTTACATTTTTATTTTAGTAAGTTTATATCAATATATTTCAATACTAGATGTCAGTATTTTAAATTCACAGCCCAGTGTCTGCTAAAAGATACTTTCAGGATTTTTTTCCTCTTAGTTAGCTTTATTACTAGGATTTTATTCCTTTTCATGTAATTGTAAAAGGGATTCTTTTCCTAATTTCTCTTTCTGATAGTGTGTTATTAATGCATAGAAATGCCACAGATATATGTGTATTAATTTTATATTCTTCAAATTTACTGAATCCATATATTCTGATAGTTTTTTGGTGGAATTCTCAATGTTTTCTATATGTAATACCATGTCGTCTGCAAATAGTGACAGTTTTACCTGTTCCATTCTACCTTAGATGTCTCATTTATTTTCTGTTTCATTTATGTCTCCTTTTTGTCTGATTGCTGTGGCTAGGACTTCCAATAGTTTGCTGGATAAAAATGTGAGAGTATGCATCATTCCCCTGTTTCTGATCTTAGAGGAAATGTTTTCAGTTCATCTCTGTTGAGTATGATCCATACTGTGGATTTGTCATGCATGGGCTATATTATGTTGCAGTATGATCCTTGTATACCCACTTTGTTGAGAGCATTTGTCATGAATGGATGATAAATTTTGTTAAAATCTTTTTACATCCAGTGAGAGTGAGGTGATTATTTTTATCTTTCATTTTGTTAATGTAGTATAGCACATAGATTCATTATTATGGAACCATCCTTGCATCCCTGAGATAAATCCCCCTTGAACATAATATATGATCCTTTATATATTTAAATTTGGCTTGCTAATATGATATTGAGGATTTTACATTGATACTCATCAGTGATATTGGGGTCATCATTGATACTGATCTGTAATTTTGTGTATGTGTGTGTGGTGTCTTTATCTGGTGTTTGAATCAGGGCTGGCCTTGTAGAATGAGTTTGGAAATATTCCTTGAAACTTTTTGGAGTAGTTTGAAAAGGGTAAGATTTTACACTTCTGTAAATGCTTGGTCACGTTTACCTGTGAAGCTATTTCTGGAACTTTTAAAAAAATGTATTTATTTATTTGTCTGCCTTGGGTCTTAGTTGTGGCATACAGGATCTCGTTCCTTGACCATGGATTGACCTGAATCTCCTGCATCGGGAGTGTGGTGTCTTAGCCACTAGTCCATCTGGGAAGTCCCTATTTCTGGAATTTCGTCTGTTGGGAATTTTTTGATTACGATTGAATTTCATTACTAGTGACTTATCTGTTCAGATTTACTATTTCTTTCTTATTCAGTCTTAGGAGATGTACATTTTTAGGAACGATAGTATCCATTTCTACTAGGATATATCGTTTGTTGGCATTTAATTGTTTGTTAGTGGGCTTCTCAGGTGGCTCAGTGGCGAAAAATCCACCTACAATGCAGGAGATGCAGGAAATATGGGTTTGATCCCTGGACTGGGAAAATCCCCTGGAGAAGGAAATGGCCACTCATCCCATTATTCTTGCCTGGAAAATCCCATGGACAGAGGAGCCTGGTGGGCTACAGCCCATGGGGTTGCAAAGACTCGGACATGGCTGAGTATGCATGGAATTGTGTATAGTAGTCTCATGATCCTTCATGTTTCTGTGGTGTTGGTTGTAACTTCTCTTTTATTTTTGACTTTTCATTTGGGACTTCTCTTTTTCATGATGATTCTGACTGAAGGTTGATCAATTTTGTTTATGTTTTCAAAGAATCACTTCTTTGTGTGTGTGTGTTTGTGTGTGTCTTTTATTTCTACTTGGGTGTATATTAGTTCCTTTCTTCTACTGAATTTGGGTTTTGTTTGTTCTTCTTTCTCTGTTTCCTCCAGGTGTGAGGTTGGAGTATTATTTGAGTTTTCTGTTTATTTCTTGAAATGGACCTGTATCAATATACACTTCCCACTTAGACCTGCTTTTGCTGTGTCTCATAGATTTTTAAATGTTGTGTTTACATTTTCATTTGTTCAGTTTTCAATTTCATTTTTTTAATTTCCTCAGTGACCCATTGGTTGTTTAGTAGCGTATCGTTTAGGCTATATGGTTGGACTTTTTAATCCAGTTTTTTTTTTTTTGTATTTAATTTCTGGCCTCATACCATTTTGATCAGAGAAGATACTTGGTATGATTTCAATCTTCTAAATTTTGCTGAGAGTTGTTTATGGCCTAATATATCCTGGAGAATGTTCCATGTGAACTTAAAAGAATGTGTATTCTGGTATTTTTCAATGGAGTGTTTTGGTATATATCTATAAAATCAATTTAGTTAATGTGTCATTTAAAAATATATCTTATTATTGTTTATTTATTTGGCCATGTCAGGTCTTACTTGTGGCATGCAAGATCTTAGCTGCATCATGCAGGATATTCACTGCAGTGCACAGACTCTCTAGTTGTGGCACATGGGCTCCAGAGTGTATGGGCTCAGTATTTGTGGTGCAAGGGTTTAGTTGCTCAGCGACATGTGGGATCTTTGTTCCCCAACCAGGAATCGAACGCATGTCCTCTGCATTACTAGGCAGATTCTGAACCATTTGACCACCAGGGAAATTCTTAGTCTAATGTGTCATTTAAGGGCCAGTATTTCTTTATTGATTTTATCTCTGGATGATCTTTCCAGAGGTAAGTTGAGTAAAGTTCTTTACTGTTCTTCTGCTCATGTCAGTTTTCCTATAGGTTAATATTTCCTTTATAAATTTAGGTACCTTAGGTTAGGTGCAATATTTATAAGTCTTGTATCTTCTTGTTGCGTTGATACCTTTATTATTACTTACTGCCACTTTTGTCTCTTGTTACAGTTTTTGCTATAAAGTCTATATTGTCTGATGTAAGCATCATTGTCCCAGCTTTCTTTTCATTTGCTTGGAATATATTTTCCCATACCCACTCTTTCAGTTCATGTGTGCCCTTCAATCTGATGTAAGTCTCTTTTAGGCAGTATATACATAGGTCTTGCTTTTTTAAAAATCCATTCAGCCACTGTATGTTTTTTTGATTGGAGCATTTAACCCATTTTCATTTTATTTTTTAAATTAATTTACTTATTTTAATTGGAGGTAAATTAAGTTACAATATTGTAGTGGTTTTTGCCATACATTGACATGAATCAGCCATGGGTATACATGTGTTTTCTATCCTGAACCCCCTCCCCATCCCATTCCTTAGGGTCATCCCAGTGCACCAGCCCTGAGCACCCTGTCTCATCATTAATAGTTATGCCCTTTTGGCAATTTTGTTAAATTTTTTTCTGGATTATTTTGTCTATTTCTTTTGTCTATTCCTTTATTCTTTTGCTGTTTTGTTAGTTTTTTCCTGGTTATTTTTTGTAATTCTTTTCTATTCTGTTGATCCTCTCTTGCTCTGTTCCTTATGATTTGATGAGTATCTTTATTTCTAAGTTTGGATTATTTTCCTTTATTTTTTTGTGTACCTATTATAGATGATTAGGTTTTGGTTACCATGAGGTTCATATATAACAACTTATGTGTATGTACCTATCCTAAGTTAATAATTTCTTAAGCTTGAACACATTCTAACAGCCCTGTATTTTTGCCATGCCCCCATATTTTGTTTTTGATGTCTTATTTTACATTTTTTGATTTTGTATATTCTTATTGTAGATAAGATTATTTTATTACCTTTGTTTTTTAACCTTCCTACTAGCTTTATAAATAATTGATCCACTACCTATACTATATATTTACTTTCACCAGTGAGATTTTTCTTGTTATAATTTTCTTATTTCTCATATTGATCTTTATTTTTCCACTCAGGTAAGTCCCTTTAACATTTTCTTGAAGGCTGATTTATTGGTGATGGACTCTGTTAGCATTTGCTTAGCTGTGAAACTGTTTATCTCTTCTTCAGTTCTGAATGGTAACCTTGCTGGGTAAATCATTCTTGTTTGTAGGTTTCTTATGCTTTCAGCACCATGACTATATCATGTCACTTCCTTCTGGCATGAAAAAGTCCAACTGAAAAGTTAGCTGATAGTCTTTTTTCTTAATTTATTTATTTTTTAATTGAAGGATAATTGCTTTACAGAATTGTGTTGTTTTCTGTCAGACCTCACCGTGAATCAGCCATAGGTATACATATATCCCCTCCCTTTTGAATTTCCCTCTCATCTCCCTCCCCATCCCACCCCTCTAGGTTGATACAGAGCCCCTTTTTGAGTTTCCTGAAATATATAGCAAATTCCCATTGGCTATCTGTTTTACATATGGTAATATAAGTTTCCATGTCACTCTCTCCATACATCTCACCCTTTCCTCCCCTCTCCCTGTGTCCATAAGTCAGTTCTCTGTGTCTGTTTCTCCATTACTGCCCTACAAATAAATTCCTCAGTACCATTTTTCTAGATTCTGTATATATATATTAATATATGATATTTCTTCTTCTCTCTCTGACTTCACTCTGTATGATAGGCTTTAGGTTCATCCACCTCATTAGAACTGACTCAAATGAATTCCTTTTCATGGCTGGGTAATATTCCATTGTGTATATGTACCACAACTTCTTTATCCATTCATCTGTCAATGGACATCTAGGTTGCTGCCATGTTATAGCTATTGTAAATAGTGCTGCAATGAACAATAGGATACATTTTTCTTTACTAGCTAATAGTCTTATGGAAGTTCCTTTTGAATAAATAGTTGCTTTTCTGTCATTGCTTGTAAGGTTATCTCTTATATTTAATTGTTAACATTTTAATTAAACTTTTCTCATTAAATTTTTTTCTTCTTTTTTCTGTTCAGCTTGAATGATTTCCACTACCCTGTGTTCTGGATCACTGTTTCATTCTTCCATATCATCTAATCTTCTGTCAATTTCCTCTAGTGTGTTTTTTATTCGGTTTTCACATTCTACAGCTCTGGTTCATTCTTTTTATATTTTCAAGTTCTTTATTAAAGTTATCACTGTGGTCATTCATTCTTCTCACACGATCAGTGATCATTTTTATGAATATTATTTCAAATTATTTGTCAGGTAGGTTGCTTATCTCTATTTCTTTTGTCTCTTTTTCTAAGGTTTTGTCTTATTCCTTATTGGAACATATTCCTCTGTCTCTTCATCTTGCCTAAATTTCTGTGTTTGGTAAGTCTATCACAGCTCCAATCTTGGAGAATTGACTGTATGTATGAATTCTTCTATGGGACCCCAAATCACACTCTCCTTTTGCTCACCTGAGGTGAAAGCTCTCACTGTGTCCCCTACGTAAGCTATAAGCTGTATGTGCACTTTTGTTGTGATGGGGCCAACTGCCATGAGTCTGCTAGGAGGTGGCAGTTTTGTGAGGCCCTCACTTGTCTACTGGCTGCAGATGTACCAAAGGCTGGGGCTGGCTCCTTGTGCATCTGGCCATGCAGTTTGGTGGTATGTGATTCTGTAGGCCTGCAGGGATTGGGGCAGGCCTGCAGTGCTAAAAGGCAAGAGGGAAAAATGTCACTTGCCAGCATTCTGTTAGCATAGTAGATTGAGATGCCCCAAATGGCTAGGCCATCACTGTCTTTCAGTCCCTGGAAGGAGTTCCAGCTGCCATTTACATCTCTGGGAGGCTCTTCATGATCAGAACTTGGGTGTGACCTAAGTGCCTTTCAAATAACTGCCTCTGCTCTGAGAGTCAGAACATGTGAGATTTTGTGTGCACCCTTTAAGAACAGTCTCTTGTAACCTTTGGGTGCTCCCAAACAAGCTCTGATGGTTTTCAAACCTGACTGATTGTGTGTAGGACCTCCGAGCTATGGAACCTGATGTAGGGCTTGGACTCCTCTCTGGAAGGACTTCTGTGGTTGTGATAGCCCTCCTGTTCCTAGCTTAGGAGTGTGAGTCCTGACTGGACTGCATCTCTGCCCTTGTTCCGTGTCTGCTGTGCTTTTTGTTTATATCTTACTTGTGGAAAATCCTTTCTGCTAGTCTTCAGTTACTCTGTAAGTAGCTGTTTTGGTATGCCTGTAGGGGAATGTGAGTCCAGTCTGCCTACTCGTCCATCTTGATTATCTTTTCCATAATGAAATATTATTCATCAATAAAAAGAAATGAAGTACTTAGAAAGATGGTAACAATGACCCTATATGTGAGACAGCAAGAGAGACATAGATGTAAAGAACAGACCTTTGGACTCTGTGGGAGAAGGCGAGGGAGGAATGATGTGAGAGAATAGCATTGAAACATATATATTACCATAGGTGAAACAGATCGCCAGTCCAGGTTCAATGCATGAGACAGGGTGCTCAGGGCTGGTGCATTGGGATGACCCTGAGGGATGGGATGGGGAGGGAGGTGGAGGGGGGGTTTCAGGATGGGCAACACATGTACACCCATGGCTGATTCATGTCAATGTATGGCAAAAACCACTACAATATTATAAAGTAATTAGCCTCCAATTAAAATTTTAAGAAATGAACTACTGATAAATGCTACAACATACATGAACCTTGAGGACATTGTAAATGAAAGAAGCCAGTCATAAATGATATTCCACTATCCATTCATATGAAATGTCCAGAACAGGCAGATCTATAGAGATAGATAGTAAATAGGTGATTAACTAGGGTTTAAGGCTGGATGGCATCACGGACTCAATGGACGTGAGTCTGAGTGAACTCCGGGAGATGGTGATGAACAAGGAGGCCTGATGTGCTGCGATTCATGGAGTCGCAAAGAGTCGGACACGACTGAGCAACTGAACTGAACTGAAGGGCATGGAGGTGGCAGGGAATGGCAAGTGACTGCTAATGAGTATAAGCTTTCTTTTTGGGTGAGTGGAAATGATCTAAATTTTGATTATGGTTATGGTTGGACTCTGTGAGTATACTAAGCAATGTTTTATTGTATAGTTTAAATGAATGAGAAGATCCCCTGAAGGAAGTGAAAGTTGCTCAGTCATGTCCAACTCTTTGCGACCCCATGGACTATACAGTCCATGGAATTCTCTAGGCCAGAATACTGAAAGTGGGTAGCCTTTCCCTTCTCCAGGGGATCTTTTCAATCCAGGGATTGAACCCAGGTTTCCTGCATTGCGGGCAGATTCTTTACCAGCTGAGCCTCAAGGGAATCCCAAGAATACTGGAGAGGGTAGCCTATTCCTTCTCCAGGGGATCTTCCCAACCCAGGAATCTAACCAGGGTCTCCTGCATTGCAGGCAGATTCTTTACCAACTGAGCTATGAGGGAAGGAAATGGCACCTCCCTCCAATATTCTTGCCTGGAGAATTCCATGAACAGAGGAGCCTTGCAGGCTACAATCCATGAGGTCGCAAGAGTCAGATGTGACTTAGTGACTAAACCATTTGTTATATGAGTTATAACTTAAAATTGTTTTGAAAAGATAATCATATAAACAAAATATATACAGCTATCCTAGATCAAAGTAATCTGAAAAGCAAAGAAATCTCTTTAAAACAGTCAGTAACAAAACAAAGTAAATAAGACCAACTATGTCAAGTTTGTTACACATAGAAGAAATTTTTCAAGTATCTACAAAACTTAGTAAGTTGAATGTAGATTGCTTGGAGATATATCTGTAAGGTTGGACCCGGGGGACCATGATGGGCGCCCCCTCCTCTTCCTCCTGCCGTGGAGAAGGTCCCCAATGACAGCACACTTCGCTGGTTGCCATGAGGAGCCGACCCTCCTCTCCCCCGCCGGCCGGAGGGAGTCCCTAACGGAGGGAGGCTCCCGGATCCTGGGGACCAATGGCAGCACACTTCGCCGCCAAAGCTGCCCCACTCCAGCCACATAGAAAGACCTATCAGCCCACGCTGCCGCATACTAGCAACCTATCCAAACCCCTTCCACTAACCTGGCCATCCCCCGCAGCATGCATATATAAACAAACTTCTAGCATGGTCCAGCACTCGGACTTCCTGGACCTGCCTCCTTTGGGTCTGGGAATCCCGCCCGGGAGCACTCCATCATTAAAAAGCTTGTTAGATAGATATTGTTTTGGTGTCCTGGTCGTCTGTACCTAACAATATCCTCAAGAAAAAAATATAAAAATATAATTAAAAGATACTTAATAATCATATTGGTATTGCTGTTTTATGATTAATTTGTATATATGTAACTCCTCATAAATTCATTAAATTCATTACTTATTCTCTTTACTAAGTAATACTTATGTTCATATCTTTAAGAATTATTTCAGAATAAGTGAAAAGACATACAAATACTGATATTAAGTGAGTTAATGAAAAATCCTAAATCTTGAATTGTTAATGCCACTATAAATTCATGATGTGTTTTTCCTTTTAAAAAATATTTAGTTCCTTGCTCTATCCATAGAAAAGTTTGTGAAAGCAATATCAGCACAGTAGAAATAAATCACTGAGCCCAGAGAAAGTTCTCTAAATAACTATTCTTACTAAATCTAAGAGAACCTTTTAGGAGAAATGACTGATGCTGCATCCTGGCAAGAAATGTTTATGATTACTTTGGGACATATTATGCTGGAAAGCATGAAAATTGATCAAAGGCCACTGTGGTTGTGTCCAGAGGATACCATTTTGAAAGGGCTGTTACAGCCCAAAGATGGGCATTTGTGCATCAAAAGAATAATGATTCCAATGGTTGAAGCAAGTATATTAAAATGCATGAGTTCAGAACGAAGCAAAAGTCATTTTTCACCTTCAGAGGTTGCTAGGTCACCAAATCATTATTCTAAAAACTGGAAAATAAAAGGGAAAAATATCAAGCATTTTATTTTCTCTTGCTTTATAAAGTGTTTAATCAAGTTTCTGATAGAATTTCAGCTAATAAATGCAGAATCATAGGAAGTAATCAGTTTGCAACACCTAAGGAAATAAAGCATTTTGGATGCTGTGCCAAAGTCTTTGACTGTGTGGATCACAATAAACTGTGGAAAATTCTGAGAGAGATGGGAATACCAGACCACCTGACCTGCCTCTTGAGAAATCTGTATGCAGGTCAGGAAGCAACAGTTAGAACTGGACATGGAACAACAGACTGGTTCCACATAGGAAAAGGAGTGCGTCAAGGCTATATATTGTCACTGCTTATTTAATTTATATGCAGAGTTTATGATTACTTTGGGACATATTATGCTGGAAAGCATGAAAATTGATCAAAGACCACTGTGGTTGTGTCCAGAGGATACCATTTTGAAAGGGCTGTTACAGCCCTTTCAGGATTCATGGGGGAACTTCATACTTGGGAGATTACACTGATCACATGAGAAACGCTGGACTGGAAGAAACACAAGCTGGAATCAAGACTGCTGAGAGAAATATCAATAACCTGAGATATATAGATGACACTACCCTTATGGCAGAAAGTGAAGAGGAACTAAAAAGCCTCTTGATGAAAGTGAAAGAGAGTGAAAAAGTTGGCTTAAAGCTCAACATTCAGAAAACGAAGATCATGGCATTTGGTCCTATCACTTCATGGGAAATAGATGGGGAAACAGTGGAAACAGTGTCAGACTTTATTTTTGGGGCTCCAAAATCACTGCAGATGGTGACTGTAGCCATGAAATTAAAAGATGCTTACTCCTTGGAAGAAAAGTTATGACCAACCTAGATAGCATATTCAAAAGCAGAGATATTACTTTGCCAACTAAGATCTGTCTAGTCAAGGCTGTGGTTTTTCCTGTAGTCATGTAGGGATGTGAGAGTTGGACTGTGAAGAAGGCTGAGCACCAAAGAATTGATGTGTTTCAACTGTGGTGTTGGAGAAGCCTTTTCAGAGTCCCTTGGACTGCAAGGATATCCAACCAGTCCATTCTAAAGGAGATCAGCCCTGGGATTTCTTTGGAAGGAATGATGCTAAAGCTGAAACTCCAGTACTTTGGCCACCTCATGCGAAGATTTGACTCACTGGAAAAGACTCTGATGCTGGGAGGGATTGAGGGCAGGAGGAGAAGGGGATGGCAGAGGATGAGATGGCTGGATGGCATCACCGACTCAATGGACATGAGTCTGATTGAACTCCGGGAGTTGGTGATGGACAGGGAGGCCTGGCATGCTGCGATTCATGTGGTCACAAAGAGTGGGACATGACTGAGCAACTGAACTGAACTGAACTAAAAGTAACTATAAGAAAGATTCATGGGGGAACTTCATACTTGGGAGATTACACTGATCACATCTGAACCCATTGATAAATTTTAAATAACACAAAGAGAAACAACTAGAGATTATGTATCTCCTGAACTGATTTGACCAAAAGTATAGAACACCAGTTATGATGTATTCATGCCAAGAAAATTTAATTAGGCATCAATTAACAGTTTACAGGAAATACAGTGTACAGAGGAACATGCTGAACAACATCCCAAGAAAGCAAAAAGGTCAGAATGTGGGGGATTCTGTAAGATAAATGAGGTAGTTTTGATATCAAATAAATGGCAAGTAATAAAGAGTATTAAAATTTTTTTCTGTTACTGGTTAAAATATGGACATATCAACCAAGTACAATTTGTAGATTCTAGTTACATTCTGATTAAGAAAGCTAGTGGAAATTAGAGTAATCTGAATATGAACTGCTTAAAATGATGCTTCCTTTCTCACAGTAACTGTATGGGTGTAAAAAAGTTAATGATCTGCCAGGGATGTTTTATATATAGTATTATTGATAGGTTAACATATTAGTCTATACAACTTCTAAGATTCCTTTATTTTTGATGATACTGATCCCAAATTTATTTGAAGAAAGCTACCCATTAGGAAATGTACACAGTGGACATGGGTTTGGGTGGACTCCAGGAGTTGGTGATGGACAGGGAGGCCTGGCGTGCTGTAGCTCATGGAGTTGCAAAGAGTCAGACACGACTGAGTGACTGAACTGAACTGAACTGATGGTAGATTTTGTTTCTAAAGATGGTTAACAATTATATCTCACTCCACATGTTCTTTCTAGTCACCCATTAAGAAGCAAAGCCTCTTTCTCTGCTGCTCAATTCCGAGCTGGTCTTGTGGCATGCTTTGGTAAACAGACTATGTGGAAAGCAGGATGTGTAACTTCCAACTCTGGATCTTAAGAGAGTCTGCTTCATGCATCTTAGAGCCCTGAACTATCATGTGAGAAGATTCAGCTACCTGACTGGGGAGATGAGAGAGAGAAAAGGAGACAGAGATGCTTATCCACCCCCTAAGCGTTCCGGTCATCCCAGCTTAGTAGTCAGATGTGTCAGTGAAGCCATCTTGGAGAGTTAGCCTCAGCTTTTTCCGCATTACAATTAAGCATCACTTACAACTGATTCATTAGCTGAATGCTGCCAAGGGAATGAACCCAGGTGATGTTCCATGATAAGGACAAAACAGTAAGGGCCTAACAGAAGCAGAAGAGATTAAGAAGAGGTGACAAGAATACACAGAACTATACAAAAAGGTCTTAATAACCCAGATAAAAATGATGGTGTGATCACTCACCTAGAACCAGACATCCTAAAGTCTGAAGTAAAGTGTGCCTGAGGTAGCATTGCTACACATAAACTAGTGAGGTATTAGAATTCCAGCAGAGCTATTTCAAATCCTAAAAGGTGATGCCATTAAAGTGCTGGACTCAATATGCTTACAAATTTGGAAAACTCAGCAGTGGCCACAGGACTGGAAAAGGTCAGCTTTCATTCCAATCCTAAAGAAGGGCAATGTCAAAGAATGCTCAAACTACCACAAAGTTGTGCCCATTTCACATTCAAGTAAGATAATGCTCAAAATCCTTCAAGCTAAGTTTCAACAGTACATGAACCAAAAACTTACAGATATACAAACTGGATTTACAAAGAGCAGAGAGACAAGAGATCAAATTGCCAACATCCGTTGGATCATAGAAAGAGCAAGAGAATTCCAAAAATACATCTACTTCTGCTTCATTGACTATGCTAAAGCCTTGGATCACAGCTATGGAAAATTCTTAAAGAGATAGGAATATAGCACCACCTTACCTGCCTCTTGAGAAACCTGTATTCAGGTCAAGAAGCAAAGTTATAACCAGATGTGGAACAATGAATTGATTCAAAATTGGGAAAGGAGTAGGTCAAGGCTGTATATTATCACCCTGCTTATTTAACTTACATGCAGAGTGCATCATGCGAAATGCTAGGCTGGATGAATCACAAGCTGAAATCACGATTGCTGGGAAGAATATCAACAACCTCAGATATGCAGATTACACCAATCTACTTTCAGAAAGCAAAGAGGAACTCAAGAGCCTGTTGATGAAGGTGAAAAAGGAGAGTGAAAAAGCTGGCTTAAAATTCAGCATTTAAAAACTGAAGATCATGGCATCTGTCCCCATCACTTCATGACAAATAGAAGGAGAAAAAATGGAATCAGTGACAGATTTTCTTTTCTTGGGCTCCAGAATCACTGCAGACAAGTAATTGCAGCTGTGAAATCAAAAGATGCTTGCTCCTTGGAAGAAAAAGGTATGACAAACCTAGACAACGTATTAAAAAGCAGAGACGTCTGTTAAGGCTATAGTTTTTCCAGCAGTCATGAATGAATGTGAGAGTTTAACCACAGAGAAGGTTGAGCACTGAAGAATGATGTTTTCGAACTGTGATGCTGGAGAATCCTCTTGAGAGTCCTTTGGGCAGCAAGGAGGTCAAACTAGTCAATCCTAAAAGAAATCAACCCTGAATATTGACTGGAAGGACTGATGCTGAAGCCGAGCTCCAATGCTTTGGCCACCTGATATGAAGAGCCAACTCATTGGAAACGACCATGATGCAAGGAAAGACTGCAGGCAAGAGGAGAAGGATGTGACAGAGGGTGAAATGTTTGGATGGCATCACTGACTCATTGAGCATGAGTCTGAGCAAACTCAAGAGATGGTTAGGGACAGGGAAGCCTGGCATGCTGCAGTTCAGGGAGTCAGACATGACTTCATGACTGAACAACAATAAGACCACATCTTGGGTTACAAATCAATCCTCAGTAAATTTAAGAAAATTGAAATCATATCAAGCATCTTCTCAACCACAACACTATGAGACTAGATATCAATTATGAGGAAAAAACTATAAGAAACAAACACATGGAGATTAAACAACACATTTCTAAATAACCAACAGGCTACTGAAGAATTCAAAAGGTAAAAAAAAAAAAAATCCTAGAAACAAATAGCACAACAACTCAAAACCTATGGGATGCTGAAAAAGCAGTTCTAACAAGGACGTTTACAACAATACAGTCCTACCTCAAGAAACAAATCGAATAGACAACCTAACTTTACACCTAAAACAACTGGAAGAAGAAGAAGAAAACCCCCAAAATTAGAAGTAAAGAAATCCTAAAGATCCAAGCAGAAATAAGTGAAAAAGAAGTGAAAAAAATAGTAAATATTAATAAAACTAAAAGCTGATTCTTTGAGAAGATAAACAAAATTGACAAACCTTTAGCCAGACTCATCAAGAAAAAAAGACTCAAATCAACAAAATTATAAATGAAAAAGAGGTTATAACGGACAATGTAGAAATACAAAGGATTATTAGAGACTGTTATGAACAACTATATGGCAATAAAGTAGATAACCTGGACAGATTATTTCTAAGAAATGGACAGATTCTTAGAAAAGTTCAATCTTCCAAGACTGAACCAGGAAGAAATAGAACTTATGTGCTGAAATTGAAGCTGTGATCAAAAATCTCAGAAAAAACAAAAGCCCAGGGCCAGATGGCTTTGCAGAATTCTATCAAACATTTAGAGAAGAGCTAACGCCTATCCTTCTAAAACTCTTTCAAAAAATTACAGAGGAAGGAACACTTCCAAACTCATTCTACGAGGCCACCATCACCCTGATACCAAAGACAGACAAGGACAACACAAAAAAGGAAACCACAGGCCAATATCACTGATGAACATAGATGCAAAAATCCTCAATAAAAGTTAAGCAAACAGAATTCAGCAACCCGTCGAAAAGCTCACATACCATGATCAAGCTGGGTTTATTCCAGGAATGCAAAGATTCTTCAATATACACAAATCAATCATTGTGATACACTATATTAACAGACTGAAAAAAAGGCCATATGATCATCACAGTAGATGCAGAAAAAGCCTTTGACAAAATTCAGCATCCATTTATGATTAAAACTCTTCAAAGAATGGACGTAGAAGGAACTTACCTTATAGTAAAGGCCATATATGATAAGCCTAACAGGAAACATTATTCTCAGTGATGAAAAACTGAAAGAATTCCCCATAAGATCAGGAAAGAAATAAAAAGAATTCAGATCAGAAAAGAAAAAGTAAAGCTCTCACTGTTTGCAGATGATGTGATACTGTAAAAGCCCTAAAGATAGTATCAGAAAATTACTAGAGCTAATCATGGAATTTAGCAAAGTTGGAGGATACAAAATCAATACACATAAATCACTTGCATTTCTATATACCAACAATGAAAAATCAGAAAGAGAAATTAAGGAATCAATCCCATTCACCATTGCAACAAAAAGAATTAGAAATCTAGGAATAAACTTACCTAAGGAGACAAAAGAACTGTTCACGGGAAAGTATGACACTAATGAAAGAAATCAAAGACAACATAAGCAGATGTAGAGATAGTCCATGGTCTTGGGCAGGAAGAATCAATATTATGAAAATGACTATACTACCAAAGGCAATCTACAGAGTCAGTGTGATCCTTCTGAAGTTATCAATGGCATTTTTCACAAAACTAGAACAAAAAATTTTACAATTCATATGGAAACACAAAAGACCCCCAAATAGCCAAAGCAGTCCTAGGAAAGAAGAACGGAGCTGGAGGAATCAACCTTCCTGACTTCAGATTATATACCTCAAAGCTACAGTCATCAAGACAGTATGGAACTGGCACAAAAACAAAATAAAGACCAAATGGAACAAGATAGAAAGCCCAGAAATAAACCTGTGCACCTATGGATACCTTATTTTTGATAGAGGAGGCAAGAATATCCAATGGGGCAAAGACAGCCTCTTCAATAAATGGGGCTGCGAGAACTGGACAGCTACATATAAAAGAATGAAAGTAGAACACTTCCTAAAAGATAAACTCAAAATGGATTAAAGACCTAAATGTAAGCCCAGAAACTATAAAACTCTTACAGGAAAATATAGGTAGAACACTTGACATGGATCAAAGCAAGATCCTCTCTGACCCACTTCCTAGAGTAACGGAAATAAACAGGAAACTAAAATACAGAGGGTTGAATTGATGTACTCTAGGTTCCCTAAATTGAACAGGGACAAGCTGTGAAGCACCTTTTTCTCAATATAAAAACTGTACAAGCGCTGAATGAAATGGCCACAATTGTCCTTTCTGAGAAATGTACATTTTTATCATAAGTTCTAATTAATCTATCTGATAGTTTCTTCTCCACATTTAATTTGGGGAATCTTCATACTTAGATATCCTTTGCTTTGAATATTGCCTAAAACTTGGAGTTCAGGTATTTTATAATACTTTTATATTATTTTGATGAATAATTATAAGTGACAATATTTGGACATACATTTCAACTCTGCTGTCTTTCAGTCCATCCTGTGGTAGCTTGTCTTCTTGTATCCTTTTGGTTCCCCCAAGGAAATTCTTAGATATCTTACAGATACGGATTTCTTTATATTTATTTATTATAAATATAAATTTATTTCTTTTAATTGGAGGTTAATTTCTTTTTTAAATTCTGTTGTGGTCAGAAAACATATTTTGTGTGATTTGTTTCCTTTATTATTTAACATACTGTGTATTCTTGAAAAAATGATGTATATTCTGTAGTTATTGAGGGTATCATTTAAGCCCATGTAATTCATACCAGTTATATTATTGAATGTTGATAGCTCTTACTGTGATAATGAAATTGTCTGTGTCTCCCTTTAATTTTGTCGATTTTTGCTTCATATACAGTTGACCTTTGACCAACACAGGTTTGAACAGTGTGGGTCTCCTTATATTGGAACTATGGTACATAGTTCAGTACCATATGATCTGCGGTTGGCTGAATCCATAAATGCAGATTCGGGCGCTGAGTGCCAACTCTAAAGCTATACACAGACTTTGAACTGCTCTGGGTCAGAGCCCTCAACCCCTGCATTGTTCAAGTATTTTGAAACTCTATTATTAGGTATACACGTATTTATTTTTGTTATTTCTTATGAGTTTTAGCATTTTGAAATGTTCATTTTATCTCTGGTTGTGTCCTGTCTTAAAGCTTATTTTATCAAATATTGAGTTCTTCCATCTTTCTTTTGCTTACTATTTGTATAGTAAATCTTTCTCATCCATTTGTTTTCAACCTATTTGTATCTATATTTTAGAGTTCATCTTGTAGAAAGCTTATGCTTGGGCCTCTTTTCATTAATCATTTATGATTTTCTTTAATTTTTAATTCCAGCATTTAGTTCATTGACATTTATTGTAGTCATTGATATGGTTAAATTTGGATTGCATATTTTATTATTTAATTTTTGCTTTTCCTGTTTGTTACATTTGTTTCTCCTTTGCTGCCTTCTTTTAGATTACTTGAAATTTTTTAGAATTCCATTTTAATACATTTATTGATTGAAGCTGTATTTCAAAATATAGACAGTAAACTAAATGCTATGCTTAGTTACCATTATTTATTATAAAATGCAGTACCTTGTACCTATATAGGCCATTTATTTCAACTCTGCAGTCAAAATTACTACATCTACAAAATTAAACCCCACAACACAATGGTATAATTTTTTAAAATAGTCATTTATTTTAATAACAAAAGAGCAGATAGTCTTTTATATCTACCAATATATTTGTAATTTCAGGGTTGTGTTTTTTTTTTTTTTCACTTCAAGTTCTGAGCTTCCATCTGATTTTGCAACCCTCCCACCCTCACCCTATACACTCACAGTTACTTTCCAGTGACTGTGGTTGTTCTCAACTTTGTCCTCTGCTTCTGCATGCCAGAGAGAGTATGGGTTTTCTGTGGAATTTTAGTCACTCCATGAGGTGCCCACTGTGGCTTGACCTCAGCTATTAAAGCTTTTCTAAGTCCCTGCAAAATTTCACTCATTGATCAAGACTCAGATTAATCATCAACTTTTCTAAGAAGTTTCTTTGAATTCTAGATCCATGAGTTTGAAATGTATTTGGCTTCTTTTAATAGGAAGTACTACTACTGTAGTGACTAGAACAAAACCAGGGTGGCTTTCCACACATAATGTGAAACTTAGAAGTTTCCAATTAAAACTGGTACAGCTGTTCAGATAGGGCATTAAAGACCCAGATTTTTCCCTATCTGTTTTTACTCCATTTGCTTAAAGCTTTTGCCCTTATTGTCTCAAGATGAAAGTTATATTCTTAGACATTACTTTCATTTTTGAGATAGAAGAGGCAAGGACAAATAGTGGGGTGACCAACTAAATTCATTTTGCCTGGACTTTCTCATTTTTAACACTGAAAGCCACAAATATCATTGTGAATGCAAAGTTGCTTCTGTAATGTCCAACTCTTTGTGACCCCATAGACTATAACCTGCCAAATCCTCTGTCTACAGGATTATCCTAGAAAGAATACCAGATTGCGTTGGAAATTCCTTGCCCACAGGATGTTGCCAACCCAGGGATTGAACTTGCAGCTCCTGAGTTGCAGGCAAATTATTCACCACGGAGACACCAGGGAAGCCCAAATTAACCCTCATCTTTAAAAAAAAATTATTGAAGTATAGTTCATTTACAGTGTTATATTAGTTTCAGATATTGAGCAAAGTGAATCAGTTATACACATATCCACTTTTTTTTTAAGATTCTTTTCCCATATGGGCCATTACAGTGTACGGAGTAGAGTCCTCTGTGCTGTATAGTAGGTTCTTAATGCTGCTACTGCTAAGTCACTTCAGTCGTGTCTGACTCTGTGCGACCCCATCGATGGCAGCCCACCAGGCTCCCCGTCCCTGGGATTCTCCAGGCAAGGACACTGGAGTGGGTTGCCATTTCCTTCTCCAGTGCATGAAAGTAAAGAGTGAAAGTGAAGTTATTCAGTTGTGTCCGACTCTTAGCGACCCTTTGGACTGCAGCCTACCAGGCTCCTCTTTCCATGGGATTTTCCAGGCAAGAGTACACTACTTACATAAAATCGATAACTAGGTTCTTACTAGTTATTGATTTTATGTAGAGTAATGTATATATGACTGGTGATGGAACCAAGGTCCAGTGCAAGAGCAATATTGCATAGGAACCTGGAATGTTAGGGTCCATGAATCAAGGCAAACTGGAAGTGGTCAAACAGAAGATGGCAAGAGCGAACACCAACATTTTAGGAAACAGTGAACTAAGATGGACTGGAATGGGTGAATTTAACTCAGATGACCATTATATATACTACTATAGGCAAGAATCCCTTACAGTGTACGGTAGAAGAAATGGAGTAGCCATCATAGTCAAAAAAGAGTTTGAAATGCAGTACTTGGATGCGGTCTCAAAAATGACACAGTGATCTCTGTTCATTTCCAAGGCAAACCATTCAATATCACAGTAATCCAAGCCTATGCCCCTGACCAGTAATGCTGAAGAAGCTGAAGTTGAATGGTTCTATGAAGCCCTACAAGACCCTCAAGAATTAACACCCAAAAAGATGTCCTTTTCATTATAGATGACTGGAATGCAAAAGTAGGAAGTCAAGAGATCCCTTGAGTAACAGGCAAATTTGGCCTTGGAATACAGAATGAAGCAGGGCAAAGGCTAATACAGCTCTGTCAAGAGAATGCACTGGTCATAGAAACACCCTCTTCCAACAATTCAAGAGAAGACTCTACACGTGGACATCACCAGATGGTCAACACCAAAATCAGATTGATTATATTCTTTGCAGCCAAAGATGGAGAAGCTCTATACTGTCAGAAAAAATAAGACTGGGAGTGGACTGTGGCTCAAATCATGAACTCCTTATTGCCACATTCAGACTTAAATTGAAGAAAGTGGGGAAAACCAGTAGATGATTCAGGTATGACCTAAATCAAATCCCTTATGATTATACAGTGGAAGTGAGAAATAGATTAAAGGGACTAGATCTGATAGAGTGCCTGATGAACTGTGAATGGATGTTCATGACATTGTAGAGGAAACAGGGAGCAAGACCATCCCCAAGAAAAAGAAATGCAAAAAGCAAAATGGCTGTCTCAGGAGGTCTGGAGAAAAGGAAAGATATACCCGTTTGAATGCAGAGTTCCAAAGAATAGCAAGGAGAGATAAGAAAGCCTTCCTCAGTGATCAGTGCAAAGAAATAGAGGAAAACAATAGGATGGGAAAGACTAGAGATCTCTTCAAGAAAATTAGAGAAACCAAAGGAACATTTCATGCAAAGATGGGCTCAGTAAAGGACAGAAATGGTATAGACCTAAGAGAAGCAGAAGATATTAAGAAGAGGTTGCAAGAATACATAGGAGTACTATACAAAAAGATCATCATGACCCAGATAATCATAATGGTGTGATCACTTACCTAGAGCCAGACATCCTGGAATGTGAAGTCAAATGGGCCTTATGAAGCATCACTACAAACAAAGCAGGTGGAAATGATGGAATTCCAGTAGAGCTATTTCAAATCCTGAAAGATGATGCTGTGAAAGTGCTGCACTCAACATGCCAGCAGATTTAGAAAACTAGACAGTGGCCACAGGACTGGAAAAGGTCAGTTTTCATTCCAATCCCAAAGAAAGGCAATGCCAAAGAATGCTCAAACTACCACACAATTGTACTCATCCCACATGCTAGCAAAGTAATGCTCAAAAGTTCTCCAAGCCAGGCTTCAGCGATACATGAATGTGAACTTCCAGATGTTCAAGCTGGTTTTAGAAAAGGCAGAGGAACCAGAGATCAAATTGCTGACATCTCCTGGATCATCGAAAAGCAAGAGAGTTCCAGAAAAACATCTATTTCTGCTTTATTGTCTATGCCAAAGCCTTTGTGTGGATCAAAATAAACTGTGGAAAATTCTGAAAGAGATGGGAATACCAGACCACCTGACCTGCCTCTTGAGAAATCTGTATGCAGGTCATGAAGCAACAGTTAGAACTGGACATGGAACAACAGACTTATTCCACATAAGAAAAGGAGTGTGTCAAGGCTGTATATTGTCACCCTACTTATTTAACTAATGTGTAGGGTACATCATGAGAAACACTGGGCTGGAGGAAGCACAGGCTGGAATCAGGACTGCTGGGAGAAAAATCAGTAACCTCAGATATGCAGATGACACCACCCTTATGATAGAAAGTGAGGAGGAACTAAAGAGCCTCTTGATGAAAGTAAAAGAGGAGAGTGAAAAAGTTGGCTTAAAACTAAACATTCAGAAAACAAAGATCATGGCATCCGGTCCCATCACTTCATGGCAAATAGATGGAGAAACATTGGAAACAGAAACTTTTATTTTTTGGGCTCCAAAATCACTGCAGATGGTGATTGCAGCCATGAAATTAAAAGACACTTACTCCTTGGAAGGAAAATCATGACCTACCTAGACAACATATTCAAAAGCAAAGACATTACTTAGCAAACAAAGGTCCATCTAGTCAAGGCTATGGTTTTTCCAGTAGTCATGTATGGATGTGAGATTTGAACTGTGAAGAAAGCTGAGCGCCAAAGAATTGATACTTTTGAACTGAGGTGTTGGAGAAGACTCTTGAGAGTCCCCTGGACTGCAAGGAGATACAACCAGTCCATCCTAAAGGAAATCAGTCCTGAATATTCAATGGAAGGACTGATGTTGAAGCTGAAACTCCAATACTTTGGCCACCTGATGTGAAGAGCTGACTCATTTGAAAAGACCCTCCTGCTGGGAAAGATTAAAAGTGAGAGGAAAAGGGGATGACAGAGGGTGAGGTGGTTGGATGGCATCACTGACTCAATGGATGTGAGTTTGAGTAAACTCCGGGAATTGCTGATGGACAGGGAGGCCTGGTGTGCTGCAGTCCATGAGGTCTCTAAGAGTTGGACACGATTGAGTGACTAAGCTTAACTGAACTGAACTGAATGTGTATGTATGTCAATTCCACTCTCCCAGTTTATTCCTACTCCTCTTTATCCCCTGGTAACCATAAGTTTGTTTTCTACGTCTGTGACTATACTTCTGTTTTGGAAATTAGTTCATTTATACCCTTTTCTTAGATTCCACAAATAAGCAATATCATTTGTCCTTCTGTATCTGACTAACTTCACTCAGTACAGCTATCTCTAGGTCCATTAATGTTGCTGCAAATGGCATCAATTTGTAATATCCATTGTATACATATACCACATCTTTATCCATTCTTCTTCTTTTGATGGATATTTGGGTTGCTTTCATATCCTGGCTATTGTAAATATTGTAAATAGTGCAGCAGTTAATATTGTGGTATATGTATCTTTTCGAATTGTGGTTTTCTCCAGAGATATGCCTAGGAGTGGGATTGCAAGGTCATATGGTAGTCCTGCTTTTCATTTTTTTCAGGAGTCTCCATTACTGTTTTTCCATAGTGTCTGTATCAGTTTACATTCCCAACAACAGTGTAGGAAGGTGCCCTTTTCTCCCACCCTCTCCAGCATTGTTTGTGGATTTTTTGATAATGGCCGTTCTGACTCTGGTAAGGTGCTACCTCATTGTAGTCCCTGTCCTGCGAAATCCCACGGACAGAGGAGCCTGGCAGGGTGCAGTCCTTGGCGTCACAGAGAGTCAGACGTAACTGAGTGACTAAGCACACAGTGTAGTTTGGGTTTGCATTTCTCTAGCAATTAGTGATGTCGAGCATCTTTTCATGTGCTTTTTTACTATCTGTATGTCATCTTTGGAGAAATGTCTTTATCTTTTTTCTGCCCATTTTTTGACTGGGTGGTTTGTTTTTTTTTAATAATGAGCTGCATGAACTCCTTCTATATTTTGTAGATTAATCCCTTCTTTGTTGCTTCATTTGCAAATGTTTTCTCCCTTTATGAGGGTTGTCTTTTCATTTTGTTAATAGTTTCCTTTGCAGTGCAAAAGCTTCTAAGTTTCAGAAGCCTGATATTTTTGTTTTGGTTTTTATTTTCATTTTTAGGTGGATCCAAAAAGATATTACTGCAATTTATGTCCAAAAGTGTTCTGCCTATGTTTTCCTCTAAGAATTTTATAGTGTCTGGCATTATATGTCTATCATTTTGAGTTTATTTTTGTGTGCGGTGTTAGGGAGTGTTCTGATTTTACTCTTTTATATGTAGCTGTCCAGTTTTCCCAGCATTGCACATTGAAGAAACTGTCTTCTCCCCACTGTATATTCTTACCTTCTTTGTCATAGATTAGGTGGACATAGGGGCATGGGTTTATCTTTAAAATTTCTATTTCGTTCCATTGATCTATATTTCTGTTTTTGTACCAGTACCTTGTAGTAATAGTAGCTTTGTCTGACATCAGGGAGCCTGATTCCTCCAGCTCTCTTTTTCTTTCTGGGGATTGTTTTGGCTACTCAGCATTTTTTGTATTTACATGCAAATTGTACAGTTTTCTCTAATTTTGTGAAAAGTGCCCCCCAAAATGGTAATTTGATAGGGATTTCATAGAATCTGTGGGGCTTCCCAGATGATGCAGTGGTAAAGAATCCGTCTGCCAGTGCAGGAGATGCATGGGTTAGGAAGATCCCCTGGATAAGGAGGATCTTCCCTGGTGGCTCAGATGGTAAAGAGTCTGTCTGCAATGCAGGAGATCCAGGTTTGATCACTGAGTCTGGTAGACCTCCTGGAGAAGAAAATGGCAACCCACTCCAGTATTCTTGCCTGGGAAGTCCCATGGACAGAGAAGCCTGGAGGGCTACAGTTCATGGAGTTGGAAAGAGTCAGACACAACTGAGCGACTACCACTGAATAAGGAAATAGCAACACACTCCAGTATTCTTACTTGGAAAATACCGCAGACAGAGGAGCCTAGTCTATGGGTCTGCAGTCCATGGGGTCACAAATAGTTGTACACAACTGAGAGACCATGTATGCATGCACTGAATTTGTAGATTGCTTGGGTAGTATAATCGTTTTTTATAATACTGATTCTTCCAATCCAAGAATATCCTTGCCTTCTTTAATTTAATTTTTATTTTATAATGGAGTATAGTTGATTTACAATGTTATTGTAGTTTTGGGTGTACAACAAAGTGATTTAGTTACAGATATATTCATATATCTACTCTTTTTCAGATTTTTTTTCCCATTTAGGCTGTTATAGAATACTGAGTAGCATTCCTGTGCTACTCAACAAGTGCTTCCTTGTTGATTATCTATTTTACATATAGCACTATGTATATGTTAATTGAACACACCTAATTTTTAATGAAGGTGCTTTTCATACATTTTCTCTCATATATAAGAATTATTTGATATAAATTTCTCTTAACTGTGTTTCAGCAATGTAAAATGTGTTTGTTTGTTTTTTGTATATAAAAACCAAGTAATTGTTCTTAATGTTAAGAGGCCAGAAATATATATTTAGCAATATTCACTGACCCCAAGACTTCCATGGAGCCATTCCTCTGACTTCAGTTGTGAAATTAACATAAATAAGAATGTAAGGGATTCCCTGGTAGCTCAGATGGTAAAGAATCCATCTGCAGTGTGGGAGACCCCAGTTTGGTCCTTGGGTCAAGAAGAACCTCAGGAGAAGGGAATGGCTACCCATTCCAGTATTCTTGAACTTTCCTGCTGGCTGAGACTGTAAAGAATCTGCCTGCAATGTGGGAGACCTGGTTTTGATTGGCTACCCAGTCTAGTAAACTTGCCTGGAGAATTCCATGGACAGTGGAGCCTGGTAGGCTACAGTCCATGGGGTTGCAAAGAATGTAATTGTCTTGCCTGAAAGACTTGGAAATAAACCCAGCTAGAAAGTGTGGTTTTGATATGTGGAGATATTTTAACAGAATGTGGCCTTCCTCAATAAGTTTTAACAAGTGATTAATTGAGGATGTATGAAAGTTCCCAGTTACAGAGTCTTATTGGTGAGTCCTATGTCGAATCTGGGCCATCCCTTGCTATCAACCATATGCCACACCCTGGTCTAGGTTCAGAGAGCTTTCAGTCTTTTCAGCTTGTTAAATTTAAGTCTAGAATTCAGTCCTTTACTTCCAAATCCAAGTCTATTTTGATCACATAATTTCAGATATCATCCTGCCTCCCCGTCTGTGCTCTTAATTACTAAGCTTTATCTTTCCTCAAAGTCCCTATATTTTCTAATAATAAAGAAAAATATCTTTTATGAACTGCCTTTCTAAACTTTTTTCCAGCTACAGATAGCTGTAACAGCAGAAACATTATGCAGCCATTATGCTAGTACACAGCATGTTCACCTCCAAGTGGTCTAACATGCGAAGATTGTGTCATCTTGCAATCACATTAAGATAGTACTATGTTATGGAATCTCCTTTAGTGAATTATTCTTATTTGTGAAATTGCTGTATTTCATCAGAGCAATTGCCTACCATCATTTGCTAGCTACCACCACAACCAAGACTGTATCTTTACCATCCATCACTGTACATTAGCCTAATAGCACAAAGCAGGCAGTTACCATGTATACGAGCCAAGAAGCTACACACAGAAAATAGATCCGTAACACTACACCTTTGTTTGTATTTACCTTTTACCACATCTTTAAATCAGTGCATACCTGTAAGTAATCTCCAGTGTCAAAGAAGGCATCTTTTACCTCCTGACATATGGAAGGGATAGAAATTAGACTAAAAATTAAAAAGCTGGGTGAGTACAAATATTATTAACGTAGAAACTTCAGCTTTGCAAAAATGTCTATGGATTCATAGTTGCTTTGTAGAGAAGCATCTTATGCTGACTCTGATATGATTAACCTAAACTCAAAGCCTAGTCCTGACATGTGGTAAATATTCAGTAAATGGTCATGAAATACATAATGTTTTTTTGAAGAATAATGTTTTCATTTTCCATTTGAAAATGGTATTTATGTAGACCTAAGAATATCTCGCGACCCTGTGGACTGTCACCTGCCAGGCTCCACTGTCTGGGATTCTCAGGCAAGAACAATAGAGTAAGCAGCCATTCCCTCCTCCAGGGGATCTTCCCAACCCAGGGGTTGAGCCTGGGTTTCTTGCATTCCAGGTAGATTCTTTACCACCGAGCCACCTGGGAAGAAGCCCATGGCTCCTCTTAAGGTGCTTTTAAATGTACTTCCAAACCTACTTTCAGAAATTCATCAACATGCTATTTTAATTCAAATATAAGTTTAGAAAGTTATAACTTCTCAGATTTTTAAATGTTCTCTTGAAGAATATTATTCTTCTCCTAGCACCTTCTTTGCATCCACTGGGCTTTTTCTAGCCCTGATTCAATCCACTGCATTTTTTTTTGTAGACCTACATTACTTCCTATTATGTGTGATATGTGAGTTTCCCAGGACATACTATTCGTTCTGACAGTCAGGAATGTATGCCTAAGGCACTGCCGTCTCTAGAAACGTTGCTGAAGTGGCACTGCTTTTAGAAGATGTGTGTCCAAGAACTAACTTCTTAACCTATAGTTTCATATTATTTTCAACTAATGTTTTGCACTCTTTAGCACCTCCACCAACTCCCTCTTCTTTTGTGAGATGTTAAGAACTGAATATTTCTGTCCTCCTCAAATTCATATGTTGAAAACTTCCATTGTGGCTATATTTGGAGATGAGCCTTTAAGGAAGTAATTAAGGTTAAATGAAGTTATATGGGGAGGGCCCTGATCTGATAGTTTAGTGTCCTTATGAGAAGAGATATCAGAGAGCTAGCCCCCTACCCCAGTTCACAAAGAAGAGGCAATATGAACACATAGTGAGATGATGGCTAGTTATAAACCAGGAAAAGAGGCCTTAAAATGAAACTTTTTTCAGTACCTTGATCCTGGATTTCTCAGCCTCCAGAACTGTGGGAACTAAATTTCTGTTTAGTCTGTGTAGTCTGTGGTGGTTTTTGTGGTAGCCAGAGTGGCCATAACAAAATCCTATAGATACAGAACAGTAGTGTGAGATTTTTTTCATTACATTAAAATAGTAATATCTTTTCCTTGGTTGAATTAGTGGAGGGAGAAATTACTGTGTGTGGACACATGTGAAATCTTATTACAGCTCCTTTGATGGCTTCTTGATTGACTGCATACTGTTGGAATCCCTGAAAACAGCCAAATAGTTTTTTTATTTTGAATTAAATTATGGCTGACTTTTTTCCCCTCAGTTGATGTTATTAGTTGGTTGAGAGATACAGTTGCCTTTTCCTGGTGTTCAGAGGCAACTGAATGTCTGTGTTCTGTTCATTTGTTATTTTTGTTCCCCTGCTAAATCCATGATGCATGGTTGCCTTTTCATTGTTTCACTGAGGTTTATTTCATTGCCTCGCACTTTTGTTCATTAGGCAAACACAGAGCAGATGATAAATAGTCACTGGGAAAATAACATGTTAGACAAAAAAATGCAACAATGTGTTTCACAGAAAATTGTATGTCATAGGTGCATTGTGTCTAGTGTAGAACAATTATTTAAAGATCCTTGTGTGTAGGGAAAAACATCTTTTTAATAAGCCATGGGGAAAACAGCATTTTAGTCTGTTTTACAGGTGTTCAACTGGGCAGAAGGATTGAGCAGGCATTTGGCCTTAGTCCTGACACTCTTTTTCATACAGTTCCATTCTGTGAGACCCTATGTGTACTTCTCTGATAGCACTTAGCCACCAAAATTAACTCTTTTCTTGTCTGTGTTCTCTCCCAAATGGAATCTCCTTGAAGTCAGGTATTTCATTTTAGTCAGCCTTGTTTTACCATCATTCAGCTCAGCACATGGCTCATAAAAGGCTTTCAATAAACATTTGTTGTATTGGATTGCATAGATATTCAATGGAATCTGTTTTTAGTAAGCCAGACAATATAATTGCTTAAACACTGGAAAAGCAGTATTTTCTTCCCCTACTGCTCACACACCAAGGCATCCATTTAATAACATGTATTAGATATTTTCCCATCTAATTAAACTGAGTGTGTATAGACAGGATCTTAGGACAAACTGTAATTCTGAAGCAAGTTTGAACAGCATGGAAATGATTAATTGCTGGATTACTTTAGTTTTTGCTAAGGTTTAAGAGGAATCTTTTTGCTTCAGGAAATAGAAATGCTAACTCAAAAAGACTGATTTATGGTCATCCAGGCACTTTGCTTTCATCATGAATGAAAAGAAGCCGGGTCATAGGGTCTAAGGTAATTATAAAGTAGGACTGTGATAATACGGGAAATGAAATGAGAGAGGAGATTTACTGAGGAATCAGGTAGAATCTTTCTTTCAAAGTGTGATGGATTAGCTCCTAGTTTTCTGAAATCACATTTGATGATTTGATGCCTTTTTCCAGATCTATCTTAGTTCCTCCATTTAGGATTCTTAAAAAAAATTTTTAACTTTTTATCTTGGAATAATTCTAGATTTATAAAAGTGATGCAAAAACAGTTCTCAATTTCCCCCAGTCTCAACATCCTGTATGCAATGATATTTATGAAAATTAATAAACTAAACTTGGTACAGTACTATTCACTGAACCACAGACTTTATTAAGATTTTCCTAGGTTTTTCATTGATGAACTATTTTTGTTCTGTGATTCACCCTGGAATCCTCCACTTCATTTAGAAATTTGTGGTTCTTCAGATTTCACTTTTGAGTCTTAATATTTATATTCTGCAGAGCCCTTATATCAGGTTGATTATGTGTTTGGAGATTTCCTGATTTTATTTCTCTGAATTTCTTGTGTTTATCATTTATCTACCATATTCAGAGGTTTGTAAATCCCTCTCCAACTCACAGTCCCTTTCTGCCCCCCTTTCTCTCTGTCCTTCTTATTATGTCCAAAGTAGATCAGCTAAAATGTACAGTTTTCACTTTTCCTGACACAATTCAGACCCTTATAGAAAACACACAAGCAGAGGTTGTCAAATCAAGCTGACAGTCTTATTGAAGTTGTATTTAATTTATTATCACATAAACAGAGTGAAGATTTAATACTTTCTTAGAATTTAGGACTCAGTGATAACTGTCTTTCCCAGTATTTATCATTTGAGAATATCATGATTCATTTCTAAAAATAATGATTTTTTTAATCTAAAACATCAGTATAATGAGGGTGAAAGATTTTCTTCCAGTTTCTTTATTTGAGAATATTGGAGCCCATGAATAAGCTTTATCATGTTCATATCTATAAATGAATAAAGTTTTATGTGTAATGTTTTGTTTATAAGTGTGGGGTTTTTCCTAAATAGGAGGGTCCACAACTCTCATCAGATTCTTAGAAGCATCTCATGGCTCCAAAAAGCTGAAGAACCATTTTTCTGGAGTTGGAAGTACAGGAGAATCTATATCATCAGATGTGAATTCCAAATTTTAACGCAAAAAATGTGTGAAGCTATAAAATAACTCCAAATGCCTCAAGTCCACAAAATGTATAATCTTTCTTCTCCACATAATAATTGAGGAACTTAAAGTTCATTGTGATCTATCTTTGTGTTAATAATTATTGTATTTTTAAATCCTAGTGTTTTTTTATGGTAAATTCTTTCTTTCCCCCTTTACTCCCACAGTCCTTTTTAAGCCTGGTTATTATTCCTCCTGCCTTTGCTTGTCTCTATTTCAGGAGCCATTCTTTCATCCATCATTCCTACCCCATTGCTTTTCCTTGACAAGACTACTTGCTAGGCATTTGCCCACAACCTCTTCTCTGATTTCTACTTCTCTGCCTGTTCACAGAAAGTGCTCTGGCTAACAGAGTGTGTAACCATAGGAACTGTTAGTGCCAATAGCATACCAAAAACGCAATTCTGGAGAAAACACTAGCCTGACCTTTTCATGGGATTTTCTTAACAGAAAGCAGCCCACATCCCAGAGTAAAGTTAGAAATTTATAGCTTGGAACTAAATTTAAACATAAAACTGACCCTTGAGCCTTTTTATTTGAGAAGGCATACTTTCCCTAGTCTTTGGAAGGCAAAGAGTGAGAGGTTAAGGGGATAAAGGATGGGATCTTGGCACATAGCCATCCATATTCAGGCAAAATTCTCCTAGGCCAGTTCCCATGAAATAGGATAACTTCTCTACCCACCCCAACCACTATCAAAAACCATGTGGTATATAAGCAGCTTCGTTTAGTTGTATATTACCTTTAACAGCTATATAGGGTTAATTTCAAATATGATTTTCAAACATAAAATGTAAAATATGACTCAACAATGTACGATATATTATGATCATCATTAGCATAGTTCTGTTAATTGAGCAGCACTCCTATATGAGGTACATGCTTTGTGTATTATACATTAAATCTAACAGTAGTCCTAAGAATGAAACACTGTTATAATTTCAGCTTTTCCAGTGAGAAATCTGAGGCTTAATTGGCCCAGGGTTGCTCTGCTGGCAAGTAGCAGAGCTGGCCCTGCTTGTGGTTGGATCCCAAGGTCACAAACCCAAAGCTGAGGTACCTTTTAATGGCCAGTTGAAAATGAGCTGTTGTTGCTAGGAATGGAGACCAATAAGGGGTGGCAAGGCCAGAAAGAACGGGTAGCAGAAATAGTTGGAGACATATTTCAGATACTTACCGAAGGATTATATTAACATGTCGGTGTTCCATTTGTTTAGTTAGGTTTTCTTTTCCTTGAGGTCCATAATTTGATTTCTTTTGAGTGCCTTATATATAACAGGTGTTTAATAAGACTTTAAAGATGGGAAGGGCCAAGGGGGAGGAGAAGGGCCAAATGGACTGGAAATGAAGTGAAGAGAGAATGAGAGAGAGCCATGAAGAAGGAAGAAGATAATGGGGAGTATGTATATGGTGAAAAGAGAGAGAAAAGAAGCTGGCAAAGAAGAGAGGCAAAAAGGGAGGCAGGAAGATGGAGTAAGGCCCAGACCATTCGAACTTCCTGACTCAAACTGTTCACTCAGAGTCTGAGCTTCAGGGAATTGTCATCATAGAATTCGGTCCTTTGATATATTAGCTAGAGAACCTCTGACTGCAGCTTTTCGATGGTAATTT
This sequence comes from Nanger dama, assembly GCA_917880005.1. Taxonomy (NCBI): domain Eukaryota; kingdom Metazoa; phylum Chordata; class Mammalia; order Artiodactyla; family Bovidae; genus Nanger; species Nanger dama. Next base: position 31,060,225 of record CAKJTW010000028.1, read on the forward strand.
CATTCTGTAAATCCTAGAATCCAGGATTTGATGGATTTGATTTCTGCTTCAAATCCTAGAGCATCTCTAGGTCCCCTAGGACTGGCAGAGCCTTGGAGAAGATAACCAGGAGTTTACAACATATACAGAGGTAGCAGTAGCCCAACGGGAAAGTGTCATGCGTGATCTGAAGAGGGGAAATGACCTTTGGTTTGGGTGTAGAGGGATAATAAAAGAGACTATCAGTGCAGAAATAATTCATTACCTGCCAGTAGGGTAGGTAAAATTACAAGATTAGCAGTGAAATTGAGGGAGAAGATACTTTTAAGAAGCAGAAACATCATTAGCAATAGTACAGAAGGGGGAAAACTTGTGGAATTACTCGTTTTGCTGAAATATACTTGTTTGCTTGATACTGCCCACTAGTAAGCTCTCCCTTACTCCCACCTTTCTAACAGATTGTCAGCCTTTTCAATATCCTTTACTGCTTATTTTCCTCTGCCCATCCCCTTAATTTTAGTGTTTGATATTGAGCAGCAACTAGCTGGTTAAAGCAAACTCCTCTGAGTCCTTTTTTCTTACTTAACTCCTTTCCCTTTTTCAAGTCTTGCTTTCATTGAATTGTACACTCTAAAAAGTAGTAGCTTTTTAGAAGCTTCTGCTTGAGTTGTTCTTCCTAGAGAACTGATGCTAAGACATATATATTCTCCTCCCTGCCCACCTGTTTCTCAGCCTCACTTATTAACCTCATCTCTCAACCTCATCCACTCTGGTTTCAGTTACCATCTATGTACAAGACATTCTCAATCTGCATCTTTAACTCAAATCCTTCTATTTTTAAATAGCCAGATAAAGCTGCTTAAACATCTTATGAGTATTTATGCATTGGTTTCTGACAGGTACTTTAGACTTCTGTAAAGTCAAATTAGCCAACTTCCTCCACCATCCAGTTGCCTAAACTTACATACCTGAGAGTCAGTCTTAGCAAGTCCCTCTCCTTTACCCTTTGATTCTGTTTATCACCAAAGCTTGCCATTTCTCCCTCCTGAAATCCTCCTTGACTCATCAATTTCTCTCCAGTCTTACTGCCCAAGTTCAGGCAAACATGTCTTTTCTAGATTTCTACAACATCCCCTTAGTGATCTCTGGACCACATGTCTTAACCCCTCTCAAATCCCTACGCTATATATGAGCCAGACGAATCTTTCTGAAATTATAAATTTTGTCTTGTTACAGCCCTGCTGGAAATCCTTCAGTAGCTTTAAAATGAAGTTCAAACTCCTTAATGTGACTCCCAAGGCTCACAGTGCCCTGCACTGTCTTCCTCTTAAACTCTCAGTTATACTCCCTCAGCTTTCACCTCAGCTGTGTTGAGTGTCTTTCTGCTCCTTAAAAGAGCAAGGCTATCTCATTTATAGTTGATCCTTTGGAGATGCAGATTCCTTTCCCTCAGTTGTTCTTCCATTTGCCTCTGATTTTACTCATTCTTTGCATCTCAATATGAATGACACCTCTTCATTTCATGTACTTGAATTTGAGGTTCAGGATCTGAAACAGTTTTAAGTGTGTTTGATCTCTAAATTGGGGATTACAATTTAGATGATTTAGACCAGAGAGTTGGAAGAGTTATCAAATTTTATTATGAAGATGAATGGGATGATGATGGCAGAGGGAAGATCTAAGCCACCTACCTCAAAGGCATTTGAGGAAGGTGAGAGAATGTCTTGGAGATTAGTTCATAGAAAAGTGAAAATTCTGCTTTGATTTGGGATTGCCATTGCAGGGTACCACAGAAGAAGTTATTTCTGAGCCAGCAAAGTGGTGACTATTCCAGCAATGAGATAAAGTCTAGCTTTGACCTTTGAGCTTAATTGACCCACCTTCGACACAGCCTCAGTTATGTCCAGAGAGAGCTCTTAGTAGCTTCAGTTCAATTCCTGTTTAGTCCAGTGGCACTGCTGCTGCTGCTGCTAAGTCGCTTCAGTCGTGTCTGACTCTGTGCGACCCAGTAGACGGCAGCCCACCAGACTCCCCTGTCCCTGGGATTCTCCAGGCAAGAACACTGGAGTGGATTGCCATTACCTTCTCCAATGCATGAAAGTGAAAAGTGAAAGTGAAGTCGCTCAGTCGTGTCCAACTCGTAGCGACCCCATGGACTGCAGCCCACCAGGCTCCTCCATCCATGGGATATTCCAGGCAAGAGGAATGGAGTGGGGTGCCATTGCCTTCTCCATCCAGTGGCACAGTACAACAAAATTCTGAAGGTAGACAGAAACTGTTGTCACTGGATATACTTAAGCATATCAGCTTCCCTGGCAGCTCAGCTGTTAAAGAATCCACCTGCAAGGCAGGAGACATGGATCCATGGGTTGAGAAGATTCCTTGGAGAAGGGAATGGCTACCCACTCCAGTATTCTTGCCTAGAGAATCCCATGGACAGAGGAGCCTGGTGGGCTGTAGTCCATAGGGTCACATAGAGTTGGAGACAACCGAGTGACTAAGCACACGACCTTAAGTACACATTGAAAAAAATGAGGTGCTTCCACATGTAGGACTGATTAGAGGCCAAATTGATGGGATAGGTATATTTGTATTGATGACTCAATTCTGCCACCCTGACCCAATTTAGACCTACAATCTAATTAGCTTATGTAAATAGTCATTTATTTGTTTTTATGCCTCGGGTTCAACATTTGTAGGCTAAATAAATTCCACTTAGAACACTTAAACACCAAAAGCAAAAAAACAAACTACCCCCCAAAAAAGCCCTCAACAAACAAACCTAGAAACCTTCCGTATTGCTAAAAATCAGACCAACCTCCTCTAAAAATTCTGCCTGCTAGCACACACCAAATGATAATTGTGAACTGTGCTGGTAATGTATAACAAGTGGAATTTAATGTTCAACTCCTGAGTGTCTTGGAATCCCTGACAAAACAAAATCCAAATATCAGGTTCACTTTTAAATAATATTTTGGCTGTTTAATTAAAAAATTTTTTTTACTTCTTAGTTATTTAACATATGTGGATGGAACACAGCTGGATACTGACTCTACTCTGATGGAACTTACAAGATACTAGCAAGATAGATATTAAATCATTTTATTAGTTATAGTGTCACTCAGTGATACAAGGAGAAATGTCCTTAAGTTCTTCTGACCTGTGGGTTCCAGGCTAAAGTAACCCAGCTTTGCAACATCATAAGTTATGCTAAACTAAAGTTTAGCTAACACATTTTAGATAAAACTATTTTTTTAGTTTCTGTGTGTAAATTCCATTGGCAGAAAGAATTGTCTCATTTATGTTTTAGTTTAAAAGTTTTTTTTTCTAAGTTCCATGAGTGAGTTCTGTTGCCTAGAAGAGTTGACTCACCTATGAGTGATGTGTGATGATGTCCAGAGAGCCATTGCCCTGCTCTTTAGCTCAGGTTCCTGACAGTGGATGGGCTGCAGAACACAGTATGTTAGGAAAGTGATTTAGTGATTTATTCCTCAGCTGAAACCTGAGAGGCATTTCATCCTCACTTAACAGGCAACATACCTCTGAATGGCATTTTTGAAGTCCTGTCATGAGTCAGCAACAGAATTAGAACCTATCTGTGCTTAAAGTGCCAAGCTTTTGTCATAAATTCTCTCAGGCCATCCTTCCCTCTTAAAGAATATTATCTCTTATTTCCAGAATGATTAGATCAAAATAATTGACTCCAAAGTACCTTCCTGATGCAGTGAACCAGAGAAATGACCCTTTAATGAAGCAAGTGGAAAACAGAAGCTTTCTTACTCAACACTAGGGCCCTCAATTCAGGATTGGACTTAAATGACTTTCAGTAAATAATCCACAGTGTACATTGGCACAAAAGTGGTCAAAGAAAGCTGAGAAAGATATGAAATAAGTTAGGAAGAAACTAATTGAAAACTTACTGCAATCTGAAGGAAAATAAAAGTGACTCAAGCAAGACTCGAATCTGATTTGTGGAGTTTAGCTAACAGTGCTGCCAAAGCTCAAAGTAGAGAAACGTGTCCTTGGGGCTGACAACAATTGAGATGAAATCATCAGTGGAGGGAGGCAAAATTAGAAGACTCTTAGTGGGTGCCTTCAGAAGCAACAAAGAGAAAAATATTCCCTTCCCTTGGGAAGCCTGTCTGGCTGAGAGAGTGGGAAGTGTCCCTGGCTTGAACCCTGAGGCTGAGGTTTGGGAAGAATTGAAGGCAGGATGAGATACAAAACAAGACCAGAGATCAGGAGGCCAGGACTTGGGGTTGCCTCCATTCTCAGGCAGAAGCAAGTTGGGGGAAATGTTCACAGTTCCAAAGCACTGAGGGGAAATTAGAGAAGGCCAAGAGAACAGAGGCTCTTAGTACTTGTTGGGGCAAGGAGGATAGCTGATAGGAGGCAAGGTCTCCTGTCAGGATTTAAAGTCTGTGGCTGTAAATTGACTTCACGTTTCTGGCATTTATACAAACCATGAAAGGTCTTTCTCGATTTTATGGAACCCTTTGGTGGGACTGATGTCCAGTAATTCAGTTTCCCTCTATCTGTATGCAATACATTGTTTCCTGTAGTGAAAGCACCATTGGATTTTCAGACAGCACAGAAAAATCACACTTTTCAACTGCAAATGTAATACTTTTTTTTAAACAACTGTCAAAAACCCATTATTGGAAAATCAATTCTACACCCAATTTCCAACAACAGATTAGAGATACCTGGCGAGTGTCTTTCAGGACACTGTAGAGTGTTTTCTTATTTTTGGCATTCTTCCAGAATCTTTATTGAATATCCCCTTTTTTTTTCTCCCATCCAAAACCATCTAGTTGAGAGTCACACTGCCAACACTGTACTGAAAGATGAATTCCCCAGATCAGTAGGTGCCCAATATGCTACTGGAGATCAGTGGAGAAATAACTCCAGAAACAATGAAGAGATGGAGCCACAGCACACAGTTGTGGATGTGACTGATGGTGGAAGTAAAGGCTGATGCTGTAAAGAGCAATATTGCATAGGCACCTGAAATGTTAGGTCCATGAATCAAGGCAAATTGGAAGTAGTCAAACAGGCAATGGCAAGACTGAACATTGACATTTTAACAATCAGCGAACTAAAATGGACTGGAATGGGTGAATTTAACCATTGTATCTATTACTGTGGGCAAGAATCCCTTAGAAGAAATGGAATAGCCATCATAGTCAACAAAAGAGTCCGAAATGAAGTACTTGGAAGCAGTCTCAAAATGACAGAATGATCTCTGTTCATTTCCAAGGCAAACCATTCAGTATCACGATAATCCAAGCCTATGCCCCAACCAGTAATGCTAAAGTAGCTGAAGTTGAATGGTTCTATGAAGACCTACAAGACCTTCTAGAACTAACACCCACAAAAGATGCCCTTTTCATTATAGTGGACTGGAATGCAAAAGAAGGAAGTCAAGAGATCCCTGGAATAACAGACAAATTAGGCCTTTGAGTACAGAATGAAGCAGGGCAAAGGCTAATAGAGTTCTGCCAAGAGAATGCACTGGTCATAGAAACACCCTCTTCCAACAACACAAGAGAAGACTCTACACATGGACATCAATAGATGGTCAATACCAGGATCAGATTGATTATATTCTTTGCAGCCAAAAATGGAGAAGCTCTATACAGTCAGCAAAAACAAGACTGGGAGCTCACTGTGGCTCTGATCATGAACTCCTTATTACCAAATTCAGACTTAAATTGAAGAAAGTAGGAAAACCACTAGACCATTCAGCTGTGACCTAAATTAGATCTCTAATGAAGTGACAAATAGATTTAAAGGATTAGATCTGATAGATCTAATCTATCTTAGTGCCTGAAGAACTATGGACAGAGGTTCATAGCATTGTACAGGAGGCTGTGATCACAATCATCTCCAAGAAAAAGAACTGCAGAAAGGCAAAATGGTTGTCTGAGGAGGGCTTTAAAAAGCTGTGAAAAGAAGAGAAGCAGAAAGCAAAGGAGAAAAGGAAAGATATATCTATTTGAATGCAGAGTTCCAAACAATTGCAAGGTGAGATAAGAAAGCCTTCCTCACTGATCAAAGAAACAGAAGAAAACAATAGAATGGGAAAGACTAGAGATCTCTTCAAGAAAATTAGAGATACCCAAGGGAACATTTCATGCAAAGATGGGCACAATAAAGGACAGAAATGGTATGGACCTAACAGAAGCAGAATACTAAGAAGAGGTGGTAAGAATACCCAGAAGAACTATACAAAAAGATCTTCATGACCCAGATAACCACAATGGTCTGATCACTCACCTAGAGGCAGACATCCTGGAATGCAAAGGTAAATGGGCCTTAGGAAACATCACTAGGAACATAGATAGTGGACGTGATGGAATTCTAGTCAGCTGTTTCAAATCCTAAAAGAATAATGCTGTGAAACTACTATACTCAATATGCCAGAAAATTTGGAAAACTCAGCAGTGGCTACAGGACTGGAAAAGGTCAGTTTTCATTCCAGTCCCAAAGAAAGGCAATGCCAAAGAATACTCAAACTACCGCACATTTGCACTCATCTCACACGCTAGCAAAGTAATGTTCAAAGTTCTCCAATTCAGGCTTCAGTGGTACGTGAACCGTGAGCCTCCAGGTTTTCAAGCTGGATTTAGAAAAGGCAGAGGAACCAGAGATCAAATTGCCAGCATCCTTTTGACCATTGAAAAAGCAAGAGAGTTCCAGAAAAACATCTATTTCTGCTTTATTGACTATGCCAAAGCCTTTGACTGTGTGGACCACAACAAACTGTGGAACATTCTTCAAGAGATGGGAATACCAGACCACCTGACTAGCCTCCTGAGAAGTCTATAGTCAGGTCAGGAAGCAACAGTTAGAAGTGGACATTGAACAGCAGATTGGTTCCAAATCGGGAAAGGAGTACATCAAGGCTGTATATTTTCACTATGATTATTTAGCTTATATGCAGAGTACATCATGAGAAATGCTGGGCTGGATGAAGCACAAGCTGGAATCAATATTGTTGGGAGAAATATCAATGACCTCAGATATGCAGATGACGCCACTTTTATGGCAGAAGGAAAACAATTAGAGCCTCTTGATGAAAGTGAAAGCAGAGAGTGAAAATGTTGGCTTAAAATTCAACATCCAGGAAACTAAGATCATGGCATCTGGTCGCATCACTTCATGGCAGATAGATGGAGAAACAGTGACAGATTTTATTTTTGGGCTCCAAAATCACTGCAGATGGTGACTGCAGCCATGAAATTAAAAGACACTTGCTCTTTGGAAGAAAGATTATGACCAATCTAGACAGAATATTTAAAAGCAGAGACACTACTTTGCCAACAAACATCTGTCTAGTCAAAGCTATGGTTTTTCCAGTAGTCATGTATGGATGTGAGAGTTGGACTATAAAGAAAGCTGAGCACTGAAGAATTGATGCTTTTGAACTGTGGTGTTGGAGAAGACTCTTGAGAGTCCCTTGGACTGCAAAGAGATCCAACCAGTGCATCCTAATGGAAATCAGTCCTCAATGTTCCTTGGAAGGACTGATGTTGAAGCTGAAATTCCAATATTTTGGCCACCTGATACGAAGAGCTGACTTGTTTGAAAGAACCCTGATGCTGGGAAAGATTGAAGGTAGGAGGAGAAGGGGATGACAAAGGGTGAGATGATTGGATGGCATCACCAACTAAATGGACATGAGTTTGAGTAGGCTCTGGGCATTGGTGATGGACAGGGAGGCCTGGTGTGCTGCAGTCCATGGGTCGCAAAGTTGGACATGACTGAGCAACTGAACTTACCTCTTAGAAAGAAGTATTTTTGTCTTTTTAGTGTGAAACTGAATACCCTTTTCAGGATATTAAAGATCATGGTTAAAAGATCATGATTTGCAGTTTCTTAATGATTAAGCTGTTCAGTGTCTCTTTGTGTGCTTATTTACTATCCATACTATACACCTCTAGGATAGAATTTCTTAAGTTTAAAAAAAAAAATAATATACCCTAATCTTGGCACTCTCAAATCTGTTAAAGAATGTGTAGCTGTGGGGACATTCATACATTGCTTGTGGCACTGCCCTTCTAGAAAATGGTTTAGTATCTTTTTTGTGAATTTAAGTGTATCCTTACCATATTACCCAGCAATCTCACTCATGGGTATTTACCATAGAGAAATGAATTCTTACTTTCATAAAAACTTGTATAAAAGTTGTTTAAAAATATTTAGGCAGCACTATTTATGATCATCCCAATCTAGAAACAACGCATACTTTCTTCAATAGGCAGGTGTCTAAATAAAGTATTTAAATTAATACAATGGAATATTACTCAGCATCAAGCAGAAGCAAACTATTGACATGTAACAACATGGATAAACTTCACATGGATTATGCTAGGTGAACAAAGCTGATCTCAAAAAATTACATACTGTGTGATTGCTTTTTATGATGTTCTGGAAAAGGCAAAGCTATAGTGACAGAAAACAAATCAGTGGCTGCTGGGGTTACAAGGTCAGGGAAAGGTATGATTATAAGAAGCAGCACAAGATAATTTGGAGAATAATGAAACTGTCTGTTCTTATTGTGAACATTGTTTTAGGGTTAAAGGGCTTACCTGGTGACTCAGATGGTAGAGAATCCTGCAATGTGGGAGACACAGGTTCAATCCCTGGATAAGGAAGATACCCTGGAGAAGGGAATGGCTACTCACTCCAATGTTAAAACTCATAGAACTGTATATACCTCAAAAATAGGTGAAATTTAATGAATGTAAATTATAGATAAATAATATTGATGAAGTTTGTCTTTACCAAGTAAGTAGAAGAGGTCCCCACACTGATTAGTTCCTTAATTGTAGGTATTTGCACATTATCTAGACCTAACAGTCTGACTTATAATGCTGATTTAAGGCCTTCTAGAGGTAGAAACCAGATTCTGGTCTTCTGTTGTTACATTTTTCATGGATAGAGAACTTGAAAATTCTGAAAATTTTTATATTCACATTGAATATTTCTTATTAGAGAAATAATACAAATTCATCAAGTTTGCCATGTAGAATAATTATTTGTTCCCTTAAAAATTTTTTATTTTATATTTGAATATAGTTGATTACAATGTTGCTTAGTTTCAGATGTACAGCAAAGTGATTTAGTTATATGTATATAAATATCTGTCCTTTTTCAGATTCTTTTCCCATAGAGGCTATTACTGAGTATTGAGTAGAGTTCCCTGTGCTATATAGTAGGTTGCTATTGATTATTTTATAAATAGTAGTGAGTATATGTTAATCACAAGCCTCCTAACTTATCCTTCCCCTTTTGGTAACTGTAAGATTGTTATCTAAGTATGTTTCTGTTTTGTAATGAAGTTCATTTGTATTATATTTTTAGATTTCGCATATAAATGATAGCACATGATATGTATCACACAGCGTGATTTGTGGATGTTGAAAAATCCTTCCATCCCTGGGGTAAATTCCACTTGTATGAACCTTTAATATATTATCGAATTTGGTTTGCTTGTATTTTGTTGAGGATTTTTGGGTCTGTGTTCATCAGTGATACTGCCTGTAATTTTCTTTTTGTGATATCTTTGCTTGGGTTTGGTATCAGGTTGATGATGGCCTCATACAATAAATTTGGAAGTTTTCCTTCCTCTGCAGTTTTTTGGGAAGAGTTTCAGAGGATAGGTGTTAATTTTTCTCTAAATGTTTGCTGGAATTTTCCTGTAAAGCTATCTGGTTTTGGACTTTGATTTGTTGAAAGTTTCTTAATCACAGTTTCGATTTCAGTACTTGTGATTAGTCTGTTTATATTTTCTATTTCTTCCTGGTTCTGTCATGGAAAATTATACCTTTCTCAGAATGTATCTGTTTCTTCTGGATTATCCATTTTATTGGTGTATAGTTGCTTGTAGAAGTCTCTTATGATCCTTTGTTTTCATATTATAACTTCTCCTTTTCATTTCTAATTTTATTGATTTGAACACTCCCCCCCCCCGCCTTGGGGCTTCCCTGGTGGTTCAGATGGTAAAGATACCACTTGCAGTTCAGGAGACCTAAGTCTGCCTAAAAGTTTATCAATTGTGTTTATCTTTCCAAAAAAAGATTTTAGTTTCTTTTATCTTTTCTTTGCATCTATTTCATTTATTTCAGCTCTAATCTGTATTATTTCTTTGTTTGTGCTTTCTCTAGTTGTCTCGGTTGTAACTTTAGGTTGTTTATTTGGAATTTTTCTTGTTTTCTGAGGTAAAGTTGTACTGCTATAAACTTCCCTCTTAGAACTGTTTTTGCTGCATCCCATAGTTTTGGGACCATTGTGTTTTCATTGTCGTTTGTCTCTAGGTATTTTTTATTTCCTCAATGACTTCTTCAGTAATCCATTGGTTTAATGATGTATAATTTAGCCTCCATGTGTTTGTGATTTTGTGCAGTTTTTTTCTTGCAGTTGATTTCTAATGTCATTGTGGAAAAGATCATTGGAAAAGATGCTTGCTAATATTTCAATTTTCTGATATTTACTGAGGCTTGCTTTATGGTCCAGCATGTGATCTATCCTTGAGAATGTTCATTTGCACTTGGAAAGAATGTATTCTGCTTTTGGATGCAGTGCTCTATAAATATTAATTAAGTACATCTGGTCTATTAATTTTCTGTCTGGATAATCTGTCCATTGATATAAGTGGGGTGTTAAAGTCCTCCACTATTACTGTGTTGTCAATTTCTCCTTTTACGGCTATCAGCATTTGTGGTACCCCTGTGTTGGGTGCATATATATTTATAATTGTTATGCCTTCTTCTTAAAATGATCCCTTGAGTATTATGGAGTATCCTTCTTTGTCTCTTATAACAATATTTTAAAATCTGTTGTGTGTGATGTGATTATTGCTACTCCAGGTTTCTTTTGACTTGCATTTGCATGGAATACCTTTTCCCCTTCTCCTTACTTTCAGTCTACACATGTGCTCTGAAGTGGGTCTCTTGTAGACAGTGTGTATATGTCTTGTTTTTGTATCCATTCAGCCAATGTATGTCTTTTGGTTGGAGCATGTAATCCATTTACATTCAAGATAATTACTGATCTGAATGTTCTTATTGCCGTTTTGTTAAATTTTTTGGATTTATTTTCATAGGTCTTTTTCTTCCCCTTTCCTTTTGTTCTCTTCTGTGATTTTATGACTCTCTTTAGTGTTGTGTTTGGGTTCATTTTTCATTTTTGCATGTATATCTTACAGGTTTTTGAGTTGCAGTTAATATGTTTTCATTTGGCAGTGTGTATGTATATGTGTGTGTATGTATATATATGTGTGTGTGTATATATATATATATACACACACACTCCCATATAAACACAAGATTGATTTAAGTTGCTGGTCTCTTTTTATTTTTGATTTGGTGGCTTTATTTATTTGTGTGTGTGTGTGTTTGAAAGGTTTTATTATTTTATTTTAATATAAATTTTTTTAATTGTAAGTTAATTACTTTACAATATTGTATTGATTTTGCCATATGTCAACATGAATCTGCCACAGGTATACATGTGTTCCCCATCCTGAACCCCCACCCTCCTCCCTCCCTGTACCATCCCTCTGGGTCTCTTAATTTAAAATTCATTGTCAGTATCCAGAATTTGTACTTTGCTCATTGGTTTTGATGTCATATTTGTGTGTGGATGATTTCCTACTTTTACTGCCAGTGAGATTTCCCATTTGTAATTTCTTGTTCCTAGTAGTGGTCTTTTCTTTTCCTCCTAGATATGTTATTTTAGCATTTGTTGTAAAGATGGTTTGGTGATGGTGAATTCTGTTAACTTTTGCTTGTCTGTAAATCTTGATTTCTCCATTGAATCTAAATGAGGCCCTTGCTGGATAGAGTATTCTTGGTTATAAGTTTTTCCTTTTCATTACTTTAGATATATAATGCCACTCTGCTGGCCTGCAGAGTTTCTACTATAAAATCAGTTTGATAACCTTATGAGGATTTCATTATATGTTTTTTGTTGCTTTTCATATTTTCTCTTTGTCTTTAATTTTTTATCAATTTGATTAATATGTTTCTCAGCATGTTCCTTTTGAGTTTATCCTCTATGAGACTCTCTGTGCTTTCTGGACCTGGGCGACTGTTTACTTTCCCATGTTAGGGAACTTGTCAGATACAATCTCTTCAAATGTTTTCTCAGGTCCTTTCTCTTATGTTCTTCTGGAACCCATATAATGTGAATGTTTGTGTTGTGCACTTAATGTTGTCCTGGAGAAGTTTTAAACTGTGTTCATTTTTTTCTTTATTCTGTTGCACAGCAGTGATTTCTACTATCCTGTCTTCTTGCTCACTTATTGATTCTTCTGCCTCATTTATTCTGCTATTTCTTTCTTCTAGTGTATTTTTCATTTCAATTATTACATTGTTTAACTCTGTTTATTTGTTCTTTAATTCTTTGAACTCTTTGTTCACCATTTTTTGTATATTCTCAGTCTGTGCCTCTAAAAGAAAAAGATCTCTTTTCCTGAGATCTGGGATCATCTTTACTATCTTTCTCTGAATTATTTTTCATACAGATTGCCTAACTACACTTCACTTAGTTGTTCTTGTTCCTTCATCCAGAACATAGTCCTCTTCCATCTTATTTGGTCTAACTTCCTGCATTTGTGGTCCCACGAGCTGTAGCGCTGTAGATCCTCTTGCTTCTGGTGTTTTCCGCCTTGTGGTAGAGGATGGCCTAAGAGGCTTGGGCAGGCTTCGTGGTGGAAGAGATTGGTGTCAGCCCACTAGTGGGTTTAGCTAGGGCTTGTCTCTCTTGAGTTTTTGGCTTCCCGATAGCTCAGTTGGTAAAGAATCTGCCTACAGTGCAGCAGATGCTGGTTCAATTCATGGGTTGGAAGATCCGCTGGAGAAGGGATAGGCTACCCACTTCCAGTATTCTGGCCTGGAGAATTCCATGGACCGTACAGTCCATGGTGTCAGAAAAAGTCAGACACGACTGAGCAACTTTCACTTTGTTTTTCTGGCGAATGTGGCCATGTTAATGTGTGTGTTGACAGGTTGCTGTCAGAGAAGGCAATGGCACCCCACTCCAGTACTCTTGCCTAAAAATCCCATGGACAGAGGAGCCTGGTGGGCTGCAGTCCATGGGGTCGCTAAGAGTCGGACATGACTGAGCAACTTCATTTTCACTTTTCACTTTCATGCACTGGAGAAAGAAATGGCAACCCAGGCCAGTGTTCTTGCCTGGAGAATCCCAGGAACAGGGGAGCCTGGTGGGCTGGTGTCTACGGGGTGGCACAGAGTCAGACACGACTGAAGCGACTTAGCACTTACAGGTTGCTGTGGGCTCAGGAAGGTTTTTAAACAGCCTATCTGCTGATGGATGAGGCTGTGTGCCTGCCCTTTTGTTGTTTGGTCTGAGGCATTGGTTGTTTGGTCAGCAATAGAACCTATAGACTGTTGTATGGGGCAAGGTCTTGGCATCAAAATAGCAGCCTCCAGGACAGCTCACATCAGTCAATACTTTCCAGTACCTCTGCCCCCAGTGTCCCCTCTCCACAGTGAACCACTCCAAGGTGGTCTCTCTAGGACACCTTCCTTCAAGACCAGCTGGTAGGTCTGGTCCAGACTCCTGTGAAGTTACTGCTTTTCCCCTGGGTCCCAGTGTGCATAAGACCGTGTAGGTTCTCTGCAGGAATAGAGTTCCTGTTTCCCTCAGTGTTGTGGAGTTCCTGCAATCAAGCCCTGTTAGCCTTCAAAGCCAAATGCTCTGGGGGCCCCTCCTCCCAGTGTCAGACCCCCAGACTAGGGAGCCTGAGATGGGGCCCAGTACTCTCACTCTTGTGGGAGAACCTTTGCAATATAACTATTTTTCAGTTTGTGGGTTGCCTACCTGGTAGATATGGGATTTGACTGTATCATGAATGCTCCCCTTCTTCTGTCTTGTTGTGGCTTCTTCTTTGTCTTTGGAAGTACAATATCTTTTTGGTAAGTTCCAGACTTTTTTGTTGATGGTTATTCAGCAGTTGAGCTTCCCAGGTGGCTAGTGATAAAGAACCTACCTACCAGTGCAGAAGATGTAAGAGACATGTATACAGTCCTTGGGACTGGGAGATCCCCTGAAGGAAGGCATGGGAAATCCACTCCAGTATTCTTACCTGGAGAATTCCACGGACAGAGGAGCCTAGAGGGCTACAGTCCATAAGGTCGCAAAGAGTCAGTCATGACTGAAGCAACTTAATACACAGACATTTAGCAGTTAATTGTGATATTGTTGTTTTGTGAGATAAGATTCTCTCAGATCCTTCTACTCTGTCCTTTTATTCTCAAATCCAAAATAGAAGAGTTATTTGAACTCCTTATATATCATTTTTAACAATTTTTTAAATGTAATAATAATAATCACAATGAAACAGCAGCAAAAACTGCTATGTCTAGGAGTAAACCTAACAAACGATGTACAAGATCATTTTGGAAAATATTGTAAATTATTATTGCAAGGCATAAAAGAAGACTTAAATAGTTAAGACCATAGTCAATGAATTTTTCTTGTTCAGTCTCTCAGTTGTGTCTGACTCTTTGCGACCCCATGGACTGCAGCATGCCAGGCCTCCTTGTCGTTCACCATCTCCTGGAGCTTGCTCAAACTCATGTCCATTGAGTCAGTGATGCCATTCAACCATCTTGTCCTCTGTCAGCCCCTTCTCCTCCTGCCTTCAATCTTTCAAGCATCAGAGTGTTTTATAAAGAGTTGGCTCTTTGTGTCACATGGCCAAAGTATTGGAGCTTCAGCTTCAGCATCAGTCCTTCCAATGAATATTCAGGATTGATTTCCTTCAGGATGACTGGATTGATCTCCTTGCAGTCCAAGGGACTCTCAAGAGTCTTATCCATTACCACAGTTCAAAAACATCAATTCTTTGGCCTTCAGCCTTCTTTATGGTCCGACTCTCACATCCATAATGACTATAGGAAAAACCATAGCTTTAACTAGACGGACATTTGCCATTAAAGTAATGTCTCTGCTTTTTAATATACTATCTAGTTTTGTCATAGCTTTTCTTTCAAGGAGCAAGTGTCTTTTAATTTCATAGCTGCATTTACCATATGCAGTGATTTTGTCAATGAATAGGAAAACTCAATATCATAAACGTCACCTCACTGCAAATAATTTATGCATTCTAAATTTCAGTCATACCTGAACAGGCGTTTTAATTTTGTAAAATTTTATGAGATAATTGTAATGTTCATTTCAATAGTGAAGAGCCAATTTGAGTTGAAGTGACTGTGAATAAGAACGAAAGGGGGAATATGATATGGCACGCGGATCGCTCTGTAGGCATGAAGGGATTTATGCCCCAAATGACAAGTGCTGCCAACAGACTTTCCTTAGTTGTCAGCTGCCTTTGGACCTTGCCCCAGTTGAGAAGAGTTTTCCAGCCCAAGGCCATGCCCCTTGTCCAGGGTGTTTTACTATTCAATGCTAGGGTATAAAGGCCACACCTTTGTCCCATCTCAGGACAATTCTGAGGTTCACTGAGACCTTCAGTAGGAATGGATCATAGCTCAACTTCTCCTTCTGCCCAGTTCAGCTTCCTTCCTTTCCCTTCCACGTGTTCTGACTCCAGGAGAAATCTGTGACAAAGCTCTTGCATGGTTATATCTAGCTCAGGGTTTTCCTTGCTTCTGAAATCTAACCAGTGACTGAGGACTTCTTCAGATATCAAACCCTGCTTATTATAAAGCTATAGTCCTTAATATAGCATGGTACTGGCTTCAGAATAAATGAATAGATATATGAAACAGAAAAAAGAATACTTGGTATATGTGAGGAGTGACATTATATTGGGAAAAAAAATGCACTGTTTACCAATAGTTGCTCTGACAGTTGTCTAACAGGTGGGGAAAAAATAGGCCTTTTGCCAAAAATTCTCACAATGAGTAAGTACATAATGTAAAGAACAAAAAAGTAAAATTGTTAATAAAATGTGACAAGACAGGAAAGAAGTTCTTAAATACCCATGGCGGATTCATGTTGATGTATAGCAAAACCGATACAATATTGTAAAGTAATTAGCCTCCAATTAAAATAAATAAATTTAAATTAAACAAATAATATGCAAAGGTTAAAACTGTAAAGAAGAGACTGATAAATTTGATTATATGTATATTAAAATTTTTCATTATATGTTGCAAACTTGGAGATGTATAATCCAAAGAATTGAACTTAGCATATATAAAGAATTTCCACAAATTAGTAAGAGATACAAGCAACAAACAGTAAACTAGCAAAGGTGCAAACTGCAGATTTGCAGGGGAAGAACTGCAAATGGCCAAAAACTTAAGAAAAGATGGTCAAACTAATAATTAATGAAGTACAAATCAGGAGATGCTATTTCTCATCCTTGAGAACTAGCAAAAATAAAGCGTAAATATAACAAATGTGGGGGAGATGTGAGAAAATAGCAACATCTTTGAAGAAGCATTTGGCAATATCTTTCAAATTTTATTTCACATGTACATTTTTGAGAAACTCATGGAGATGTACATATACTGACTTAACAGTGACGATGTGTTCTCTCTTATTTGTAATAGCAAATATTTGGAAGCAATCTGTGTGTCTGTACATAAGGGATGGGTGAACACTTGTATATACATATCATGAAATATTTATCATGTAGCAGTTAAATTGAGTTAAACATGTTTACCTGCTTTAACAAAAATCTTGAAAATATATTATGGAATAAAAATTGTGTGTGGTAAAAAATATTTAAATGTAAACTTGTTAAATATTGTTTACAATTTATGAAAAAACATACAAGTGCTAAATATTTTTAACTGTGTTACAGAAGGAAAGCATAACAGCTTCAGAAAAATCGCTGTCTTTGAGGAGAGCAGAGAATGAGATGGGAAAAGTCTTCACCTGTAAGTAACATTTCATTTTTATAAGTTCATGTATTTGACTGCACTGGGTCTTGCGTAGTGTGCAGGATCTTCTTCACAGCATGCAGGATCTTCCATTACGGTGCACAGACACTAGCTGAGGTGTCTGGGCTCAGTGTTGCAGTGCACAGGCTCCAGCGCACGTGGACTTAAGTCGTTGTGGCAGCAGGCTCTCTGGTTGTGGTGTGTGCTCAAAGTGCATTGGCACATAGTTGCAGTGTGTGGGCTTAGTTCGTCCATGGTGTGTGGGATCTTTGTTTCCTGACCAGGAACGGGACCTGCATCTTTTGCATTGCAGGGCAGACTCTTGACCACTGGACCACCAAGTAAGTGCCAACATTTCACTTTTAATGGAAGAAAAAGATCTTAAGTGAAAGTAATCTGAAAATGACAAAATGATATTAATTTTGGATTGTGGATATTCTGTGCATTTTTCTGCATGCCTAAAGTATTTTATTACATAGAGTTTTAAAAATTTATAAGACAAGTGATGTGTAGTAGAGGCCAGAAGTGAGCAAGTCTTGAATGGATTTTGTAATCATTTTAAAAACATCCTTTGAGTTTTGAAAATACTTTGAGGAATTCTTTTTGCTTTAATGTAAAATTTATAAAATGTGAAATTTACCTTTGTAATAATTTTAAAGAATGTTCTTGTGACTTTTAGTATATTCATAATGTTGTGCAACCATCACTAATATCTGAGTTCATGCTTTCTGTCACCTTTTGAGGAATCTTGCAAGGAACCAGAAGTCCTGATTAGCAGTAGCAGCTTGAGATAAATGACCAAAATATTAATATTAAGTGATTTTATATGGATTCATAGAGACTTGTGAGCGTTCAACTTACATGTTTAAATTGCTGTATAAGTAGAAACTTAGGGTCTTAATACTTCCTTTACAGAAAAGAATAGCTGTTAGCAACTTTCAGAGTTACTCAGTAATGCCTTTTCCTGGGTAGTAACTTCACCCTCAACTCTGTGTGATTTTATCTTTCTTGTGGCACTGCCCAAAACAGAAAAATATGACTTCTGTCTAAGCCTTCAATGGGTATCCTCTTTTGCTTTCCCAGACTGTGTTGGAAGACTTAGGAGCTGCCATAGACTGAATGTTGTGTTCCCCGTCAAGGTTCATGTTTTGAAATTCTGATCCACAGTGTAATAGTATTTGGAGGTGGAGCCTTGAGGAAGTGATTGGGTCATGAAGACAATGCCCTTGCGAATGAGATTAATGCCCCCTATAAAAGAGGTTCTGGAGCATTCCCGTGTCCCTTCCGCTACGTTAGGACACAGAAGACAGCTGTCTATAAAACAGAAAGTGGGCTCTCATCAAATACTTAATCGGTTATCAACTAGATATTGAACTTCCTGCCTTCTGAACTGTGAGAAATATTTTTTTATTGTTTATAAGCCACCCAGTCTGTGGACAGTCCACTGTTATCACCCAGTGGACTAGGACAGAAACCCCTCTTCTGATATTTGCAGCACAATGTGTATATTTATTTCCATGATAATAACTACTCTTAGTTTTGTAATTACTTACAACAGTCAGCCTATCACCTCAGGAGGCTCTTGAATCCTGTGATCATATTGTTTTACCTTTGAATCCTCAAAACTTAGCATCATTTCTGGAACTTAGTAGATGTTCAAGTAAATGTCATTTGAATGAATGGCTTAAGTGGATGCAGTATCTGTGACTCATTTCAAGTCTGTGCAAGTCCAACAACAGGCATTAGTCAGACTTCCCATTTTTGATCAGCTATTGAAAGTGGGACAGTTGATCTATAATTTAGCATACATCCAGTAAGCAAGCCCAAGAGAATAATGTTAAAAAACCTTGCCCTCCTACAAGATTCTGCTTGATCAAGGACCTTGTTTTAGTGGTTGATTTCCACAGTTAAGTTGCTTCTCACAATCTCATGTTGGGGGTCCCTTCACATGATTTGTTGATTTTTGCAAAACTGAAGAAAGAGTAAGAATTCTTTAGAATTTTATATGTTGTCCCATAATGCATTCTTAATACTGAGGAACATACACATCTAGGCTAAAATTCTATTTGGCTCTGGAAGACTGAAAGCAGATTACTGTAGTGATCAGAAGTTTGGCTTGTAATCAGATGGATTGTGCTTCCTATCTGTACTCTGTCACTTTCTATCTAGAAGTCACTAGGCAAATTACTTCTCTAAGACTCAATTTTCTTATCTGCAAAGTGGATTTAATAATAAAAATGAATAATAAAAAATGAACTTCATAAATTTTCTGTGAATGTTAAATGAAATAATACATATGAAAAGCAGTAAGCATATAGACTAGTATGTAGTAAGTGTTCCCTTAATGTCAGTAATTGTTATCTGGAACTTTGACTGATAGATAATTTTTGGTCATGGAAAGAGTCTCTGAGGAACCTCTAGGGTTGTGTACAATGCAGAAGAATGTAATGTGAATAAGTTCAAGGAATTCAGGATCCAAAATTCAATTTTACCTGAAAGACCTTGGGCAATTCACTTAATCCTCATGTGTCCTCAGTATTGTTAAAAATATTATCTTAGCCTTTTTCACATCTTTCTTTCTATGTATTTTCTGTTTTTTCCCTCTTTATACAGACTTCCTTGAGAAAAGGAATCTGTTGATACTTTTGATACCTTAGTCAAGAATTACTTCTTTCCACAGGAATTTACTTTTCAGTATAATCATTCAGTAAGTTCTGATAAGCTATATATCTACTAAAGGAATGTTACTTATTAAGAACTGATGATGAAAGAGGAGTTTTGAAATGGGTGGAGACTTCCAGTGGCTCTGAAATACTTTTATACGTGTATATTTTCTTCTGCTTCTATATAAAGCTGTAAAAAAAAAAAAGAAAAACAGGCAAACAAAAATCTCATGCTACCCTTTGATTTTGGGTTGCTTGACAAACAATTTTAGTTTCTAAAGCACTTGAAAGTCTTTTTATTTTGGTAAAATTTTCAGTCTGTCAACAAGCAGAGCAAGATGAACGTCTCTTAATCTTTCTTTCCAGGACAGCTCTGTCATCTTGTTTCTACATATCTGCTTTGTCATTGTATATTCACAGAAAATATTTGGCCCTCTAGGACTCGGGAGACATTCTAGAATGAATGTGCTAGAGTTAGGGCTCAGTCTGAGCCCCACAGCTGATTGGAAGCCTCTGTTCCCACATCTATAACAGTAAGAGAGTGGACTAGGTCCTGAATTGCAAATAGAATTTATTTTGCAGTCCTGCTTTGAGTATTTGGTACTGAGCTGAGACAGTGAAGATAAAACCTGATGCATTGGGAGAGTGTTTTGTGATAAATTAACCATAAGCATGGGATGGAGGAATGAAAGCCCTTATGCCAAATCTTGCTATCCCTAGACCACAAAATCACTAAGGCCTTTCTAGTTCTAGCATCACATCAGGCTGTGACCGATTCTCTACTTGCTCTTAATAGGATGTGAAGTGTCTGCCCTCCAAACAGTTCAGTCACCTGCTGTAATTGACTAGAATGCCATTTACATGCACTGCATGTGTTATTACCCAGTCCTTTCCTAAAGACTTTGAGGCACCATAAATACTTTTTAAAGCTAAAAGAAAGAATTCAGAAAAAAAGAAAAGGGAATGGAAAATGAGGATAAATATATGAAAAATAGGAAGTATAAGAATAAGTATGACATTCAAGGATTAATTTTAATCTCCCTAACTTTATTCTCTAGTACTCTATTCTCTCTTTCTATTTAATGCCCATAGATGGTGGCACAGAAGAAGCAATCACATTGGTCTGGTGGTAATATGGGAAACTCTGGTCATTTTTCAGATTTTCTCATGAAAACGTCTGGTAGAATCCTGAGATTTTTTGAGGATTCAGCATGATGCGAGAAATGCTTTTGCAGCCTTACTGAGTCAGACTTAAGCAATCAAAATGATTGCTCTATTTAAAATTCATCAACAGTAATGAGCTCTTGCGTCATTTTGCAAAGATGAGACTTGAGTCTCATGTGAAGCCTTTTAAAACCTCATTGCTATCTACAGTGCCCTTGGCCAAAGTTACCCAAGGCATAGTAAGTGCATCAGCATGGCCAAGCTGGGGCAGGGGAAAGAGTCACATGTTTTAAGACTACAGTTTTATGACTAGGATGACATTTTCCCTCTTCTGTTTTGCATTGAGGATGTATAAAAATAATGATATTGGCATGATTGTAAATGATATATTTCTTGAAGCTACTCTTGAGCCTTTCTGCAAGATGGATTGTCAAAGTCTTTCGTATATTATTTATATATTAAAACAAAAATGTGATTAGGGTTATTTCTTTTCCAAAATGCTATAGAATTTTTCCTAAGTGATTTCTGTGCTCTTACCCTCTCTTCCATTTAAAAGAAAAAAAAATATTGAGAAGGCTTCTGGTACTGGCAAAGTAGTAATAAGAATTAAATTTCTCCTCTTGCCTGAAACAAGCAAACAAACAAAAAAACCAAAAGTAAATTAAGAAATGATTTTTAAGATGTATATTATGCAATGAAAGACAGTGATCTCAGAGAGATGGCCAACAAATGAGGGGACCCTAGGATTGCCAAAATTTGTTGCTTGAGAGTTTCCAGACCATTGCACACTGAGGAGAAACACAGGCAGAGGCTGCAAAATTGAAGTTGAGCTGGAAATGAGAGTATGGAGAGACCAAGACACTTTGAGTTTGCAGGCAGGATGCTGGAGAGGAGAGGTCTGCCAAAAGAGAGTTCTCTCTAGGTTGGCAGAGGGTCCTCCTCAGGTATTCAGTCACATAATGATCAGGGCATGTATGTACAGAAACTGTTTGAGTACAAAGAAAGAAATACTCAAAAGACCAGAGACAACATCACTCAGATCCTATATGGGGCCAGAACTAGTGGGATAAACTAGGGAATAGGACTAGACCCAACCCCTACTGGAGAGGAAAAGGCGTAATTCATGAACCATTTGGATAGAATGCTGAGAGTAGTCTTGCTTCAGTAGTGGAGAATAATGAGACCTAGACAAAACACTGCTCAAGTCTTGCCTGATAAATCTTGTAAGCAGTGACAGAAGGGATAAAACTTGAGAAATTACTTAACTGTGTCCTGGAACAAAACCCAAGAGTAGTTATAGGAATACAAAAATATCCAGCACCCAACAAAGTAAAACACAGTATCCTGCATTCAATCAAAAATTGCCAAGCATGCAAAGAAACAGGAAAACGTATAATAAGGAGGAAAACTAATCAACCAAAACTGACCCAGGACTGACAGAGATGTTAAAATTAAATGACAAGGGCATTAGAAAATCATTATACTATATTTCATATGTTCAGAAAGCTAGAGTAAAAACTGAACATGCTAAATAGAGAGGTAAAAGTATAGAAAAAGAGCCATGTCAAACTTTTAGAGACAAAAAACATAAAATAAATCCTAGAAATAAAACCTAGATGAAAAAAGCATTAATGTGATTATAGAAGATTAAACATCATAGAAGTTTTGTGAACTTGAATACACACAAGTGTCCAAAATCAAACATGAGAGAAAAAAGACTAGCTAAAAAATTACAAAGAACACAAAAATCAGTAAACTATGGTACAACTTCAAGTGACTTAATGTGTGCATAATTGGAGTTCCCTGGAAAGAGGGAACTAGAAAAAGATAAATGGTGAACAAAAAGTTTTCAAATTTATGAAAAGTATAAACCTTCACAAAACTCAAAATCCCAAGAACTAAGAAAGGGAAAGAATACTACCCCAGTGTACATCATAACCAAATTGCCCAAAACTGGTGATAGTGAGAAAATTTTATAAGCAGCTGGAGAAAAGTGTTACATTGTATACAGAGGAATGCAGATAATGATGACAGCAGCTTTCTTGTAAAAAAAAAAAAAAAGCAAACAATGCCAGTGGAAACACAGCAAAGCAACATTTAAAAATTTCTGAAAGAGGGAAAACTATCTAGAATTCTATACCCAGTGAAAATATCTTTCCAAAAGAATGTTACATAAAGGCTTTTTCCAATATCCAAAAACTGAAATAACTCATTGGCAGTAATTTTATACTACAAGAAT
Organism: Nanger dama; assembly: GCA_917880005.1. Taxonomy (NCBI): domain Eukaryota; kingdom Metazoa; phylum Chordata; class Mammalia; order Artiodactyla; family Bovidae; genus Nanger; species Nanger dama. The sequence goes on from CAKJTW010000028.1 coordinate 31,083,156, forward strand.
GTTTTAAGAAGCTCTTGAGGCAGAAGAAAAATGACACCAGTTGGAAATTGGGATCTATACAAAGACCATAAAGATTTTTTTATTGTTTAAATATATTTAAAAGATAATTGAGTACATAATTAAAAACAGTAAAACAGAGATGTAGAGTTTATAACACATGTAGAAGTAAAATGTATGACTGTAATAGCACAAAGACTAATAGGGAAGCAGTGGAAGTAAACTGTTATGAGGTCCTTATAATACCATTTGGAATGATCATTATCACCTGCAGATAAACTGGGGTAAATTAAACATGTATACTATAAATCCTAAAGCATCCCTTAAACAACAGAGCACAGAATAAGAATTGTTAGCAAATAAGCACACATGCAAATTAACAAAGGAAATAAAATGGACTCATAGAAAATACCCTGGTTATCCAGAAGAAGGCAGAAAAGGATGGAAAAGGAAACAGAGAACATGTCGGACAAAGAGAGGTTAAATAGGAGGTTGATTTAAATCTAACCATATTAATAATGTGAACCATGTATAAATAATCTAAATACCTCGGTTAAAAGGCAGAGATTATCCCAAGTATATGATGCATATAAAGAACTTACTTGTAAAGGCACAAACAGGTTGAAAGTATGAAAAAGAATGCCATACTAAGAGTGTCATTTCATAATGATAAGTATATCACCCATTGCTGGTAGAAGTGTTAAATGGCAGCAGTCTCTTTGGAAAACAGTTTGGAGGTTCTTTTATAAAGTTAAGCATAGACCTGCCATATGACCCAGGCCTTTCACTCCTTGGTGTTTACACTCAAGAGCAATGAAAGTATATGTCTATAGAAAGACTTTATGCAGATGTTCATAACAGCTTTATTTGTAATAGCCCCAAGCTGTCAGCCCAAATGTTCATCCATAGGTGAATGGAAAAAGTAAATATACTATATCCATAAATGAAATAGTATTTAGTAATAAAAGGAATGGATTCTTGATGCAAACAACAGTGTGAAAGAATCTCAAAATAATTGCTCAGCTTAGACACCAGATAAAAACGAAGAAACAAACTACTGTTAATTCTATTACATAAAATCCTAGGAAATGCAAACTAACATGTAGTGACAGAAAGCAGATCACTGGGTTCCACGTGGGTAAGTAGGAGGCGGGTATTGTGGGCAGGGGTGAGAGAGATGACAAAGGGGCAGAAGGGGTCTTTTGAGAGTGGTGTATTATGTTCAATAACTTCAGTGTAATGATGGAGTCGTAGGCCATATTTAATATGTGGACACATGTCATATGTCAAAACTTATAAAATTGAACCCTTTAAATATGTGCAGTTTACTGTACATCAGTAAAAACTCTTTGTACATCAATAAATGTACAAAGCTGGAATCAATTGGATTCCAAGCTGGAATCAAGATAGCAGGGAGAAATATCAATAACCTCAGATACGCAGATGACACCACCCTTATGGCAGAAGGCAAACGAGAACTAAAGAACCTCTTTATGAAAGTGAAAGAGGAAAGTGAAAAAGTTGCCTTAAAACTCAACATCCAGAAAATGAAGATCATGGCATCTGGTCCCATAACTTCATGGCAAATAGATGGGGAAACAGTGACAGACTTTATTTTCTTGGGCTCCCAAATCACTGCAGATGGTGACTGCAGCCATGAAATTAAAAGACACTTGCTCCTTGGAAGAAAAGCTATAAACAACCTAGACAGCATATTAAAAAGCAAAGATGTTGCTTTGCCAACAAAGGTCCATCTAGTCAAAGCTATGGCTTTCCAAGTAGTCATGTATGGATGTGAGAACTGTACTATAAAGAAAGCTGAGTGCTGAAGAATTGATGCTTTTGAACTGTGGTGTTGGAGAAGACTCTTGAGAGTCCCTTGGACAGCAAGGAGATCCAACCAGTCCATCATAAAGGAAATCAGTCCTGAATATTCATTAGGACTGATGCTGAAGCTGAAATTTCAATACTTTGGCCACCTGATGCAAATAACTGACTCACTGGAAAAGACCCTGATGCTGGGGAAAACTGAAGGCAGGAGAAGAGGATGACAGATGATGAGATGGCTGGATGGCATCACCGACTCAGTGGACATGAGTTTGAGCAAACTCTGGGAGTTGGTGATGGACAGGGAAGGCTGGTGTGCTGCAGTCCATAGTATCACAAAGAGTCAGACATGACTAAGTGACTGAACTGAACTGAAGATGTTCAAAAACAACTGGAATGCAATAGTATGCACGGAAGATTTCACCTCAGAGTGAGCAGGATGCAAATATTTTATCACTTTCTCCTATCCACTTTACACCTTAAACCTTAGCATTTTATTTTGTCAGCAGAACAGTTAACTTGATAACTGTCTACGAAACAGAAAGGTGCTGACTAGGCACCTTGGTTGGACTCATGTTAGCTAAATACGTGTGTGCGTGCCAAGTCGCTTCATCATGTCCAGCTCTTTGCAACCCATGGACTGTTAGCCCACCAGGCTCCTCTGTCCATGGATTCTCCAAGCAGGAATACTGGAATGAGTTGTCATCCCCTCCTCCAGGGGGTCTACAGGCAGGTTCTTTGCCACTAGTGCCACCCCAGAAGCCCCACTGAGTACCTTTTCACCAAATAATCACTACCATGTTGACTTTAAGTATCTTCCAGTACAATTATAATTTTTCATCAATTTCAAAAAGTTTAAAACCTTATTCAGAATTTCCTAATCCATTAAAGAAAATGTTCAGACTCTTTGTGGCACAAGTATAAAGACAAACACAGGCTCATAGAGCTTGAAAGAGCCTCAGAAATAATCTGAATTGCTTTTTATAAAAGAAAGAGATTGAGGATCAGAACAAATGAATGACCACTTTTGAAGTCACACAGCTAATTGAGATTGCAAACTATGTGTCCTGATTCCCAAAGTAGGAGTTCAGTATTTCACATATCAGAGTGATTTAAGATAGAAGCCATTTAATAAGTACATGTTAAAATCAGAATGAATATTGCAGATTGAACTGGTGACCTGATAGTCTCCGATTTTAAGATATGCTGAATTATTAGAAAAAGAAAACCAACATCTGGTGCCATCTTACTATATTAACACACTTTCTATATTAACACACTTCTCTTTTGGAAAAGGACTCAGTAGGAAGAGATTACACTGCCCTTACCCTTTTGGGTCATTTCCGCTCTGTTATATTTAAGGCATAACCCTTTTATTTGGGTTTATAGAAAACATGGGCCAGGTCGAAGTCTCCCATTATTTTCACCCCCTTTCCTATGTTTTCTTAATTTTGCATTGCACTTGATTTTTGTCTATATATTCTTATTAAATTTCTGGTAATAATGTTTTCAGGCATCCTGGAAACATTCATTCAGTCTTCTCAAGTTCTAAGTTATTTAAGGCATAAATTGAGCATAAGCACGAGAGAGAGAGAAAATTAAAAAAGGACTAGCACACAGCCACTGATCCATCAGAAAGGGTGAAGAGAAAGACCTTTGTGTGAATGTTAAAACTAATATCAATAGAGGAGATGCCACAATAGACTGGTGCAACCCATCTTACCATGAATGTGCACACAGAAAATTTCTCAATTCTTTTTCCTCCTACTTCTCTACTGTTTTGTATGAAAGTGAAAGTGAAGTTGCTCAGTCGTGTCCGACTCTTTGTGACCCCATGGACCGTAGCCTATCAGGCTCCTTAGTCCATGGAATTTTCCAGGCAAGAGTACTGAAGTAGGTTGCCATTTCCTTCTCCACAGGATCTTCCCCAACCCAGGGATCGAACCCGGGTCTCCCGCATTGCAGGCAAACGCTTTACCGACTGAGCCACCAGGGAAGCTCAGCATACTGTTTTGTATGACTATCCCATTAACTTAGTATATTAAAGAGAAAATGCTAATTCTTTGTGCCCAACTTAAGTCTAGAATATAATCTTCTGATATTTTCTGTATGTAGTTTCAAAAATTCTGACTGCGTCCATAAAGATTGAGAAATAGTAGATGACAAAAGAAGGCTGATCTTCAAGGAAGTTTAATTGAAGGATAACACCATGTAGTCTGCAAAATAATTGGAGCACAATTTACCATTATGATACAGTGGTTCTCAAATTGTGAAGTATGTAAGAGTCCCTGGGTATTTCCTGACTTTTCTGATTTAGTAGGTCGGGAGAGGAGCCCCACAATTTCCAGTTTTTAACAAGTTTTACAAATAATTTTGTTGCTAGTGGATTTATGTTGATAAAAATTGTTCAACCTCTTTCCTTTTCTGGTTTCTGCCTAAACTTTGGTTAAAATTACAGTTACACAACCCACTAGCTGGAAGTCCTTAGAAAAATAACATGACCTTTCAGTGTCTTGACTTTGAGAATAATTCAGGGTTTTGCAAGGATTGATAATATATGTGAAGTGCCTGGTACATGGTAGACATTTAAATAATGTTAAATTCTTTCCCCAAATAAATATCATGTTCCTTCTTAATCTGAGCCTAAACTGGAATGTATTTCTCCTTTAGTTCCTAACCTGATTGTAAACAACTCCACTGTTTCAGATCATGAAAAAAATCACATACCTCAACTCAAATGACCGGTTGACAATCCCAGAAACATTTTTGCTATGTTTGAATGACTCAGGCATGACAGAACATTAATGCATGCATATAGTTATCCACGTCACAAAAGCCAAAAGATTTAGATTTTTAAACTTACTCAAGTGAAAAACAGTCAAACATACCACCTACCAAACTTACCACCATGCATTGGGTCCTACTAAGCAAACTGAGAAAAATTGCTTTAAGGATGAGTAAGAAAGTACAGAGCATGTCTGCTCACAAGCAAATGTTCAAGATAAACCCTTGTTTTTTTTTTTTTTTTTTTCAAAATGTGTCCTAGTTCCTCAGCCTCTTGTCTTCATATTTATCCAAAGACCTTAGATACAGCAAGATGCTTTGACACATCTAAGAGTTAAACACAAGTCCAATGCACACCCAGAAGCCCAAAGGAATATTTTTCAAAATGAGAATTATGTTTGGGTCAATAGCCAGTAAGGGCAAGGAAGAACTCAGCAGCTCAAAGGAACATGCAGAACTCAACACTCTGAGGCTGATGAAATGTTCTCTCCTTATTCATCAGGACTTGGATCGGTGCCAACTGATGTTATCAACAAAATTTGACCCATCCTTTCCAGATATAACCTCAGACTTTAGGATCTTTTCCATCTTACAGATTCCACCAAAGTCATCTTAGGCCATATGCTTAAAAAGTCAATCCCCTCCTCCAGCACTGCTCTACAAAACATGGAGGAAAGTGTGTTAGGTTTGTACTTATGCTCAAAGGGCTAGAAATACAAACTTGTGTTTTAAATGTTTAGTTTTTAAATAACAAAGCATACAGATGCAAAGTTCTAAAAGTCAAATAGTGCTAGTAGCTTATACTAAAACAAAACAGATTTTAAAAAATTAGCTGTTCTCCTCTACCCCGCCACCAGCAACATTTACCCTGTTCTCCAAAGGCAGCTCCTTTCAAGTATGTTACCTGTTTCATCTGGTATTTATGTCCATTTTTTAAAGAACTAACTTAAAAACTGGAAACAGAACTGCCATATGGCACAGCAATCCCACTGTGGGCATACACACTGAGAAAACCAGAATTGACAGAGACATGTGTACCCGTGTTCATCACAGCACTGTTTACAATAGCCAGGACATGGAAGCACCTTAGATGTCCATTGGCAGATGAATAGATAAGAAAGCTGTGGTACATATGCACAATGAAATATTATTCAGTTATTAAAAAGAATGCATTTGAATCAGTTCTAATGAGGTGGATGAAACTGGAGCCTATTATACAGAGTGAAGTAAGTCAGGAAAAAAACATCAATACAGTATATCAACACATATATATGGAATTTAGAAAGATGGTAACGATGACCCTATATGCAAGATAGCAAAAGAGACACAGATGTAAAGGTCAGACTTTTGGACGCTGTGGGAGAAGGCAAGGGTGAGATGATTTGGGAGAATGGCATTGAAACATGTATATTACCATATGTGAAATAGATCGCCAGTCCAGGTTCGAAGCATGAGACAGGGTGCTCAGGGCCAGTGCACTGAGATGACCCTGAAGGATGGGATGGGGAGGGAGGTGCGAGGGGGTTCAGGATGGGGGACACCTGTACACCTGTGGCTGATTCATGTCAATGTATGGCAAAAACCACCACAATATTGTAAAGTAATTAGCCTCCAATTTAAATAAATCATTTTTTAAGATAATCAAAAGAAAACAAAAGGTTAACTTTAGTGTAATTATATAAGTATAATTCATTACTGTGCCAAGTCATGATATTATTTTCTTTCCCTGAACGTAATTTTTGTTTATCCTAGAGTTATTTATTGCATCTTTTAAAATAACTTACTTGATTTTCTCTGTGTTTACACTTAATGTCTTTCTACATCCTCTGGCAGCCAGCATTTCAATAGAATTGCTCACAAACACAACCTGTCAGATAATTTCTTATTTCCACTTTTTCTAGACTTTCCTCCTAAAGTCAGTTTAGGCCTCCTATTTCAATTTTAACAGGTTTCCTGGAAGGGAAACTTCATAGCTCTTATTCTTTGTTATTCCCTTGGCTTGAATCCTGAAACCAAGATACATGGCTATTTTTCTTTTTTTTGCTTTTGCTTGAGGAGCAAATGGTAACTCATTTTTAAATTAAAAAGTATCAAATTGTTGCAAATTATTTTTATAAAATTTTTGAAAGTTACTTTATATTCACCTCTTTTAAAATATTGACTGAATTCTCTGTGTTGTATGTCTTTGAGCCTATCTTACACCCAGTAGTTTTTACCTGCCAGTCCCCGACCCTCCCCACTGGTGACCACTAATTTGTTCTCCGTGCCTGTGAGTCAGCTGCTTTTTGTTATATTCACTAGTTTGTTGTATTGTTGAGATTCCACATATAAGTCCTATCATACAGTATTTTTCTTTCTCTGACTTATTTCATTTAGCATAGTGCCCTCCAAGTCTATCCATGTTGCTGTAGATGAAAGAATTTTGCTCTTTTTAATGGCTGGATAGTATTCCATTTTGTGTGATATAAAGAAGATTATACCACAACTCCTTTATCCATTCATCTGTTGATGGACACTTAGGTTGTTTCCATATTTTGGCAATTGTAGATAATGCTGCTATGAACATTGGTGTTCATGTATGTTTTCACATTAGTGTTTTGAGTTTTGTTTTTTGTGTATACACACACACACACATACACACATACTTAGGAGAGAAATTGCTTTGTCTATGGTTGTTCTATTTTCAGTTTTTGAAAAGCCTCCGTACTGTTTTCCATCATGGCTACTCAATTTTTTGCTTTTTTGTTTTTTTACTTTTTTTTTTTTTTTTTGGTGCAGGCTAACTCATTTTTAATAGCCTGATTTTAAGATCAACTCTAAAGGATCCCTGATTTTAAAAAAAAGCTCCATTTATATCATTTATATTTTAGTGATACCCCAGGTAGAAAATTAAGCCAATTTACACATTACTCTTAATTGTGGTAACTATTATGGTCTCCCCCAAAAATCAAGATCAAAACTATCTGGTAGAGCAACCTAAAACTGTGATAAGTTTTCCAGAATAGAGAGCCCAAACCTGAGATGTTATCCATGGAGAAGTCTTCAAAATTTGTATTTTCCCCTCATATTCTACAATTTTTCTTAGAGCATATTGTCATCTGATTCTGGCAATGCACTATAATTGAATGCCATGTACAAGCAACAGGAAAAATCAATTCACTGACCATGAAAAAGAGAAATGAGCTACGGACTCACTAGGGAAGTTTATAAAGCTTCTCTGTAGGGTTGAGTTATTGGTTTTTATTCTGAAGCAGCAGCACTGAAGCACAAAAATGCCAGTAATTGGGGTCAATGTTCAGTCAGACCCCCCACCAAAGGATCTTCAGCCAACTCTGTTAGAGTAAAACTTCAACTTCAAATAAGCGTGTGATGCCTCTAACTTTTCCATTAGGAAAAGTTAATGAGTTTCTTTTGACAAGAATGTTACAAAGGTGTGATTCTCAGAAATGAAAGTCTAGATACCTCAGACTTCATGTGTGTAAAAAAGATACTCTTGAAAGGAGACAAAATATACATTAATTCCAATGCTTTTTTTTTCCCCTCTGTATAAAATCCTTAGGTTCAGTAGCAAAGAAACTGTGTTGAGATGAATAGAAATACAATGACTGTTTCCTACCAAGAGAAGCACAGGAGTCAAGGTTTAATTTCAATTCCCCTTGCAGAGAAGGAGGCTGTAGGCTGCTATACGGGAAATCAGGCCATTAGAGCTTTGCGCCGCTGCTTACGGGGAAGTGTGTCCTTCCTGTGTGACCTAGGAAGAGGCCAAAAGGCAGAAGGAACACTGACTTTTCTGAGAACATTAGCACGTGGCCTGAATACGAGTTCCTCAGAGGTTACATGTTTGTTCCCTCAGGTCTAATATGCACCTGCCTATATACCACGCTTCCTTAAAGCTATCACTTACTTTAGCTCTTCAGTTTTCCTAAACATAAAATAACAGTAGTGTTGCATTCAGAAGCTGTTTTGAGAATTGAAATTTTACAAACATAGCAAGTTATATTTACAAAGGTTTGGTGGCATCTTAAAAATTTAGGCCACAAACATATGAGTATTTCAACAGTCCCCTACCCTCCTGAAAATATATCCCAAAGTTGATGTGAAAACGTCAAGGTTGATATTTGTTGACTTCGTATCCCTCTAAATCTTCAGTGACCTCCTTCCTCTGCCATGAAACCTTTGGCCATTCCAACTCCACTGATTTCTCATTTCTAAATTTCTGCAGCATTTAGTTCCTACCTACATATACACTTCCCAGGTGGTGTTAGTGGTAAAGAACCCACCTACCAGTCCAGGAGATATGAGAGACATGGATTTGATCCCTGGGTCTGGAAGATCCCCTGGAGAAGGGCATGGAAACCCACTCCAGTATTCTTGCCTGGAGAATTCCATTGACAGAGGAGCTTGTTATGGACTGTAACAGTCCATAAGGTCGCAGAGAATCAGACACAACTGAAGCGACTTAGAACTCACATGCACACACATGCTTGCCACTTAGAGCTCTTTGGTTTTTTTTTTTTTTTTCCTAAAGGAAGTTTCCTCATATAAGTCACTGAAAGCTCCTTGAGTACAGAGACAAGTTTTGGTTGTTTTCTGTTTCCTTGATTGTACCTTGAATAATGCCCTTGCTCTGAAGGTTTGTTCACTGCCTGTTGATTCTTAATCAGAGGACCATCTCCTTTTAATTAATGATTGGTGAAAATCTACCCACACATTCCATTCACTTGAGGACACTATGTTAAATACCAGTGTCCAACTGTATCTATAAAGATTCCAATTTAATTGGTCTTAGATAAAATCTGGGCATTTGTATATTCTAGAGGTTCCTCAGGTAATTCTAGTCTGCCACTGCTGCAAGCCCTCTTTTAAAAGTAGTTCATCTGTAAAGTTGGATAGAGAAAGAAACATGGTGAATGGTGAGAGGAGACCATGTTCACCTGGAAGAATAGGCTCCCCTCAGCTGCTAATTCTGGTGGCTTCGGTGGTGAAGAATCTGTCTACAGTGCAGAAGAAAGGGTTCGATCCCTGGGTCAGGCAGATCTCCTGAAGAAGGGAAAGGCAACCCACTCCAGTATTCTTGCCTGGAGAATTCCATGGATAGAGGAGTCTGGTAGGCTACCAGTTCACAGAGTTGCAAAGAGTCAGATGTGACTGAGTGACTAACACTTTCACTTTCAATGGCTAATTATTTGACAGTCTTAAAAGTTCTCTGACACCCCCACTGACCTCTCAAGACACTCATATCTAGCTCAACTTGTCTCAGAGGTCTCAGGTAGTAAATTTAACAAAGTTAAACAGGTTTCTTTGCTATAGGCCTTCTCAGAATCTTCAGTAATCCAATGATTAGTGAAGCTCCAAGAGGGATGTTGTATACAGTCATCTGAAGTTACTTTCTACAGAGCTTATGGGAACTTTCAATGTTTCTCATTTAGGAAATGCTGCGTATATGTATGTAAGTATAGTATGGGCTAGATGGGTGGAAAATGTTGAAGTAGGGATGAGTGGAATAATTTTGTTCCAGAAGTTAAGAAGATTGATAATAAATCTTCTAAAATCCAGAGGCCATTTTAATCTCTGCAGGATTTTGAAAGGGGCCTCAAATTGGAATTAATGGCTGTTCACATAAATGGCATTAATACCACACAGTGATATGTTCTGTTTTGTCAACTGACTCTTCACTACTTAGAGATATTTGATTATGTCTTCCAGTTTCCAAAAAAGAGAGACTTGTTGCAGTATTTCTAAATGTAAAAGGCAAAGTATAACTGTAGGAGGAATTAATTATATTCATGATTTGAGTTAGAATTAAGGATAAAGATTACTGATCTTTTGAGGATAGCCTGTGTTCTTAATCCACTGAAAAATAACTCATAGTAAATGTGTACTAGATGAGAGTTTAGAGGAAGAACTTCAGGAAAACTTATTGAGAAGAAATTCATGTAATTGAGTATCGTGGGTGTCTTCCTGTACAAACATGATTGCAAAGATTATTTACTGATTAACCTTTGCATACTAAATATGCCTAACTGGAATTTGAAAGTCATTAGCCTGTTTCATTTACATGGTTTTGGGAAACATTTTGACAAATTTAGGTAGTTGTGTCATAAGCCTCAAAGTAGGAACTTTAAAGGTTTTGTTTTGTTTTGTTTGGAAAAAGAAATCACATTCGTTATATTTCCTGGATATTGATAGAATGATCCTTTTACTTTATTGCTGTTACAAAGTAGCCAATTCATAACCTGACTCTGCTAATTCCTTAAAAGACATTCTTTATTGTTGTTGAGTATGTTGATGTAAAATTAATTGATGGTCAATCTAAGAGGAAATACACCTGTCTACTCTAGCCAATCTGTGGATTATAACCTGGGAGACAGTCTCTCAGAAAGCTCTAAAGACTGTTCTGAAGAGGTAAGGGAGGAATCAGGCGTGTATGTAATTTTGGTAAAGAGGTACATGCAATCAAGGCCATATCTTGAATGTTACTGCTATTCATGAGGAACAGATATCTTAGTGGTTTAAGTGCTTTCCTAAGTATGGGAAGATGCAAGAAACTGGGCTCATAAAATTTTCTCCTGAAAATATTAAACTATCTGAGGACTAGTTCCAATTTTCCTAGAGCACAAAGTAACTCATCCTGATCTTCAAGTGGAATAGGTCAGCAACTGCAGTGGCTAATGACTTGATTCTTATAGAACTGGATGGTGGGCCACAGTATTTTACAATCCCTTCCTTTTTGTTTTCATTTTGTTCAAGGTTTGGGAGGCATTTTGTGACCAGTTTGTTCCATGGTGCTTGGAATGCTTATTCTCAGGTCAAGCAAAGGTTTCATTGATAGACCACTCAGTGTCTTATTACTGGACTGCTGCTGCTGCTGCTGCTAAGTTGCTTCAGTCGTGTCCGACTCTGTGCAACCCCATAGAGGGCAGCCCACCAGGCTCCCCCATCCCTGGGATTCTCCAGGCAAGATCACTGGAGTGGGTTGCCATTTCCTTCTCCAGTGCATGAAAGTGAAAAGTGAAAGGGAAGTCACTCAGTCGTGTCCGACTCTTCGCAACCCCATGGACTGCAGCCTACCAGACTCCTCCCATGGGAGTTTCCAGGAAGGAGTACTGGAGTGGGGTGCCATAAACAGAACTACACCAAACTAAAACCAAATTTGGAGAAGGCAATGGCACCTGATGCACAATGCACACTAAAGGCACTAAATGCTAGAGAGGAGGCCCAAACAGCAGAGAAAAATATATGTGTTTAAATGTCTCTTGCCTTACACATAACAAGATGTTCAACATCATTATTAGAGAAATGCGAATCAAAACTACAAAGAAATACTAACTCATACTGGTCAGAAGGGCCATCATTAAAAAGTCTACGGATAACAAATGCTGGAGAGGTTTTGGAGAAGCAGGAACCCTCCCTCACTGTTGGTAAAGCAGTAAATTGGTGCAGCCATTGTGGAAAAGAGTATGGAAGTTCCTCAAAAAACTAAAAATAGAGTTGTCATGTGATCCTGAAACCCCAGTCCTGGGCATATATCCAGACATAGATAGACCGAGGGATTATCATACTAAGTGAAATAAGTCAGAGAAAGATAAATACCATGTATCACTTATATGTGGAATCTAAAATATGAGACAAGTGCACTTATTTACAAAACAGACTCACAGAGAGAATAGAGTAGAGGTTTCTAGGTGCGGGGAGATGTGTTAGAAGTTTGGGATTAACAGATGCAAACTATTGATATTATATATGGAATGGGTAAACAACAAAGTCTCACTATATAGCATAGTATTCAATATCCTAAGAATATCAATAAGAATTTTATATATACATATGTATAACTGGATTACTTTGCTACATAGCACAAATTAACAATAAATAAGTATATTTATTATAAATAAACTATTACAGTATTTATTTTTTAATTTCTTTTGCCTTAAAATAAAAATTTTATTTTATCAAGTGCATCTAAGTTTTAGAACAGAAGTAACATATCACATAATCCTACAACAGTTTGAAAGTGAAAGTCACTCAGATGTGTCTGACTCTTTGCAACTCCATGGAATCCATGGAATTCTCTAGGCCAGAATACTGAAGTAGGTAGACTTTCCCTTCTCCAGGGCATTGTCCCAACCCAAGGATTGAAACTGGGTCCCCTGAATTGATGAGCATCACCACAGTCCCTAGTTCTGCGTGAGAAGCCTTAGCAGGATATACTTGTACTTGCCCTTCACGAAAGTGAAAATTGTTCAGTTGTCTGACTCTTTTTGGCCCCATGGACTGAATGGTCCATGGAATTCTCTAGGCCAGAATACTGGAGTGGTTAGCCTTTCCCTTCTCCAGGGGATGTTCCCAACCCAGGGATTGAACCCAGGTCTCCTGCATTGCAGGGGGATTCTTTACCAGCTGAGCCACAAGGGAAGCCCAAGTATACTGGAGTGGGTAGCCTATGCCTTCTCCAGCAGATCTTCCCGACCCAGGAACTGAATTGGGGTCTCGTGCATTGCAGGTGGATGCTTTACCAACTGAGCCATCAGGGGAAGCCCTGATAGCAACAGCTGAGTGAGGCAGATATTATTAATAGAGAGGATAATTTTTGCCTGTTGTTACACAGCTGGTAACAGCTAAACTAGGATTAGGATCTCTGACTGTCTCTAGAGCCTAAATTCATGTTGAGGGATAATTTTATAACATATACAATGACCACGTCTCAAAGAAAACTGTTAAGATTTTATAACCAGTTCAAAAAAGTATCTGAAGAATAAACTTTATTAGATCAGGAATGTTAACATGAAGTTGTGGGATGCACAACTGACTGTTTCCATGGTGGAAGAGGGAAGTCTGCATTTACACTGGACGGAATTTATTTGCATACACACACACAAGAACTCTTTTGTACTGCTTTCAGTTATCTGTGGCTTACAGCATTATAAAATTGTTCAAAGGCAGTGAAAGCTCACATTCCCCATAGACTAGAATAATCTGGGATGTGTGCTTTAAGCAATGAATGTATACTGGCAAGGAGCTCTGTTTGTGAAGAGAATAAACTTTATTATAGCAAGGTTGTATCCTTCCTAAAAACAGAGATGTTATTTTTATAGTATCTATTTTATAGTTGTCATAGCAAGGCTTAGTAAACACATGTTGATATTCACTTGGTTAATTGTTGGTCTTTAGATTTTGTTTTAAGAAATGAATAGTATTTATATTGTAAAAGATACATTTACATCACACAATTCTTGACTTACAAACCAGGATCTCAAACTTAGTGGCATTTTTCAGAGTCCTTCTTAAAGTCAAGGCATTAATCAGTATTTTCATTGAGTCATGAGCTATGACAACAATACAGCTAGCTGTGCTTATCAAAAACAACATTATCAAGATCTGTCTGAGAGTTTAGCCCTATCTAATAGATGCAAAGGTTTTAATGAATTCATATTCTTTTCCCTTTGAGGTAATGTAGAATTCTTTCCCTTTCTGGTAAATCCTTTAAGTGGTAGTTGTCTAGAATTGGTATCAATATTAAGTTTAGCATACGCTCTGTTCTTAGCCATTAAATCATCTCTTCCCTTTCCCATCAAAAAAAAAAAAAAAACAGGAAAGAATTGGAAAATCATGGATATACCTACCGGTAATCAGCAAGATTTATTCCTGAGTTTTAAGATTTTGATTGTACTATGTATGTATGTTTGTGTTTGTTCCATAAAACTTTATTGACAAAAACAAGTGGTAGGGCCAGATTTGACTTTTGGGATATAATTTGATGACTCTTGGTTTAGAGTATGAGCTCTGGAGTCAGACTGCTAGATTTGAATTCAGGTTCTGTCCCTTACTAGTTTTGCGATCCTGGGTGAATTACTAAACATCTTTGGTATTTGTTATCTTTGTGGTAGGGATAGCAGTGCCTATCTGGGCTTGTCATAGGGACCTTTGCACAGTGGTCAGAACAATGCCTGGTACCTAGTAAGCTCTCAGTGAAGGTTATTTCGTAGTGTTCTATATTCAACTTGACCCTTTTAAAGGATTGTCACATCACTTATCTGTTTTTAATTTTCACTGAGCAGTAAGCTAAGGTTCCCAAGGATGATGATAAACCCCAGGGTTAGTTCAAGTTGATTGTTTTTTTCATCTTATTTCATTTTTATTTGTCAATAAATAAAAAATTTTCTACCAAAACAACATACCATCTTTGCAATCACTTCAGTCCAGTCACTCAGTTGTGTCCAACTCTGCAACCTCATGGACTGCACCATGCCAGGCTTCCCTATCCATCACCAACTCCCAGAACTTGCTCAAACTCGTGTCCATCGAGTTGGTGATGCCATCAACCATCTCATCTTCTGTCGTCCCCTTCTCCTCCTGCCTTCAATCTTTCCCAGCATCAGGGTCTTTTCCAATGAGTCATTTCTTCGCATCAGGTGGCCAAAGTACTGAAGCTTCAGCATCGTCTTTCCAATGAATATTCAGGACTGATTTCCTTTAGGATTGACTGGTTTGATCTCTTTGCTGTCCAAAGGACTCTCAAGAGTATTCTCCAACACTGCAGTTCAAACCCATCAACTATTCAGCGCTCAGAAGGCAATGGCACCCCACTCCAGTACTCTTGCCTGGAAAGTCCCATGGATGGAGGAGCCTGGTAGGCTGCAGTCCATGGAGTCACTAAGAGTTGGACACGACTGAGCGACTTCACTTTCACTTTCACTTTTCACTTTCATGCATTGGAGAAGGAAATGGCAACCCGCTCCAGTATTCTTGCCTGGAGAATCCCAGGGATGGGAGACCCTGGTGGGCTGCCGTCTATGGGGTTGCACAGAATCGGACACGACTGAAGTGACTTAGCAGCAGCTTTCTTTGCAATAATACTTTAAAATATTTTTAAAATTTATTTATTTTAAATGAAACAAAGATGAATGTTTTTAATGGTAAAAGATACAATTCACAAAGAATATAGACATCATAAACCGTTAGACACCTCAACAACAAAGAAACAAAAACACAAAAAGCAAAAACCAGGAGATATATAAGGGAAACAAAAATATAAAATGATAGTGAGACATATTAACATTTCTCTGAGAATATTTTACCAAGTGCAGAAAAAATAAGACTAGGAGCATTTTGAATGATGTCATTAATAATTTAAATATAATAAACTTATATTTAATTATATTAATCATATCCTACACAAATGTATTTAAAATTTTGTATCTCATATGTTTTTATTAGATGTGTATAGTACATTTAGAAAAACTGGTAAAAATAAACATTACTACATTTCAAAATGTAGAATTCTTTTGTGTGTGTGTGATTCAGTTATACATATACACATATATTATTTTTGAAATTATTTTCCATTTACATTATTAGAAAATATTGACTATAGTTCCATGTGCTATACAGTGGACTTTTGATGCTTGTTGCCTTTTTTTAAGTTAGAAATCTAGCATTCTGTTCATACTAAATCAAACAAGCAGAATCATAAAGTTTTTAGGCAGACAAAATTTCATAACTTTTCTAAAATATATATGTTATATATTATTTGAATATATGTATACAGAAGCTTTTCTACTATGCTTGATAAAGTCTTGAGAAACTTCATCAGTAAAAAGAGATGGAAAACATAAACTAAATGAAATGGAAGCACTGAATATGAAATAGAAAAAAATGAAACAAACTAGATAAAAGATCCTCTTTATTTTCTTGGACTCCAAAATCACTGCAGATGGTGACTGCAACCATGAAATTAGACAATGCTTGCTCCTTTTAAGAAAAGCTATGACAAACCTAGACAGCATATTAAAAAGCAGAGACATTACCAACAAAGGTCTGTCAGAAGCCTGACATGGGGTTTCAAACCTTCACAACAGTCAGAGAACTTCTTTAATATTATTATTTTTCAGTTTGTGGGTCACCCACCCGATGGGCATGGTATTTGATTTTATCATGATCGTGACCCTCCTACCCTCTCCCTGAGGCTTGTCTTTAGACGTGCGGTATCTATTTTTGGTAGGTTTCAGCGTCTCATGTCAATGGTTGTTCAACAGCTAGTTGTGATTTTGGTGCTCTTGCAGGAGGAGATGAGCACACATCCTTCTACTCTGCCATCTTGAACTTCTAAAATATTTTTAAAGAAATTTTAAAAATGCAAAATTAAAGTTTGGTGATGGGGAGGAAAACTAATGAAGATCTGTTTTCCAGCTACTAAATCAGACTAATTCTCATAAAAGAGTGGTTTTGGCAAAACAGAACAAAAACTTGATGCTTTTAGGTTTTCAGTACACATATGCTAATTTTTTGTTTGCTTGTTTTTTTATCTATTTATCTAACTCGAACTTCCCAAACGAGCACGATTAGTGCTGAGAGTATAATATAAATGGAGATATGGAATCTTTTCACCCCTCATACTGTGAGCTGCCTAATGAACAGTTGATCATTTTTCATAAACACACTACATGTCCCAAATTTCCAAATATTTGGCCATGAAATGAAGATGGTTACAAATACCTTTATATGAGCAAACTCTGTGCAGAGTCACTGAGGTTCCTAACTAGGGCAAGAATCAGCTAACTGCACACTGCTATTATTTAATCCAAGATTCCTCTAATAGAAGCTGGTTCCCCGCAGCCACAGCTGGCTAATTACATGTTCTATGTAGATTATTTTTCTCTCATTTGAGCTGTTTTGGAATCCTCAGCCCAATATGGAATCAATAATAACTCTTTGGCTTTCTATATCCATGCCTGAATATTTCAACTTCTGAAACCTGAGGGAAATAGAAAGGGGAGAGAAAGTCTGCAGATAAAGGCAAACTGTACTTGCATGACTGAAGGTTTCTATGGCTCATGGAGATTGACCTAGGGATCAAACCCAGGTCTCCTAAATTGCAGGCAGATTCTTTACCATCTTAGCCACCAGGGAAGCCCCAGTACAGAGACACTGGATTCCATTAGAGACTCAAGATGTCCTGCCTCCCATCTTAGGTCCAAGCAAGCAGTCAAAAATGACCCCCAAAATTAATTATCATATATTCATAAAAGTTGTTAGAAACAGCAATAACAACAAATTTGGTTTAAATTCTACAGTACCATGATAATAATGAAAGAATTACATTCTGCAGTGATTTATGCTTTTTGAAACATTTTCTGATCTCCAAAGTAAAAGTAAAACTCAGGGAGGTACCAGAGGACATATTCTTTTCTTTTGATAAAAGAAAAACATAGCGTGAGAGGTTAGTGACAGAGGCCAGAGAGAAACCAGAATTTCTGTCTCCAAATCTAAATTTATTTCCATTAAAGCTAATTCCCCTCAGCCATGCTGTTGCAGCATATCTATACAGTATACTGTTTAATTAAATCCAGATGGCTTGTGAATTTCCTTCAGTTCCATCTGGGTTAACATAGAAAATGGAGAAGCAGTTCTTTTTCTTGGGTATTTTAAGGGGGAGTGGTTAAGTTGTGATTATCAAAGAAATTTAGAATCATCTCTTTCTTTACTATAAAAGTCAGTATCCTTACATAAGTACATTAGTGCTCCTAGCAAACCAACAGCTGCCCAAATCAAACTATTAAAAAAATAGATGCATAAAACTCCAGAGTACAAATAAGCTTACTAAACTCCCACTGGGGCCTCCTTCATGGCTCAGATGCTAAAGAATCCGCCTGTAATGCGGAAGACCTAGGTTTGATCCCTGGGTTGGGAAGATCTCCTGGAGAAGGGCAAGGCAACCCATTCCAGTATTCTTGCCTGGAGAATTTCCATGGACAAGACATTCCAAGCAACTTAATAAGCTGGAGGGCAAACTGTAAAACTCAGGAAACAAATGTCATCAAGGATATCCAAGAAGCTTCCAGGATTCACTGAGTATTAGAACATGGGGGTCTAGTACTCTGGTTCAAAATAAACCTGCCTGAGCATAAACCCCAGTTCTGGTAGCAGCCAGGTTAATTGTTATCACTCTGTAAGCCTCAGGGCTTTCATTTTCCTAAGTACTGTGAGTGAGGATAGCAACATAACCTTCTTCATAGGACTGTGGTAGGTTCAAATGAGGTAAAGCTTATATTCTCAGAAATGCATAAAGCATTAATGCTTAGTATTCGGGAGATAGTAATTTGAGCAACTCCTTAAACTAGATGGCACATATGAAATGTCCTTATTTTTATTATCAGGGAAAACAAAATTTGAAGCTTAGAATTTTGTGTAGATCAAAGGCATTCTATCCACTAAAGAGGAACTGGGTGTATTTTAACCCATAAATACCAGATGAATATCCTCTATGTGTTAGGAAATAAGAAGTAAACCCTCACTGAGCACCCTTTCAGTGTACCAAAAAGCTTGAAAAGTTCCTAGCTCTAATGTATAGCATACAGTATAAGAGATACTACCAGACTTCATAGAGTTTATTGCCAAATGAGTAGCATTTAGCAGTATGTCTCAAAAGTAGGATCAATTAACCCCTGTATGATCCATGGTTGTATTATTATGGAAGGTCCTTGTGTAATTTTTTAACATTTTTATGAAAATCTTTTTAAATTGATTAATATCACATTCTGGAGTATGATTGAGTAATAACACTACATTTCAGTGCCAAAGTTTGTATTTGTAATTGTGATTATATAATAGCATAGAGACGAAGTTGTATCCACTTTTTTGTACTTACTAATCAGAAGTTAACAAATATATGAAGTGTTCAAACCAATTATAATGCAAATAAATTTTAGAAAGCTGTATAAATAACTAAAATAGAAAAGAGTGGAAGAAGAATGGAAATTATCACATGGAACAAGATAACAGGCATGCTCATCTCAAAACAATGTAGGAAATTGTCTGATATTCATGATAGAGCAAAAAGAACCCATCACATTAAAATGACAGTTTTTGGTTTTATTATTGTTTATTATGTTTGTAAATATATTTTGATTCCATTGTTATGTAAGTGCCATAAGCTGAAAGTGTGTGTGTATGTAGACACACACACACTATGGCCTTTCTAAATTCACTTCGTGGTTCTCATAGGAGTTTTTGTGGGTTCATTAGGAATTTCTACAGAGATAAGCATGTCTTCTGCAAATAGTTTTATTTCTCCCATCCTAATTTGAATGCCTTTTTTTTTTCTCATACTGCATTGACTAGGTACCACAGTACAATGCTGAAGTTTCCATTTTGATGGAAACTGACTTGTATTCTTGGTATGAGTTTGTCTTTTTTGCCTATGGTCCTCAGTCAGCACCACTATCTGCAGTCTTACCGCCTGATCCACTGACCATAAGACATTACACAGATTGAGAAACCTATTTTAAAGTAAAGGAAGTACAGCAATGAACATATTACAACGGGATCTACTAGTCCCATCACACTGTGCCACCTTGGATCTGCTGGCCTGTAAGAGTAACAGAACTACCTGTTATAGTGCCAGCTTAGAAATGATTCCTAGTGAAGATAGGATTCCATCTCTAAGAACAGTGTATGGCTTAAATCAGTTCTGTTACATAGTTCTGTTCCTTCAATTAGCAAAATACATGGGTCCAGGAGCCTATAAATAGAAACAAAAATGATCCTGATTACCTCTTTCCCATCACTCCTAGTAACCCAGTCATAGAGTTTTACTTACCATTCCTACAATTCTGGTGAAGACCTCGCGGCCTTTTCTCAGGAACCATCGCCCCAAAGACCAGTGACTCGAATTCGATGCAATCAGCAAGAGGATTTATTAGGCCAGCGCGCCGGGGTTCGATCTCCTTAGGAGGAGTGAACCTCGAACGCCAATCGTGAGGGACTTTTATACAAAAAAATCACAGGTAGGTGGGGATGAGGTCAGGGTATGGGATACAATGAAGTAGGGGCCATAGGTGAGGTGGATACATTTGATTGGTGGGAAAAGTTTGCAGGTAATTAAGTTGAAACGGTTGGCTGATCACCCTGCGGCATTTGGTCAATTTTTACCCAGAAAAGTCTGACAGAGAGATACATTCTTGGGAGGGGGTTTCCTTGACCAGGTCATAAGTTATCTGTTAAGAATCGGTCAGGAGGCTCTGAGTCACCAGATAAGGAGTAAGCTATTTTCCTTGAGGCACAGCCTGCCTTCCGGGCTTAAATTTTAACCTAAGTCCTTCATTCCCCTCTTCTTCTTGTCCGTGATTTCAATCCTGAAATCATAGAGTGAGGGATTGCGGCATACCGTTACCTTGGCATGAGCACTCGCACGGTGCTTGTGCATTTCTTGATAAAGGAGAGCAACTACTTAAAAATGCAAAGCTAAGAGATGAAGAAAGTTAGGATTACAAGAATAGTCATGGTATCATAAACAAACTTATATAACCTTTTTTAACATCTATACCTTACAATCATTAAGAAAACAGCCACCAATCTTCCATTTTATTGTGTGCAGAGCATAGTGTCCCCGTCTCCGGAGCGTGACGGGTGCATTTTAAACGTCCATTGAGGGAGACGGGTCAGGGAGCCAAGGAATGCCCTGGGTTGTTACTTAGGTCAGGCGGCTTTCAAGATTTAACCCGTTACAGGCAATTCTCTCGCAGCTCCCTCTTCTTCATCTTTTAGGCGCTCTAAAAGATGGTGATGGTGCAGCATGTTATGGTAGACAAGCACCTTTATATGCAGAAATTCTTTTACAATGCCTTTAATAAGGCATGGTGCTAGGCACATCAGGGCAAGGATAGCAATTAACACGATGCCTACAGCCACCATGCTCTGCCACAAAGAATGAAGACTGGGAAAGTTAGAAACCAAATTCTTCACAAAATCTTCAGCAGTTTGAACAACATCTAAAGTGGCCGAAGGCGCGTTTTCTATATCTAATATTTCATTGTGTAACTGCAGTAAATCAAGAGAAATATTAGAATTATACCATATGCCTTGTAAATGTCTTTTGATCCTCTCCCACGGGAAGTCAGATATATTATAAGGTTTTTTTGTGACACAGATCCACTTGTAATTAACATGACATTGAATTTTCATTCTGAGTTCTAAGCTTTGAACCTCTTCTCCTAAGACTCTGAGAGGATCATATAAAGCAGACAGCCTATTTTCTATTTTTTTATCAATATCCTCTTGTGTTCCCATAACCCTTGTGACATTATAAGACAGAGAATCAACAATTTTGGCATCTTGCACGGATTGAGCAAGGGAAACAGAGGCAGTAACAGCGGTCGCTATTAAGGAAATCAACGATATCACACCCAGAACAACTAATCCCAGGCCTCTTTTTGGGCGGCCGAGGACGGCATTGATGTGTTGTAGTAATTGCAATGCCGTTTCATCATACCAATCTTCTTCTATTTTGACGGGGAGCATAACAAAAGCGGGTTGTTTTACCACTAATACCTGCTCTCCGACGCTCATGCCTCTGATACAATTAGTGAGAGTACAATTAAAACAAGACATATGGTAAACATTCTGAGTGACATTAACAGAAACATTTCCAACCAAAATCATAAAGGGGTAAGGCACACATGATCTAGGATATCTAAATCCAGTAATCCCTATATCTCCATATCTTGTTCCACCTTTATTAGCCTGTCTATATAGCATGTTGCCGGGGCCAAAGGCCGCTAAAAGCTTCCAGATCTCAGTTTGAAATACCTGACGATGTCCGAGTGCCAAAATAGGAGGGTGTTGTCCTCTATATTCAGGATAATCTGGGGTACCTGCAGGTGCCCAGTCCCAGAGATAAACACTGTTATTATTATTTATGTTATAAACGGTGGCATTGCGTCCCGGCACAGAGTCCATGGCACATCCATTCCCTCGCTAATTCCCAGATGGCGACCACAGTAAGGTATATCGAGCGGCCCTACACCCTTTTGGTGTGAAATGGCCCCAGCGTCGTCAGAAATTCCTGAAATATATACACGAGGGTAGGAAGTGACAGGGGAGACATTTATACAGTAAGACTTGGGGGTATCGTATGAAAAACACATAGGGAACCGTGAAGAAAGCCCATAGAAGGAAATATTAGCTTGTTGGTGTTGAATGTGTGCGTCAGAGACTCCTCCCAGAAGAGCAGTATCATTTACGTATACCGGCAATGTTTCTTCATCCCACCCTACAGACTGGAGCATGGGGGAGTCAGGAACGTAGGCCCAATACGTATGAGCAGTCCCTTGATGCAGAGTCAGGAGGTTTAGGTAGAGGATGATCAGGAATCCGGTAATCGACAGAGCCTGAGCTTTAAAGGGTGAGAGGTGCGGTGAGCCTTCCATTGAGGCGTCGGTTCTGGTGCAGCTTTAACGTGGGAGGCGTGGATCCAGGATGAGATTCCGTCAACCTTGATGGCAGTAGGGGTCGTAAGCAGGACAATGTAGGGTCCTTTCCACCTGGGCTCTAGATTATGTTGCCGATGTCGACGAACGTAGACGGAGTCCCCCACCTGGAACGGATGGGCCTCTTCTGGGGTACCGGGTTGGTAGGCTGCAGCAAGCTGAGTCCACACCTCTTTCTGAACCAGCTGGAGTCCCTTTAGCCTAGCACACAGATCACCATTGTTAAAGTTTCGGGGGTCGAATCCCTCTCTAAGTGTCAATATGGGGGGTGCTGCCATACAAAATTTCAAAAGGGGTGAGACCAAGGTGAGAGGGCGTGTTTCTCACCTGGAACAGAGCCAGAGGAAGGAGCACCGTCCAGTCAGTACCGCCAGTCTCTAAGGACAATTTAGTTAGGGTCTCTTTTAGAGTTCTATTCATTCTTTCTACCTGCTTTGAACTCTGGGGTCTGTATGCACAATGTAACTTCCAATCAGTCCCCAGAAACTCCGCTAACTCCTGACTTATTTGGGCAGTAAAAGCCGGCCCGTTATCTGACCCTAACATCTTTGGCGCTCCGAAGCGCGGAAAAATTTCTTCTAGAATTTTCTTAGCTACTATGAGGGCACTTTCATTTTCGGTGGGGAATGCTTCCACCCATCCTGAGAAAGTATCCACAAAAACCAGCAGATATTTATTGCCGTACCGCGCAGGACATACCTCGGTGAAATCCACTTCCCAGTAGGCCCCCGGCCGGTCTCCACGCAGCTGCTTACCTTGGCCCGTCTTGTTTCGGCCGGCATTTACCTCTTGGCAAGGTCTGCAGTTCAGGACCACTTCCTCAGCCAATTTAAAAGTCCCGGCACCTCATATCCTGCTTTAATTAAAAGAGAGACTAGCTTTTTAGCCCCTAAGTGAGTCCAAAGGTGCATTTGTTTTAACATTTCTCTGGCTTCTCCTTCCGACGTAGCCTGTTTCCCTCTGGGCCGCGGAGAGGGGCTAGAATTATTTTTATCTTCTGAGCATATTGCCAGCAATCTCGATAGCCCGTCTTTTGTCGCCGCCTCTCGCGCAGCTTGATCGGCCATATTGTTTCCCTCAGTTACCAGGGACCGATCTCGTTGATGTCCAGGGCAGTGGATTACACTAATCTTTTGGCAACATCAGGGCAGCCAACAATGCCAGGATTTCGTTTTTGTTTTTAATCTCTTTGCCGGCCGATGTTAAGTAACCCTCTCTGTTGGTAAATAGCTCCATGGACATGTGCAGTTGCGAAAGCATATCTACTATCAGTGTAAATGTTGGCCTTTTTCCCTCGTGCCAGTTCTAAGGCCTTTGTGAGGGCAATCAGCTCGGCTTTTTGGGCTGACGTACCTTGAGGGAGGGCAGCTGCCCAGATTACCTCAGTCCCATCGACCACCGCTGCCCCTGCCCGCCGCCTTCCTTCTTCAAGAAAACTGCTTCCGTCCGTATACCATGTCACCTCGGCATCCTGAAGCGGCTGGTCCGAGAGATCATGACGAACTCCATGTACTCCCGCCAGAATTTCTTGACAGTCGTGGGTCACCTCGGACTGGCTGGGGTCCGGCAGCAGCGTGGCAGGGTTAAGTCCGGTAGCCGGCGTGAACCTGATTCGCTCAGAGTTTAGGAGCAACGTCTGATAGTGGGTCATCCTGGCGTTAGTTAGCCATCTCTCGGGGGGTTGGCGAATCACACTTTCTAAAGCATGGGGCGCAGTGACAATTAAGTTCTGCCCCAGTGTCAGCTTGTCTGCATCTTTTACTAGGACTGCCACGGCAGCCACTATACGCAAACAATTCGGCCAGCCAGCAGCCACGGGGTCCAGTTTCTTTGACAAATATGCCACCGGCCGATTCCATGGTCCCAGCTTTTGGGTGAGGACCCCTTTGGCAATGCCATTATTTCCAGCCACATAGAGATGGAACGGCTTGTCCACATCTGGAAGTCCCAGGGCAGGGGCTGACAACAAGGCGCGCTTAATGTTGTCAAAAGCCTTTTGCTCGCTCTTTCCCCAGACGAAGGGTGTACTGCCCTTGGTCAGGGGGTACAAGGGAGCGGCCATCTCTGCGAACCCCGGAATCCAGAGCCTGCAGAACCCTGCAGTGCCCAAGAACTCCCTAACTTGTCGGGAGTTTTCGGGGGCCGGTATTCTGGCCACCGCCTCTTTTCTGGCCTCCGAGAGCCATCGCTTCCCATCTCTGAGTTGGTACCCCAGGTAACTAACCTGTTGCCGGCAGATCTGGGCCTTTTGGCAGAAGCACGGTAGCCGAGGGTGCCAAGTTCGGTCAGTAAAGTCTCAGTCCCTTTCCTGCACTCCTCTGCGGTATCAGCGGCCAGAAGCAAGTCATCTACATATTGGAGCAGAGTTACCTGGGGATTTGTGGCGCGGAAGTGCGCGAGGTCCTGGTGGAGGGCTTCGTCAAAAATTGTTGGCGAGTTCTTGAATCCTTGCGGCAGCCTGGTCCACGTTAGCTGTCCAGAGAGTCCTGTAAGAGGGTCTTTCCACTCAAAAGCAAAAATAGGCTGGCTAGCGGGGCTGAGTCGTAGGCAGAAGAAGGCATCTTTCAGGTCCAAGACAGTGTACCACTTCCGGCTGGGGGAAGGGTGCTCAGCAGGTTGTAGGGGTTGGGCACTGTTGGGTGTAGGTCGGATACCCGCTTGTTGACTTCTCTCAGATCCTGTACAGGCTGGTATTCGCCCGTTCCAGGCTTCCGGACCGGAAGCAACGGGGTGTTCCAGGCCGATTGGCACTTTATCAAAATTCCCAGATCAAGAAACCTTTGAATATGTGGGCGGATCCCATCTCGAGCCTCTTTACTCATCGGGTACTGGCGGACTGAGATGGGGGTGGCAGAGGCCTTGATTTCTACCACCACTGGGGGCTGGTGGACGGCCATTCCCATGCCCGAGACTTCAGCCCAGGCTAGGGGGTCTTAGCCATCCAGTCCTGCATATTCATGGTCTCGGGGGAAGGGCTGTCATATAGCCTGTATTCATCTTCTAGCCTCAGGGTCAAAACCTGCAACGGCCTTCCTTCCCCGTCTGTCACCGTGGTGACCTCGGTGTGAAAGTGGATCTGAGCCCCCACTTTCGTGAGCAAGTCCCGTCCCAGCAAGGGGTAAGGGCATTCAGGGATCACAAGGAACGAGTGGGATACCCGGCCCACGCCAAGGTAGCGCCCTGTACCCATGCCTTTTTGTGGACAATGCCCCTCCGGATTGTAATAGGATGGAGTGTTGGGCTCCTGTGTCTACCAGAAACTGTACAGGCTTCCCCCCCACCTTTAGAGTTACCCTAGGCTCGGGGGGGGGTCCGAGCCCCGTCCCCCTAATCTTCTTCTTCTATGGCCAGGATTTTGTTGGGGATGGCGGACCTTCCCCTCTTCTGAGGGCAGTCTTTGAGCCAATGCCCCTTCTCTTTACAGTACGCACACTGATCTTTGTCTAGTGGCGGCTTGGTTCCTGTCCTGCTTTTACTGCGGTCTCTTGGCCCAGCTCTATCATCTCTCTTTCCTTCTTTAATCACTGTGGTCAGAATTTTTGCCAAGTCTTTTGCCTGTCTTTTTTCTCTCTCTATCTCCCGTTCATTCTGCTCCCGGATCCTTCTTTCCTCTTTTTATTCTTCTGTTTCCCTTTTATTAAACACCTTGTCTGCTTCTTTGATCAAATCTTGAAGAGAGAATCCCTGTAACCCATCTAGTCTCTGTAACTTTCTCTTAATATCTAGGGCTGATTGATCAATAAAGGCCATGGCCACTGTAGCCCTATGTTCTTCAGATGTGGGATCGTAGGGGTTAAATCTCTTGAATGCCTCTATTAACCTATCTAGGAATACAGTAGGTGACTCGGTAGGCCCTTGAGTCACTTCCCTTACCTTAGCCAAATTGGTGGGGCGCCTTGCTGCCCCTCGGAGACCCGCCACCAGAGCCTGGTGATAGACCCTCAGGTGCTCCCTACCTGCTGGAGAATTGTAGTCCCAGTCAGGTCTCGTCAGGGGAAACCAGCATCTATTTCATTAGGAAGCGCTGTGGGACGCCCGTCATCTCCTGGCACATTTTTGTGAGCCTCCAATAGTACTCGCTGTCTTTCTTCTGTAGTGAGCAAGGTCTGCAACAATTGCTGACAATCATCCCAAGTGGGCTGATGTGAGAAAACAAGAGATTCTATCAAAGAGGTCAGCGCCTGGGGGTTATCAGAAAAAGAGGGGTTGTTATTTTTCCAGTTGTAAAGGTCAGAGGCAGAGAATGGCCAATATTGGAGTGGCCGAACCCCACGGTCATCAGGGGGCCCGTTCTCCCGGAGGGGGAGAGCGAGCGGTGGAGTCCGGGGTGACAGCTCTACGGCTCCGCGTTCCTGCCGCCGGGCCCATTTCTTCCCCTTCTTTTGGCTGTTCAGGCGAGGCGATCGCTTGTGCCCTCTGAGGTGCCGGAGGTGGGACCTGTACAGGCGGGTAGAGTGGGGGAGAATCTAAAAGTAAGAAGTCAGTTTGCAGGTCTGGATATATATTTTTGACGGGAGCCTTTGTCTCTTCTTTCTTTGCCGTGGATTTTAGGGCAAAGATCTCTGCAGCAGGCTCCAACGGCTTTCCTGTGGGGAAAACGAAAGGCTGAACCCACACTGGGGGTGAACGGACCAGGTCTTCCCAGACCATAATATATGACACCTGGTCCAGGTGCTCAGTAGCAGGGGTGAAAATTACAGTTTTAACCTGTTTGACTTGTTCTGAAGAGAATGACCCTTCTGGCGGCCAGCCGGTATTAAAACTGGGCCAATCTACTGCGCATAAGCTCTGCCATTTCCTTTTTTTCACTGTCATGGAAAGATCATGGGCCCGATTTTTCACTTCTGTCCAATGATCTACCATCAGAGACAACGGGGTTGTCACAGTCTGTCCCATCGTCAGTTTGTCACAAAAATGAACACTTAACGAGTACAAAGTAAGACGAGTAGCAGCGGAAAAATCAGGTAAAAGAGGCTGCTGTAAACTTTTGCCCTAGGCAAGTCTTGAGCAGATGAGCTTCCTAGCTCCACAGATACAGAATTCAGGCGGAGGGGAATCTCACGACCCCCACTCCCAGGTCGGCGTTCCAGGCGTCCCTGGCAAATGCCACAGATACAGGCGGAGGGGAATCTCACGACCCCCACTCCCAGGTCAGCGTTCCAGGCGTCCCTGGCAAATGCCACAGATACAGGCGGAGGGGAATCTCACGACCCCCACTCCCAGGTCGGCATTCCAGGCGTCCCTGGCAAACGCCACAGATACAGGCGGAGGGGAATCTCACGCCCCCCACTCCCAGGTCGGCGTTCCAGGCGTCCCCTGGCAAACGCCACAGATACAGACGGACAGGCGCGCCCCACAGATACAGACAGACAGGTGCGCGAGGGCACAGATCCTTGTTTCAGCAGCCGGAGAAGACCAGGGGGAAGAAAAGAAAGATTACTGAGGATAGCCACCAAAAATCCTACCAGGAATGGTGGCGGCCAGAGAGGTGGACTTATGGCGTGCTTTGAGTTCACTCGTGTGCCTATGCCATTGCATGGAAGTTTTCTTGCTGGGGGCGGGCGCCTAGCGGCTTCTGGCCCGTTCCGTGACCCCCTTATCCTGTCACGGGAGTCTTCAAGTGGCAGGCGCCCTAATGGCTTTTAAGTGCCTGACCCGTGCCCACAAAAAGATAATATTAGGCCATATCCTCACAAGAAAGACAGGGAAGTTTCACCCAGCCGGGCGATAGTTACTGGGGCTCACCTGTCATAAGGCCTTCAAAGTCCACCAGGGAGTAGCCCTGGCCGGGACTAATCAGTTGCCTCACAACCGTTCACCTGTTCACTGAAACTTCCGAAGGATTAAGTCAAGCAGCAGGAGAGAAAAGTGAGACAATACAGATTTAACACAGAGTAGACTAGTCACAGACCTTTTACAGATGTACACGGAGACACAGAATTGCTCGAGCGTACCTCTGAATTCAAAAGCCAAAGGGTCTGAGTGAGCGAGGCGATCCTGGACGAGCCCCCAAAATGTAAGACCTCGCGGCCTTTTCTCAGGAACCGTCGCCCCAAAGACCACAGTGACTCGAATTCGATGCAATCAGCAAGAGGATTTATTAGGCCGGCGCGCTGGGGTTCGATCTCCTTAGGAGGAGTGAACCTCGAACGCCAGTCGTGAGGGACTTTTATACAAAAAAATCACAGGTAGGTGGGGATGAGGTCAGGGTATGGGATACAATGAAGTAGAGGCCATAGGTGAGGTGGATACATTTGATTGGTGGGAAAAGTTTGCAGGTAATTAAGTTGAAACGGTTGGCTGATCACCCTGCGGCATTTGGTCAATTTTTACCCAGAAAAGTCCAACAGAGAGATACATTCTTGGGAGGCGGTTTCCTTGACCAGGTCATAAGTTATCTGTTAAGAATCGGTCAGGAGGCTCTGAGTCACCAGATAAGGAGTAAGCTATTTTCCTTGAGGCACAGCCTGCCTTCCGGGCTTAAATTTTAACCTAAGTCCTTCACTGGATTCTGTAGATGATAGAGGGACTAAGAAGAGTTCCACTGAACTCCTTCCGAGGCTACTTCTGTCAAGGGATCAGTTGGCAAAAACGAATTACCATTCTGGCAGGAATATTGACACTAATCAGAGGAGCTAGAGATGTTATTTGGAGAAGGAAATGGCAACCCACTCCAGTATTCTTGCCTGGGAAATCCCATGGACAGAGAAGCCTGGCAGGCTGCAGTTCATGGGTCACAAAGAGTCAGACACGACTGAGTGACTAACACACACACACAGCTGTTATTATACTTAAAAGAAACACACACAAAACAAGAAAACCTTTAAAATGTGATATCAGTTTGAGTTCAGATATCTTTTTAATCATAATTTTCACCTGTTGAATATTTCTATTAGTGTCTAAGTGTCACTCTGCATATCTAGACCTGTTAAGAACACAGCTGCAAGACACCAAGCATTTGCCTGCATCTTGGGGAATTGGGAAGGGGGAAGAGTAGAAAAAGGTCACCAAACTAGCAATAGGAATCACTGGAGATGTCCACGTTTGTGTAAAATTTTAAATTCTTCAGTAATTTATTAAGCAATATAATGATAAATGAATGGAGAAAAACACAGATCAATAGGACACCTGGTTGTATTCAGTACTAGGAAGTCCTCACTTTGTTATTCTTGTTTGTCTTAATCTAACTGCCCTGGCTGCCAAGGCCTTTTTCCTAGAGGGTATTAGGCTATTGCCTAGCCTCTCCTGTATCTGTTTTCTTTGTTGGTCTCTCCAACTTCATGAGACATTTTCTTGTCTGTTTATCTTCTTCATATTTTAACCCTGGCACCTAGCACAGTGCCTGACATGTAGAAGTTTACTGTATTTATAAAATGAATGAGTGACTTACTAATTGTAAAGCCATACAGTAGAATGCTATTATATTTAAAATTATGCTCTAGGTAGATAACTAAATTTTACATACTTCTAATTTGAAAACAATCAAGTTACTAAGCAGTACGTACAGTATAATCTTATTTTGAGGTTTCACCAGAAAGATTAATACATAAATAATAATTCTGGCTGTTTCTAAAACATGGAAGAAGACTGAATAAGTTCCATCCAATACTTTTACCTGTATTTCTGCTTTTATCTGCAATGGCCATGTATTACTTTTTCTTTTAACACTGCTAAATTTGTTTTTAATAATAATGATGATGACTTGTGTATTGAGGCGTATTCTTACAAACTTTTGACACATGGAAAACCAGAGAACATCGTTTTGTTCATGATTGAAAGTAGAATAATAGAGTCTTTTTCTGGGGCTGTAGTTTCAAATTTGAGGCAGTTTTGCCTTCTCAAAGGTGATTTGGCAGTGTCTAGAGACATTTTTATTGTCAAAATTTGGGCAAAGTATGGGACATGGAACAACAGACTGGTTCCAAATAGGAAAAGGAGTATCTCAAGGCTGTATATTGTCACCCTGCTTATTTAACTTATATGAAGAGTACATCATGAGAAACGATGGGCTGAAAGAAGCACAAGCTGGAATCAAGATTGCAGGGAGAAATATCAATAACCTTAGATATGCAGATGACACCACCCTTATGGCAGAAAGTGAAGAGGAACTAAAAAGCCTCTTGATGAAAGTGAAAGAGCTGAGTGAAAAAATTGGCTTAAAGCTCAACATTCAAAAACGAAGATCATGGCATCTGGTCCCATCACTCCATAGGAAATAGATGGGGAAACAGTGGAAACAGTGTCAGAATTTATTTTGGGGGGCTCCGAAATCACTGCAGATGGTGATTGCAGCCATGAACTTAAAAGATGCTAACTCCTTGGAAGGAAAGTAATGACCAACCTAGATAGCATATTCAAAAGCAGAGACATGACTTTGCCAACAAAGGTCCATTTAGTCAAGGCTATGGTTTTTCCAGTAGTCATGTATGGATGTAAGAGTTGGACTGTGAAGAAGGCTGAGCACTGAAGAATTGCTGCTTTTGAACTGTGGTGTTGGAGAATACTCTTGAGAGTCCCTTGGACTGCAAGGAGATCCAACTAGTCCATTCTGAAGGAGATCAGCCCTGGGATTTCTTTGGAAGGAATGATGCTGAAGCTGAAACTCCAGTACTTTGGCCATCTCATGTGAATAGTTGACTCACTGGAAAAGACCCTGATGGTGGGAGGGATTGGGGGCAGGAGAAGAAGGGGAAGACAGAGGATGATATGGCTGGATGGCATCATCGACTCAATGGATATGAATTTAAGTAAATTCTGGGAGTTGGTGATGGACAAGGAGGCCTGATCTGCTGCGGTTCACAGGATCGCAAAGAGTCAGACACGACTGAGTGACTGAACTGTGGGCACTGAACTGTGCCCTATCAGTCACTGAACTGATAGGGCAGTTTTTGTTGTTCAGTAGCTAAGTCAGGTCCATCTATTTGTGACCCCGTGGACTACAGCATACCAGGCACCTTTGTCCTCCACTATCTCCCGGAGTTTGCTTAAATTCTTCTCCATTGAGTCAGTGATGCTATCTAACCATCTTATCCTCTGCCACCCCTTTCTCCTTTTGCCTTCAGTCTTTCTAATGAGCCTGCTTTTCACACCAGGTGGCCAAAGTATTGGAGTTTCAGCCACAGCATTACTCCTTCCAGTGAATGAATATTCAGAGTTGATTTCCTTTAGGATTGACTGGTTTAATCTCCTTGCAGTACAATAGACTCTCAAGAGTCTTATCAGAAGCATCAATTCTTCCATGCTCAACCTTTTTATGGTCCAACTCTTATATCTGTACATCAGTTCAGTTCAGTCGCTCAGTTGTAGAATCGCAGCACGCCAGTCCTCCCTGTCCATCACCAACCCCCGGAGTTCACTCAGACTCACGTCCATCAAGTCAGTGATGCCATCCAGCCATCTCATCCTCTGTCGTCCCCTTCTCCTCCTGCCCCCAATCCCTCCCAGCATCAGAGTCTTTTCTAGTGAGTCAACTCTTCACAAGGGGTTGCCAGAGTACTGGAGTTTCAGCTTCCGCATCATTCCTTCCAGAGAAATCCCAGGGCTGATCTCCTTCAGAATGGTCTGGTTGGATCTCCTTGCAGTCCAAGGGACTCTCAAGAGTCTTCTCCAACACCACAGTTCAAAAGCATCAATTCTTCGGTGCTCAGCCTTCTTCACAGTCCAACTCTCACATCCATACATGACCACAGGAAAAACCATAGTCATAAATACTGGGAAAAACATAGCTGACTAGACAGGCTTTTGTTGGCAAAGTGATGCCTCTTCTTTTTAACATGTTGTTTGGATTTGTCATAGCTTGTTTTCCATGAAGCAAGCATTCTTAATTTTGTGTCTTCAGTCACTGTCCACAGTGATTTTGGAGCCCAAGAAAATAAAATCTGTCACTGCTTCCAATTTTTCCACTTCTGTTTGGCGCGAAGTGATAGGACAGAATGCCATAATCTTAGTTTTCTGAATCTTGACCGTTAATCCATCTTTTTCATTCTCCTCTTTCATCATCATCAAGAGGCTCTTTAGTTCCTCTTCACTTTCTGCCATTAGAGTGGTATCATCTGCATATCTGAGGTTGTTGATGTTTCACCCAGCAGTCTTGATTGCAGCTTGTGATTCATCCTGCCCAACATTTAGTATGATGTACTTTGCATGTGAGGTAAATATGCAGGGTGACAATATACAGCCTTGACGTACTCTTTTCCCAGTTTGGAATCAGTCTGTTGTTCCACGTCCGGTTCTAACTCTTGCCTTTGTCCAGCATACAGGTTTCTGAGGAGACAGGTAAGGTGATCTGGTAATCCTACCTCTTTCAAAATTTTCCGAAACTTGTTGTGATCCTCACAGTAGTTAATGAAGCAGAAAGTAGACATTTTTCTGGAATTCCCTTGCTTTCTCTATATGTTCCAAATATATCGACAGTTTGCTCCCTGGGTTTCTCTGCATTATATAAATCCACCCTGTTAATCTGGAAATTCTATTTTTCCTTTTTTTGACTTTTATTTTTAATTTGTTTTGTTGCTGAAGGATAATTGTTTTACAGAATTTTGTTGTTTTCTGTCAAACCTCAACATGAATCAGCCATAGGTATACATATATCCCCACCCTTTTGAACCTCCCTCCCCATCCCACCCCTCTAGGCAGATACATGCCCCTGTTTGAGTTTCCAGCTCCATACAGCAAAATTCCCCTTGGCTATCTATTTTACATATGGTAATGTAAGTTTCCATGTTACTCTTCCCATATATCTCACACTCTCCTCCCCTCTCCCCACGTCCATAAGTCTATTCTCTGGTCTGTTTCTCCACTGTCACCGTGTAAATAATCTCTTCAGTACCATTTATTTAGATTCTGTATATGTGCGTTCAGTTCAGTTCAGTCACTCAGTCATGTCCTACTCTTTGCAACCCCATGAATTGCAGCATGCCAGGCCTCCCTGTCCATCACCAACTCCTGGAGTTCACTCAAACTCACTTCCATCGAGTTGGTGATGCCATCCAGCCATCTCATCCTCTGTCATCTCCTTTTCCTCCTGCCCCGAGTCACTCCCAGCATCATGAGGTGGCCAAGTACTGGAGTTTCAGCTTTAACATCGTTCCTTCCAAAGAACACCCAAGGCTGATCTCCTTTAGAATGGACTGGTTGGATCTCCCTGCAGTCCAAGGGAATCTTCTCCAACACCACAGTTCAAAAGCAGCAATTCTTCAGTGCTCAGCTTTCTTCACAGTCCAACTCTGACATCTATACATGACCACTGGAAAAACCATAGCCTTGTCTAGATAGACCTTAGTCGGCGAAGTAATGTCTCTGCTTTTGAATATGCTAACTAGGTTGGTCATAACTTTTCTTCCAAGGAGTGAGTGTCTTTTAATTTCATGGCTGCAACCACCATCTGCAGTGATTTTGGAGCCCAAAAAATAAAGTCTGACAGTTTCCACTGTTTCCCCATCTATTGCCCATGAAGTGATGGGACCAGATGCCATGATCTTCATTTTCTGTATGTTGAGCTTTAAGCCAACTTTTTCAGTCTCCACTTTCACTTTCATCAAGAGGCTTTTTAGTTATAATATGATATTTACCGTTCTCTTTCTGATGCACCTCACTCTGTGTAATAGGTTCTAGGTTCATCCATCTCATCAGAACTGACTCAAATGCATTCATTTTTATGACTAAGTAATATGCAGCCATGAATTTAAAAGACGCTTGCTCCTTGGAAGAAAAGTTATGATCAACCAAGAGAGCATAATAAAAAGTAGAGACATTACTTTGCAAACAAAGGTTTGTCTAGTCAAAGCTGTGGTTTATCCAGTAGTCATGTATGGATGTGAGAGTTGGACTATAAAGAAAGCTGAGCACCGAAGAATTGATGCTTTTGAACTGTGGTGTTGGAGAAGCCTCTTCAGAGTACCTTGGACAGCAAGGAGGTCCAACCACTCCATCCTAAAAGAAATCAGTCCTGAATATTCATTGCAAGGACTGATGCTGAAGAACTGACTCTGGCCACCTGATGTGAAGAACTGACTCACTGGAAAAGACCCTGTTGCTGGGAAAGATTGAAGGTGGGAGGAGAAGGGGACGACAGAGGATGAGGTGGTTGGGTGGCATCACCGACTCAATGGACGTGGGTTTGAGCAAGCTCCAGGAGTTGGTGATGGACAGGGAAGACTGGTGTGCTGTGGTCCATGGGGTCGCAAAGAGTAGGACACGACTGAACGACTGAACTGAACTGAATTGAATATTCTGTTTTGTATGTGTACCACTTCTTTATCCGTTCATCTGTCAATGGACATCTAGGTTGCTTCCATCATCTAGCTCTGGAAAATAGTGCTGCAGTGAACAATGTGTCTTTTTCCATTTTGGTTTCCTCAGGGTATATGCCAAGGACTGGGATTGCTGGGTTATATGGTGGTTTTATTCCTAGATTTTAAAGGAAATCTCCATACCTTCTTCCATAGTGGCTGTATCAATTTATATCCCCACCAACAGTGCAAGAGCGTTCCCTTTTCTCCACGCCCTCTTCAGCATTTATTGTTTGTAGACATTTTGATGTTGGCCATTCTGATCAATGTGACGTGATATCTCATTGTGCTTTTGATTTACATTTCTCTAATAATGAGCAATGTTGAGTATCTTTTCATGTCTTTTTAACCATCTGTATGTCTTCTTTGGAGAAATGTCTCTTTAGGTCTTTTCCCCACTTTCGGATTGGTTTGTTTGTTTTTCTGAGTTGTATGAGCTACTTGTATATTTTGGAAATTAATCCTTTGTCAGTTCTTTCATTGGCTATTACTTTCTCCCATTCTGAGGGCTGTCTTTTCGCCTTGCCTATATGTTCCTTTGCTGTGAAAAAAGTTTTAAGTTTAATCAGGTCCCACTTGTTTACTTTGGTTTCTATTTCCATTACTCTAGGAGGTGGGTCATAGAGGATCTTGCTTTATGTCATTGAGTGTTCTGCCTATGTTTCCCTCTAAGGGTTTTGAAGTTTCTGGTCTTACATTTAGGTCTTTGATCCATTTTGAGTTTACCTTTGTGTATGGTGTTAGGAAGTGTTCTAATTTCATTCTTTTACGTGTAGCTGTCCAGTTTTCCCAGCCCCATTTATTGAAGAGGCTATCTTTGCCCCATTGTGTATTCTTGCCTCCTCTGTCAAAAATAAGGTACCCATAGGTGCATGGGTTTATTTCTGGGCTTTCTAGCTTGTTCCCTTGGTCTATATTTCTGTCTTTGTGCCAGTACCGTGTTGTCTTGATGACTGTAGCTTTGTAGTATATTCTGAAGTCAGGAAGGTGATTCCTCCAGCTCTGTTCTTCTTTCTCAAGACTGCTTTGTCTATGTGGGGTCTTTTGTGTTTCCATATGAATTGTGAATTTTTTTCTTCTAGTTCTGTGAAAAATACCATTGGTAATTTGATAGGGATCTCATTGAATCTATAGGTTGCATTTGGTAGCATAGTCATTTTCACAATATTGATTCTTCCTGCCCAGGAACATGGATTATCTCTCCATCTGTTTACATCATCTTTGATTTCTTTCATCAGTGTCTTATAATTTTCGGTGTACAGTTCTTTTGTCTCCTTAGGTAAATTTATTCCTAGATTTTGAATCATTTTGTTGCAGTGGTGAATGGAATTGATTCCTTAATTTCCCTTTCTGATTTTTCATTGTTGGTATATAGAAATGCAAGTGATTTCTGTGTATTGATTTTGTATCCTGCAACTTTTCTAAATTTACTGATTAGCTCTAATAATTTTCTGATACAATCTTTAGGGTTTTCTAAGTACAGTATCACGTCATCTGCAAACAGTGAGAGCTTTACTTCTTCTTTTCTGATTTGCATTCTTTTATTTCTTTTTCTTCTCTGATTGGTATAGCTAGGACCTCCAGAACTAGGCTGAATAATAGTGGTGACAGTGGACACCCTTGTCTTGTTCCTGATCTTAGGGGGATGATTTCAGTTTTTCACCACTGAGAATAATGTTTGTTGTTAGGCTTATCATATATGGCCTTTACTATGTTGAGGTAGCAGCAGCAACAGCAGCATGTTGAGGAAGGTTCCTTCTATGCCCATTCTTTGAAGAGTGTTAATCATCAATGGGTGCTGAATTTTGTCAAGGCTTTTTCTGCACCCATTGAGATTCAGTCAGTGAGTCACTTCAGTCGTTCACTCGTGTCTGACTCTTTGCGACCTCATGAACCACAGAACGCCAGGCCTCCCTGTCCATCACCAACCCCCAGAGTCCACCCAAACCCAAGTCCATTGAGTTGGTTGATGTCATCCAGTCATCTCATCCTCTGTCGTTCCCTTGTACTCCTACCCTCCATCTTGCCTAGCATCATGGTCTTTTCCAATGATTCAGCTCTTCACATCAGGTGGCCTAACTATTGGAGTTTCAGCTTCAACGTCAGTCCCTCCAATGAACACCCAGGACTGATCTCCTTTAGGATGGACTGATTGGTTCTCCTTGTAGTCCAAGGGGCTCTGATGAGTATTCTCCAAAACCACAGTTCAAAAGCAGAAATTCTTGTACACTCAACTTTCTCTGTAGTCCAACTCTCACATCCATACATGACCACAGGAAAAACCATAGTCTTGAATAGGTGGATCTTTGTTGACAAAGTAATATCTGTGTTTTTTAATAAGCTCTCTACGTTGGTCATAACTTTCCTTCCAAGGAGTAAGTGTCTTTTAATTTCATGGCTGCAACCACCATCTGCAGTGATTTTGGAGCCCAGAAAAATAAAGTCAGCCAGCCACTGCTTCCACTGTTTCCCCATCTATTTCCTATGAAGTGATGGGACTGGATGCCATGATCTTCGTTTTCTGAATGTTGAGCTTTAAGCCAACTTTTTCACTCTCCTCTTTCCCTTTCATCAGGAGGCTTTTGAATTCCTCTTCACTTTCTGCCATAAGGATGGTGTCATCTGCGTATCTGAGATTATTGATATTTCTCCCTCCATCTTGATTCCAATTTGTCCTTCCTCCAGCCCAGTGATTCTCATGATGTACTCTGCATAGAAGTTAAATAAGCAGGGTGACAATATACAGCCTTGACGTACTCCTTTTCCTATTTGGAACCAGTCTGTTGTTCCATGTCCAGTTCCAACTGTTGCTTTCTGACCTGCATACAGATTTCTCAAGAGGCAGGTCAGGTGGTCTGGTATTCCCATCTCTTGAAGAATCTTCCACTGTTTATTGTGATTCACACAGTCAAAAGCTTTGACATAGTCAATAATGCAGAAATAGATGTTTTTCTGGAACTGTCTTGCTTTTTCGATGATCCAGAGGATGTTGGCAATTTGATCTCTGGTTCCTCTGCCTTTTCTAATACCAGCTTGAACATCTGGAAGTTCACAGTTCACGTATTGCTGAAATGTGGCTTGGAGAATTTTAAGCATTGCTTTATTATTGAGATTATCATATGGTTTATATCTTTCAATTTGTTAACATGATGTATCACACTGATTGATTTGCATATATTGAAGAATCTTTTCATTCCTGGAATAAACCCTACAGAATCGTGGTGTATGAGCTTTTTGATGTGTTGCTGAATTCTGTTTGCTTAACTTTTGTTGAGGATTTTTGCATCATATTGGCCTGTGGTTTTCTTTTTTTGTGTTGTCTTTGTCTGGCTTTGGTATCAGGGTGATGGTGGCCTCGTAGAATGAGTTTGGAAGTGTTCCTTCCTCTGTAATTTTTGAAACAGTTTTAGAAAGATAGGCATTAGCTCTTCTCTAAATGTTAGATAGAATTCTCCTGCAAAGCCATCTGGTCCTGGGCTTTTGTTTCCTGTGAGATTTTTGATCACAGCTTCAATTTCAATGCATAATTTCTATTTCTTCCTCGTTCAGTCTTGGAAGATTGAACTTTTCTAAGAATCAGTTCATTTCTTTTAGGTTATCTGTTTTATTGCTATTTCAGTTTAGTTCAGTTCAGTCACTCAGTCATGTCTGACTCTTTGCGACCCTATTAATTGCAGCATGCCAGGCCTCCCTGTTCCTCACCAACTCCCGGAGTTCACTCAGATTCATGTCCATCGAGTCATTGATGTCATCCAGCCAGCCATCCACTGTCCCCTTCTTCTCCTGCCCCCAATGCCTCCCAGCATCAGAGTCTTTTCCAATGAGTCAACTCTTTGCATGAGGTGGCCAAAGTACTGGAGTTTCAGCTTTAGCATCATTCCTTCCAAAGAAATCCCAGGGCTGAGAATGAACTAGTTGGATCTCCTTGCAGTCCAAGGGACTCTCAAGAGTCCTTTCCAACACCACAGTTCAAAA
Source organism: Nanger dama (assembly GCA_917880005.1). Lineage (NCBI taxonomy): Eukaryota > Metazoa > Chordata > Mammalia > Artiodactyla > Bovidae > Nanger > Nanger dama. The sequence goes on from CAKJTW010000028.1 coordinate 31,122,295, forward strand.
GCGTCAATTCTTCAGCGCTCAGCCTTCTTCACAGTCCAACTCTCACATCCATACTTGACCAGTGGAAAAACCATAGCCTTGACTAGATGGACCTTAGTCGGCAAAGTAATGTCTCTGCTTGAGCTGTTCGTTATAGTCTCATGTAATCCTTCGTATTTCTGCCTTGTCTGTTGTAATCCCTCCATTTTCATTTCTAATTTTGTTGATTTGATTCTTCTCTTTTTCTTGATGAGTCTGGCTAAAGGTTTGTCAATTTTGCTTATCTTCTCAAAGAACCACCTTTTAGTTTTATTATCTTTACTATTATTTCTTTTTCATTTATTTCTGCTTGATTCTTTATGATTTCATTCCTTCTACTAACTTTGGGGTTTTGTTGTTGTTGTTTTTCTTTTCCCAATTGTTTTAGTTGTAAAGTTAGGTTGTTCTATTCAATGTTTTTCTTGTTTCTTGAGGTAAGATTGTGTTGCTATCAAGTTCCCTCTTAGGACTGCTTTTGCTGCATCCCATTGGCTTTGAGTTGGTGTGTTTTCATTTTCATTTGTTTCTAGAAATTTCTTGATTTCCCTTCTGATTTCTTTCATAACCTGTTGGTTATTCAGAAATGTGTTGTTTAATCGCCACGTGTTTGTGTGTTTTACATTTTTCTTCTTATAATTGATATCTAGCCTCATAGTGTTGTGGTCAGAGAAGATGCTTGATACGATTTCAATTTTCTTAAATTTATGGAGGTTTGACTTGTGACCCAAGATGTGGTCTATCCTGGAGGATGTTCCATGCGCACTGAGAAGAAGCTGTGTTCTTCTGCTTTTGGATGGAATGTCCTGAAGATATCAATGACATCCATCTCATCTAATGTATCCTTTAAGACTTGTGTTTCCTTATTAATTTTCTGTTTTGATGATCTGTCCACTGGTGTGAGTGGGGTGTTAAAGTCTCCTACTATTATTGTGTTACTGTCAATTTCTCCTTTTGGGTTTGTTAGTGCTTGTCCTATGTATTGAGGTGCTCCTATGTTGGGTGCATAGATATTTACAATTGTTATATCTTCCTCTTGGATTGGTCCCTTGATCATTAGTGTCCTTCCTTATCTCTTGTAATCTTCTTTATTTTAAGGTCCATTTTGTCTGATACAATGATTGCTTCTCTAGCTTTCTTTTGCTTCCCATTTGCATGGAATATATTGTTCCATCCTCTCACTTTCAGTCTATATGTGTCTTGAGGTCTGAAGTGGGTTTCTTGCAGACAAGATATGTATGGGTCTTGTTTTTGTATCCATTCATCCAGTCTGTGTCTTTTGGTTGGAGCATTTAATCCACTTACTTTTTAAGTAATTATTGATATAGATGTTTCTATTGCCATTTTCTTTATTGTTTGGGGTTGATTTAGTAGGTCTTTTTCTTCTCTTGTATTTCTTGGCTATCTAAGTCCCTTTACCATTGGTTGTAAAGCTGCTTTGGTGGTACTGAATTCTCTTAACTTTTACTTGTCTGAAAAGCTTTTTATTTCCCCACCAATTTTGAATGAGATCCTTGCTGTGTACAGTAATCTTGGTTGTATATTTTCCCTTTCAGTATTTTAAATATATCCTGCCATTCCCTCCTGGCCTGCAGTGTTTCTGCTGAAAGATCAGCTGTTAAGTGCATGGGGTTTCCCTTGTATGTTACTTATTGCTTCTCCCTTGCTGCTTTTAATATTCTTTCTTTGGGTTCGGTCTTTGTTAGTTGGAATACTATGTGTCTTGGCGTGTTTCTCCTTGGGTTTACCCTGTATGGGACCCTTTATGCCTCTTGGACTTGATTGACCATTTCCTTTTCCATGTTGAGGAAAGTTTCAACTATAATCTCTTCAAAATTTTTCTCTTACCCTTTCTTTTTCTCTTCTCCTTCTGGGATTCATATAATTCGAATTTTGGTGTGTTTGATACTGTCCCAGAGGTCTCTGAGAGTATCCTCAGTTCTTTTCATTCTTTTTACTTTATTCTGCCTTTCAGAAGTTATATCTACCATTTTATCTACCAGCTCACTGATCCAGCTCACAAATCAGTATTTTTAATTTCAGTAATTGTGGTCTTTGTCTCCACATGTTTATTCTTTAATTCTTTCAGGTCTTTGTTAATTGATTCTTGCATTTTCTCCATTTTGTTTTCAAGGTTTTTGATCATCTTTACTATCACTATTCTGGATTCTTTTTCAGGTAGTTTGCCTATTTCCTCTTCTTTTATTTGGACTTCTGTGTTTCTAGTTTGTTCCGTCATTTGTGTAGTAGTTCTTTGCCTTTTCATTTTTCTTTTTCTTAAACTTAATGTGTTTGAGGTCTTCTTTTCCCAGGCTTCAAGGTTGAATTCTTTCTTCCTTTTGGTTTCTGCCCTCCTAAGGTTGGTTCTGCAAGCACTTCTGTGTCTGAACGTGTATTCCTGATGTATCTGTTAAGAGAGATATATTCCATGTCCACCTACTCCTCTACCGTCTTGTTCCCTATCCTTAGATGTTCTTGATTCACATATTACTGAAGCCTAGTTTTGAAGGATTTTGAGCATTACCTTGCTAGCTTGTAAAATGAATTCCTTTTTATGGTAGTTTGAACATTTTTGTCATTGCCCTTCCTTGAGGTTGGAATGAAAACTATCTTTTCTGAATCCTGTGACCTTTGCTGAGTTTTCCAAATGTGCTGACATATTGAGTTAAGCAGTTTACAGTGTCTTATTTTGTATTTGAAGCAACTCATCTAGAATTCCATCACATTCACTAGCTTTGCTCATAGTTATGCTTCCTAAGGCCCACTTGACTTCACACTCCAGGATGTCTGGCCCTAGGTTGTGATCACTCTATCATGGCTACTGGCCATTAAGACATTTTCTGTGTAGTTCTGCTGTGTATTCCTGCCACCTCTTCTTAAACTCTTTTGCTTCTGTTATGTCCTTACCATTTCTTTGAGATCCTTTTTGTGCCCATCCTTGCATGAAATATTTTCTTGATTTCTCCAATTTTCTTTAAGCAATCTGTAGTCTTTCCCACTCTATTTTTTTTCCCTCTTGTTTCTTTGCATTATTCATTCAAGAAGGCCTTCTTATCTCTCCTTGCTATTCTCTGAAACTCTGCATTCAGTGAGTATATCTTTCCCTTTCTCCCTTGCTTTGCACTTCTCTTCTTTCTTCAGCTATTTGTTAGGCCTCTTCAGTCAACCACTTTGCCTTCTTGCATTTCTTTTCTTTGGGATGGTTTTGATCACCACCTGCTATGTAGTGTTAGGAACCTCCATCCATAGCTCTTCAGACACTCTGTCTACCAGATATAATCCCTTGAATTTATTCATCCCCTCCACTATATGATCATAAGAAATACATTTAGGTCACACCTGAAAGGCCTGCTGGTTTTCCCTATTTTTTTCAATTTAAGCCTGAATTTTGCAGGAAGGAACTCATGATCTGAGTTTCAGTCAGCTCCCAGTCTTGTTTCCGCTGATTGCATATAGCTTCTCCATCTTTGGCTGCTGAGAATATATCATCTTTGGCTGCAAAGAATATATCAGTCTGGTTTTGATATAGATCTTTTGGTGATGTCCATGTGTAGAATCATCTCTTGTGTTGTTGGAAGAAGGTGTTTGCTGTGACCAGGGTGTTCTCTTGAAAAAATTGTTAGCCTTTACCCTGCTTCATTTTGTACTCCAAGGTCAAACTTGCCTGTACAACAGATATCTTTTGACTTCTTACTTTTGCATTCCAATCCTCTGTGATAAAAAGGACATCCTTTTTGGTGTTAGTTTTCTTGTAGATCTACATGGAACCATTCAACTTCAGTTTCTTCAGCATCAGTGATTGGGTCATATACTTGGATTACTATAATGTTGAATGGTTTTCCTGGAAAGAAACCAAGATCATTCTGTCATTTTTGATATTGCACCCAAGTACTGCATTTCTGACTCTTTTGTTGCATGTGAGGAGTGCTCTACTTCTTCTAAGGGATTCTTGCCCATAGTAGGAGATGTAATGGCCATCTAAATTAAATTCACCCATTCCCATTCATTTAGTTCCCTGATTCCTAAGATGCTGATGTTCATTCTTCCCATTTCGTGCTTGGCCACATCCAATATATCTTGATTCATGGACCTAACCTTCCAGGTTCCTATGCAGTATTGTTCTTTATAGCTTTGGTCTTTGTTTTCACTACCAGACACATCCACAACTAAGCATCATTTCAGCTTTGGCCCAGCTGATTCAATCTTTCTGGAGCTATTAGTAATTGCCTTCTGTACTTGCCCAGTAGCATATTGGACACCTTCCAACCTGGGGTGGCTCAAGTTTTGGTGTGATATATTTTTGCCTTTTCATACTGTTCATGGGGTTCTCCCAGCAAAAATACTGGAGTGGTTTGCCATTTCCTCGTCCAGAGCACTGTGTTTTGTCAGAACTCTTCACTATGACCAATCCATCAGCCCTGCATGGCATGGCTCATACTTTCATTGAGTTATGCAAGCCCCTTTGCCATGACAAGGCTGTGATCAATGAAGGGGAGGGGCAATTGCCCCTGACATTTATTGTGGAGAGGTTAGGGATGTTGCTGAACATCTTACAATGCATAGGACAACTAACTCCTTACAACAGAGAATTGTCTGGTCAAAAATGACATTTGGAGTGTCAAGTTTGAGAAGCTTCACTCTAAATTATTTCCTTCACTCACCTGATGCTAAAGTCATTCTGCTCTCAAAAAGACTTCTTGATACTGGAAGCCTCTTTGAGGGCAGAATGACTTTAGCATCAGGTCAGTGAAGGAAATGTTTTTAGTGGCCAACATATAACTTACAGATAAGTCATACATTTATTCAAAATGGAGTTCAGAGATATATATTTTTAAAATATATTCTATTTTATGCTTCTTGTATACATGTTTTAGTATAGAGAAGAGCGAGGGAGTATAGAAGAAACAGCTAAATAAAACAACGTTATATTGGATATCTTCTTTAGTAGATTCATATAAGGCTAAATTGATGAGATGATAATGATCCCTACAGAGCCTACATAATGCTCACCTACCAAAAGACTGAGTTTTATTCAGATTTCCGAAAGCAAGTCCTGTCAGGCAGGATGCAGAACACTTTGCAAGGCAGATTTCTCAATTTCACTATCTAAAGATGTTTAAAATAGAGACTAGGTGGGGGTTTGGAGATTCTCTTTGAATTCAAGTGCTTTTAATGTATTTATAAATCATATTTATTAAAGGGAAAGTACAAGATATGAGCCAGATGAGTCATAAGAACATGTTTGCACATTCTGTTGCAATTTAACTGGATTAATTGATATCTGTAAAATGCTATTTAGGCAAAAACAACATCATAGAATCTTTCCAAAAGATTAACTACTTTCCCTTCTCACAGACCAATAATTCCGTTCAACTAGATTAATGCAAAAGAGTCCTGACTGGCCTACCTACCTCTGCTTTACATTGTAAAATTGCTCATGAATCCAGGTTAACCTCTGTGTTAGTTCCCTCACATGAAAAATTAGAATAATATTCTTTCCATAGTATAATGGCAAGAATTAAATCAGGTGGGTTATATAAAGTACACACCTAAACAATATGTGTATGTTGATCACATAGTAGATGCACAACAATAAGAACTTAAAGCAAAATAAAAAGGTCCATGCTCATGGAGTGATGCCTTTACCAGCCCGCTCAACTGGCCACTGGTATTTGTAATTATATAACAGCATATTTATATACAACTATGTCTGAAACTCTGATGATCTTTCAAACTGAGAGTACAGTAAGTTTTTAGCTCACAGCATGAAAATTACTTGCTCCAACCTCTTTCTCCCTCTTCCATTTTCCAGTGAGTAATATATCTTGGACTAGTGGAAACCCTCATCTTGAGTAGAGAGATCTTTTTTCAAGTTGTTTGTTCCTTGGGCAGCAAGGGTAACTAAATGAATAAGAAAATAACTATTCTTCCCATCACTTCCAGAAACAATGAAACTATACTGACAGTTCAGAGTCTTAGAAAACAGTCTGTTCATCAGGCGGTTTTTAAATTTTTTTAAATTTAAAACTACTTTTATTGAGGTTTAGCTTTTTACACTTACCTCTCATGCCGAATAAACTTGATTTATACTATTTAGTGGATGCGGAAATTGAGGTTTAGAAAGATTGTGATTTGTAGGCAGACTGCTTCTCAGCAGCAGTGTATTAGAAAGAAACTAGATAAATTAAATCTATTCAACCTGCTACAGGCAATGGCACCCCACTCCAGTACTCTTGCCTGGAAAATCCCATGGACGGAAGAGCCTGCAGTAGGCTGCAGTCCATGGGGTTGCTAAGAGTCAGGCACGACTGAGCGACTTCACTTTTGCTTTTCACTTTAATGCATTGGAGAAGGAAACGGCAACCCACTCCAGTATTCTTGCCTGGAGAATCCCAGAGACAGAGGAGCCTAGTGGGCTGCCATTTATGGGGTCGCACAGAGTCAGACACGACTGAAGCAACTTAGCAGCAGCAGCACAGGTAATTGAGAGTTGAGAGTAAGCTGAAGTTTTTCTCTAAACCAGAGTTCTGTGTGTTTTTCAAAAGCTCAAAATAGTTGACTGACTCATGAGCTCTCTTTCATCATACAGATTATTTTTTTTTGCTTCACTTTTTAAAAAGTCTTGTTTCTGCCTAGATCTTCTTTCGTCAATGCTTTCCTCAATGCTTTCCTCGATGATAATGCAGTTTTGTGTTATCCCAGGGAAGGAAAACATCACCTTAAAGAATATGGACCTGTAGCCTAAGTCTAAATTGTGTGTCTGTTAGCTCAAATTCACATTCCCTGACCCAATCATAAATCTGTCAGTTTATTTTCTCAGTGGGAGACCATATTCCTTGAAGTTACTTGCAATAAAAATGCACTTCATTGCTCAGATGAGCTACATGCTGCTAAGGAATAATCAATATCTTAGTTAACACGAACCCGTAATAAAATATCTAACCAAACACAGTATGTAAACATTCTGAAAAGAAATTACTGCTTCCTCACTTTCCCCTCTAATCAAGAGAATCATTCCCCTCATCTTTGCTTACCTTGGCATCTAGTCAAGATCATCTTTCATTTCTGTTCACTCTCTTTGTTATATCTGTAGCATGTTTCAATAGTCATAGTACTGTGCTCAGCTTTGTAATTAGATGAAGTGTTAAAAATAACTTTTACTTGAGTCCAATTTTTTCTGCATGAAAATAACTCTTTGTCTTCTGATGTAATTAATTATAGGAAGCTTTAGGTAGGACTGTGTCTAAAATTGAAGTCTGATTAGGGCCAGATGCTTCTAAGTGGTATTAGAACAGTCTTTTACATTGCATTCTTTCATTGCCAGCTCAGATGCTGTACCGTAATTATTCTAATGGATTTAGCATATTTGGAGATCTCTAACTGATGATCAGGAGGACACTGTTGTCATCTTATGAGCTGAGTCATATCCAGTAATTACTCTGGGTCCCTGATAGCTTATTTATGTAGTCAAGGATTGAGGATCAAATCACAAAGCTCCTTCCAGGGCTGCTGTTTGCAATTCTACTTACCTCAGTTTCCACATCCAGATATCTAACAAAACTAGTCATGATGGAATCTGAAACTTTTGTCCTGGAATTTTTAAATGTCACATTTTCTAAAATTATGTCAGGAGGGAAAGTAAATCTCCCTTCATGCAGCTTATTGGAGGCATTGCACTGTACTGGAATTAATACCTGAATTCATACTGTGAAGCACTTTAACTCACTCCAGCAATGACAACAGTGATGAACAGTTTACATGTTCCTAGCCCTGTAATTTACAAATTAAGTTTGAGATGACAAACTGACATCCCTATAAGCCTGGTCAAGTGACCTCAATTAATTAAGCTAGATAGAGATTGATGTAAATGAGACATGGCATGTATGAGATGCATTGGAACATCTGATGCAGTTCATCAATACACAAAAATTTTTTTCCCAAGATTCAAAGCTGTGGCATGTGAATGAACAGTGAACCTCTCAATGGCTGGAAAGCCATCTGTAAAAGTCCTGGAAAGAGAGGAGTGACCCCAAAGAGTCAAATCGCCTTTAGTGCCTACAACCCCCCTCTGTGTGCCAGGGACACTAGGGCTGCTGGGCCAGCCTTCATTAGGAAAGTGCAAAAGAACTGGAACATTTCCTTGCTGAAGTACAAAGGCCCTTTGCCTCTTTTTGTTGGCTTAGAAGCTTCAATCAGCCTCAGAGTTTCAAAAATTCAACCAGTGGAGTTCCAACTGGGCTAGAATTGAGTAGGGCCCTGGGTACTGAGTAGGGAAGCAAGTGACTCAGCCCACTCAGTAGCCCTGGACTGGTGAGATCTCCTTACAAAGGTTGAAATGCAATGTTGTATGATTTGAGCCATCACAGGAGAAGCAAGTGACTCAGCCCACTCAGTAGCCCTGGACTGGTGAGATCTCCTTACAAAGGTTGAAATGCAATGTTGTATGATTTGAGCCATCACAGGAAAAGCAGAGAACAAGCTGATGAAATACCACTTTACCCTTCACTTTCAAACAACTGTTTATTACCCGGGAGATTTTGAAAGAATATAAACAACTGTCCTTAAGGACTTATCCAACCCATTCTCTAATGTCACACATTCAGAGCAGGCAGCTCCCTTTGAAAGTTAGAAAAGAGCCAGGCCATCCTAGCTGGTAGTTAGAGAGTCAGTGATGGACATATACGTAAAAGCTGAGTTAAGTGAAAGAGAAAGAGAAAATAAACATTAGAAAGGGGCATGGCAGCTCAGCAGAAAAGTCACAGAGGAAGGACTAGGGAGAGCAAGCTCCATTGTGTGTTAGCCCAGCTCTGAGCCAAGTCAGGGGAAGACAGAAGACCAGCATACAGATACAGAGAACCCACTTATTGTCAGTTTTTGTTACACTTCATTATGGTTAAGAGACCAGATGAGCTTTTCCCCCTATGATGCTAAAAGGAGGGCAGTTGCTTATAAAGGACAGTTTCAAAGAGGAGGCTCAGTGCCACATATAATTCACTAACATCCCCTGGCATGGTCTCATTACTCAGTCTCCACTCACATAAATTAAATGATTAGGTGGTTCTGTTGATTTTGCTAATCAGTTCCACAAATGTCTATCATATACTATATATGGAGCCACTTTACATAGCACTGGTGATGTAAAGATAAATGAAATGTTAACCTTATACTCAAGTAGACCACAATCTAGTGGATGGGATGCAACAACACAGTAATGGTAGTATGGGAAATTAGAAATGGCTCAGCCCTCAGACTCTGACAGAACTGGATTTGAATCTTTGCCTGGTTCCTCCTTTCCTCCCTCTGTACTTTCTTTCTGCCATTAAACCAATATTTTCTAGGAGCTTCAATATGCTGCTGCTAAGCTGCTAAGTCGGTTCAGTTGTGTCCGACTCTGTGTGACCCCACAGACGGCAGCCCACCAGGCTCTGCCATCCCTGGGATTCTCCAGGCAAGAACACTGGAGTGGGTTGCCATTTCCTTCTCCAATCCTTAATATGCAGACCTGTGCTAATAAGTACATAGACATATAATGCTGGTAATACAGAACACTCCTGCACTCGGAAGAACTAATTACAAAATAAAATCAGTGAGAGAGGCCAATACTGTGATAGGCTTTTGAGAAAAGAGTTTTACTGAGAGATCAACTAGGAAGATAGGAGGTAAAGCACTCATCTGTCTCCTGGATCCAGGGTTCAATGTGAGATAGACTGAGGGCTCCTGCATAGGGCAAGAGGCACTCCAGGAACATTATGGGGTCACACAGGCTGCAACATCCTCCCAGGATGCTGAGCCCTCAACAATCCAGCCTTGGAACCCAACCCTGCCCAGTCTCCAGAGAGGTGATTCCAGCCAGAGAAACCAAGTTATGCAAAGACACTGTCAACATAATCATGAGTGGCTGTGTAGAGTACCTCATGGAAAAAAACAACAACACTGAATTGGAATTCTTCCCCAAAGCAGATTTCATTAATTCTTTGACAACTGAGCACCAAATGAAAAAGTAGGTGATATTTTCAGTCAGTGCTTTGCTTCTGATGTGGCTGAGGTTTAGCAACATTAGGAAGTTTGCTGAAGATAACATAGTAGAGATCAAGCCCTGGCATTTGGAGTGGGAGCACTGACTCCAACAGCCTAGACTAACAGAGAACTAACCCTAGGCGGTATCAAACAGTGAGACTCACGCAAAGGAAACCACTGGAATACAACACCTGGCACCACCCAAACACCAAGAGCACCCTGTGCAGGACACCTCATCTAAACAATAAACAAAACAAAATACAAACCCAATCATCAGCAGACAAGATCACCACCTCACTGAGCCTTGCCAATCAGAGGAACAAAAAGCAAACAAGCAAACAAACAAAATATATGAAGCTTATGCAAACCACTGGATCAACCTTAGGAGGGCAGAAACCAAAAGGAAGAAAGAATTCAACCATGAAGCCTGGGAAAAGGAGACCTCAAACACAGTAAGTTTAAAAAAAGAAAAATGAAAAGGCAGAGAACTACTACACAGATGAAGGAACAAACTAGAAACACAGAAGTCCAAATAAATGAAGAGGAAACAGGCAAACTACCTGAAAAGGAACTCAGAATAGTGACAGTAAAGATGATCAAAACCTTGAAAACAAAATGGAGAAAATGCAAGAATCAACTAACAAAGGCCTAGAAGAATTGAAGAATAAACACAGAGAGATAACACATTTACTGAAATTAAAAATACTCCAGAAGAAGTCAAAAGCAGAGTATCTGAAGCAGAAGAACGGATCAGTGAGCTGGAAGATAAAATGGCGGACATAACTTCTGGAAGAGCAGAATAAAATAAAAAGAATGAAAAGAACTGAGGATACTCTCAGAGACCTCTGGGACAGTATCAAACACACCAACATTTGAATTATACGGGTCCCAGAAGAAGATGAGAAAAAGAAAGGGTAAGAGAAAAATTTTGAAGAGATTATAGTTTTCCCCAACATGGAAAAGGAAATGGTCAATCAAGTCCAAGAGGCATAAAGGGTCCCATACAGGATAAACCCAAGGAGAAACATGCCAAGACACATAGTAATCCAACTAACAAAGACCGAACCCAAAGAAAGAATATTAAAAGCAGCAAGGGAGAAGCAATAAGTAACATACAAGGGAAACCCCATGCACTTAACAGCTGATCTTTCAGCAGAAACACTGCAGGCCAGGGAGGGAATGGCAGGATATATTTAAAGTACTGAAAGGGAAAAATATATAACCAAGATTACTGTACACAGCAAGGATCTCATTCAAAATTGGTGGGGAAATAAAAAGCTTTTCAGACAAGTAAAAGTTAAGAGAATTCAGTACCACCAAAGCAGCTTTACAACCAATGGTAAAGGGACTTAGATAGCCAAGAAATACAAGAGAAGAAAAAAGACCTACTAAATCAACCCCAAACAATAGAGAAAATGGCAATAGAAACATCTATATCAATAATTACTTAAAAAGTAAGTGGATTAAATGCTCCAACCAAAAGACACAGACTGGATGAATGGATACAAAAACAAGACCCATACATATCTTGTCTGCAAGAAACCCACTTCAGACCTCAAGACACATATAGACTGAAAGTGAGAGGATGGAACAATATATTCCATGCAAATGGGAAGCAAAAGAAAGCTAGAGAAGCAATCCTTGTATCAGACAAAATGGACCTTAAAGAAGATTACAAGAGATAAGGAAGGACACTAATGATCAAGGGACCAATCCAAGAGGAAGATATAACAATTGTAAATATCTATGCACCCAACATAGGAGCACCTCAATACATAGGACAAGCACTAACAAACCCAAAAGGAGAAATTGACAGTAACACAATAATAGTAGGAGACTTTAACACCCCACTCACACCAGTGGACAGATCATCAAAACAGAAAATTAATAAGGAAACACAAGTCTTAAATGATACATTAGATGAGATGGATGTCATTGATATCTTCAGGACATTCCATCCAAAAGCAGAAGAACACAGCTTCTTCTCAGTGCGCATGGAACATCCTCCAGGATAGACCACATCTTGGGTCACAAGTCAAACCTCCATAAATTTAAGAAAATTGAAATCGTATCAAGCATCTTCTCTGACCACAACACTATGAGGCTAGATATCAATTATAAGAAGAAGAAAAATGTAAAACACACAAACACGTGGCGATTAAACAACACATTTCTGAATAACCAACAGGTTATGAAAGAAATCAGAAGGGAAATCAAGAAATTTCTAGAAACAAATGAAAATGAAAACACACCAACTCAAAGCCAATGGGATGCAGCAAAAGCAGTCCTAAGAGGGAACTTGATAGCAACACAATCTTACCTCAAGAAACAAGAAAAACATTGAATAGAACAACCTAACTTTACAACTAAAACAATTGGGAAAAGAAAAACAACAACAACAAAACCCCAAAGTTAGTAGAAGGAATGAAATCATAAAGAATCAAGCAGAAATAAATGAAAAAGAAATAATAGTAAAGATAATAAAACTAAAAGGTGGTTCTTTGAGAAGATAAGCAAAATTGACAAACCTTTAGCCAGACTCATCAAGAAAAAGAGAAGAATCAAATCAACAAAATTAGAAATGAAAAGGGAGGGGTTACAACAAACAAGGTAGAAATACAAAGGATTACATGAGACTATTATGAACAGCTATATGGCAATAAAACAGATAACCTGAAAGAAATGGACTGATTCTTAGAAAAGTTCAATCTTCCAAGACTAAACCAGGAAGAAATAGAATTATGCACTGAAATTGAAGCTGTGATCAAAAATCTTGCAGGAAACAAAAGCCCAGGACCAGATGGCTTTGCAGGAGAATTCTATCTAACATTTAGAGAAGAGCTAATGCCTATCCTTCTAAAACTGCTTCAAAAATTACAGAGGAAGGAACACTTCCAAACTCATTCTACGAGGCCACCATCACCCTGATACCAAAGCCAGACAAAGACAACACAAAAAAAAGAAAACCACAGGCCAGTATCACTGATGAACATAGATGCAAAAATCCTCAACAAAAGTTAAGCAAACAGAATTCAGCAACACATTAAAAGCTCACACACCATGACCCTGTAGAGTTTATTCCAGGAATGCAAAGATTCTTCAATATACGCAAATCAATCAATGTGAAACATCATGTTAACAAATTGAATGATTCAAACCATATAGTAATCTCAACGATAAAGTAATGCTTGAAATTCTCCAAGGCAGGTTCAGCAATACGTGAACCATGAACTTCCAGATGTTCAAGCTGGTTTTAGAAAAGGCAGAGGAACCAGAGATCAAATTGCCAGCATCCGCTGGATCATCGAAAAGGCAAGAGAGTTCCAGAAAAACATCTATTTCTGCATTATTGACTATGTCAAAGCTTTGACTGTGTGGATCACAATAAACAGTGGAAGATTCTTCAAGAGATGGGAATACCAGACCACCTGACCTGCTTCTTGAGAAATATGTATGCGGGTCAGGAAGCAACAGTTAGAACTGGACATGGAACAACAGACTGGTTCCAAATAGGAAAAGGAGTACGTCAAGGCTGTATATTGTCACCCTGCTTATTTAACTTCTATGCAGAGTACATCATGAGAATCGCTGGAGGAAGCACAAACTGGAATCAAGATGGACGGAGAAATATCAATAACCTCAGATACGCAGCTGACCCCACCCTTATGGCAGAAAGTGAAGAGGAATTCAAAAGCCTCCTGATGAAAGGGAAAGAGGAGAGTGAAAAAGTTGGCTTAAAGCTCAACATTCAGAAAACGAAGATCATGGCATCCAATCCCATCACTTCATGGCAAATAGATGGGAAAACAGTGGCTGACTTTATTTTTCTGGGCTCCAAAATCACTGCAGATGGTGGTTGCAGCCATGAAATTAAAAGACAGTTGCTCCTTGGAAGGAAAGTTATGACCAACGTAGACAGCTTATTAAAAAGCAGAGATACTACTTTGTCAACAAAGGTCCATCTAGTCAAGACTATGGTTTTTCCTGTGGTCATGTATGGATGTGAGAGTTGGACTATAAAGAAAGTTGAGTGCACAAGAATTGCTGCTTTTGAACTGTGGTGTTGGAGAATACTCATCAGAGTCCCTTGGACTACAAGGAGAACCAATCAGTCCATCCTAAAGGAGATCAGTCCTGATTGTTCATTGGAGGGACTGATATCAAAGCTGAAACTCCAATAGTTAGGCCACCTGATGTGAAGAGCTGACTCATTGGAAAAGACCCTCATGCTAGTCAAGATTGAGGGTGGGAAGACAAGGGGACGACAGAGGATTAGATGATTGGATGGCATCACCAACTCAATGGATGTGGTTTTGGGTGGACTCTGGGGGTTGGTGATGGACAGGGAGGCCTGGCATTCCATGGTTCATGGGATCACAAAGAGACACTAGTGAGCGACTGAACTAAGTCACTGAGTGAATCTCAATAGATGTAGAAAAAGCCTTTCACAAAATTCAGCACCTGTTGATGATTAATACTCTTCAAAGAATGGGCATAGAAGGAACCTGCCTCAACGTGCTGCTGTTGCTGCTGCTACCTCCAACATAGTAAAGGCCATATATCATAAGCCTAACAGCTGGCGTGCTGCGAGTCATGGGGTCGCAAAGAGTCGGACATGACTGAGCGGCTGAACTGAAATGAACAGCGAATATTATTCTCAATGGTGAAAAACTGAAATCATTCCCCTTAAGATCAGGAACAAGACAAGGGTGTCCACTGTCACTACTATTATTCAGCCTAGTTCTGGAGGTCCTAGCTATACCAATCAGAGAAGAAAAAGAAATAAAAGAATGCAGATTGGAAAAGAAGAAGTAAAGCTCTCACTGTTTGCAGATGGCATGATACTGTGCTTAGAAAACCCTAAAGATCGTATCAGAAAATTATTAGAGCTAATCAGTAAATTTAGAAAAGTTGCAGGATACAGAATCAATCAATACACAGAAATCACTTGCATTTCTATATACCAACAATGAAAAATCAGAAAGGGAAATTAAGGAATCAATTCCATTCACCACTGCAACAAAATGATTTCAAAATGTAGGAATAAACTTACCTAGGTAGACAAAAGTACTGTACACCAAAAATTATGAGACACTGATGAAAGAAATCAAAGATGATGTAAACAGATGGAGAGATATTCCATGTTCCTGGGTAGGAAGAATCAATATTGTGAAAATGACTATGCTACCAAATGCACCCTATAGATTCAATGAGATCCCTATCAAATTACCAATGGTATTTTTCACAGAACTATAGGAAAAAATTTCACAATTCATATGGAAACACAAAAGACCCCACATAGACAAAGCAGTCTTGAGAAAGAAGAACGGAGCTGGAGGAATCACCTTCCTGACTTCAGAATATACTACAAAGCTACAGTCATCAAGACAACACGGTACTGGCACAAAGACAGAAATATAGACCAAGAGAACAAGCTAGAAAGCCCAGAAATAAACCCATGCACCTATGGGTACCTTATTTTTGACAGAGGAGGCAAGAATACACAATGGGGCAAAGATAGCTTCTTCAATAAATGGGGCTGGGAAAACTGGACAGCTACATGTAAAAGAATGAAATTAGAACACTTCCTAACACCATACACAAAGGTAAACTCAAAATGGATCAAAGACCTAAATGTAAGCCCAGAAACTTCAAAACCCTTAGAGGGAAACATAGGCAGAACACTCAATGACATAAAGCAAGATCCTCTATGACCCACCTCCTAGAGTAACGGAAATAGAAACCAAAGTAAACAAGTGGGACCTGATTAAACTTAAAACTTTTTTCACAGCAAAGGAACCTATAGGCAAGGCGAAAAGACAGCCCTCAGAATGGGAGAAAGTAATAGCCAATGAAAGAACTGACAAAGGATTAATTTCCAAAATATACAAGTAGCTCATACAACTCAGAAAAACAAACAAACCAATCCGAAAGTGGGAAAAGACCTAAAGAGACATTTCTCCAAAGAAGACATACAGATGGTTAAAAAAGACATGAAAAGATACTCAACATAGCTCATTATTAGAGAAATGCAAATCAAAAGCACAGTGAGATATCACGTCATATTGATCAGAATGACCAACATCAAAATGTCTACAAATAGTAAATGCTGAAGAGGGCGTGGAGAAAAGGGAACGCTCTTGCACTGTTGGTGGGGATGTACATTGATACAGCCACTATGGAAGAAGGTATGGAGGTTCCTTAAAAAGCTAGGAATAAAACCACCATATAACCCGGCAATCTCACTCCTAGGGCACATACCCTGCAGGAAACCAAAATGGAAAAAGACACATTGTTCACTGCAGCACTGTTTTCCAGAGCTAGAAGATAGAGGCAACCTAGATGTCCATTGACAGATGAACGGATAAAGAAGTTGTGGTACACATACACAATGGAATATTCAGTTCAGTCATTCAGTCGTGTCCTACTCTTTGCGACCCCATGGACCATAGCACACCAGGCTTCCCTGTCCATCACCAACTCCTGGAGCTTGCTCAAACCCACATCCGTTGAGTCGGTGATGCCACCCAACCACCTCATCCTCTGCTCTGTCGTCCCCTTCTCCTCCCACCTTCAATCTTTCCCAGCAACAGGGTCTTTTCCAGTGAGTCAGTTCTTTGCACCAGGTGGCCAGAGTCAGTCCTTAAGCATCAGTCCTTGCAATGAATATTCAGGACTGATTTCTTTTAGGAAGGAGTGGTTGGACCTCCTTGCTGTCCAAGATACTCTGAAGAGGCTTCTCCAACACCACAGTTCAAAAGCATCAATTCTTCGGTGCTCAGCTTTCTTTATAGCCCAACTCTCACACCATACATGACTATTGGATAAACCACAGCTTTGACTAGATGGACATTTGTTGGCAAAGTAATGTCTCTGCTTTTAATATGCTGTCTAGGTTGGTCATAACTTTTCTTCTAAGGAGCAAGCATCTTTTAAATCATGGCTGCATATTACTCAGCCATAAAAAGGAATGCATTTGAGTCAGTTCTGATGAGATGGGTGAACCTAGAACCTATTGCACAGAGTGAAGTGCATCAGAAAGAGAATGGTAAATATCATATTGGCAATGGCACCCCCACTCCAGTACTCTTGCCTGGAAAATCCCATGGATGGAGGAGCCTGGGGGCTGCAGTCCATGGGGTCGCTAAGAGTTGGATAGGACTGGGCCACTTCACTTTCACTTTTCACTGTCATGCACTGGAGAAGGAAATGGCATCCCACTCCAGTGTTCTTGCCTGGAGAATCCCAGGGTCGGGGGAGCCAGGTGGGCTGCCATCTATGGGGTCGCACAGATTCAGACACGATTGAAGCGACTTAGCAGCTGCAGCAGCAACGCACATATACGGAATCTAAATAAATGGTATTGAAGAGATTATTTACAGGGCAACAGTGGAGAAACAGACCTAGAGAATAGACTTATGGACATCGGGAGAGGGGAGGAGAGGTTGAGATGTATGGGAAGAGTAACATGGAAACTTACGTTATTACCATATGTAAAATAGATAGCCAAGGGGAATTTGCTGTATGGCTCAGGAAACTCAAACAGGGGCTTGTATCTACCTCAAGGGGTAGGATTGGGAAGGAGATGAGAGGGAGGTTCAAAAGGGGATATATGTTTACCTATGGCTGATTCATGATGATATCTGACAGAAAACAACAAAATTCTTTAAAACAATTATCCTTCAGTAACAAAATAAATTTAAAAAAAATTAAAAAGTAAAGGAGAACATTACATGTACGGCCTGCTTTAGATGATGGCACCTCTTAACTGATATGCCTCTGGCTTCTTGTCAAATTAGTAAAAGGTGCATTTGATTGAGTAGATAGGGTTTTTCCTCAAAATAAAATCTCTCCAGAGTAGATTCACTGAGCCCTCACCAATGCCAAACATTCATGGAAGATGGGTACCTTAAGAGGTAATCTTTAGAGTCCTTTCTAGCTCTGACATTCTTTTTTAAAAAAGTAATTCATTCATTTATGTTTTGGAGGCTAATTACTTTACAATATTGTATTGGTTTTGTCATACATTGACATGAATCTGCTATGGGTGTACATGTGTTCCCCATCCTGAAGCTCCCTCCTACCTCCTCCCCATCCCATCCCTCTGGGTCATCCCAGTGCACCAGCCCCGATCACCCTGTATCATGCATCGCTGGTTTGGGAGAATGGCATTGAAACATGTATATTATCATATGTGAAACGAATCACCAATCCAGGTTCGATGCATGATAGCTCTGACATTCTAAGGTCTTACATTCCTAAAACTAAACAGAGCCAGGAAACAAGGTAGGAGGGCTGAGCAGGAACCAGGAAAAACTTGAATGAGAGCTGGCCGTAGCAATTGAAATTCAGAGTAAGATCAGCAGAAAGGAGAATCTATCGGGACAGTGATTTGGGGGCTTTTTTCTAACTTAAACATTGGTTTTGGTGGTTAAGTTGTTGAATGGATCTTCACAGCACTTGAAACACTGTGGCTGGACTCTAAAATATGTAGAAGTTCTGAAGCTTCGGAGTACAAAAGAATCTTAGCAGGAACTTGTTTAAAATACAGATTCTCTACCCAGAATTTCTGATTCAATACCTAAGGGCAGTAACTAGGAATATGTGTTTTTCATAGGAACTTCTAGGTGATTGTGTCTCAGAAGTCTCAAAGTTGAGATTATGTGTCCCAAACAACTGCTGACTACAATGCGGAACTTCAAAGGAGTCAGGCGTTTTAGGCCTTTTCTGTTCTATAAGGTGTCAGGTGGCAAATGGACGTATCTTTAGAAGCATATTAGTGCTATGGCTTGCCTTACTTCACTGCCAGCATTTGTTGAGTAGTTTAGAGAAAAAAGAGGACAGTGGAAAGGCTTTCTAGCTGGATCTTGGTGTTGGCACACATCTGGATAAACATTAGAGGAGCCAAATCAGTCCAAGAGGCATCTCCCTGCACCTCCCTGTGGACAGCACACCTGGACTCAGGGCTCTTCATTACCATTTGAGTGGAAAGTTTGTTGTCATTGAGGCAATGTTTTTCTCACTTTAGACAGTTTACAAAATACTCTCCTGGTAAGGTTGACTTGTACCCAGAGCTTTCCTGGGGTTTGGAAAATTGGACCTATTCCCACATACTGCAGACTTGGGCTATCTAGAGCTGCAGATGTTGAGAAGGCCCTACCCCTGACTACATGGTATGCAGCTGACCTTTCTCTTTCCACATGTATCAGACTATGTTTGATTTTTTTTTTTTTTTTTTTGCCTTTCATGGATTGCCCTAGACCCTTACAACCCAGCTTCACCTGGAAACAGATGCTAACAGTGGGAATCAGGACATTCCTAAGGGACCATCAGATCCACAGAATAGTCGAGGATAACATCTAGAACCTCATATCCTACCCCAGAAGTTCCAAGTACACTACACTTTCTTATTGATAAAATTCCTTTTTCACTTCAGTTACATAATATGAACCAACTGCTATGGTCAAACACTAAGTAAATGAATCCACATACACAAGGAAATGATGCCTTATAAACTGTGGATTCTGAAAATACAACTGAAATACCCTTTGTGTTGCACCTGTATCTCTGAAAGAGAAAACACTTAAATGAAGTTCTAGCTTTCATCAGAGATTACCAACTTTCCTTTTGACTGTGGCTGACTCCACAGTTAATTGGGGCCTCTGATGACTAATGGGGAGGACCATCCCATCGAATTGTGGGATCTCTGGGTTTTGAAAATATAAGATTCTGGCTGCATTCCAAACACAAATAGAAGGAAATTAGCCAGAAAGAGTACCTCAAATGAAGACAAGTCTTGGCATGTTATTTGTTTATTTTGCTGAGTAATCTTCTCACAATTCATATTGATCTTTGTGGCATATATGCCAAGTGGATTGGGTGGCCAGTACCCAGGACTACTCCAGAGGCAAGGCAAACATAATCTTCAAGTTCTTATTTTGTTCTGATCATTATGGGGCGGACAAGGAAAGAATCTAGAAGATGTAGGAAGCTCCTACATTTGAATCTCTGTCATCCACAGCTCAGGAAGTAAGATTACATAGATTATTATGATCCGGGGAGCAGCAGAGCCAGGAGCAGCTCCATATCCTGTATCTACCGTGGCAGCCCATGTCTGGCCATGGCCAAAGTAACACTTTTATAAGCCTTTGGCCTCTGTAATGAGAGATACAATCATGTTTTCCAAACAGGCTTGAAGAAGGTTCAGATGTTGAGCAACAAAAACTGATGAGTATCCACTAAGTGACTGGGAACACAAGAGCAAAAGAATGAGCAAAAGAAAGGAAAGGAGATACCATGATGCCTAATTTGGCCTAGGTTAAAATTTTGTGTAAGGAAAGCTTTGAGTTTATTCTTTCATCCACTTAATAGATGTTTATTGTGTACTGTGAACCAAGTACTATACCCAACATTGAGAATATTTCAGTTGTAAATAAGCCTCCTTTGTGGAGCATTGTGGGTGTCATAATATAGCATGTTAATTGCTGTTAGTGGTGCTATGGAAGTCCGTAGGATGGGCAAGCTAATAGAGATTTGAGAGGTCAGATCAAGAAGGTCTTCCAGGAGGAAACAACTTTGGGTGAGTCACTTTTGGGGGCCTCTATTTCCTCATCTTTAAAATGGAAATAATAATACTACTTTATAAAACTGAGGTAGGAGAAGGAAATGGCAACCCACTCCAGTGTTCTTGCCTGGAGAATCCCAGGGATGGGGGAGCCTGGTTGGCTGCCGTCTGTGGGGTTGCACAGAGTCAGACACAACTGAAGCAACTTAGCAGCAGTAGCAGCAGCATAAAATTGAAGTGAAAATTAAATGAGATACTGTATGTGATGTTTTGGGCATGGTTGCTGGGCATAGTAAGTTCTGCCAAGACATAGCTAATATTAAC
This sequence comes from Nanger dama, assembly GCA_917880005.1. Taxonomy (NCBI): domain Eukaryota; kingdom Metazoa; phylum Chordata; class Mammalia; order Artiodactyla; family Bovidae; genus Nanger; species Nanger dama. Next base: position 31,143,215 of record CAKJTW010000028.1, read on the forward strand.
ATTATTTTTGTTAAACTGTTATTTATTAAGCTATTATTACTAATATACTATTACTATTGTTTTATTACTTTTAACTATTTGGGACTTGAAGGATGAGTAGGTAAGAACCAGGGGAAGGGTGGAGATCATGTCAGACAGAGAAACAGTATTTGTGAGGGACTATAGGTTGTGACAGTGGAGCTTGGGATAACTGGACACTTAATACGTATGTGAAATATATATATAGCATATTGTACACATGCATACTATATATAGTATATACATATACATACATATATATACACATAGACACACACATATATATATATGGTAAATGACAAGAGATGAAATGTAGACATAAACCACATCTGATCATGAATAGTTTAATAAGCCAAATCTGAAGAGCATGGATTTTACCCAAGAGCCACTGAAGGATATTATATAATGGCGTAATATGATCACACACAAACACTCCTACTATTCACTCCACACACCCACCCCCATGCACATACTCATATCTGTAATTTACCAGTAATCACATCATAATACAGCTTGGGCTTACATATGGTATAATTCAAGACTTTTATTTTAATGTTCAGTTCAGTTGCTCAGTCATGTCCAACTCTTTGCGACCCATGAATCGCAGCATGTCAGGCCTCCTTGTCCATCACCAACTCCCGGAGTTCACCCAGACTCACATCCATCGAGTCAGTGATGCCATCCAGCCATCTCATCCTCTGTCATCCCCTCTCCTCCTGCCCCCAATCCCTCCCAGCATCAGAGTCTTTTCCAATGAGTCAACTCTTCGCATGAGGTGGCAAAAGTAGGAAGTTGAATCCAAAGGAATAGTTACATGACTTAATACAAGATAATACAGCTAGTTATTACATACTTTTCGACTTTTTCCTGTCACACACCACCACTTTCCTTAACACCTGTTTCACTGTTATTACTCTGCTATTGGCCAAGCTGGAAAACTTTCAGGTTGAGATTATCCCAAGTTATTTTTCCTCTAAAAGTCTGTAGGAACCTATAGAAAATTCTGACACTGATGAATTGCCTCTAAAATCTAGGCTCAAGTTTCACAAAGTGCATGACAGAGGGTCCTTGGTAATCTAGTGTTTAAAATTTTTAAGGACTCAGAATCAGCTCCACACTGGTATGGATCAGGGGCAGAATTTCACTGCATGACCACTTTCCAACCACTACCTCAAAGTGAATTTAAAGACCAGAGGGGAAATTGTCCCAAAGGAGTACCCTGCAGATTTCAGAAGAAAAAAAAATCTTACTGGGGAATGAGTTTGCCTTAGTATTGATCCTGGGCAGTTTAGGGCTTGGTTGTATATAGTTGTTTTTTTGCCAGCCCATGGCAGCAAAGTCCTTGCTACTCTTAGATTCCTTCCTCAATCACTGACCAGCACATTGTAAATTTGATCCATCTTGCTCCTACAAACCTGCTCTTCCCTCACAAGCTATTCAAGGGCTGACATCATGATTTTCCACATACTAAAAACAATTTTGAGTATATCACCAAAGTGTGTCTGTACTAGACATCTTATATAAATGCTTTTATTGAACCACAATTTAATATTGTATTTTTTTAAATGTGGATTCATGTGAGAAACGGCCATCAAAAACCATCCTGTTAAGAATTGCTATTAAAGATAGGTTGTAGGATTTGGATGCATGACATTCCTATAATTAATTCTACAAAACTCAGTGTCTGAAAGTAAGTTAATCTCTTCTGAAAGCAGGTGTTTTTTCCTTTTATTAGACTGAGAGTTATATCTAGCTTTGTTTACCCTCTCCAAACCTACCCCTACCCCCTGACTCTTTTCTAGTTTCTTAGTTTGGTTGTCAAGAACTTGGAGTTAACTCAATACTTGTTAATAGTCAGTACCTATTAATAGCTCAGATTTGGTTTAATTGTCTATTTAATCTTATTCCCACTAACTTCCCAAATGACCCGAGTGAAAAAGGGGTCATCTGTGTAGTGATCATCTAGATGAGGCTGGAGTCAGTCAGAGCACCTAAAGCAGCAGTTGTTTTTAGGGCGACCATCTGGACTGCCACTACTTTTATTCTCTCATTGAAGTCCTTGGAGAATTGGGATTTGATGTCCTTTTCTTATTTATTTTAAACTCTGTGTAAGAGTATATATTCATTTTTATTTCAAGAGTGTATATTCATTTTTATTTCCAAAATTACTTTTGGAAGAAGGAAGATTATAAATTATAAATGAATGGTCATGAATTATAAATATATTTCAGCAATCATAAGTTATCTCCCTGAGACATGCATTCAACCTACTACCAAAATGAAGTGTCCGTGGAGAAGCACCAAGAAGCACTGCGCTGTTCGTGCCCTCACCTCATGAACATGTCATCTGTACCTTGAGTGGCACGCAGACCCAGTGGCTCATGAAGAGAGAGCCATGAACTTGTGCATCTTAGGTTTTTTTCCTCTGGAAGTATAGAACTGTGGCTTTATCTTCTCCTCAAAGTAAATGAATGCAGGTAGCTGCACAGTTTTCAGAATTGCTTCTAAAATGAAGAAGAGTATAATGAGAACAATACCTAGAATGTTCTTAAGCCTGGCCAGGCTTTCTTTAGGATGTTTTTGTTTGGTGAGAAATTATTTCTTATTTAAAGACTGAATGACTGTGGGAAATTGAAATGAAACTGAAGATAACTTCCCCACAGTTGGGTGACCTCTTGTCACTGTTTCTTGTTGCTATCCCAGTACCCTGACACTGACCCCTGAGAACAGTGGGTGCTTAGGCATCTGATGTGCACACATGCAGGGGAGTTATAGGAGGGAGAGACCAGAGGAGCAGTTGGATATGGTGGCAACTGAGACAGGAGAGCACTGTAGTTTGATAGGGAAAGGAAAGAACATTCCAGATGAGGGAGATTGAGAGAAGAATAGTCAGAAAAGAAAGTAGGAGAAACATGAGGAGGGCGGAAAAGAGTGAGCATACAAAATTTGGGTATCTTGTGTTTGGAAATGGAGAATGTATGAGAAATAGTATTCAAAGCAGTGAAAAATAAAATCACACATGTAGGCCTAGACTGACAAAGGCTGTAAAAAGGCAGTACTGTTTCTAGAGTGGCTTACTGGGTATACACTACAGCGTATAGGCCGTAAATATAATAACAAGGAATGAAACAAAAAGTTGTTCTGAATGTCCAGCAAGAGAGGAGGTGAGGGGGTCTTAGATCAGGATGATGAACATAAAAATAGAGAGAAAAGGCATATTTTTTAAAAAGTGTATTTTTAAGTGGAGGAAAGAACCAGCATTTGTTGAGTATCTCTCATGCACCTGACTCTTTTGCATATATTATCTTATGTACTCTTCATGACAACCCTAAATCGTGCCAAGTAGGCAAGATTACCCCAAGTCTACAGATAAAGCAGAAGAGGCAACACTTAGAAATTCATTCAGTTACTATGAACAGCCAAGATATGAATTCACTGCTATCTAACTCCAAAAACTATGATCTTCCCATTTTTAGCTCTCCTGAGAGACAAAAAGAAAAGATTAAATTTGCTCTCAAAGCTGATATCTTCCTCAAAATTAAAAAAAAATGATTTCTAACTGTATAGATGGATTTTATTACTTCTCCATTAGCCTAATACCCCAAGCACAAGCTTCTTTGTTTTGTTAAATCTTCACAGATAATTGTTTCTCTTTATCAAAATGGTATCTAAACAGCCTGCTTTGACCACTTCATGAGACCCATTTCTGAGACCTCCATGTGTACAAATTAAATTGTTTTTTCTCCTGTTAAAAAGAGGAAAGATAATTTCTAGAGATCACTTATAAGAAATGAAAATGTTATCACAGTTGGAGACAAAATAGTTATGAAAAATCAAAGATAGATATAAAAACAACCTGTGTACTGATCAATGGATAAAGAAAATGTTCTCTGTATACATATATATATATATATGTATATACACATACACACACACACACACAACATGCATATAAAACTCATCCATAAAAAGAATGAAACCTTGTCATTTGTGAAAACATGGATGGATCTTGAGGGCATTATGGTAAACGAAACGTTGGACAGAGAAAGACAAATACCATATGATCTCACTTATGTGTGGAATTTATAAACAATAAAAACTCACAAGTTCATAAATATGGAGAACAGATTCTAGTTATAAAATAAATGTCATGGGAATGCTATATACAGCATAGTTAATAATACTGTATTGCATATTTGAAATTTGCTGAGAGATTTTAAAAGCTCTCATCACAAAAAATTATATTCTATAACTGTATGGTGATGGATGTTACCTAAATATATTGTAATCATTTCACAATGTATAAAATATCAAATTATTAGAAAATACTGAGAGAGGGGATATATGTATGCATATAGCTGATTCACATTATTATATAGCAGAAATTAACACAACATTGTAAATCAGTTAGCCTCCAATTTAAAAAATGAAAAAAATTAAATATAAACAACAAACAATAAACAACACCTACTCTGTAGCACAGGAGTTTATATTCAGTATCTTATAGTAACATATAATGGAAAAGAATATGAATTTTGAAAGGCTATATGTGAACTTATTACATGGAGTGGTTTTTAATAATAATAAAAAGACTGAATTGCTTTGCTGTACACTAGAATCTACACAACATTGTGTCAGTAAACCAACTATATTTTAATTTAAAAATATCAGTTTCCCCAGCACCACTTATTGAAGAGACTGTCTTCTCTCCAGTGTATATATTCTTGCCTCTTTTGTTGCAGACTAATTGGCCATAGGCACATGGGTTTATTTCTGGCCCTTCTATCCTATTCTGTTGATCTACAATTCTGTTTTTTTCCCAGTGCCAGACTGTTTTGATGACTGTAGCTTTGTGGTATAGTCTGAAGCCAGGGAGCCTGATTCCTCCAGCTTCGTTTTCTTTCTCCAGATTGCTTAGGCTGATTGGAGTCTTTTGTAATTTCATACAAATTTAAGTTTTGTTGTTGTTGTTCTAGTTCTGTGAACAATGCCATTGGTTATTTGATAAGGATTGCTTTGAACCTGAGTATTGCCTTGGGTGGTATAGTGGTTTTGACAGTATTTTCCAGTCCAAGAACATGGCATATCATTCCATCTGTGCCATCTTTGATTTCTTTCATCAGCATCTTATAGTTTCCAAAATACAGATGTTTTGCCTCCTTAAGTAGGTTTATTCCTAGATAGGCTTTTTGATTTGATGGTAAATGAGACTGTTTCCTTAATTTCTCTTTCTAGTGTTTCATTACTAGTATATCAAAATGCAACAGATCTCTGTATATTAATTTTGTATTCTTCAGCTTTACTGAGATCATTGATGAGCTCTAGTAGTTTTCTGATAATACCTTTAGGATTTTCTGTGTTTACTGTCATCTGTAAACAGTGACAGTTGTACACCTGAAACCAATATAATGTTACACGTTAGTTGTATTTTAATATAAAATTTTAAACTAAAAAAAAATGAAGAAGGAAATAATAGTAACCCTAACTTTTGTTGAACTTTTTTGAACTGTGGTGTTGGAGAAGACTCTTGAGAGTCCCTTGAACTGCAAGGAGATCCAACCAGTCCATCCTAATGGAGATCAGTCCTGAGTGTTCATTGGAAGGACTGATGTTGAAGCTGAAACTCCAATACTTTGGCCATGAGCTGATTCATTTGAAAAGACCCTGATGCTGGGAAAGATTGAAGGTGGGAGAAGGAAGGGATGACAGAGGATGAGATGGTTGGATGGCATCACGGACTTGATGGACATGAGTTTGAGCAAGCTCCAGGAGTTGGTGATGGACAGGGAAGCCTGGCATGCTGCAGTCCATGGTATTGCAAAGAGTCAGACATGACTGAACTTTTGTTGATCTTTGCTTTGTTCTTGGTGCCGTTCTAGGCACTTTACCTTTATTATCAAACTTAATACTCAGAAAATGCTTGTAAACTAAATTCGAGTATTATGCTCATTTAAGTTAGGAATCTGAGATGTGTTTGAAAAAATGAAGGAACTTGCCTAGGGCCTTAAACTGGGATCTCCCAAGAGCAGAATCTGAAATTTAATGGCTTGCTTGCCGAGCAAGATTATTTTGGAAAGTGACCCCACATAACAGGAATGGAAGACTGAGAAAAGTAAGAGAGAGAGAAGCAGGGAAAGCCAGTCCCAAGCTATGTAACTGATGTGGTCGCTAAGTGGGCAACAGGGCCTTCATTAGCATGGGAGGAGGAGCTGAGGAGAAGGCACATCTTTGTCCTCAAAGGATAGAAGAAAGGACTATTTAATAACTGTCACCCATCTTCCTTTTGGTCGAAGGTAAATTCAAAGGTTTAACTCCTCTACACTTTGAGATTTGCACATGCACTAGAAAGTTGAACTGGTCTAACGCTTGTCCATGGTGGGGCAATGACTGAGCAGAAAGCAAGAGATAAGAGTGCAGCTGAAGCAAATTGTAGTCAAGATAATTATCACAGAATTGCAGGAGTTACAGTGCAGACCGAGAGGATATGAGGTGGGGCACAGAGGTATAGGAAACACACAAGTTGCAGAGGCAGAATGAGGATTTGGATCTAGGTTGTCTGACTCCAAATCCCGTGCTCTTACAGAAGTAGCTCTCAAATGTCAACAGGTACCCGACTCACCTGGAGGGCTTGTTGAAAGTATTCTCTACAGAGCTCCACTTCTAGAATTTTCAATTCTGTAGGTCCAGAGATGGGACCAGAAAATTTACATTTTCTCAGTTCTCACGTGATGGTGCCAACACTGCTCCAGGGACGATACTTTGAGAAGTGCAGTCTTATTCGCACACTATAGTATCTTGCCAAGCGTCTCTGACATAAACAAAGGAGAAATGCATCCCTTGGGGGAAGCTGTGCCCAATTCACTGTCTTTCAGGTTCTTGAGAAACAGCGTGGGAGCCTCTCAAAAGGAAAAACTTCTCTTCTACATGAAAACAAGATTTAGATCATAAACACTTGTATAAAACATAATAAACCTGGTTCAAGAGGCTCTAGATGATCAAAGAAGTGTCATGATGGACTTTCACACTTCAGGCAAGAGTCCTAAAGAAATAATTATGAAACTTGGAGAGTCATAAAAGCTAAGATATTTAGAGTATGATGAACCTTCACTTCAAAATAAGAGGGCATGAGAGAGAAAACAGGGAAACTGCTATAGCTAAAACCTTATATCTGAGGTGCTTCATAGCAAGCTGTCAATTTTTCATACATTTAATAAACACCTGTTAAAAATAACAGTGTAAGTAAGTGGAAAAGAAAATAAGATTTCTTGCTTTCAAGGAGTCTGTAGTGAGGATGAGTAAAAAGAATGCAAGTAATTAAAAACCTACCTGGTTAAACATATAGAGAGAGGAACAAAAATCTATAAAAGCACTAAAAAGAAGGTAGTAAACTTTGCCTCAGAGAGCTAAAAGGGTGTTCATAAAGATGTAGGTATTAAACTGGGTGTGAAAGAGAAATAGTTAAGATTTGACATACAAGGAAGGGAGGATAGAACATTTTGGGCTGAGGAGCAGCACGTACTGAGGAATCAAGAACGATCTGGAATGTGTCGGGCTCCATGTCAAGCTCAGCTTCATTGGAGAGTATCACGATGTATGCTGGAACCAGAGTGTGAAGTCTTCATGTGCCAACTAAAAGGTTGAACTTAATCTAGTAAGCAGCAAAGAGAGAGCAGAGGTGTTAAAATGAAATTTGGCACAAGCAGATATGTTTTTTAAGATTTAATTTTCTAGAAAGATTTTAAGATGAAGTAAAGAAAAAGTTCACTGGAAAAATGAAGCGTGGAAGATGAAATATAGAAATGAAGATTCTGAAAGCAATGGCAAACAGGGGTACTCTATTCTTAGTGAAGAGGTCAGATTTGAGGTCATAGAAAGATCAGAAGCCAGAGTCCAAATGGGAGGGAGAGAAGCAGAATTTCAGAAGTTAGTTATTAGCTTGAAGATCCTTCTCAAATGTGTGAGTCTTTAATCTGGCTGTCAGGGTAATACTCCATAATAGGGTTTTCCCATAATACTTAAGGTGTCTTGTTATTAAGCACCTAGACATAAGTAACTCAAGGAAGTTAAGGCAAGACTCCCTATAAAGTTCTCTAAAATGCTAACTATAGGTGGAAAAATGTTTCAAGGTCAAATAAGTTCTCAAGGTCTTCTTAGATGTGTATTAGGACACTGTTTCCTAAGTTACCCAGCCCTAGAATCCCTTTTTCCAGACGTCATGTCTCAAGACCAGTATTCCATTAAGCACAGTCTGGGAAATGCTAGTTTAATAGATCCAGGAACTCTTCCTTTTCACAGTGAAATAACTTTTTGTCCATGCTCAGTTCCTCAGTTGTGTCCACTCTTTGCAACCCCATGGACTGTAGCCTCCTCTGTCCATGAAATTTTTCAGGCAAGAATACTGGAGTGGGTTGCCATTTTTTTCCTCCAAGGGATCTTCCTGACCCAGGGGTCAAACCTGAATCTCCAGAGTCTCCTGCATTGGCAAGTAGATTTCTTGCTACTGTGCCACCTGGGAATCCTGAGATAACTCTTGGCAGACAGACAAATGGAAGGAGACCCCTTCCTCCAAAGACCACTGTGGTAGAGTGCCCAGGTCATTGGCTTCAGAGATAGTCAAATCTGATTCTGCCCTTAGTCCATAAGTTGGGGCAAGTTAATTCTAGGTCTCAGGATGCTTGTTTATGAAGAACAAATAATGATGCCCACTTGCAGGGGTTGTTAGGAGAAACATAAAGTATCTAGTACCTAAGCAACAGATTATAACTGCTGATTTTACATTAGGAAGGCTCAGAATTTCAGCTTATACTTAGCCACTGCTCCTGCTTTAATTTTTGAGTGAGTTGGGAATGTCCTTATTACCCTTCACCTTCTGATGCTCCACCTTTTGTTTTTTTAATTCTTTACTTCATTGTTTGTGTATTATTTCTGCCTACCACCTTTTGGTGTCTACTGTTGGTTGATTTGGCCTTTGTTTGCTTAATCACATGGCCAATCCGTTGAAAAAATGATATGGATCACATGATGTGGCTCTAGACTTGGTACTTTTTGGGTGAAATGTCTTAGTTAGGAGAGTTTGCTTTTCACAAAAAGTCAAAGCAGAGTGAGAGATCTGGGGAGGTATTTCTGTACATTTCCATGGCTCCAGATCCAATTTCTGTTTTGCTAATAAGAAGGATGACTCATAAGACTAAATCATAAGCAAGTCAGGAAAACTATTATGACCTCTTCAGGTTGCGTTTGAAAATGATTAACACAGTGGTGTGAGAATACTTCCTCTGTCAGAAGGGTGGATGCTAGTTTAACTGGAACACACAACTTGACATAGCTGTATTCTGTTCTTGATGATAAGGTTTTAATCCAGTTAATTTTTTTTTAATGGTGCATGAAACTTGCTCTACTAGAAAATTGTCAGCTTCTACTCAAATTCTCTTTCAAAGCAAAGCAGTTTAGAAACCTCACTGTAACAAGATTACTATTGGTCCTGAACAATAAACTTCAGGCTTGCGTTCTTTTACTCTGGTGCTCAAAAATTTTCCATGACTCCCTGTTTACTGAATAACCACAAACTTCTTGATGTGCAATGTGAAGCTCTCCACAGACACCATGAGGCAAAGGGAAACTAAATTATGTATCTTTAGCCAGTGCTTCTCAAACTTTAATACACATACGCATGACCTGGGGATCTTGATAAAATGTGGTTCTGATTCAGTAGCCCCAGGCTGATACTGTTCAGAGCAGGGCCAAAGCAAAATCTTAGGTGATTAGAATTAAGGAAGCAAAGAAGAGCCTTAAGCATTAAATCCCTGGGAGTTGGGGAAGGGGGAGGTAGGAAAAAAAAAAAAAAAAAGCCAGTGAAGGGCTCCAATGGAAAATAGGAGTAAGAGATGAACAAGTCCAGAGAGATTCCCAAGAGATTTCCCCTCCAAATGTGACATTCTTTCAGACAGAACCATGGGACTCAGTATTTGACTTGCTAGGTATGGTTTATGTTTCTCTTTGTCCAGGTACTTCATACCAAGTTTGGAACTAGTAGCCTGAAACCACTTGAGCCTTTTTTGATCAATATTAGAGCAGTGTTCTAGGATGGGAAATATATGCCTTGACTCATAATTTAGAAAAGATCTCCATCTTCTCCATCTTCCTGACGTAGTAGACATTAGGGCAGTCTTCATCTTTCTTTGGTTTGAGAATGTTAATTGTGTTATCTATTAGATTGGCCATCAATTACAAAGTCTAGGGCAAGTCACCTGGGAGCATTCATGCACATCAGACTTGTTATAAGATTCCAGAATCATAGTGACTTTGCTCAGTCGTGCCCGACTCTTTGCGACCCCATGGACTGTAGTTTACAAGGCTCCTCTGCCCATGGAATTTTCCAGGCAAGAGTACTGGAGTGGGTTGCCATTTCCTTCCTCCAAGGGATCTTCCCAACCCAAGGATCGAACCCAGGTCTCCCGCATTGCGGGCAGACGCTTTATGGTCTGAGCCACCAGAGAGGCCCTATCTATTAGATTGGCCGTCAATTACAAAGTCTAGGGCAAGTCACCTGGGAGCGTTCATGCATATCAGACTTGTTATAAGATTCCAGAATCATAAGTTGTTTTTTTTTCTTTTTGAATTTCAGCCCTCAAAATATACCAGCCAAAAATGGGGAAGAGGTTAGGCTGGGTCTACTTCAATGGGCATCTGTTGCCAAGGACAATGGACTTGCACTTCCCAGGCCACCCCCAACCCATGTCTGTTCTACTCAGCCTGGGATGATACAGAAGACAGTGGAACTGGTGGGGGAGCTGGAATGTGGGTCAGGGGAGCAGTGCTTTGGGATCATAGTTGGACTGAGGGGTGGGGTGAGCTGCCCAGGTCCAGTTACCTTTGCTCAGTCACAGAGCCTCAAAGTGTGGCCAGGGTTGAAAGAAATGCACAGGTGTGGGTGAGGCAGACTAGGTGGGACAGCTGCAGCTGGGCAAGGGGGAGGCTAGGGGCCAGCTGTCCCCCTCTCACTGACGATCTACCGAGCTCATCTGCAGCCTATCAAGCCAGCCTGGGAGGCTCCTGTGTTGCTGCCCATCTGTAGGCCAACCAGACTAATTTATTAAACACTTACTATACATGGCAACCCACTCCAGGATTCTTGCCTGGAGAATCCCATGGACGGAGGAGCCTGGTGGGCTACAGTCCATGGGGTTGCAAAGAGTCAGACACGACTGAGCAACTTAACTAACATACATGGGATGCCTTGTTAAGGGCTCTATAGAAATTATCTCATATGAATTATATTAAATAAGCGCAGAATGAGTATCTGTTAATTAAACTGAATATTTAATAAAACAGTAACTTAAACTTTCTCCAGGGTTTTAATTTAGCTTGTCCTTTGCATATATGGTACAGAGTTGTGGTTTTTCTTTGTTATTGGATATTGTTTAGCTTCTCTTCATAATTTTGAGAGTAATAGTTACAGAAATAATTACTGAAGGTTCTTTGTCTATAACTGGAGGTGATTTTGAGCATTAAAGATGCATTTGAATTGTTCTTATTTGGTGTTGGGAAAACATATTGTTTTAAAAATTTTGAGTCCTTGGCACCATTGTTCCATTGGGGATTTCACTTAGCTCCTTAATTGAGTCATTTTTATTCTAATCAGACTGTTGCGTGGAGCTGTGACAGTACCATAGGAAGTCCTAGTATGGATCGTACTTTGGCCTTTACATGGCTAATACTCCATTTTGAAATTCAACCCATGTGTTCTATTTCCCTTCACTGATTTCTGTGACAGTGAAACATTAACAGGTTCTAAGCTGTTACTTGTTTATTTGCCTTTTGAGAGGAATCTAAAGGTTAATAAAATGGAATGTTTTCTCAACAAAGCTTAGGTGTAATATTTAACTTCCAGTTTGTGGGATCACATCACAAAGAAAGCTTTCTCCACTGTGTGGAATTATTTAAACTATAATTATTTAAATTACTGATGCTCTTCATCCTGGCCTCTGCTGCAGAGGTTCTAATCATGGCTGTATGTAGAATAACCTTGGGAGATTTTTGAAAGTATAGATAGTTCTCACCACAGCTATGGTGAATGTGAGTCTCTAAGGTGAGACCAGAGCATCTTTACTTTAAAACCACGAGCAGGCCTCAAGTCTCAACCACCAGCTTCCCGAGTAAGTCTTGTGCCCAGTCAGGTTTGGAAACTGCAGCCCATAACAGTGAAATGATCCCAGCTGATGAAAAAGTGAAGAGAGCCATGCCTTTACTTAGCTATATGTTTTAGAAAGTCACAAGTATGTTCTGGGGAATGTAAAACTCTCCTGTTACACTTATTTAAAAGGCTGGTTCTAGGACCCTAAAAGTAAACTTACTGAATCTAAGTTTCAGTGTCTCAGAAATATCTTTTCTATGAGGGTCCCCTAGAGATTTCCATGAATGCCAGAATTTTAGAACCTCTCTGTATATATGAATGAATGCACAATCAACTGCCCAGATGGATACTCTATTTAGAGTTCTCTGATCATATTTAATTCTATCCCTGCTCTGCAGGAAACATCAGAATCATTCTAAGGAACTGTTTTCAAATTTTCTGAATAATAAGTCCTCTCTAGTGAAACCTATGAATCTTCTCCCTAGAAAATTTCACACAGGCACATATGCACATTTACATTTTACTTTTCAAGAGGTTCACAGACGGGAGGCCTGTTTGTTTAACACCAGATTCAGAGCTGTTGTTTTGAAAAAGATAACTTGAGTTAGTCAACTTCAAGTAAACATTTTCTCTTGATGGGTCACAGGACACAGCAAGATTAAGGACATGCCGAGAAGTCTGGCTCAGGGAGTGAAGGTGGGCTGAGGACAGGGAGGAGGAAGCTTATTCCTAAGTTAGGGCCCTGGTGAACACGGAGTCTAGTCTGAAAGGAGGCAATCTTTGAAGACCCCTGGACCCAGGGATGTGCAGAAACTCTTCTTATCTCTAGCCCAGGGGTATCGTGATAGGTAATAGATGAGAAGAACTGACTCATTGGAAAAGACTCTGATGCTGGGAAAGATTGAAGGCAGGAGGAGAAGGGAATGACAAAAGATGAGATAGTTGGATGGCATCACCGACTCAATGGACATAAGTTTGAGCAAGCTCCAGGAGATGGTAATGGACAGGGAAGCCTGGCGTGCTGCAGTCCATGGGGTCACAAAGAGTCAGACACAACTGAGTGACTGAACTGAATTGAATAGAAGTTACTCCAAGGCAGTAAATATTTTTAGCACCTACGGTATGCTAGGTACTGCCAAGAGCTGGAAGTACAAAGATAGATCAGACACATGTTCTGTTTTCAAGTAGCTCACAGCTAGTGACATATTCCATATTGCTGTGTTTTTACACCCAGCTGGCCCTCTCATAAATTTCACTATCATAGTTGTGAAATATCCAAAGATACTAACGACAATTTCAGAGATTTTTCTGACTGCAATCCTATTTGTCTTTCAGCCCAATGCTAAATATATTCTTCTGTTGGTCCTCAGCTCCCTGGGTCCATCTCAAGTTCTCCATATCTGTATCTATACATTTGGATTTGATGACCCATTTGGATTTCTTTCTCCAGTGTACTAACTTCATATTTCCCCTGGACATTTGGCTCTAAATGCTCCCATTGGTGCCCCTGGATTTCTGACTTTCAACAACAGTCCTGGCCTTCAGTACATTCAGTAGGACTCCATTTTCCAACCTAGAGAGAAAGACACCTTCAATTTATTCATTCAACAGTATTGAGTGTGACAGGTACTATTCTTAACACTGGGAATACATCAATGAAATAAACAGGCAAAAATCCCTGGGCACATAGAGTTTTTATTTCAGTAGGAGGAAACCCAATAAATACATAATACTTATATATACAAACATGTAACAAATACATGTGGTAAACGAGTCCATTCCCATTATTTGAGAATTTTATATTTGCAAATCTGCCTGCTTTCTAAAATTTATTTGTAACTCCCAAAGCAATATTCACAGCATTTCATGGTCATTTGTAAACATGCCAGAGAAGTGAAAAACTCCAGTCACCTGACAAGCATATTCCTAGGTGAGATCACACAGGGCAGCACTCTACTTTCCGGTTTCCACTTTCATACTTTCTCACACTAACAAGTGTAGTTTTCTCAGTTTATTTAGCACCACATTTTCCTCATTTTGTGTTCTTAGTAATTTCACTGTTTAAAATGGCCCCACAAACATAATGTTGAGGTTCTGTCTAGTGTTTCCTGCTGCAGGAAGGTTGTGATCTCCCTTACAGAGAAAATACGTGTGTTAGATCAGCTTTGTTCCAGCATAAGTTGTAAGTTCAATGTTAATGAACCTACAATATAATAAGTAAAGTGACCATGAACAGAAGTGCACATAAAACAAGGCTATGCATTGATGGTTGAAGAACACATTATGACTGAAACTCACAATAGAAGCAAGGACTCAGTATTTGCTGATTTATTATACACAGTGACATAACTATCATGAATAACAAGAATCGACTGTATATATTAGAACAGATACTAGTTCATGTTATGGATAAAAATAAGGTTACAAGTTGTATAGGAAATATCCAGGGTGGGATGTACTTTCCATTTACAATTATATGTTCAGGTAACATTTGAGCAAAGATGTTAAGACATGAGGGAAGACACTATCAGAACATCTGAGAGAAAGGGCACAGTCAGCAGAGAGAAAGGCGAGCACACCGGCCATAAGGCGGAAGCATGGCTGGGGCTGGGAATGGAGGGAGGCTGGTGGAGTGAAGGGGAAAGAGGGACAGTGGTAGAAACTGAAGTCAAAAATGTAATGAGGAGCAGAAGATCCTGCAAAGGCTGGTGTTTTTCTCTGAATGGGAAGCCAGCGGAGAGTTTTCAATGAGGTAAGTAATATGGTCTGACTTATGTTTATAACAGGGTCCTCTGTGTTGAGCATACATTGAACACAAACAAGAGTGGAACCAGGTACCCATTTAGGGAGACTCACATAATAATCCAATGGAGAAGTAATAGTGACTTTGTCCAGGGTGGTAACTGGGGAGGTACTGAGGACTGATTGGGTTAAGACTATATTTTGGAGACAGAGCCAACAGGATTTGGTGTGGATAAAATGTATAATACATACATGATAGAGAAGAAGCAAGAATAGTGCCAGGGATTTTGGCCAAAGAAACTGGAATAATAGAGTTGCTGTTGCTGTTTGATGAGATGGGCAAGCTTATGGGAGGAGCAGGTTTAGGGGTAAGATAATCTGGACTTACATGTTGTACCCATTAGATTTGAGTTGTCTAAGAAACACTCAAGCAAAAATGTGGAATAAGTCATTAGATATATTAGTCTGGATTTCAGAGGACAGGCCCAGACTGAAGAGTCATCATCTCATTAATGGTTTTCAAACCATAATTCTGGATAGTAAAGGGTGATATATATTCAATCCTGGTAATATAGACTGGACATAGATATGCTTATCTGGCCTGAAAGATAAAAAAGGGGAAGGGGTTCTCGTTTCCAACTCTGGGAATTCCAGCCTGATGGAAGATGGGGGGAAATGAGTTAATAAAACTGAGAAGGTACAATAGGTGAGGTAGACGAAAAATAGGAAAGTAATGTTGTTCTGGAATTTCAGGGAAGAAGATGTTTCAGTGAGGAGGGAGTGATCAGTTGTGTCAAATTCTGCAGATGGGTCAAGAAATATGATAAGAAAAGTGAGCTTTGGGTTTAGCACAGGAGCATCATCAGTGGCCTTGACAAAGCTGTTTAGGGAAGAAAGCCTGATGGTAGTGTGTTCAAGAGAGAACAGGAGGAGATCAATCTGAGTCAGTAATCATGACAAGCCATTTGAGGACT
Organism: Nanger dama; assembly: GCA_917880005.1. Taxonomy (NCBI): domain Eukaryota; kingdom Metazoa; phylum Chordata; class Mammalia; order Artiodactyla; family Bovidae; genus Nanger; species Nanger dama. The sequence goes on from CAKJTW010000028.1 coordinate 31,159,082, forward strand.
GTGGCTATAAAGAGAAGCAGATAAATGGGGTAGTGGATAGAGAGGATATGAAGATCAAGAAAGATGCTTTTATTAATGATGGGAGAAATTAAAGCATGCTGTTTAAAGAAGGCAAATTTCCATGCCTTTCTTGCATTTCTGTATGTTTTGTGAACAGAGATACTGTTGCTTCTCTTCTGGACTTTCTTTTCAAGGGTGCTTGTATAATGAACATCTTTTGAAGACAAAAGGGTGTCTCCCTCCAGAACAAAGTGCAGGCATGCTTACTGTCCAACATAATAAGTAACTCAAGTTCCCTAAACTCAGGGTTCCTTTCCAGTAATGCAATTCATTGTGTGTGCAGAGGTCACCTGGCTCTTTTGCTTCATCCTGTGGAGATTGGGACTCAGGGAACCAGCACAATAAAATGCTGATCCTCTGGCTACTGCGTTTGCTGTCAGTAATAAAGTCCCTTGTCTCTGACCCAGGAGTCCTGTAGCTTTAGTCAGCAGCCATGAAACTGTGGCATGCTCGTTTGTGATTTGCAACTTGAGTAAAATCTCAGAACTTCCATAGTTCTTAACACTTTTATATTGGTAAGGACAAATTAGTAGAGAATAAAAAGCCACTGATGGAGAAGCGAGAAGGGAAAATTTCTTAAATAATACCTTGTAAGAGGCTTCAAATCTAGTGTAAAAGCAAATCTCAAACGCTTTTTTCATAGTAATAGAAGAGAGAAGCCAGAATAAATGAGAATGGATAGAGGTAGGTGAATTGGTGTGGAGATGGGAGGATATGGACATTTGCTGGCTGTTGTTTTTGTTTTCCTCAGTGAAATCAGAAGCATCTTCATTAGCTGAGAATGAAGTTGGAAAGGAGATGTTGGAAGCTAAAGATAAAGAGAAAGGTACAGAATAGCCATCCATGTGTGTAGAGAGAGAACAGACAAGAGGAAAATAGTTGAATCGATGAGCATCACTACAGTCCCTAGTTCCTAGTGAGAAGCCTTAGCAGGATATACTCATACTTGCCCTTCACGAAAGTGAAAGTTGCTCAGTTGTGTCTGACTCTTTTCGACGCCCATGGACCATGAAATTCTCCAGGCCAGAATACTGGAGTGGGTAGCCCTTCCCTTCCCCAGGGGATCTTCTCATCCCAGGGATTGAACCCAGGTCTCCCGCATTGCAGGTGGATTCTTTACCAGCTGAGCCACAAGGGAAGCCCAAGTATACTGGAGTGGGTAGCCTATCCCCTCTCTAGCAGATCTTCCTGACCTAGGAATCGAACTGGGGTTTCCTGCATTGCAGGTGGATTCTTTACCAACTGAGCATGAGGGAAGCCCTGCCCTTCATAAGTCAGTCATAATAAATAAATGCTGATAACTCTTGCCCTTAGGCATCAGAAACCACTATGATCAGTAAGTCCCCTGTCTCATCCCAGGAAGATCCAGTACACAGTTAAGTAAACTGCATCCAGCCCACCAATTAAGCCCTGGAACTTTTGCCCAAATGTTCTGGGGGTTCATATCTCTGTGCAAATAAATCTTTATTAACAAGTGGCTGTCTGGTTTACATTGTGAAATTTTAATTGTGTTACCAGAGAATGTCTGCTCAATTCATGTTTTTTATTGGTGATGTTCTGTTTTCTTGCTTATAAGACATTTACTTTACTTCCAGATAATTACTGTGGCTTAGATTTTAATGTCTTAATTAACTATCCTTTTTAACTTTATGGCAAGAGCTGCAGCGTAACAATAATTTCTTACAAAGACATGCTTGATGATAAAATATATATATATTATACCTCTTTGACCTGCAGAGAGAGGAGGACAGGGAAGCAGGCAGCATTCAATTAAGTTTGGTCCCACTGAACTAATTTTTTTTTAAAGCCCAAGCACACGGCCCCATTCAGTGTCATGGCGAGACAGCCTCACCACAGCAGCTGTCTTGGCTGGGCAGCTACTTCTCAATCAAAACATTCAAGCTCCAGACACTTTTTAAAACTAGCAGAGCAAGCCAAGAAGAAACATAAAGATGCCTGTTTTTCTCAAACAGTCTTTATTCAGTTAGGACTCTGATATTTTTATTTGTTGTGATAATTTAATTAGCCAACGAACAGAGACTTCTTGGTACCTCCTCTGTGTCCATGTTGTTTTATGTATTAGTCAAGATAGACTTGGCTCTGCTGTGGTCATAAATACCCCCCACCCAATCTCAGTGGTTATTTTAGTTAATTTCAATATGTAGAACCCTATGTAGATTGAGTCAAGCTCCTTCATCTTGTATTTAACTTAGTCTGTGGGCCCCTAAGGTTGGTGTGGCATTGACCCTAAATACCAGGGAAGCTGAGAATTTGGGGGAGCACATGAATGATTGGGGAGCCTCAGTGGTCTTTGCTGAATTTTTCCAGGTGCTGAAAAAGAGCATGAGGAAAACAAAGATCAAGTCCTTGCCCCTGAGAAGATTTTAACTGTCAGGGTGTTGAAAGGGAAAGCAGCTGACATTCTCCAAGTAGTCTTTCATATCAGATCATTTGCTCGAAATTTTAAAATACTTGAGTTCATTTTTATATTAATGGACTTGTCATTTACTCACTAATTATTGAGCAACTACCAAGAACTGAGATGTCCATAGGATTTCAGAGATGTCTCAGACTCCATACCACCATTCAGTGAGGAAAGATGGAGGTAAGCAAAATGCCCAGCCAGTATAATATAATGCAGTAAGTACTACAGTGGAGATATATGAGTTTCCTAGGGCTATTATAACAAAGCTGGGTGGCTTTAAAAACAAATATATTCTCTCACAGTTCTAGAGGCCAGAAGTCTGAGATTAGGATGTCGTCAGAGCTATATTCCCTCTGATGTTCTGATAGAATCCTTCCTTCCTTCTTCCTAGGTTCTAATGGTTGCCATCAGTCCTTGGCATTCCTTGGCCTGCAGATGAATCACTCCAATCCCTGCCTCTGTCATCACATAACAGTCTTCCTGTGTGTCCATGTCTTCATATAGAATATTTCTCTTCTTATAAAGACACTGACCATGGGTTGTGTTAGAATAGGGCCCATCCTAATACTCTTCTCTGGTTCAGATGGTAAAGAATCTGCCTGCAATGCAAGAGATGCAGGTTCCATCCCTGGGTTGGGAAGATCTTCTGGAGAAGGGAATAGCAACCCACTCCAGTATTCTTGCCTGGAGAATTCCATGGACAGAGGAGCCTGGCAGGCTGTAGTCCATGGGTTTGCAAAGAGTCGGACATGACTGAGCAGCTAACACTTTCACTTTTTTCTAATGATCTCCTATTAATTTGGTAAATTCTATGATGACACTATTTCCTGATAAGATTATGTTACAGGCACTAAAATTTAACACTTTGTATCTTTTTGGTGGGGAGAGAATATAATTCAATCTGCAACAAGAGGTAAGCCCAGAATGTTAGAAAAATACAAAGGAGTAACACCTGGGTCAGAGAAATTTCCTAGAAAAGTTAATGTTTAAGTCCTCTAAAACCAGCAATAGTCAGTCAGGCAAAAATATGAAAGAAAATTATTTTAGGCAGAAGAAACAGCATGATCCTAGGTCCAGCAGCAGTCAAGAGTCTGATATACTGTACAAGCTGGTCTGGCTGGAGATGAAATTCAAAATGGGAAAGAAGAAATAGATGGGGCTGGAGGGTTGGAAAGAAGCTTGGTCATGAAAGAGCTTTGAACGGATTGGAATCTTATCCTGAGAGCCAGAAGGTTTAAGCAGAGAATTGATAGTATGATGGACAGCAACCGTAGAGAATTTAAGAATGATCATCCTGGTTGTAGAATGGAGCAAAATTGAAAGAGGAAAGGGTGGAGTTATTAATTTATTAAGATGACTTAGCTAAGAAGGAGTTGGAAGCCCTAAGAATGACAGCAGGGGTGGTGGTGAGAGAAGTGGGTGGGTTTCGGTGACGTTTAGGAAGGAATATTATTCTTTATAATTGTCACTATGTGAGGGAGCGATGAGGATAAAAGACGACCCCGGTTTTGGCTAGACGTGGCCTGTAATTCAGTGAGACAGGATAGAGGAAGAGGAGCAGAGGATGGAGAGTGGGGAGCTGCTGGGCTGGGGGTACCCATAAGGTGTATCACAGAGAACCCAGGCACTTAGATAGTGATGTCGGTTTCAATCCCTTTGCTCTTGCAACCACAAAGCCACACTAGCAAAATTCTAACTAATGGACAACCTAAATACCAGTATGTTATTCAGTACCAAGTATAACAGGAGTTCACTTCAGAGAAAGCTCTAAGATCCAGGAAGAGAGAACAGTCTTAATGAAGGAGACACACTCTCACACTTGGTCTTTGAATAACAGAACTTAGCAAATCAAAGAGAGGTTGGGAAGGCATACCAGCTGGAGAAAAGTTGAAGAGGAAGAAGGGGCCTGACTTCCTGGGATGGATAGTCCAATTTGAGAAAAAGTATGAGGAAGATTGTTTGGGGCAAATAAAGACGGATGAGGAGGCCTCAGCTTCCAAATAGCAAGCTCTGTGTATTTGCATCTCTCCCAAATGTTACTGCCTCTCTCTCTGAAGAGCACTTCCTGCTCTCCCTAGGAATAAGGAGAACGGTCATACCACAATACTTAATGACTGAATGAATGATTCAATGACTGCTTTAGCCTGGGATCATCAAATCATTTAAGTTTCCTTTTGGTCCTTGAGTCAGCATCTTTATTTATAATTTTTATTTTACTAACTTTTCCCAGTAAAGAGATAAGGCTACTTGTTAAGGAAAGAAAGAGTTATTTTACCTTTTTAGTACTGGGAATTTATTTTAATCTCAGAGGAGGTACTATAGAAAGAACCTTAGGCCAGAAAAGTCTCGACAGTTTACTTTTTAGCCACTAATGAGCTGTATGACCTTGGTTACTAGGCCTCTCTAGGCTCCGGTTTCTTTATTTGTAAAATAAAACACTAGACCAGGCCATCTCTAAGACCTTTTCAAGCTCTATTATTTTATGATTCCTTCTTCTATTTTATGAGCTGTGCTTGATTTATTAAGTCTCCCCAAAACACTCAGCTCCAGCTATGCAAGGTCATTATAAACAGCTGAATGTTGACTATTTTTACAATATCAAAATAACCTGATTATTAAAAAAAAAAAGAAAAAAAAACCTGATTCTTTATATTCACTTAACCAAATATTCAAGTATTTTTACAGCCAGTCTGTTCTATTCATTTCCTGAATGTTTAGCGGCCAATTCTGTTCAACTTTCATATAAGTCCTACCCCATCAGACTTGTCCAAGGGTGGGTTCCTAGTTCAGTTATCTTTCATAGTACCTGAAGAGGGCTGTTTAACCAGGTACTTGAGAGCAGGGACTCTTCGACTGTCATGTCGAGAAGAATCAACCTGGGTGAACTTGTGAAAATGCAGATTCCTGATCCTCAGGGAGTCTGATTCTGAAGGCTGGAGATGGCACCTAAGTCTGCATTTTAACAAGCTCAGGAGGAGTTCTTTGGCGATTATATAAGCAGAGGTGAGGAGGAGGTTATGTTGAGAAACATTGTCAACCCCCAGCTGAATCATGTATCAGTTTTAAACCAGAACTTAACTGTGGGTATGTATGTGCACAGTTGTTGGGACTGTAGGTGGGACTGATGTGGCTCTGAAATCAGCAAATCACTCTGAGAACAGGTTGGGGAAGCACAGAGCTCTGAGTGGCTACCAGTGTCTGCCTCATTCTGGCTCTATTGTGCTGCTCTGCCTGCTTCACTTGTCGGCTTCTTATCTGGGATCATCAACTTGCCCTGATGCTGCTGCACCAACTGAGAAAAAGTCTGCTTCTCTCTGGAGCATCCAGAACTTCTGGTCCAGGTTCTGTGTCTCAGATGAGATGCCCATCAATTTCCCAGCTGCTTGCTCTCTGCCCCCATCACAGTGGCTCTGCTCTCAACTTAGCCTATATAGTGATGCAGCTGAGCTCAGGGATGGGAGGACTCAAGTGAGCAACTCTGAGATGACTCTCTTTTGAGACTCTTTGAGAGAGTTTAGGGCTACTGAGCAGGGAGAGATTTTAATCAAGATTCCCAGTGTTATATGAGAACATTCTCTTTGGAGCGGAGAACAGTCTGGAAAAACATTTTACCATTTTCAGACAGGCTCAGCTGGATATTTGCCTTTTGACTCTTTCAATTTATAATAAGTGGGCCTCTGTTTATAGAAGTTTTACAATTTTCAATAATAAATTTACAAACAGTGAAATTCTGTTTATTTGAACACATTTGGAACCAAATTGACCAATCTGTTTGCTAATATATAGTCACATAACCACAGTACAAATTGGAGTCATAAATCAGTGTATCCTCCCCTGTATTCACCATCCTACTTGAAGTGGAAGTGAAAGTGAAAGCTGCTCACTTATGTCCAACTCTTTGGGACTCCATGGACTGTATAGTCCCTGGAATTCTCCAGGCCAGAATACTGGAGTGGGTAGCCTTTCCCTTCTCCGGGGGATCTTCCCAACACAGGGATTGAACCCAGGTCTCCCGCATTGCGGGCAGATTCTTTACCAGTTCAGCCACAAGGGAAGCCCAAGAATACTGGAGTGGGTAGCCTATCGCTTCACCAGGAGATCTTCCTGACTCAGGAATCAAACCAGAGTCTCCTGCATTGCAGGCAGATTCTTTACGAACTGAGCTATGAGGGAAGCCCTTAGAACAGCCTAAGTCAGGTATCCTTAACCTTTACTCATCACACTCCTAGGAGGGGTCAGGTCCACTTCTAAAATTCAGATTACTAGTTCTCACTTCATATATTCTGATTCACTGGGTTTGGGTTGTGGTTCAAGCAACTGAAACTTTAAACAAATACCCCCAATGATGGTGATGATGATGCTGATGACCACACTTAGGAAATATTACCCAGGACCCTAACCTTTCAGGTTTGCAAGTTCTATGGACATGCCACATACTTCCATTTATTAAGGTCTTTATTCAGTTTGCCTCTGTTAAAATGCTCTTTTCATTCTGGTTTAGCCAGGAAATTTTCAATTCACCTTCTGAAGCCCTGCAAAGATGTCATTTCTCCTATAGCTTTCTCTGAAACTCTCATCTTTTCTACTACCATTCTCTGCTGCCTCACCTGTACTCCTGTTGCACTTTCTAAATAACTTAGCACAGTGTTCTACTGGTAGTTCTTCACATGCCTACCTTTCTAATGTGTGAGCTATTAGAATGCAGGGCCCAGTCATCTTTGTTTCCTCAGTGCCCAGCATTGTATCGGATATGTGTTGCTGCTGTTGCTGCTAAGTCGCTTCAGTCATGTCTGACTCTGTGCGACCCCATAGATGGCAGCCCATCAGGCTCCCCCATCCCTTGGATTCTCCAGGCAAGAACACTGGACTGGGTTGCCATTTCCTTCTCCAATGCATGAAAGTGAAAAGTGAAAGTGACGTCACTCAGTCGTATCCGACTCTTTGCGACCCCATGGACTGCAGCCCACCAGGCTCCTCTGTCCATGGGATTTTCCAGGCAAGAGTACTGGAGTGAGGTGCCATTGCCTTCTCTGTCGGATGTGTATTAGGTACTGTAAAATGCATTGACTCTAGTAAACTGATATAGACACAGCCACAGGTGTATGATATACCTGCACAAACTGATAAACAAGTCAGTGGGTTTTTTTCCATGTATCATAAAGTTAGACCTTTTGAGATTTCTTAGCAACAAAATGGCACAACAGGAAATGAAATCTTAAAAGTAATCAGGAGGCCCTATCGTTGTGTAGATTATTTTCTCCTCTTTTGTTGCATTATCAAAATGAGTTATAAAATCAATATTTTCTCTATTGTATATGCTGCCTTATGAGGGAGCAATTGTTTCTGGGGATGCACAATAAAGGAAACATGAGGCAGAGGAGGGGGATTTTAGTGACACGACCTGAGAACTGATTTCCTCACCAAGACAGCTTCTTTTTATCTTCAGCAAGGAGGCCATTTTCTGCCTTGTCTTTGTCTGTTGTGAGCTTTCTTGGAAGCAGCGGCTCCATGGGAACAGGCATTGCTGCCACATGTCAGGCATTTAGGCATCTATTAAAGGGAGATGAAAAGAATATTAGATGTGGCAGGGCAGAGCAGAAGTAATGGACAAGAGTGCAGAGGACAGGATTTTGATCGGGAATAGATAACTTACTAGTGGGAGTAATACATGGCTGGAGGGGTTGCAGTGGCATCTATTATCAGTTCTCTTAAGATTCAATTATCAAAGGACCTGCTGCTGTCCCTCCTTTACTCCAGTCAGCTGCAAAGATCTCAGTGCGAGGCACGCCAAGCAGAGAGCTTTCCGAACCTGAGAGTGACACAGCATTTGGAAAATTTCAGGTTAATTCTGTAGTCTTCTTCCCTCTTGTATCCCCCTAAAAGTCTGAAACTCAGCTTGATTTTTAGCCCAGAATATCTGACTCTCTCCTCCAGCAAGTGTTTTTATAAGATATTTGCATCTATTACATCCCTCTTCACAACCATGCTTAAAGGAGCCGGTCACGATAAGAAGTCTGTTCTGCAGGTGAAGAATCCAAGATACAGTAATTTTCCCAAGGTCCCTCAATGACGACAGAACTAGACTGAGGGAAATCTCCCTCTTCTAGCCATGTTTAGAAGGCACAGGCTTGATATGTGCAGAGGTGGAGGTCTATTATTTTCTCTTCCCAGAGGGAAAGCATGAAAGAATAAGAGTAAGAAACTAAATATCTGCTCAGCCATTTCAAAGATTATGGCCTGATACTCACTAGGCTGTTGACGGCAGATCTGTGAACTCTGAAGTCAGGAAAGGGGGCTTTAATCAGAAAGTAATGACAAACCCAGTCTGGGAAGAATCAATAGATTATTACGTGAGTCATTGAGCTTTGTCATGAGCACCAGACTTTCACAGCAAGCACCTCATTGCGACCGTACAGCATTATAAACAGGGCTTCTTGTCCTCCAGATCATAGGAATTAAAGCTATTACCATGTTAGGCAGAAATTGTTTTTAAAAGAATTTATCACCTGTCTCCAGCTATTGCATGCAAAGAACAAAGGCAGGCATTCTCTTCCACAACTCTGAGTGCGGAGTGTCCAGCACCAATTAACATTTCTCCAAACTTCTGGTTCAGTTCAGTTCAGTCACTCGGTCTTGTCTGACTCTTTGCAACCCCATGAATCGTGGCACGCCAGGCCTTCCTGTCCATTACAAACTCCCGGAGTTCATCCAAACTCATGTGCATCGAGTCAGTGATGCTATCTAGCCATCTCATCCTCTTTCATCCCCTTCTTATCCTGCCCCCAGTCTCTCCCAGCAGCTGGGTCTTTTCCAATGAGTCAACTCTTCACATGAGGTGGCCAAAGTACTGGAGTTTCAGCCTCAGCATCAGTCCTTCCAATGAACACCCAGGACTGGCCTCCTTTAGGATGGACTGGTTGGATCTCCTTGCAGTCCAAGGGACTCTCAAGAGTCTTCTCCAATACCACAGTTCAAAAGCATCAATTCTTCGGTGCTCAGCTTTCTTCACAGTCCGACTGTCACATCTACACATGACCACTGGAAAAACTATAGCCTTGACTAGATGGACCTTTGTTGGCAAAGTAATCTCTCTGCTTTTGAATATGCTGTCTAGGTTGGTCAAAACTTTTCTTCCAAGGAGTAAGTGTCTTTTAATTTCATGGCTGCAATCACCATCTGCAGTGATTTTGGAGCCCTAAAAAGAAAGTCTGACACTGTTTCCACTGTTGCCCCATCTATTTGCCATGAAGTGATGGGACCAGATGCCATGATCTTCATTTTCTGAATGTTGAGCTTTAAGCCAACTTTTTCACTCTCCTCTTTCCCTTTCATCAAGAGGCTTTTAGTTCTTCTTCATTTTCTGCCATAAGGGTGGTGTCATCTGCATATCTGAGATTATTGATATTTCTCCCGGCAGTCGTGATTCCAGCTTGTGCTTCTTCCAGCCCAGCGTTTCTCATGATGTACTCTGCGTATAAGTTAAATAAGCAGGGTGACAATAGATAGCCTTGACATACTTCTTTTCCTATTTGGAACCAATCTGTTCCATGTCCAATTCTAACTGTTGCTTCCTGACCTGCATCCAGGTTTCTCAAGCGGCAGGTCAGGTGGTCTGGTATTCCCATCTCTTTCAGAATTTTCCACAGTTTATTGTGATCCACACAGTCAAAGGCTTTGGCATAGTCAATAAAGCAGAAATAGATGTTTTTCTGGAACTCTCTTGCTTTTTTGATGATCCAGTGGCTGTTGACAATTTGATCTGTGGTTCCTCTGCCTTTTCTAAGACCAGCTTGAACATCTGGAAGTTCACAGTTCACATATTGCTGGAGCCTGGCTTGGAGAATTTTGAGCATTACTTTACTAGCATGTGAGGTGAGTGTAATTGTACGGTAGTTTGAGCATACCTTGGCATTGCCTTTCTTTGGGATTGGAATGAAAACTGACTTTTTGCAGTCCTGTGGCCACTGAGTTTTCCAAATTTCCTGGCATATTGAGTGCAGCACTTTCACTTCTGGTAGGAACTGGTATTAGACCGCTAACCTCTGAGCCATTTGGGGATTACATGGTGGTAGGTAGAGAATGATACTTTGTAAAAATATCAGTAAAGATTTATAAGAGCCTAGCTTGCATCAGATAGTAGTATTTATTTTGATGGAACTGAATGGGTACATAGGAGTAGCAGACTAATGATTATCTACCTAGACTTTAGCAAAGCACGACATTGTTTGGGGATGAAGATGACGTAGATAAGTGGAAATGTGGTTGAAAGTGACTTGTTAACTAAGTGATTTCTAAAAAGACCTAGATTACCAACAGTGCTGCTGCCTATTACCTTTCTCCTCATATCAGATAATTCACTCACATCAAGTGTACAAATTCAGTGATTTCTTAGTACATTTCTCAAGTTGAACAACAATCACCATAAATCAATTTTAGAGCATCTCTATCACCCCAGTAAATTGCTCACACCAGTTTATGGATTAATTCCCCTTCACCATTCCCCATTCCCATCCCACCCCAGGCAATTACTAAACCTACTTCCTATCTCTATAGATTTGCCTTTTCTGGACATTTCATATAAATGGGATCATGCAGTATGTGGTCTCTTGTGTCTGATGTCTTTTACCTAGCATAATGTCTTTGAAGTTCCTTAACATTATGGGATATATCATCAGTCTGTTTCTTATTATTTCTCAATAGTATTCCATTGTGAGGCTTCCCAGGTGGCTCAGTGATAAAGAATCTGCCTGCCAATATAGAATATGTAGGAGACTCTGGTTCAATCTGTAGGTCAGGAAGATCCCCTGGAATAGGAGATGGTAACCCACTCCAGTATTCTTGCTTGGGAAATCCCATGGACAGAGGACCCTGGTGGGCTACAGTCCATGAGGTTGCAAAGAGTCAGACATAACAGCACATATGCATGTGAGGATATATATATATATATATATACCATATATATATATATATAATACAAATATAACTGTATAGTTAGCCAAAAGTTCATTCAGATTTTTCCACAAGATGTTACCAGAAGAACAATATTTTGTTCATCTACTCATCAGTTGATGGATCTGCATGTTGTTTCCAATTTGGAGCTCTTAACGAGTAATGTTAAAAAACTACCATGTAAGTCTTTGTGTGGATTTATGTTTTCATTTCTCTTGAGTATATAATTAGGAGTGAAATTGTTTTTCTTGAGATTATCATCGTCTCCTTTACCATGGAATTCCTTTAACATGATGGGTCACTCTATGTGCCATCTGACTCCTCCTTTTGAAAGTCAAAGTGTAAAAGAAGGGTGGATCAGGTAGCCAAGAGATATTTGGGGGCAGAATTCCCCTAAGGTGCTAGAAAAAAATTTTCCCTGAGGGAAAGAACAGCCAGAAACGGATAAAACATTTTATCATAAAATTGTCTCATAAAATACTAAAGCAGTTATGTTGTATTATGGCAACATTTGTTGTTCCCCATGTCCTCTGATTTGTTTTTGTAGTCCACACTGGGATCACTCATTTACCTTTAACAAAAGGTTCCCAACATTAAGGCATAAAATACAAACTCCTTAGCTTGCTTTTAAAGGTCCTAAGATGTAATTTCAATACCCAACTCAGTCAGGACCTAGTCAGAAAACAGTCCTTGCCAGGTAGTTCAAAAGAGGAAAATTTATATAGGAAATTTTTACACAGGTGTTGAAAGAACTAAAAGGCCACATTAGCACACAGATATCAATAGAAGCTGCCACATCCCTAGGGCTGGAGGGACAGTGGAAAGAAAGGTGGTATTGGAGTCAGGGGGTACCTGTGCATCCTTGTCCCCAGTAAGGCAGTGCTGGACTGGTGGTACTTGGATTAGGAGCCACCACTTTTAGCTTTATTTTTCCCCAGAATTAAAAATCATTATCAACACGAGGGAATTAATTCATAGATTTTGGGGCAAAGCAGAAGGCTTTTCTTTGTGAAAATGAATGTTTCTTTAAGATAGCAAGTACCTCAATAAAATGTGATAGCTTGATGCTTTATCATTAAATGATAACATTGGTTAATTTATAATAATTTCCATAGATTTGCTTTCTCTGCTTTGAAACAACAGACTGTTCTACTAGCTGAAAAGTCAAATGAGGAGACATTCATATCATTCCTTTCAGTCCCTTTGTGTCTTTACTTTCATGCCTCTCCTTTCTTTTTAGCAACTGGACAGATTAATTTTACACACTGTTACCATGTTTCCCAACCCAGATATCAGAACAGCAATCTAACAGAAACTAGTGTGCTCAGGATGGAGACAATGGGAAAGAATGTTGAAAATCAGAACTACCCTGGAAGATGCAAAACATACACTTTCCTGTATCTGGAATCCTATGATTTTCTTATCTTCAATTAGCTCTCTCAGCTGTTCCAAGCTGCCTCCCCTGCCACCCCACCCCACCCACCCCCAGCACACCACAAGTTAGGTGTAGCTTAATTAATTTAAATACAATATTGAGGATTGCTCTGTAACTACTACCATCCAGTTTACTAACATGGTTCCAATACAAATTGCTCTGATGATGTAAGCTTTGGAATTATAGGATTTTCTATAAATTATTTTCTAAAGTATTTATAAATCTGGTCAGATTTAAAGGATTTTCCTTTTTCCATTCCCTTACCTCCCATTACTTTATCCTCCTGCACACTCTGTAAACATCTAGAAAGTGTGTTAGGCCCTAAGGACAAAGATAAATAGAGCTCAGTGTATCCCATGAGCTAGAGGAAGAGAGACAGTAAAACACATAAATGATTATGAGTCCTAAGAATTACAGTAATATGAACAATATTAGTCATGGCGACCCACAGGATGAAAAATTGCCTGAGGAAGGATAATACTGCAGGAATGTCTCTACAAGGAAGTGACATCAGAATGGAATCTTCAAAGTTAAGTAGGAGTTTGCTAAACAGATGAGACAGTGCAGAGGGAAACATAATGGCTAGACCAGAAGCTGAAATTCGTTCAGAACCACAGAGAGGACAGCATGAAATTGCACAGATGGACCCAGAGGAGAACCAAGCCTGCTTGTGAGGAACATTCTGTAGAGTTAGGAGCCACTGAGGCATCTTCTGTAGCAGAATTGCAGAGGACTTCTGGTGTCCATCCAGCACTACCCCACTCCTGGGAACTACTTTCACAAGTCCTCAGAATGAGAGCAGCCATCATCTCCCAAGATTTCATGACCCTGCCTCCTTGGCCCAAGTGATTGTTCTAGAGGTGGAGAACTGACCAGCAGTACACCAATCACAAGATCTCGGCTCCCCTGCCTGACTGATCGGCTAGGGTCTAGGTGCATTGTAACACAGGCAGGCTCAGGGGAGGGTTTCTTTTCTTGTTCCTGAGAAAGCTTGGAACACAGGGTTGTGCTGCCAGAGGATATTCACCTACCTGGTAGAGAAAGCCATTTCTATCTAAAATAGTGAATATTCAGTTTTGGGCACATACAAAGAAGCAAAAACATGAGCCACTGAGAGAAGGAGAATTGTGACAGCTTGTAATACCCTTCTAGACTGGGAGGCCTCCAAAGCTACCTTGTTTCCCCCTTCCTAAAACTTAGTTCTTTGGGGAGTTTTTTCACTCTGTGTCATCCACTACCCAAACCCCTTCCAAGTCTTATAATTGCTTGAGCTACTTTGAATTCATTTTGACAGGGGCACCCAGATTCACTGACCAGTGTTAAGGTTCTGATTCACCCTCCACCTGAAATGCCTACAGCTCCTCACCCTGCATGGAAAGAGGGGCATTACCCCTAAAGCCCCATATGTCTTAATAAATCCATTTTCAGAAGTTTCATGACAAAAGAATACTTAGCAAAAATGTCATTCTTGGGAAGAGAATCCTAACAACAAAAGCAACAGCTATTGTAAGGATACTTAAGGATCATTTCCTTAAGCTACTAAACCAGTTACAAAAGAAGCAAATAAAAGTACAATTGTAATTCTAAGACAACAAGCAGACAGGGACACAGGGTTAAAAAATTAAAATTAAAATTAAAAATACATTTTGATAGAGGAAAAAATATTCTTGTTTCTCTCAAGAAACACTGATCAATACAGAGATAAGTATTCAGAATATATATTAAGATGTCAAGTCAAAGTGCATTCTTTGCCTATGCTAAAGACCAATTGCGTGAAAAACTGCTCTGGAACTAAACTTGACTTCTGTTCCTTTAAGAAAGAAATAGATGGTCTCTGTCAACGTTAGGGGTCAGGTTGGAAAGGCCTTTGCAAGCCAAGTGCTGAGTTATCCAACTGAGCTGACTGGAGCCTGGCTGTCTCGAGCCCTGGGCAGATAACACACCAGAGCATTGGCCTCAGATTCTCAAGGGCAAACCCCAGAGAGACCACATTCCTGTAACCTGGCCTGAGTGTTCCCACAGCACAGAAGTGAGACTGTCTCTGACTTGCCAAAATCCATCTGAAAAGGCACACCCCACTGGCGGCAGCCTCTTCTCTCAAGAATTCTGGGAGAATATCCAGACAGAAGCGCTTTCTGTGGGGCAAAGAGCCATCGCTTTAGCATCCTGTTTCCTCTCCTGGCAGACAGACATTTTTCTTTTTGTCTGTTGTAGAAACTAGAACTGGATCATGTGCCTAGGATACCTAAAAGATAGAAATCAGTGACTGAGTAAAAACTGCAAAGAAAGTTATTGGAGGGGCAGAGAAAGAGGAAGGAGGGTGAAGGTGACTTTATCTGAAATAGGCAGATCCATAAGTCGGGCTAATGCCTTCAAGGAGCTTCTATGGGGAGGCTGAGATGGATCCAGCTTACTCAAGGGATTTCCATTGGCACAGGAAAGCAGGCCACGTAAAATGCTGGCACTACCTGCCGTGTATAGTGTGAGTCTCCTGTCTTTACCTGAGGATGAAGTGGTTATCTTTTTGCTGACAAGGGAGCACTGAACTACAGGTGAAATGAAAGCCAGTTCTTGCTGGTTGGCTATTTGAAAGCCCTTCCTCCTCAGGCTTGGAACATTCTAGGATCTCTCAGAGATGCCCCAGATCTGACCACTATTAATCCAGCTACAAAGCTTTTATTTATTAAAAATAGTTTTGTTATTGTTTTCCTAGTTTTACCTACTCCTCAGAGGAAAAAAAAGGAGCTATAGAAAAGTAGAGTGTTAAAAGCAAAAATAACCCAAAGCCTATAAACCAAATAAACATTTTGACAAATAACCCTTCCATTCCTTTCTCTTTCCCACCCTTCTCCTTTCTCACATATTTGTTGAACACCTACTATGTGACAGGCACTAGAGAGAATAGTGTCTCGGTCCTCATGCCTTAGAGTCTAATGTTCCTTGAAGATCTCCACCTGTGTGTAAACACACACATAGAGTTATACATATACATATATATATAAATGTGCGTGTGTGTGTGAAAGTGTTAGTTGCTCAGTCGTGTCTGGCTCTTTGCGACCCCATGAACCATAGTCCATCAAGCTCCTCTGTCCATGGAATCTTCCAGTCAAAAATACTGAAGAGAGTTGCCATTTTCTTCTCCAGCACATCTTCCCTACCTCGGGATTGAACCCAGGTCTCCTGCATTACAAGCAGATTCTTTATTGTCTAATCACCAGGGGAGCCCATATGTAATTTTAATAATTACACACAAATTGCTTTAAAATCAGCCTGTAGTCTATTTATTTCTTCATTGAATAATAAGCCTTAAACATTCCATCAATATAGATCACCATCTCCATGGCTCCAAAATGAGATTGCTTAGTAAATGAACGTTTTACATTTTGGTACAAAGTGCCACACTGTTCTCTATAAAAGTGAAAGTGTCAGTCACTCAGTTGTGTCCGACTCTTTGTGACACCACGGATCTTAGCCCACCAGGCTCGTCTGTCAATGGGATTCTCCAGACAAGAATACTGGAGTGGGTTGCAGTTCCCTTCTAAACATCATAAAAAAGAAGCTATGAAAGAAAAGATGGATAAACTTGATTCTGTTCATTTTAGTTGCTCAGTTGTGTCTGACTCTTTGTGACCCCATGAATTGCAGCACACCAGGCCTCCCTGTTCATCACCAACTCCCGGAATTCACTCAGACTCACGTCCATCGAGTCAGTGATGCCATCCAGCCATCTCATCCTCTGTCTTCCCCTTCTCCTCCTGCCCTCAATCCCTCCTAGCATCAAAGTCTTTTCCAATGAGTCAGCTCTTCGCATGAGGTGGGCAGAGTACTGGAGTTTCAGCTTTAGCATCATTCCTTCCAAAGAAATCCCAGAGTTGATCTCCTTCAGGATGGACTGATTGGATCTCCTTGCACTCCAAGGGACTCTCAAGAGTCTTCTCCAACACCACAGTTCAAAAGCATCAATTCTTTGGT
This sequence comes from Nanger dama, assembly GCA_917880005.1. Lineage (NCBI taxonomy): Eukaryota > Metazoa > Chordata > Mammalia > Artiodactyla > Bovidae > Nanger > Nanger dama. The sequence continues at coordinate 31,175,923 of CAKJTW010000028.1, forward strand.
GCTCAGCTTTCTTCACAGTCCAACTGTCACATCCATACATGGCCACTGGAAAACCATAGCCTTGACTAGATGGACCTTAGTTGGCAAAGTAATGTCTCTGCTTTTGAATATGCTATCTAGGTTGGTCATAACTTTTCTTCCAAGGAGCAAGCGTCTGAATTTCATGGCTGCAGTCAACATCTGCAGTGATTTTGGAGCCCTAAAAAGAAAGTCACTGTTGCCCCATCTATTTGCCATGAAGTGATGGGACCAGATGCCATGATCTTCATTTTCTGAATGTTGAGCTTTAAGCCAACTTTTTCACTCTCCTCTTTCCCTTTCATCAAGAGGCTTTTTAGTTCCTCTTCACTTTCTGTCATAAGGGTTGTGTCATCTGCATATCTGAGGTTATTGATAGTTCTCCCAACAGTCTTGATTCCAGCTTGTGTTTCTTCCAGTCTAGCATTTCTCATGATGTACTCTGCATTTAAGTTAAATAAGCAGGGTGACAATATACAGCCTTGACATACTCCTTTTCCTACTTGAAACCAGTCTTGTTCCATGATTACATGGTAAAAAAAAAAAAAAGCAAAAAATGAACGCAAAAAAGCAGTATAAATATGATTGAAGGACTAAGGTAAACTGAGAGTCGGGCACTAAGTTTTCTCAGCGTAGTTGTTGCTTTCTGTAATTGATACAGGATTCTCTATTAAGGCTGTACCAATTATAGCAGGCAACAACTATGTTGAGAAAACTTAGTGCCCCACTCTGTTTAACATTGTCTTTCAATCATATTTATTCTGATTTTTTTGCATTCCTGTTTTGCTTTTCCCCCATGTAATCAAATTTATCCATCTTTTCATTCATAGTTTCTTTTTATGTTTAGAAACGCTTTCCCTATGATCAAATTGTCCTGAAAGATAATTTCTTTTAACATTCTTCTCTTTTTGTGTTTAAACCTTTGATCCATCTGGAATTTAGTATAATGATTTACATAAGGCTACAGATTTACTCTTTCCTAAATATACTTAAGAATTATTTCAAAGGACTTTTTTAATGTATAGGCTGCAAACTTCATGGTGTAATTTTGTTTTTCTTTCGTATGCACACTAATGCTAGAAATGCCATCATTAGAGACTATTTTTTTCAACTGCCATTAGAAAATAAACATCCTATGAAGGAGAAATACCTCAAGGTGTAGCAACCATTTCTTTGATTTAATGTAAACTGAAGCTTTTCTAAGAACAGAACAGAACATATGAGATGGATTTTGTAGTGAGAAAGTGGAAGATATAGCATTTCTTGAAGAAAAGAGACTAAGAAGAAAATTTGGCATTGTTAGAGTGTGGAGCTAGTAGCAGAATATAATAAGTAATGAAGCCAAATGGGATGACAGAAAAGCCAGACACTGGTGGGTCTTACATGCTATTTTCAGAGGCTTAGACTTTTGGGGGTGCTTCCCAGGTGGTGGTTCTTCCAGTTAGGTAAAGAACCTAACTGCCATTATAAGGGGGAAGTAAGAGACATGAGTTCAATCCCTGAGTTGGAAAGATCTCCTGGAGGAGGGCATGGCAACCCACTCCAGTATTTTTGCCTGGAGAATCCCACGGACAGAGGAGCCTGGCAGGCTACAGTCCATGGGGTTGCAAAGAGTCAGAAACAACTGAAGTGACTTTGCACACATGGAGATTATCTTTTAGAGGAGGTAGGGAGTCATGGAAATGGTTAAACGTGGTGGGAATATAACTGATTCTGGTTTGAAGTAGATTATTCAGATGGCTTTATGGATAATTTAGTTGGGAACTAAGAGAAGGGAAACCACTTAGGAAGCCATAGAGGTAAACAAACTGAGAGGTAATTGAGCTCTGAATTAAGATTTTGAAAATTAATTGATAGCAGTGAGCTGAAGAACTTGAGAAATATTTATGTGGTAAAATTAGCATGTGAGGAGAGGGAAAGAGAGAGCCATGGGTGAGACCTAGATTTCTAGTTTGTGGTTGGGATGGTGGCACCAATCTGTGAAACAGAACCTGAAAAATGATTAGTGATTAGTCTTCAGGAAAATGAAGATTAAATGCACACCCGCCAGAATGGCCAAAATGAAGAAAAAAACAATAAACCATACTGACTGTAGATGAGGATGGGAAAACTGGAAGTTTTATATGCTGTTGGTAGTAGTACAAATCAGCATAATCCTTTGGAAAAGTGTTTGGAAAAATCCAAGGTTAGATCAAACTTAACACCTTGAGCCAGAAATCCCACTTCTAGATATATACTTAACCGAATGTATAATAAGTTCACCAAAAATCATGTACCTCAATTTTATAGCTTCACTAGTGATAATAGTCCTAAACCTGAAACAATAAAAGTGTCCAGCAGTAGTAGAATGTGAAAATAAATTGTAGTTTATTAATATAATAGAGTCCAAGTCCCTTGGACAGCAAGGAAATCAAACCAGTAAATCTTATGGGAAATCAACCCTGAATACTCATTGGAAGGACTGATGCTAAAGCTGAAGCTCCAGTATTTTGGTCATCTGATGCAAACAGATGACTCAGTGGAAAAGTTCCTGATGCTGGGAAAGACTGAGGGAAGAAGGAGAAGAGGGTGTCAGAGGATGAGATGGCTGGATGGCATGACTGATGCAATGGACATGAACCTGGGCAAACTTCGGGAGATGGTAAGGGACAGGGAGGCCTGGTGTGCCACAGTCCATGGGGTTGCAAAGAGTCAGGCATGACTGGGCAACTGAACAACAACAGCATGATAGAGTTTCATGTAACTATGAGAATAAACATGCTACAGCTACATACAACAACATGGATGAGTCTCATAAACATACTGTTTAAAGAAGCAAAGCACAAAAGGAATGTACTCTTTGATTTTATTTATATAATGTTGTAAAACAAGCAAAATCAATCTATGGTATAAGAGGTCAGGATAGTGATACTTTTAAAATGGGGAAGATAGTGATTAAAAGGGTTGGGGTGGGGGCTACTGGCTGCTGGTTATCTACTGGCCATTTTAAAAAATTTACTTATTTATCTTATATTTTGGCTGTGATGATTCTTTGTTGCTGCATGAAGGCCTTCTCTAGTTGTAGCAAGTGACAGCTACGCTTTGTTACAGTGCATGGGATTCTCATTGTGATGGCTTCTGTTTTTACAGAGCACAGGCTGTAGGCTCCCAGACTTCAGTAGTTGCAGGGCATAGACTCAGTCGTTGTGGTGCACAGGCCTAACTACTCCGCAGCATGTGGGATCCTCTTGCACCAGGGATATGTCCAGTGTCTCCTGTATTGGAAGGCAGACTCTCAACCATTGAACCCCCAGGGAAGCCCTGGCCTATCTTTAAATTGTTTTTATGTATTTTGGGGTGCACTGGGTCTTTGTTGTTGTGCACAGGCTTTCTCTAGTTGGGGCACACAAGCTTAGTTACCCTGCAGCAGGAGAAAACTTCCAGACCAGGGATTGAACCCATGTCCCCTGCATTGGCAGGCTGACTTGTAACCACTGAACCACCAGGGAAGTTCGTACTGGCCTATTTTCTGTTGTGGGTGCTGCTTACATGGGTGTGTTCACTTTCTGGAAATTCATTGCTCTGTGATCCAAGCTTATGACTTGTGCTCTTTGGGGGATATATTTCAATAAAAAGTTTAATAGATTCTTTTCAGAACTAAAATAGTACTGTCCATTTGTGTGAATGATTAGTTCTGTCTAGGTTATGTTGAATATTGAAGTAGACCATCAGACACATAATGGATCGCTGCGTAGGTGTGTTTGAATCTCTAGGCAGGAAAAACAAACAGCAGGTAAGAGTTTATAGCAACCCTGTGGGAAGAGAGTGTGAATGAGCCAGGAAGTAGGCCTTGGATACCTCTGGAGAATATTAGCATTTAAAGTGTAGGCACAAGAAGAACTCACACAGAGGATAGAAAAGAAAAGAGCGCATGTAGAATCACGAGCAGAAATTGTCCTGCTGGTAGCCAAGGTGATCAAATTCTCCAAAAAGACTGATCAGTGTCATCAAATGAAGGTGTGAGACCCTAAGATTAGGAGTGAGGGTGTCCATCGGAGTTAGTCCCAGCAGGTCATAGCATAACACCTCGGCTACGGTGATTTCTGTGAAACAGTAGGTTTCGTAGGGATAGTGGTAGTGGAGACCAGCTGGTTTGTCTCCAGCATGATCTGTGATGATATTTAAAATTCAGGTTTCTGAGATCCACCCTCCAAGATTTTGGTCCCATGTAGATTTTGCTTGGGGCTCTGATGATTCTAAAAGTCAGTGGTACCTGGACCACACCTTGAGAAACTCTGGGTTAGAAAGAAGAATGTGTCTTCTATGAAACCTAAAGCTTCCTCAAAACTGGACAAGTCAACTGATCTCTCTGAATTTTGGCTTACTCATTTTATTAATATGAGGTTACCAATATCTAATAGGATTGTATTTATGAGAAATTATAAATTAATATTTATAATACATAAATATATCATCATTATGTTGTATACCATAAACTAATATAATGTTATATGTCAATTATATCTCAGTAAAACTGGAAAAAAATGAGTTAATGTAGGTTAAGTGCCTATTATTGTGTTTTTCCCTCCCTCCTCTATTATAAGCCCATGACATTCTCTTTCCTGAAGGGAAATGTAAAAATGAAAACGTCAGTGTATATACACTGCCAGAAAACAGTTTCTAATGGGAATCTGGCCTGAAGATAGTTCTTGATTTCTAACAATTTATAACTGTCAATGCCAGTAATTCTTGAACTAATATTTACTGTATCCTATAAAAGTGTCTGATGAAGGATCTCTGAGATAACCCAGAATAAAGTGCTTTTACTAATAGAAAAAAGAAAGCCTGGTTAGAATAAAGAAATAATCAAATCATGAATTGATAAACTAGATTATCAATAGGACCTTGCAGGCATAAAATGGGCCATCAGTTATTGCTTGACAAGTCTTGAAGGACTGAAGGAAGCCCTAGGCACTGAGAAAGGTAATATGATGCCTTAGGGTGGATATGTCCACTAGATAACCAGTGAATTTAGCTCCCTTGATAAGAAAGATACTACTTAACTACCAGAACTTACTGTGTACCACGAATGGTGTTAGGTACTTTTCCATAAATTTTACAGTTGAGAAAATTGAGGCTCATAAAGTGAATTGCTCAAGGTCATACATGACTCTTTTTAATCTGTTGCCTCTGCAAGGCCTTTAGTAAAGCTTTAGGATCTATTCTATTTGCACACTAAGGAGATGTGGTATAGAGTAGGTTCTGAACTTACCTGACTAAGTACAGTTCTTAACTCAATGTGTCAAGCAGATAGTATTAAAAAATCACTTCTGCGGCATAGGATGCCTTGGTGTTCACCAAACCTGTTTCCTCTTCATTTTGGGACTTCAGCTAGACTACATTCCCAAAACTTGTTTCCAGGAGGTGTGTTCATACAGCTAAATTCTGGCCAAGAAAAAATGGCTGAACCTGATGTTTACCGTCTCCATGCCTAGTCTCAGAACAAGAAGGTGAAATGAAATTAAGTCTCTTAGTCACTGCACAGAGGAGAGTCAACCTACAGGTTAGGAGTAACCATTTTAGTTTTGACCAGAGTAAAACAAAAACAACCTCTGTTTTGTTAAATCACTGAAGCTTATGAGTTTATCTGTTAATGGCCATTAGAATGACCTTGGAAACCTTTTTTCACTGGTGTCACACTAAGTAGTCCTGTGATTGATATCAGCAACTATTAATTAAGATGCCATCTGGCTTAGCTTGACAAGGTTCCTGTCTTACTAACAGTTTTAAAGACAGAAAAAAAAATTTACTGTAAATTGTCTGAAAAAATCCTTAAAAAATAAAATGGAAATTCAGTTGTTACACAGAGTACAATTAAGAGCAAACACACATACTGAGATATAAGATGAGAAAGTGACTAACCACTTCATTGCTGCAAAAAAAAATCTCATGATCAAAATGGAACATAAATTTGATATGAATAAACAATGATGTTGCTTGTTTAGATGTATTTATTGGTAAATAGACAAACAGACACCTAAGGTATGGGAAGAAGAAAGTCATATTGGTAAAGGAATTGGCAGGGGTGGGGCTGAAGGCTTTTTTAAATTTGAAAGTCCACAGTTCTCACCCAAATCTCAAAAGTAGTCATAAGTATCACCAAAAATCAACCTGAAATGCAGTATGATAGCATTAAGTTTTTAGTATAATCAACCATCCTTGGCCTTTAATTGCATGTGAAGAATTGATTGTGGGTAATGTGACCTTGTGTCCTAGTTTGCCCAGAACAGTCCCAGTTTATGACTGCTGTCTAGGCCTAATTATTAATAATGCCCCTTTTTTTGCTTCAGAGTGCCCCAGTTTGAATGATAAATTATAGGATCCCCCTTGTTTGGGGCCAAACTTCAGGAGCTCAGTACAGGCTTTCCTCCTCGCTCCAACAACCAATACTCAAGTAAAGCTACCTATATTAGTAGAGATATTAATGAAAATAAGGTTGATAAACCAGAAAGCATTTTTGTTCTCTTTTAAATTCATACTATTGCTTTAGACTCTGAATGACCTTATTAAACAGCTGCTTCTTGTGTGTTCTGTTTTTTCACATTTCTGTGCTGTGTGCTCAGTTGTGTCTGACTCTTTGCAGTATCATGGACTGTAGCCTGCCAGGCTCCTCTATCCTTGGAATCTTACAGGCAGGAATACTAGAGTGTATTGCCATTTCCTACTCCAGGGGATTTTCCTGACCCAGGGGTAAAACTTGAATTTCTTACATCTCCTGCATTGGCAGGTGGATTTTTACCGCTAGCACCATCTGAGAAGCTTCTTCCATAATATTTAATTATTACCAGAATAAAAAGCAACAAATCAATCCTTTCCAAATGGCCGTCATCATTTTAGGTAGTTGTCCCTCAAATTTTACATAGATTATTCTAAATAACTCCATACCATAGACGCTGAGTTGTATTAGCAGGTATTTTTCAGTGTTATATTAGAGGGCACATAAAGATGTAATTCTGAGTAATGGTTGATACCTTACAGTGCTTTGCTAAGATGATTTGGGGAGAGAGTTCTAAGGAAAAGCATTACAACTTCTTTGAAATACTTCCTATGCTAAAGTTATTGTAGCCAAATCTATGGCTCTAATTCTCAATTTGGGCTTCCCATAGTCCTAGAGAACTCAAAGTGTCATGAAGATGATGTACCATTTTAGAGATTCAATTTTGCTTTATTGTTTGTAATTTTAACTTTTTTATGTTTGAATAAATGTGACTATGGTATTAAATGGAAAGCAAGACATTCATGAACTTTTAAGAAAAAAGGTGAATTCGCAAAGAATCTCTCCCATTTCTGATAGACTGTGTGGTGATTCTCTCTTTGTCTTCTGACTACTAGAGTGGGAAAATTTGTAGAAGCACTGCTCTAAGGTAGAGCATTTTGGTTTCTTTTCATCCAGTCATCTGTTTGTTACCATGGTCCCAAACTCAGTGGGCTAGAATTTAGCCTGGGGTTTAAGTAAACAGGCTCTGGCACTGAATAGACCTAATCACTGTCCTGCCTATGCATTTACTGGCTCTGAAACTTTGCATACATGTGAAATAAGGATAGTAATAGTTAATTCATAGAAGTAGTTTGACTATAAAGCATGTATGTATAGTAAGCCCTCCACAGTTGTTTATTATTATCGTATCTCAAGAGGTCTCTTGGCCCTATTCATGGGAACTCCCTATGATCACATACTCGGTATAACTTTTTTCTAGTAAGCATACAAGGAGATGTGGAGAAACTGAAAGTGATCTTGAAATAAAGCTTGAAACAGCATTTTAAGAGCTGAGAAGCTATAAAGAAAGATAAAAGGAGCTAGGGTGTTTTAGCTTAGAGAGGAAGAAGCCAAAAAATGACAATAGCATTCAAGTGTAAGAATTATTGTGAGGGGGAGGCTGACAGGTTGTTTTCCATCTCTGCAGGGGTTAACAAACATAAATATTACAGAAAAATAACTTGATTTGACACAAATAAGAATGTCTTGTCAAGGAGAGTGACACACTAGAATAGCATGTTAGAGAGAGTGTAGTTATATCAACCTGAGTGCATCTAAAAATACCCTAATTTAGGTGCAAATCTAGTTATGGCTGCCCTGGCTGACCTTTTAAATCTAAGTCCCAAAGATCAGTTTTCAGTCAGTTCAGGGACACAGTCTTTGGGAGATTTTTTGTCAGAATCTATAACATATAAGGCAAAGAGAGATATACTCTTTTGGAGACATATAAAAATTTTGCGTGTTGTGTGTATGTGTTCAGTCATATCCGACTCTTTGCGACCCCTTGGACTGTAGCCCACCAAGGTCCTCTGTCCATGGTATTTTCCAGGCAAGATTACTGGAGTGTGTTGCCATTTCTTACTAAAAAGGATCTTCCTGATGCAGGGATCGAACCCATGTCTCTTGCGTCTCCTACATTGGCAGACTGCTTCTTTACCAGTGTACCTCCTGGGAAACCCTATAAAAATTAATGTGATGTGTAATTGGAATAACAGTTTAAAATTTATAATGATGATAATGATAATGTTAACAAGAGTTAACATTTTTAAAGTACTTACTGTGAGAAAGACTCTGTTCTAAGTATGCTATATGTCTTATCTTTTGCTGGTCAATAATTAATTAATGCATTTAATTCTAGGAACTGTTTGAATCAAGGTACACCCTGAACCTTTTATGTGAAATCTACCCAAGAGTGAATACATGTTGAACAACCCCCACCTAATCAAATTCTACCCATCCTACCATGCCCAGCTTAAAAATTGGTCCTTCTGTATGGGGGCTGCCTGACTTTTCCTAGTCATTTATTTTTCTCTAAACTCATAGTTTTTATCCTCCAGTATGACTATTTATATGAGATTTCATCAGACTGTTTCCTTGAGGTATTTGTGCTGTTGATGTCTGTGGCTATTTAATCCTTATCTCTTTAACTCTTCTTGAACATATGTGATGTCTTCTAAGCATAACTGTAAAAATCTTCAGGGAAACCAATTGTAGTAGTCATATGTTGGTTTTGGCTATTCAGTATCCATTTTTCTACTTTAGAAATAGTAGCTTGTTTTTCTTTTGGGAAATTATCTTTTCTTCTGTTGTAGTCTTGATAGAATGAGCTATCAGAGATTTCTGCAATTCCTTTCCCTGCCGATAAGTAAGTGAGTTGGAATTCTTTCCCTGGGCTTTGAAACTTGAACAGAGTATCACAAACATAGGGGAAAACAATTGGTTTGTTCTAGTGGCAGTGTCCTGGGAAAGCTGTCTTCTGCTAACTTGCCCTCTAGATCTTCCAGATGCTGTTCTAGTCAAGCCTGCTATCCTAGCTTTTGTTTTTAACAATCTGATAGCCTTGCAACATGGGAGTCAACTTTTCTGTTGCTGGCAACATACACATGCTAACTATTAGGGGGCAAGTCCTCTACTTGTTTGTGTGGCCCACTGCACAAATCACAGTGCTTGTCACAGAGATCATTACTGACGTTTTTCAAGAACTTATGTGGAAAAACAAGCACTGATGAAAAGACATAAGATCTAAGAAAGCATTTTTTAAATGGATAAGAGGTATAAAAATTCTACTGGTGAGCCCAGGAATGCTATATTTATGATAAAATTATTCACTAGTGAATTTACATAATCCCAACATCCACCCAAGCTACCTTTGCTTTGCTAATTAAGGGACAAGTGGCATACACTGCAAAGTCCCACAAAGAAGCTCCAACATACTCATTGTCCATTCTTAACTTCTACAACTCCTTGCACTTCCTTACCCAGAAGGGCCCCCTTTCAGTAATGCTTTTAAAAAAAAAAAAAGGTGATCTGAACCAAGATGAATGGCATTTACGGCATCACCCAGGATTTCATCCATTTTAAAATTTTCAGATGGATTTAAGAGTTGTACAAGTGTGTACTACTCAGAGCTGGAAAGAAATGAGGACAGAGCTCAGAGAAGTCAGGTAAGGGTCAGGCATGAGCCTAAAGTGGAGAGCAATACCCACATAAGTTGTACTGGTGCTTGCAGTGTAGCGAGTTCGACCAGATGACTCTAAAGCCTTCTCCAATTTGGACGTTCTTTGTTTCTACTTCTTGCAGTTTTTCATAGCTGTAACTCTGAGAATCAACCCCAGCCCCTTTAAGAGGCATTGGTAAGTGTTGGAAGATGTAAGAATGTTGAAAATGATGTTTCAGCGGTTTGTTTAAAAAAGCTCTACTCATCTACAAATAGAATTTTCATTCAGGAAGCATTCGTTACTAGCCTATTGTTTACAAATAAGTGTGCTAATGTGCTAGGAGGAAGGGCAAGCAGAGATGCAAAGAAAAATAGTTACACTTGCTGCCTTTCAGGAGCTTATAATAATTCACTGAAAATTATCACTGTGCACTTTTTGTACCAAGACCCCTCTTTGTAAACAGTATCCTTCACAGACTGACTAGTGACAAAGAACTCTTCTTGCCTTCAAGGAGCTTTTCTTTCTTTATTCCGTCACTGATTAATTCAACAGTCTACACGACTAGACTCTGTGCTAGGTGTTGTGGATACCATCCTGAGAAAGATTTACGAGGTCTCTCCTTCAGGGAGCTCAAGGGAAACCGGATGACCTGAGTCTCTATTTAGTTTTTATCATGCTAGTTCTGAATCTTCTCCAAGTCTTTTCCTCCTGTAGTCATAGTGCCATTTTGGAAAATCACATCTGACCAGGTCATATGTCCCCTGTTTCAAGCTCTCCAGTGGCTTCCTTTGATGTGTTAAAGTGTTAGTCACTCAGTCGTGTTCAACTCTGTCACCCCGTGGACTGTAGCTCACCAAGCGCCTCTGTACAAGGAATTTCCCAGGCAAGAATACTGGAGTGGGTTGCCATTCCCTTCTCCAGGGGATCTTCCTGACCCAGGATCAAACCCAGGTCTCCAGCATTACTTGCAGATTCTTTACCATCTGAGCCACCAGGGAAGCTCCCCAGGTGTGTAGTTCAGAGTAATGCAAACAAGGTCCCTGCATCATCTGGCTCTTGGCCATTTTCATTTGAAAGGCCTTTAAGAGGCACGATGGCAACTGCTTACAATCTAATTCAGCCTGGGCAGATTATAGTTGTAGGAATGTAGGCTGAAGTGCTATCACCAAACTTACCATAAATGCTCATAAGTATTCAGTGATCATCTTCACCCAAGAAATCCAGCAGGAATATGGTAAAGATCCAGAACTGAAACCCATGGAAAAGTAGATCAAAGGCAGTGCAATAATCTAGGACAAATGATTTGCCTTTTATTGCTCCAAGGTAAGCACTCTCACCTCAGTGAAATAGATATATAGGTGGAAGGAGACTTAAGAAATGAGAAAACATGTTATCCTGAAAGGATAATAGTGACAACAATTTTTATCACCTTCTTAGACCTTTGAAGCACTCTCTGAACAGTTACTTGAGATGTTCTTGGATCCTCTTAGGCTGCTTTTAAAGACTGTGGGCAGGATTTGACTCTTTATCTAAGAGATGTTCTAAACCATAAATGTGCTTCAAAGAGTCTGTGATCTTTGCTGCCATCCATACAACATTCATCAAATTCCCTGAGTAATTCAGTAAAGGTTAAGAACCATAATAAACAAACCAAGGCTATGGACATAATTCCAATCTGAATCCAGTTCTCTTTGTTAATAAGAAGGGAAAACCAGATTATCAAGCTAATATATGAGCAAGTGGTCCCTGAAATTTTTGAGTGTCTGAAGCTCAGTTTTCTTAGCTATAATTGGGACTATTAGTACTTATTTCACAGGGCTGTTGTAAGGATTAAATGAAATAATGTATGTAAAGCACTAAGCACAGTACTTGAAACTTGATAGGCACTCAAATGGTTGTTCACACTGTTACTGTTCCTCTGATTTTCACATAATGTTAGTGCCTGCAACACTGTGAATTTTTTCATTGGGACCCTCCTATGTGCTATTTCTATGCTCCTTTTGTCCTTCATGATATGCAGTCTTTTAGGTCTTCAGAGCCTGTTTAAAACTATAGAATATTCAATCCAGAAAGAATTTGGAGGAAGCTCTTTAATTTAAGGACGAATGTGCTAAGGCCTGAAGTCTTTTCCAAGGTCACATGGCTAATTAGTGGGCAAAACTAGGTCTTGACTCAAGTCTCCTGACTCTAGTCCAGGGGCTCTACTGTTATTATTAGCTGCTGCATTCTTATTATCTGAAATTTGAGGGACACCCTAAATCAATACATTAGTATTTATTTACAGAGCATCTACTTAAGTGAACCTAAAACTGCTAAAAAAAAAAAAAAAAAAAAACTTGGAAAGTATTAAATAAGTATAAGACATGTTCTTTACAATTGAATTATTTTAATTTATTCCTTGAGTGAATCAAATTGCTCCTCTCACTGCAGACATCTTTCCTCATTAATTTTATACTAATTTTGAGTTCTCTTTTTTATGTTTCTATCTTCAACTATGAGAATATGGAAAAGCAGTTATATACATGAATTCTTGCTAAGCAGTTTATAGCTGGTTATTGCTATGCAGAAAACTCTATTATTAGAGTCAGGCACACATTCACACATCATCCAGTTAGATTTCCCAATAATCCTATTTTATAGATGAAATATAAAAGGCATGGAGACATGAAGTAACTTACCCAAGTCCCTCTCAGATGCCAAAGCCCATGTTTATACCACACATTCCTTTGAACTGTTTAACTTCATTTTAATCCCCAGAAGCAAAATAAATAAAAAGGACAATACAGAAGTATGATGCATATAAATTGCTTAATTAGTAGAAATTTATTCCACAAACATTAGTTATTTCCCACGCTACATCTTAAGAGGGTAAAATGAGTATTACAGCAATAGCCACATGTGGCATTTCCTTCATTCTGCCCACACCCCCCACCATGGCAGCTCCTGCCTCGAGGTCTTGCCAAGGGCCCTCACCTATTTCTTCTTTTGCTGTTTCATTCTCTGAATGATCAAGGGTACTGCTCAGGCTCTTGAGTGATACAGGTACTGTATATTAATGCAGAATAAAATAATTGCTATTTATATTTATTGTAGTGTTGGTCATACTTACAGGGCTTCCCTGATGGCTCAGAAGGTAAAGAATCCTCCTGCAGTGTGGGAGACACAGGTTTGACCCCTGGGTTGGAAAGATCCTCTGGAGAAGGAAACGGCAACCCACTCCAGTATTCTTGGCTGGAGAATTCCATGGACAGGGGAGCATGGCCAGCTGCAAAGAGTTGGACATGACTGAGCAACTAACACTCTCACTCTCTGGTCATACTTAGTGTATGTAGTAAATGAAGTTCCTTCACAAGTGATCAAGATTGCTATGCAGAACTGTTATCATTTTGTCTCATTCCTGTCTTTTCCTTCCATATAAAGCTGTCAGGTATTACTCCTTGCTTTCCTACATGAACCAGTCTTTAAGAAAGGTTATTCCCCACCCTTCAGAACATCAAATCCAACCGGAGCAAATTTACTCCCAAGGGACATTTGGCAAAGTATGATGATATTTTTATTGTTACAATTTGGAAGGGATACTGGCATCTAGTGGGTAGAGGTCATGTTACTAAATCTCTTACAATGTACAGGATAGACTTTCAGAACAAAAAATTATCTGGATTAAAAAGTCAGTAGGGCCCAGGTTTAGAAACACTGTTCTAGAATTGTGGGAAAGTGAGTGGGCTCTAAAGGAGGATCCAGAAGCTTTGTCTAAGATCGAAAAATACTATCTGTGTTTGTTCATGGCTATTGGTAAGGTCAGAGGCCAGTTTTATTTTTAAGAACGTCAAGTTGCTTTGTTTCTCTCTCGGTTCCTATTTTGTCACAATGAAATTTGAAATGACAGACTAAAGGGTTTAAAACCACAGAGAAGTTACAGCTCAGGTAGATCTTTATTTAAATGATACTCCCTAGACATGGGAACAAGCCAACCCCAAAAGAGTCATCTCTAATCTCTTTTGTCCCCCCCCGCCCCTTTTATACTTGCTGAATCTTCCTTTTGGTTGTGCCCTGTGCAAAATAGGGCTTGTCCCTGCCACCAATCAAGAAAGGAAAGGCAAATGGGGGATACACTCAAGGCCTATTGACAGTTGCAAGTTATATACCAATGGGTTCTGTTGTCTATGTCTTCCCATAATTCAGTCTATTATAATCAGATGTCTATATGTGTCGAATACTTATGAACCCTTAATGTTCTCCTAGCTGCCTAAGGACGGAGGAGCCTGGTGGGCTGCAGTCCGTGGGGTCACTAAGAGTCAGATACGACTGAGTGACTTCACTTTCACTTTTCACTTTCATGCATTGGAGAAGGAAATGGCAACCCACTCCAGTGTTCTTGCCTGGAGAATCCCAGGGATGGGGGAGCCTGGTGGGCTGCTGTCTACGGGGTCGCACAGAGTTGGACACGACTGAAGCGACTTAGCAGCAGCAGCAGCAGCAGCTCAGGCCACTGTGCCCTTGACTTCTTTAGGTTCTAGAAGTTTTCTCAAGGGGGAAAGTTTAGTTCACACTGACCTGTAATATTAAGCTGGTTACAAAGCCACGTGGCCTTGTGTTCTTGATGTCCTACAAAGGTGTAAATGAAGGTCATTTATCTTTTAATGTTAGTTTAAGCATGAGACCCAGAGTCAGGACCATAGGCCATTTGAGTAGCTGATGCATTCAGTATCACCCTCCATATGGAGCCTGGCCTGTAGCCTCCAGTCTCGAACCTAGAAGAGTTCTTGCCCAGGAGCCCCCTCAGTTCTTCATGCAAATAGACAGTGGTGGACCAGTCCCAAAGACCATCAGATGTTCTCATTCCCAAGTGTGAAGAACATGCAGGATCTCAAACCATTAATTGTCACACTTTCCTATGTGATCCAAAAGAGAGTATGACACCATCTCCAACAGCAAAAGTCCACTTTTCTCTTGTGCTGAACCAGGCTCCCAGATCTCTCCTGGGTTTATCCATGCATTAAACTCTTCCTCTATCTGGACATCAGAAACAAAGATTCTGAATAGTGTGACTAAGAAGTCAGTCTCTCCACACCAAAACATTTTTTAAAGCTATGATTAATTAATCTTTCAGTTGAGTTCAGTTCAGTCGCTCAGTCATGTCCGACTCTTTGTGACCCCCATGAATCATAGCACGCCAGGCCTCCTGTCCATCACCATCTCCCGGAGTTCAGTCTAACTCACATCCATCAAATTGGTGATGCCATCCAGCCATCTCATCCTCTGTCATCCCCTTCTCTTCCTGCCCCCAATCCCTCCCAGCATCAGAGTCTTTTCCAATGAGACAACTCTTACTATGTGTCAGATACTAATGGTACTTTCTTTGCATGTATCATTTAAAACCTCTAAAGAGCATTATAATGAAGATTTGAAAAGGAATGTTTAGAAAGGTTAAATAATTTCCCTCAAGTCATTCAGGTCTTAGGTAATAGAACTGGCAATAAGACCAAGTCTGACCATACGTGACCACAACACTCCTTTCCTGCCTAGTACGTTACATTGCGTTCCTTTAACTGCCTTAGTTTAATACTAATTTCTGAAATGAAAAATAGATAAAAGAACAACACAAGTAAGAGGGATACAACTGCATAATTAGCATGAGTAAAGTGTGCATTATCATTTTTATGTCAAGCCCATTTCTGTGAATATTCCATTATGAGAGCATTTTAGTTGATAAAAATTCAAAGATGCACATTTGCTAGTTGAAGCAAGAAAATGTCAATAATCCCACTTTATTTTATTAATTTAGATATGGTTCAGGCAAGTACAGCTGGTACTGCTATTCTTGGGGCTAGAAGGAATGAGGGGGAGGTGAGAATATTTCCATTAACAGATAGACTCAGTCAGATGAGACTAGAGAAGACTCCACTATTCCAGATCTCTAGTCCTCCCTCATCCTGCTCTGCCCCTAACAAATCATCCACTGCAAACTCTGCCAGAGAGATGAATGCGAGAATGGAATTAATCAAAATGAGATGAGGGCTCAGCAGTCTATCACAGGTGGCAGTTTGATTAATGAAAGCCAGAAAGCAGCAAGTACAATTTGGGAAATCAATGAGACCCAGCCAAAGGCAAAAACAACAGGAAAGCTCTAGCTCACCATACAAAAAATAAAAAACCCTTTGTATTTGTTTAGATCTTTTGACCTAAGGATGTCAAGGCATTTCACAAGCAATTTCTTTTTTTCTTGTCTCTGTTACAGAGAAACCCATACAGACATTAATGCAACTTTCCCTCTGAGCTAAAAAGAAGAAACAGAAGAGAGAAAAACAGAGTCCGGGTTCTCACAGCTTTCCTTGTAATCAATGCCTCCATGAATGGGCAATCAGATCTTTGTGTAGTCACTTTAAGATTTAAGTAGGTATCTTTGGGGAAAGTGAAAGTTGCTCAGTTGTGTCCAACTCTTTTCAACCCAACGGACTATGTCCACGGAATTCTCTAGGCCAAAATACTGGAGTGGGTGGCCTTTCCTTTCTCAAGGGGATCTTCCCAACCGAGGGATCTCAGTTGGTAAAGAATCTGCCTGCAATGCAGGAGACCCCTGTTAGCCTCCTGGGTCAGGAAAGGGGTAGGCTACCCACTCCAATATTCTTAGGCTTCCCTTGTGGCTCAGCTGGTAAAGAATCTTCGGGGGTAACTGCCAAATTCAAAACATTTCTTCTCTAAGTTAAATTATTCCCTTTATTCACAGAAATGTCTCATGACTGCCATGTTTGTTCTGTGTATCTTCCTTTATCCCCACCATGGCCATGATTGATTGGCTCATGGGTAGACACCTGATCCAACTGGGGCCAATCAGATCATTTTTCTAATGATTTGGAATTGATATTACTCAATATGTAAATTATTCAGTATGTAAACCAGGCACTTTGATGTGGGCAACAGCAGAGTCTAAAGAGAGATAAATGAAGCAATTGTTTAAAGAACTGAGTAGATATACCCCCTTGGTTCATGACAGTTGTCCAGTTTCTGATTCTAGCCCCCTGTGAGGCCTAGCCACATGGTCTGCCTATAGATTTAAGTGAAACACTCCTGAATTCTGTAATTAAATCCTCCTCTTCCACTTAAGTGAGCTCAAGTGTATTTCTGCTTCTTGCAACTGACAGTATCATAATAAGTACTTTATTGATTGGTGTGTTGTGTCCACATTCTCCCTGCAATCTCTGCAATGTCTGCCTTGCAATCTCTTAGTTCTTCTCCTATGTCTCCATCTATTTCTCTACCTCCATTAACTGTGCTGCTTTTTCTGCTACCCCCTTAAGTATAGGTATTCCCTAATGCTTTGTGCTCAGCCCATCTCTGACCTTTTCAGAGAAGCTCACCTCCTCCACAGTTTCAGTTAATACCTATGAGCACCTAAATCCCAGATTTATATCTCTAGCACATATCTTGACTGATACTGCCAAGCTACTCAGAAAAGCCTCACAGGCTGCTTAAATTAAAAAAAAAAAAAAATCTGAAATCATTGTCCCATTTCTCATCTCAAAACAAATCTGCTCTTTTCTCCCATATTTTCTATTAAAAAATGGCATTACTCTTTACCAATCACCCAAGCTAGATGGCACAGTTATTTTTAATAGCCCTCTGTCTTACCCCTTGTCATCGTTCAGTCTTCATCTCTCAGTTGGATAATTTATTATAGTTTCCTAAGAACTTTTCCTTCTACAATCTCATATAGTCACCTCTAACCGGTGTCAGTCCATCCTCTATACTCTGCCAGAGTGTACAGCGCTTTCATTTCTGTTTCATTAATGTATATGTCTGTACTTATGCCTACTACCCTGGCACTGATTCCTGTGGTTTTCTAGTAAGTTTTGAAATTGGAACATGTGAAGATCTTTTTTAAAATGTAGATTCTCAGACTTCCCTGGTGGTCTAGTGGTTAAGACCCTGAGCTCCCCAGTGCAAGGGGTGCAGGTTCAATCCCTGATCAGGGAACTAAGATCCTGCATGCCACTAGGCACAGCCCACACCACCCAAACCCCTGCCAAGAACTGGTTAAAAAAATGAAGATTCCTCAATTCCACCTTCAGAGAGTCTGATTCAATCAGTCTGATATAGGCTATGAATGTGATTTTTCACAAGTTCCCTCAAAGTGTCTATTGCAGAGTTCCAAGGATGCTTTAGAGTTATGGTTAAGACTGTGGGTTTTGGAGCCTGATTGAATTCTGGGTGTGCTCTTACTTGCTGGGTGGCACTGGGAAGGATATATGCTTCTCCTTTGGTAAAATAAGGATGATACGGCAAGTACTTTTCATATGAATTAAACTCTAATTCATGTAGACTTGAAGGGTGCCTGGGACTCCATAAATGTTATGTAATTATTTTTACTAATAGAGAGTAGACCATGAGGAAATGCAGAAAGATCAAAGGAAATATGTGCCAATCTGATGACATCAAAAAACTTTCCAGTGATTGGCAGAACTTTAAAAAACTGTTCTTGA
The DNA here is from genome assembly GCA_917880005.1 of Nanger dama. Taxonomy (NCBI): domain Eukaryota; kingdom Metazoa; phylum Chordata; class Mammalia; order Artiodactyla; family Bovidae; genus Nanger; species Nanger dama. Next base: position 31,194,375 of record CAKJTW010000028.1, read on the forward strand.
ATAGCAAGGAAACTGAATGCTAACTGAGTAGGTGATCTGTTTTGTGTGGTAAATATATATGGCCTAAAAGTTGCTGTTTTAGCAATTTTTAAGGGTATAATTCAGTGGCATGAATTACATTTGCAGTGTTGTGTAACCGTCACCTCTATTTTTTTCAGCACGCTAAAGAAACTGTAGCAATTAAAACATAATTCCTGACTCCACTCTCCTCCCAGGTCCTGTTATATTGTTGTTCAGCTGCTAAGTCCTGTCCAACTTTTGCAACCTCATGGACTTCAGCACACTAGGCTTCCTTGTCCTTCACTATCTTCCAGATTTTTCTCAAATTCATGTTCATTGAATCAGAGATGCCATACAACCATCTCATCCTCTGTCGTCCCCTCCTCCTCTTGCCCTCAATCTTTCCCAGCATCAGGGTCTTTTCCAATGAGTCAATTCTTTGTATCAGGTGGCCAAAGTATTGAAGTTTCAGCTTCAGTCCTTCCAATGAATATTCAGGGTTGATTTCCTGGGATTGACTGGTTTGATCTCCTTGCTGTCCAAGGGGCTCTCAAGAGTCTTCTCCAGCCCCACAGTTCGAAAACATCTGTCCTTCGACACTCAGCCTTCTTTATAGTCCATCTCTCACATTCATATGTGATTACTGGAAAAACCATAGCTTTGACTATACAAACCTTTGTCAGCAAAGTGTTGTCTCTGCTTTTTAATCTGTTGTCTAGATTTGTCATAGCTTCTTTTCAGAGGAGCAAGCATCTTTTAATTTCATGGCTGCAGTCACTGTCCACAGTGATTTTGAAACCCAAGAAAATAAAGTCTCACTGTTTCTAATTTTTCCCTATCTATTTGCCATGAAGTGATGAGACTGGATGCCATGATCTTAGATTCTTGAATGTTGAGTTTTAAGCCAGCTTTTTCACTGTCTTCTTTTACCTTCCTTAAGAGGCTCTTTAATTCTTCTTCACTTTTTGCCATAAGGGTGGTCATCTGCATATCTGAGGTTATTGATATTTCCCCTGGCAATCTTGATTACACTTGTGATTCATCTAGCCCGACATAAGTTAAATAAGCAGGGTATAATAATCTACTTGCTGTCTTTATGATTTTGACTGTTCCAGATATTTCACTTCAGTGGAACCATGAAATATGTTTTCTTTTGTATCTGGCTTATTTCACTTAAAGCAAAATTTTGAGGTTTATCCATGTAGCATATATTAGAACTTCATTCCTTTTTATGGCTGAAAAGCATTCCATTGTGTGTGTATATGTATATGTGTATGTGTGTGTGTGTATATATATATATATATATATATATATATATATATATATATGGACTTCCCTGGTGGCTCAGATGGGAAAGTATCTGCTTACAATGTGGGAGACCTGGATTCCATCCCTGGGTTGGGAAGATCTCCTGGAAAAGGAAATGGCAACCCACTCTAGTATTCTTGCCTAGAAAATCCCATGGGTGGAGGAGCCTGGTAGACTACAGTCCATGGGGTCGCAAAGAGTCGAATATGACTGAGCGACTTCACTTTCACTTTCACATATATATACATGCCACATATTGTTTATGCATCCATCTCTTGATGGACTTTGGGATTGTTTTTACATGTTAGCTATTATGAATAATGCTGTGATGAACACTAACGTACAAGTATCTCTATTAGTCTCTATCTTTAGTTCTTTGAGGTATATATCTAAGTGTAGAATTTGAGTAACTGATCTTTTAATAGAAATAAAATGCTGCTTCGGAATAAAGAAAGCCTTTGACTCTCTCTCACACTCCCTGTCTGTATGACATGAGGCTGATGCTGTCAGTCCTCCCTTGACCCCCATGTCGGCAGCTCATTGTAATTGCTGTCTGGACCCTAGAGCTGTGAGTGCCTCTGCAGGAGGGCAGACTGGGAGATGGGGAATTCAGATTATTGCCAGGTGACAGATATCAGTGACAGACTTGAGGGAACTCAAGAGTCTTCCCTGTAAATCTCCTTTGCCTCCTTTCCTTTGATCCCTCTTGCTTTTGACAGGACGCTCTCTGCAGCCCAAGAGACCATGAGGTTATGTAAGGACTTGGTAAGAAGTGAAGAGAGACTTTAACTGTGCACATCTCTTGTCCCTGCCAGCTTCCAAGGCTATCGTTACAGCAGTGGGAAAAGTGAAGGGGACATTGGGATGGGGCCGGCAGGGCAAGGCAGCGGCAGCTTGCTGAGGCATTTACAAGGGGAAGGAGGAAGTTCCTGATCCAGATGTCCTCCCCCACCCACCTCAGCACAGTACTGAAGGCCCGCCTCAGGGACCTTTGCCTCTGGTTTTACTTCCGCCCCACACCTGGAACTGCTCCTCCTGGTGTTGCTCTCATCTCCCTGACTCATAGTGACCTTTCCTCTTAAATGGTAAAGATGAATGCAGATGATAGTGGCACTATTTACCACATCCTGGGATAGACAGATTGTTACTCTAAGCAATACAAAGAGAAATGTAAGTTCTGTACATAAAAGGCATAATATATGTGGTTGTTCATGATTGGAAATCATATTGCATTTTTGGTAGAACAAAATATATTAAAGTGGTAGAGCTAAGCAAAAAATTAACTCATCAGTAATAAGAACATATCTTTCCCAGCTTATGTTGGGTACATAGGCTTGTTAAGGGATAAGGAATTATGTAGAGGACTTGAATAGTTGTGGTAGGTGTGGAGGGGAGTTTGGGCTCCATTAAGAGTTGTTAGAGAATATTTGGGGCTGTGAATAGAAAGATACCTGAAGTGACATACTTGAGAGCTTCTGGGCATCATGCCACCCTATTGTTTATCCACCAACTTAAGGAACAGTGTAAGTTGAGTGGTATCTGTAATTTCCTGTCCTGCGTGTCAACCATCATTGGATGGCAGAAACCCTGAAGTGTAGATAAAAATCTAATGGCTCTTGTAGAAGAAATGGCTTGCTGGCCTTCTTGGCAGCTCATTTACTTCAGTGCTTCTCTTGCACCTTGCTTGTATCAGAGAAGCTCACCTAGAAAGGGTAAGTCAACAGAGACAAGGAGGGGAAATAAAAACTAAGCAAACAAAAATTTTAAAATGTCCTAAGAAATCATGATTTTATAGAGTACAGAATTTTATTGTCGAGATTATTAAATACTTCCAATGACATTTGGCTCTGCTGCTGCTAAGTCGCTTCAGTCGTGTCCGACTCTATGCAACCCCATAGATGGCAACCCACGAGGCTCCCCGTCCCTGAGATTCTCCAGGCAAGAACACTGGAGTGGGTTGCCATTTCCTTCTCCAGTGCATGAAAGCTAGTATGCATTAAAAAATCCCTCTTAATGTGCTCAACCCAACATTACTAGAACACTATCTATACTAGCACATCTACTTGTTAGGTAGAGCAGATACCTAGTATGTTAGAGCATATTAGGCACCTTCAGACCTGCGGGACTCATCTTTTGGTGTCTTATTTTTTGTCCTTTTATGCAGGTCATGAAGTTCTCATGGCAAGTATACTGTGGTGGTTTGCCATTCCCTCCTCTAGTGGACCATGTTTTGTCAGAACTGTCTGCTATGACCCATCCACTTTGGGTGGCCCTGCACAGCATGGTTCATAGCTTCATTGAGTGACACAAGCCCTTTCGCAGTGACAAGGCAGTGATCCATGAAGGGGCTGGGAAGCTTAGGGAACGAAATATGATCTATGTTGAATTGCATTTTCCCCTGATTCTGAGTAACCAAATCTCCTATCCTTGCTCATAACATTTATTAAAAGTTTTTCTTCATGTGATTCTATGAGGCCTTTTATATGACCTTTCAGATTTCATTTACCATTCAGAGGCACAGTTTAGTGAGACTGAAAAAAACTAGGGTCTAGATTCAAGCCAGTCTGGCCCTGTGTCCAAGATCTATTCCATATCAGCTAACCTGACCTTTGGGCCTCAGTTTTCTCATATATGAAGTGCGATAGTAATAATTCCTAAGTTGTTTTTTAAAAAAACTAAATAGGATAATGAGTATTAGGTTAGTATTAGGTTCCCTATCTCCTTGTTGCTGCCTCCAAGAAAGCTCATCGCCTTCATGCAGTGTGAAGGTGATGAAGTTCCATGTGGTCTCCTATGATGAGGGTCCTCTTACATCTTGCAGAGTTCATGTCACATCCACATTGAATTTCTTACATTGGAACTTCATACTGTTGTTGGGAGGCCTTTGAAAGTTATGTTTTTATGAGGCATATTTAATCATATGAGGAAATGAACAGAACATATTAGTGAATCAAGGAGGTAAACTATACAGTATAAATATAGTTCTCAGAAAATGACATGTCTATACATTTATGTACGTGATGCTTGTTGGTGTCATATTTGCCTTCACCTGGATAGTACGTGGTAGCTGTGAAGCAAGATACCAACTCCTTTTTTTTTTCCTGCTTGTGGTATTTGTAGGTTGAGAAACACAACTGACTCCACGCTGGGGGAGAGACGGGGGAGGAGGTGGCAAGAAATACAGTGGGACAGAGGAGTTAGCTAGGTGCTAAGTAGAGAAGAGTTTTTAAAGCAAAATGTTTTGTGCTCTCTGGGGCCATTTCTACCCTTTTAATTTCATATGCTTGAAATTATTAGTAAAATGGAAATTTCTCATTGTGTGTGGAATGCTACATACAAGAAGAGTGTGAGGAGGCTGCTGACAGGCTCCACCTATGTAGAGAGGATGGTCATATACGTGCATTGGAAAAAGACTGGGAAAAAAAAACACAGAAATGTTAACAGTGATCATCTCTGTGTAGTGATACCTTCTATGGAATTGCACTCCCCAAGTTTTAAAATGCCTCTTGGAGTTAGATTATTTGACAAGCAGAGGTAATGGACCCATCATGATACCAAGAAAAACCAAACCTGTCAGAGGTCAGAGTTCCCATCCCTCCATTTCCCAGGTACTTTGTGCTTTTGGTGGCTCCTCAGTAGAATTGTGTCTAATTTTGAGTGTAAAGTTTTTCAACACCCAGTCTTTCTGATCATACAGCAACATACCACATGAAGAGGATGTCACTTTTCAGAGATACTCACCCAACACCACATGTAATTAGTGGAAGCCTAGAAGCCTTGACTTCATGTTACCTCTAGGCCTCTCCTTCCCTTGTTGCTTTTGATATCAGTATGCATGACCCTTAGGAAAAAACAATGGGTGTGTGTGAGTGAAATGTGCTTGTGTGTTTGTATGTGTATAGAAAGAGGTAAGAGAAGTTACATATTTATGAGTACCAACATGCATACATATATATGTATATTTTGTGCCAGAAATGTCTCAAAACCTCTAAATCTCTATCAGGTTTACCTGTGATGGACCTGGAGCTTAGGAAGCCAGTAAGGAAGATGAGATCAAGAAACAATTTTTAGGACTTAGTCTCTCAGATAAAGGCCTCATACAGCATGCAAACCCTTCAGGGTCCAGGCTTGGAAAGAACGGCTTTCAGGGATTGCCAGCAATTAGTCTCTGTTCGGTTTAGTTATGCCATCAGACACAGCCCTGAGGGGTCTCCAGCAGACATTCAGCCTCATTTTTAGCCATGGATTTAGCCTCGTTCTCTGTAGGGTCAGCCAGTCCCTCACACAAGAATTCTCCAAGTACAAAAGGAAACTGACTGGGTTGGAGAGGCTCAACTGCTTAGTTCAGCCCTCTTTCACTCCTAGGCCAGTACTAAATCCAGTGCTCATCCCTCCTCATTTTGCTTCACTGGCTCCAAACTTCACCTGAGTTTGCATTATGATTGTGTCATAGGACAGTCCTCCAAGAGAAGGTTAAAGTCCTAGAAGGAAAGCTAAGAAGGGCAACCTATCTGCCCTTATAAGATAGGAGCTATCCTATGTTAATAATTAAAGATCGCAAAAGACAGATGTGAGTTTAACACTGAAAAGCCCTTAATTAAAGATCATCTAGATAGGGACTTTCACTTGTCTTGTGGTGCTCAGGGACTCCTTGGCTGCTCACTAGGGATGTGTGAGTTGCCTTGCAAAAAAGACTTAGGCCTCTGGCACTTTTGTGAAATTACAAATTTTTAATAAATTACATATTTGTGCAAGGGCTTTCGTTCTGTTTACAGCCTCATTCTCCTCTTTGATCCCCAAGTTATGCTTTTGTCTTTCTTTCACTGTATTACCAACACTGAAGCTGCATGGCACAGCTCAAGGAGCATAGACTTGAAGCCAAGAAAAACAGACTCCACTTTCCAGGCTGCCATTCATTAGTCTGTGCTACTAATTCCACACTTTGGTTTCCGTGTCTGTAAAATGGTGTGTATGTTTGGGGGAAGGGTATGTGAAGGATTCATTAAGGTCACTGTTTGCGACAGTGACTGCTATATTTTGAGAAATGGCTGCTATGATAATTACTGGTGGCCCAAGTGCCTGAGCTGGATTGCTGTACTTTGCCACCTGGAGGTGGAAAATTAATGCCTAATCTGACACCTCAGAAAAGGAATGACATGAAAAGGAGAAAAATATTACAACATCCACCCATACTCTTATTTTTAGTACTTCATTAACATTGTTATTATTATTTTGGAGTCTCCCAAGCATTTCTGCAGAATTTTCTTTTTAATTCATGGATCATGGGACTCAAACTGATATAATTCTTGCTTCATTATAATTTGCCATATGTGGGCATGTTATCTATATTTAGCCTATGAATATAAAAACTTTACCATGTTGCCAAAGTGCCACATTTTTTTAAAAAAATTGAATCTAGTCAAAAGTGTTTGGTTTGCAGAGGAATTAACAGGCCCAGAAATTTTTAAATACTTGCCAAAATAGATTATACACCAGAATTTGGATTTTCTCATTCCTTAACAGCTATGTAATGGAAAATTTACATAAGAGCCAAAGAGCTTCAATTTTAGTAAGGTACCTAAGAAGCACATTTAATTGTGATGTGAGTTTGCAACAGATGTAAATTTAAATAGAAATGAAGCTGTCCTTCACCCGGATGGTATCAGCAGTCCCACATTCTCCTTTAAAGGTTACCAGGAGAAGCAGCAGCCTGAAGAATTAGGATCCAATGCCCCTTTCTTATGGAGAAGGCAATGGCACCCCCACTCCAGTATTTTTGCCTGGAAAATCCCATGGGCGGAGGAGCCTGGTAGGCTGCAGTCCATGAGGTCACTACTAGTAGGACACGCTCAGTGAAGACACTGAGCGACTTCACTTTCACTTTTCACTTTCATGCATTGGAGAAGGAAATGGCAACCCACTCCAGTGTTCTTGCCTGGAGAATCCCAGGGACGGAGGGAGCCTGGTGGGCCGCCGTCTATGGAGACGCACAGAGTCGGACACGACTGAAGTGACTTAGCAGTAGCAGCAGCAGCAGCAGCAGCCCCCTTCTTAAATCCAAGCCAGGTTTTTCTTTTCAAATTCTGGATTTAAAGGAAAAGAACGAAAGGGAAAGGAAAATGGGGTAGGGAAAAACCCTTTATCGTTATCTGTCTGATTTCCTCAGTCTTTTCCTAAGACTACCCATTGGTTAGTCACTCTTTATGGTACTGCATTTATTTCTCCTATGATGAAAGGTTGGGAAGATCCTACATATTGTAAAGATGATGTCTAACTAGCCACTCTATTGAAAATCTTTTATTTAAAAAAAGGGCTTTCATTTTTATTGTAGTGATTGATTTGAGTGAGGGTTTAAACAATTTATTCTCATCATTGTTATTGTTGGTTGGTTGCTTGCAAGTAATGAACTTATTTTTCTAAAGAATCATCTTGACCAGGTAGCTGTCAAAATGTTTTAGGAATCCAAAGGAAGCTTAGGAAGGATGTGTTCTAAAAATAGCTTCCTACACACTAGAAGATTAACACACAGACGTGTACACACGCACATCCTCTCTCCCTCCCTCTCTCCCTGTCTCTCTTTCCCTCCCACCCTCCCCCTCCATGTCTCTCTCTCTGGCTAATCCAGCAACTTGCTGTCATCAATAAATTATAAACTTACCTCGCAGGACTTGCCTGCTGCATGCTCCCACTGCCATTCTCTTAGTGTGGTGCCTGATGCCCAGCTGCGGCTTGGGATCTCCCAGGCTGGTTAAAGCTCTCAGAGTGACAAGGAACCATGCCATGCTTCCTTGATTGCCTATTTCTAAGGATGAGTTACAATTTGTGACTTGGATTCTGCCTTGTTTCTGAGTCCATTTCCTCTCTGCAACCATTTTCTGGGACCCAGGCCCTTATTTTGGTTCCCTGTGCCACAGTCATCTATAAAGTGTAGCAACTTTCCAGGGTGGAGTCTCACTTTTATTCCTGGCAAAGTCTTGTAAGAACTACATACCTGGGATTTTATTTCAATCCTCCTTTATATCTATCCTGGACCTGTTGCCTGGATTACTACAAATCACCTACTCCTGGACTAACTGTTGATAATTCTGCCTCGCAATTTCTTGAGCATCAGTTATGTACCAGACACCAAACTGGTGATTGCCTTAAGTAGCACACAGTCATGTGATTGACAGTACTGACTCTGCAGGGGAGGTTCAAATTGTAGTTCCATGAATGACTACCTATTTGAGAACAAGACACTTAATACTTTAGTGCCTTAGTTTCCTTATCTATAAGCTTAAGTGGAGTGTATTATTATCCTCAAAATCATAACTAGCTCACGTATTCACAACCACATAAACAGAATTTTAATACTGTTTTCTTTTAGAACCAGTTCTGGGCGTACAGTAAGTGAAGTGAAGTTGCTCAGTCGTGTCTGACTGTGATCCACTGGACTGTAGCCTACTAGGCTCCTCCGTCCATGGAATTTTCCAGGCAAGAGTACTGGAGTGGGTTGCCATTTCCTTCTCCAGGGGATCTTCCCAACCCAGGGATCAAACCCAGGGATCGAATCCAGGTCTCTTGCATTGCAGGCAGACACTTTGCCATCTGAGCCACCTGGGAAGCCCTCAGTAGGTGCTTAACAAATAGTTGCAGAATGAATAGATAATCCATTGTTATATAGCAGACTTCGTTTGCTTCTTGATTTATTGTAATACAAAAAAAAAAAAAAAAATTCCCACGACAGTTAGTCTCAATAAACTAAAGGAGGAGAATAGAAAATCAAAAGCAGATGATCATATCTCAAATTTCAGAATATCTTTTGCTTTCCACAGATTCTCAGTTATAAAAGATGACTGCTAGGGTCATACCCTTAATATACAAGCTCCACATTGTATCTGATTTACTTCTTAAATTTTTAGACTAGATTGGCTTTTAAAGATATTTACAAGCCATGACCCACTCCTACTTTCTCGGTCTCCTGTGTTGATTGTAGGAAGGCAGGGGATAAAGGAAAGAGGGAACAAGGATGAGTCAGGGATTATTGGCTAAAAGGTCAGGCAGAGCCTCACAGTATGGTTTTGAGGGGCATGCTGGATATTGACCTGCCCAGCTTCTATTCTCCCTTCACCTGGTATTAGTACTTCTACTTTCTATTTGGGAACTCCCCTTCCCTTAATTCCCCATGAATTAGGAGAGGCCATCTCCCTTCCAGCTGCAGTGAAAGTCTAAGATCCAGATCCCAGGTCAGCTGGCACATTCTGTTTCCCTAGGCTCAGTGATTAATACAAGCTTAGCCATGTGACTCAAGTCAATCCAGGGAGATACCTGTGCAGGATTTAGGGGTAACTATTGGAAAGAGAGATTCTTTTCTCACTGGGATGTCTTAGAAGTTAGGACTAAATCTTTTGACAACCATTTTGTCAAGGCAAGGAAAGCCTGACTAAAAATGGAGCTAATGGAGGATAAAGCAGAGCCTACCGAGGAAGAATGCAGTGTTCCCATGCAAATTATTCAGGTTTCTGAATCCAGCTTTTCTGGAGAATGTGCCACCTTGAACTTTGAAGTTAAATGAGCCAGTAAATAAATTTCTGCTTTTGCTTAAAGAAGTTTGAGTTGTGTTTCTGTTACTTGAAAACTAAAAATTCTGTGCTAATACAAGGAGTCATCACAGTTTTAAGTTGAATGAACTTAAAATTGAGGTCTTTAGAAATGGTTAGACACAAAGGAATTGGCTTGCATTAACCAAATTTAATGCAAATTGCCAACCTCCATTGGTTCATAGAAAAAATGACAATCCCAGAAACATCTACTTTCTGCTTCATTGACTATGCTAAAGCCTTTGACCGTGTGAATCACAGCAGTTCGGTTCCTGATACTGGATGCTTGGGGCTGGTGCAATGGGATGACCCAGAGGGATGGTATGGGGAGGGAGGTAAGAGGGGGTTCAGGATGGGGAACACATGTATACCTGTGATGGATTCATGTTGATGTATGGCAAAACCAATATACAATATTGTAAAGTAAACTCCAATTAAAATAAATTTATATTAAAAAGAAAAATTCTTGAAGAGATGGGAATACCAGATGACTTGATCTGCCTCCTGAGAAATCTATAAGCAGGTCAAGAAGCAACAGTTAGAACTGGACATGGAACAATGGACAGGTTCCAAACTGGGAAAGGAATATGTCAGGGCTGTATATTGTCACCATGCATATTTAACTTACATGCAGAGTATATCATTCAAAATGCTGGACTAGATGAAGCACAAGCTGGAATCAAGATTGCCAGGAGAAATATCAACAACCTCAGATATGCAGATGACACCACCCTTATGGCAGAAAGCAAAGAGAAACTAAAGAGCCACTTGATGAAAGTGAAAGAGGAGAGTGAAAAACTTGGCTTAAAACTCAACATTCGTAAATGAAGATCATGGCAACCAGTCCTATCACTTCATGTTAAATAGATGGGGAAACAATGGAAACAGTGACAGACTTAATTTGGGGGCTCCAAATCACTGCAGATGGTGACTGCAGCCATGAAATTAAAAGACACTTGCTCTTTGGAAGAAAAGCTATGACCAACCTAGACAGCATGTTAAAAAGCAGAGACATTACTTTGCCAACAAAGGTCTGTCTAGTCAAAGCTATGGTTTTTGCAGTTGTTATGTGTGTATGTGAGAGTTGGACCATAAAGAAAGCTGAGCGCTGAAGAACTGATGCTTTTGAACTATGATGTTGGAGAAGATTGAGAGTCCCTTTACAAAATCAAATCAGTCGATCATAAAGGAAATGAGTCCTGAATATTCATTGGAAGGACTGATGCTGAAGCTGAAACTCCAATACTTTGGCCACCTGATGTGAAGAACTGACTCACTGGAAAAGATCCTGATGCTGGGCAAGATTGAAGGCAGGAAGATAAGGGGATGACAGAGGATGAGATGGTTGGATGGCATCACCGACTTGATGGACATGAGTTTGAGCAAGTTGAGAGTTGGTGATGGACAGGGAAGCCTGGCATGCTGCGGTCCATGGGGTTGCAAAGAGTCAGACACAACTGAGCCACTAAACTGAGCTGAGCTGAAACAAATTTAAAGGAGACTGATGAGTAATACAGCATATAAATTATATGAACCTTTGCAAGTGTCTAAATATTCATAGCTTCTACTTGGTATACTTATTTCCTAAAATTAGGTTACCTGAAAAGTCTAAGTCAGCAAACAAAAGCTTGCCTCAAAATTAGATGAAGTATTAGTCATTCAGTCCTGTCTGACTCTTTGCAACCCCATGGACTAGAGCCTGCTAGGAATTCTCCAGGCAAGACAACTGGAGTGGGTTGCCATTCCCTTCTCCAAGGAATCTTCCTGACCTAAGGATAGAACCCAGGTCTCTCACATTGCAGGCAGATTCTTTACTAACTGAGCCACCAGGGAAGTCCTCAATATTAGGGATTAGAACAAAGAAAGGTGGCTCAGTTCAGTTCAGTCACTCAGTCATGTCCAGCTCTTTGCGACCCCATGGACTCTTTGATGGACAGGCCTCCCTCCCTGTCCATCACCAACTCCCAGAGTTTACTCAAACTCATGTCCATTGAGTCCGTGATACAATCCAACCATCTCATCCTCTGTCATCCCCTTCTCTTCCCATCTTCAATCTTTCCTAGCATCAGGGTCTTTATCAATGAGTCAGTTCTTCACATCAGGTGGCCAAAATATTAGAGTTTCAGCTTCAGCATCAGTCCTTCCAATGAATATTCAGGGCAGATTTCCTTTAGAATTGACTTGGTTTGATTTCCTTGCAGTCCAAGGGACTCTCAAGAGTCTTCTCCAACACCACAGTTCAAAAGCATCAATTCTTTGGCGCTCAGCTTTCTTTACAATCCAACTCTCACATCCACACATGACCACTGGAAAAACCATAGCCTTGACTAGACAGACCTTTGTTGGCAAAGTAATGTCTCTGCTTTTGAATATGCTGTCTAGGTTGGTCATAGCTTTTCTCCCAAGAAGCAAGCATCTTTTAATTTCATGGCTGCAGTCACCATCTGCAGTGATTTTGGAGCTTAAAAAAATTAAGTCTCTTACTGTTTCCATTGTTTCCCCATCTATTTGCCATGAAGTGATGGGACTAGATGCCATGATCTTCTTTATTTGAATATTGAGTTTTGACTCTTACCTTTCTCTAAATATTCAATTAGATTCCATTTTCTAAATTGCAATCATATTCTCTTTCTGCTCACAAATCTATGTTCTGATCACCTTGGTTGATATTACTGTTTTCACATTTTCCAAACACATATTTGCCAGAAGTTTTTTGGTTTGCACTCATAGGTGTCCAATTTCACCCACCAATGGTGATTTTTAGTAGCTTACTTCACAGAGTGGAAGGACACTTCACTATCACCCCAAATACTGCCCAAAGGGGAAAGCTGATTAGGATTTGAGTGATTGTTGTACATTTGGTTGTCAACTTTCCAAATACCTGAGCCTCATTTTTAAAGACTGCGGTAAGATTCATAATGAAATGTATATATCCTAAGCATATAATTCAGTGCATTTTGACAAGTGTGTCCACGCACATAACCAACACCCAAATCATAATATAGAGCATTTTCATATCTCCAGGAAGTTTACAGGGGTTCATGTTAATCTGAAGTTTCACAATGTCCAAGCAATATTAGTTGTATTCTCAGTATTCATTGATTGAAAAAATACATTTTGAGAGAAAATTGTTTGTAATTCAGTCTTGTTTTATATAATTATTTGTTTTAATAATCATAGTTGTTTGGAAATATTTTAATAATAAAAGGCCTATTTGCACATATTTGAGATATTAAATTTTTGGTGTTTTTGACTATACGTTTGTGTCCTCTCAAATTCATATGTTGAAATTCCTAACCCCTCTATGTATGGTATTAGGAGGTGGGACCTTTGAATGGTGTGATTAGTTATGTAATGGGATTAATATCCTTATGGAAAGAAACCCTCGAGAGCTCTGTCTACTCTCCAGCGGACTACAGCCTTGAGGAGCACTCTCAGCAGTTCTCGATTACACTGTTTTCCTCATCTCCTGCCTGCAGAACAATAAGAAATAAACTTCTGCATAAGACACCCAGTCTGCAGTACTTTGTTAGAGCAGCTTGAACTAACTAAGACATTTAGTGACTAGGTATTTCCTACTGTCCATGAGGATTTGAATGCCTTTAGACATAACCTTCCTACAACCTCCCCAGGGGTCTTCATCTTGCAGATTGACAGCTTCTGCTTTAGCTGTTCCAAAATGTGTAGGATCAGGAGCATTTGGTTGGAAGTTGAAAGGCATATGGAAAAATACAAAAAGGTTCCCAGTATCATCATGACCACCAGCATTTCCCAGTGGAATAAAAATCTATTTCTGCTACTTGTTAATTATTAATATGTAATTATTGGCAAGAAATGAACCCTTTTAAAATCTCAGTTATTTTCTTCTGTTGAACTGAGAGTTTTTACGAAGATCAGAAACAATGTGTGAAAATCTTGAAAACGAATTTTCATTCTTTTATTGCTGCTGCTGCTAAGTCACTTCAGTCGTGTCCGACTCTGTGCGACCCCATAGATGGCAGCCCATCAGGCTCCCCCATCCCTGGGATTCTCCAGGCAAGAACACTGGAGTGGGTTGCCATTTCCTTCTCCAATGCATGAAAGTGAAAAGTGAAAGTGAAGTCGCTCAGTCATGCTTGACTCTAGCGACCCCATGGACTACAGCCCACCAGGCTCCTCCGTCCATGGGATTTTCCAGGCAAAAGTACTGGAGTGGTGTGCCATTGCCTTCTCCGTCTTTTATTGCTACTCATTAATAAATACAGTATTTGAAAGGATAGATTTTATTGAAGTATTCCACACATGGTTCTTTTACCTGGCAAGTCACATGCTGACTTACTTGGGTAGAGTCCCTTAGCACAGTGCAAAAAGATTCCTTCTCTTTGAGAAAGGTTAATGGAGCTCAATCCCAATCCCAATCAGCTTGATCACATAAGACTTTCAGAATCTCAGGCAGTGTTATAATTGGTCTCTGTTCCATGGATATGAATCTGAAATTTACAAATTAGGGGGAAACAGACCAAAACATAAGAGATTTACTCAAGTCAACACAAACCACTGTAGTATTATCAGGGTTCAAATTCCATTCTCCCAACTTCCATGCTTTTCAGTGCTACTTGTTAATAAATAAACTATTTGAAGGCATATGTTTCACATTTATCTCTGTATCACCAAACACACCAAAACTTCTAGGACCCTCTTTGGCATGTGGAATCGTGTTCCTAGTTAAAATATATGTGTGTAAAATTGTCTTTCTGACAGTTTCCACTCTTCTGATAGTTTTGTCTCAGAAGTATTTTAATTGCTCAAGAGACTAAAACATTTGTTCTCACTACATCTCTGTAATTCACTTGCGGGATTGAGTTTTTCCAGGGTTGATTGGGCACCTAAGAATCTTAACTGTGCATCCCAACTTCATAAACTCTGCCGTCACCATTCCTACCTGTGAATGAGACTTTTAGAATCACAGCTGTGCTCTACTTCTGATGTCCGGGGCTTTAATAATCACCTTACTCACAACGGAGTCTACAGGGGAAATATTAAACTGAATGATTTCAGAGTAATCAGAGCTGATAGCAGTTGGAGCACATGCCTGGTTCAGTTGCAAACCATACCTTCAGTGGTACCATGGGGAGCAAGAAATTTGGCTTTCTGATCTTCCAATCCACAGAGGTAGAAGTGAGCAGGGGTGTAAACAGAAGCCAACTTTACATTTTCTAATATTTGATTCATTTCTGAAGGTCCCAGGTCTTGAAGAGCAGGCAGTGGAGTTGATAATTAATCTGTGATGGAAATGAACAGTACTGCCAAGTTGGCTCTGTTGTCATGGGATGCTCTGTAGTACTTGTGAAGTCCTGATGGCTCTTAGGTGAGACAAGTATACTTTACATTAACCCTGGAAAGCTGAACAGTATTGCTAGTATCTTGGAAGATATTATGTTGGACAAACTCTACCACCCAAAGTACATTCAGTAGCTGCAATCTCAATGTCACTAACAGTCATTCTGCTTGGAACTGCTTAAGCTGATGAATGATAAAACTTACCAGACCTTTTCATACAGTGTATTTTCACCCGTGCTCTCAAGATGGCTTCAAATTGCATCCATTGACACCTACAAATTGCAGATTTAATTAAGCCCTAGGTAAGAGATTAAATTCTAACTCACATACCTTCTAAGCAAATTCTAGCTAATAAAAATAGCTTACATTTGTTGAGCACCTATTTTCCAGACAATAAAAAAATGTATCTTGTGTATCTCATTATTCATGAGAACTCTACACAGTTGGTTTGATCAGTAGCATAAAGTTGAGGAAACTGAGTCTCAGAGGAGGCTAAGTAAAATTGCACCCAGTTACTAAGCTGGCATATGGTAGGCCAAGGATAGAACCCAGATGTGGCCAGCCCTAAACCCCAACTTCTTTCAACCATGGGAAGTAGCATTTGGGCATCGGTTTTATATTATTCACTCATCTTTCAAAGGCTACCTCAAGTCCCAGTGTTTTCATGGAGCCTTCTTGGAATGTTCCCTGGGGGGGTGGGGAACCCCAGTCCTGGTCAGAGTCAGACAGACTTGGTTTGTGTACCCCAGCTCTGACATTTGTTGACCATTTGGCCTTGGATGATTCATCCATCCTCACTAAACCTTAGTCTACAATGGGGGTAATAATACTACAGCATGAGACTTTTCAGAGAATAAAGAAAGAAAATACATTAGCCACTATCTCCTGAGAAGCATGCTTGTAATGTCTGATACATGATAGTGGCTAATGTGTTTTGAGGACTATCTTTGTGGTAAGAGCTTTCCACTCATTGTTTCACTTAGTTCTCACAATCACCCTATGATGTGGTTACTAACACCATCTGCATTTTGTAGATGAAGCAGTGAAGCTTCATCATTGGACACTGGGCCAATATCACACCACCAGTAAATGGCTAAGCAGTGGGCAGTCTGACTCCAGAACCCATGCTTCTCACTGCTGTGGGGGAGTTCTTGAGACCACAAAAGAGACACAAGATCAATTTAGTTGGTCATGAGCAGCATTTTTAATGAAATATAAGAGAAATATCAGTATGCCCCTCATAGTAAAGGTAAATATTCTGTGAAAATTTTGTTTTGTTGTGTTTTTTTGTTGTGTGTTGTGTGTACTGGGTGTTCTTATAGAATGTATAATTTACTTAAGATTATGAAAATTTTTATATACACTACATTATACTCTCTCTAAATAACACATACTTAGAAATGATCATTCTCTTTCCAAATAATTGGTCACATTGTTTTATAATAATGTTATTATAATTTATTGTTGTTAAATTACAGTATTTATGTTAAATTATGTTAGATAATGTTACTGTTGTCACTGTTGTTTTTAGTTTCACTGGTCACATATAGTTTGATAACTCCATATTGATCCATGCTAATATTCAATGACAGTGACTTTAACTTGAGCTATTTCATTAATTTGTTCACTTATTTAACAACTATTTATTAAGTGCTTACTATATTCCAAGCATTACACTAGGGATAGAGGATTCAATGATGAACAAAAGACACAGTTCTGCCCTTAAAGAGTTTAAAACCCAGCAGGGAGACCAGACATCAAACACACAATAATAAGCAGTAAGTTCTCCATCAGCATATGTGAGTGGTTCTGTAGTATGTTATAACCTGGCTTTTAGGGTAAGAGTAAAAAGACACTACAACCAAGTGCAAAAAGCAAAACAAAGAACACAGTTGAATTAGTTCAGGAGTAACCTACAAAGCTTCTAAAAGTGAGTCACTCAGTTGTGTCTGACTCTTTGCAACCCCATGGATATACAGTCCATGGAATTCTCTAGGCCGGAATACCGGAATGGGTAGCCATTCTATTCTCCAAGGGATCTTCCCAACCCAGAGATCCAACCTAGGTATCCTGCATTGCAGGATTCTTTACCAGCTGAGCCATCAGGGAAGCTCAAGAATACTGGAGTGGGTAGCATATCCCTTTCTCCAGGGGATCTTCAACGCAGGAATCAAACCAGGGTGTTCTGCATTGCAGGAGGATTCTTTACCAGCTGAGCTACAAGGGAAGCCCAAAGTATAAGCTTCTGGCCCATATGGGAATCAAACCCACTTACCTTAGTGTTATTAGTACCACACTCTAACCAACTGAGCTAACCGCCCCAGCTTCTAGGAAGGAGGGAAAAACAAACAAACAAACCTTTAATCTCAAACTTTGTTTACTCCTACACAAAGATCACTGAAAAACAGTTATCTTTCTTGGTTGATGTATTAAGCAGGGTAAGGAAGCACCAAAATAAACCCCAAATAAAAAAGCCCTGTCCAGTTAAGCTAAGGAAGACAGTTTAATCTTTATCAATGTGTTGTGATATTACTGTTCTCTTCTTTTTCCTTATATACAGATATCAACACTTGCTCTCTTCCTAGGATATAATGATGTACAATGAGGGTTTTTCAAGTGCTGGTGAAATTGAAGTATTTTCCTACATAATGTACCGCGAACAGATTTAGAAATGTTGGTTTTAGATGCTATGATGCATATTCAGATTTTCCACACAACGGATTATAAAGTAGCTTGAATAAATTGAAGAGCCAGTGAACTAAAATACCTCCTGTATGTTTCATAAATTGAAATATTGATAAAGTCGAAAATCAGAATAAGGGAAATTTAGGGATTCTCATGTCCCTTATTACAGTCTTATTTCTGTGGGGTCTGATTTCAGACAAAGAGAGTTATAATGGAAAGGAACACAGCAGGGTAAACAAGAATGAAAAAAAAAGTAAGAGAAAAAAAGAATAAAAGCAAAATTGAAGATTCAGCATCAAAATACCTCATCTCCATAAAACAATTCTTATTATAGTCCTCTCTTAGGAGAATCTCCAGCTGAGTTGCTGGGCTGCTCTATCAGAAATTGGCAAACCTTCATACACTGCAGTGCATCACTCACTGTTTATTGCCAGTTGGAAAGAGAGCTTCAGTTACATTTAAAATTTTCAACTTTGAGGTGACTTTTCCATGCCATCTGAAAGCCGAGTTTTTCAGGAGATCTGTAGGGTCTCTGCTTCTCGCTGCTTTGGGGGACCTTTTCAGGGCTGTGACTGCCTTGACCCTGGGAGTCAGCTGGTGCGCTGACGGAAGAGTGGTTCCTGCTCCACACTGAGAGGGTCTGTAATGAGTCGGGCCAGAGCAGTCCTGGCGTGGCAGGGTGTAGTTTCCTTGGAGCTAGAACGTGGAGAGCAGCAATGCAAAGACGATGGTACGTTCCGTCAGAGGCTGAGGCACAACCCTGCAAGGGTCAGGTTCCTTTATGGTGCCAGTGACAGCAACTCAAACATGTAAGAAGCACAGTAAACTTGATTGGCTCACATAACCCAGGAGTCAAAATCAGAACACCTGAATCAGATGGTCACGTGTTCTTTTTCGGATTCTCTCTCCACTTGCTGGTCAGCCGTCCCCTATATGGGCAGACTCCCCTCGCTGATGGCAAAAAAATGACCACAAGCAGCACAAGAATGACTTCTAACCAGCTTCAAAACTCCATCTAGAGGAGTTCACCTCTCTATTAGTAATTTATGCAGCAGTTTTGAGACTAAGTCTGAGCCATGTGCCAGCAGTGGATATGGAAAATTCCCTAAGGGAAAGCAGATCCTGATACCAGAAGCAGGAGAGATTAAATTGGGGCTGTAAAGAAACAACAAAACCACTTACCTGCTATACCCCTTGGATGCTCCTTTTGATCATTTGTAGAAGCAAAAACTCCACAGAGATAGCTTTTACTCTCCCTTTTGTACATTGACTCGTAATCCATGCTTTTCCTCAGGAAAATGTCAAAGACATTATGATATACTAGGGTATCTGAGTGCTGTGCCATTTTGAAGCTTAGACAGAACACTAGCAGAATTGACAAGTTCTTCCTGTGAGTTTGCTGACATAGGGTACTTTAACACCCATGCTAAATCAAGCTGCAGGCTTCCATAGCTCCAAGGTAAAGCGAGGATGTGTCAGCCAATTTCCTGACAGGAATTGATAGCTTTGGGTGGGCACCTCCTGCTCTTTTTCTTGTGGAAATGCCTTCAAATTTCTGACCTCTTTCATGTTTCTTCACATTTTTTTGATTTCATGGGAACCATCATTATTTAAAATTAGCAATTCCTGATTTAACTCCAGAAAAATAAACTACCCAATCAAAAAGTGGGCCGAAGAACTAAACAGACATTTCTCCAAAGAATACATACAGATGGCTAACAAACACATGAAAAGAAGCTCAACGTCACTCATTATCAGAAAAATGCAAATCAAGACCACAGTGAGGTACCATTTCACACCAGTCAGAATGGCTGCGATCCAAAAGTCTACAAGCAATAAATGCTGGAGAGGGTGTGGAGAAAAGGGAACCCTCTTACACTGCTGGTGGGAATGCAAACTAGTACAGCCACTATGGAAAACAGTGTGGAGATTCCTTAAAAAACTGCAAATAGAACTGCCTTATGACCCAGCAATCCCCTGCTGGGCATACACACCGAGGAAACCAGAATTGAAAGAGACACATGTACCCCAATGTTCATTGCAGCATTGTTTATAATAGCCAGGACATGGAAACAACCTAGATGTCCATCAGCAGATGAATGGATAAGAAAGCAGTGGTACATATACACAGTGGAGTATTACTCAGCCCTTAAAAAGAATAAATTTGAATCAGTTCTAATGAGATGGATGAAACTGGAGCCGATTATACAGAGTGAAGCAAGCCAGAAAGAAAAACACCAATACAGTATACTGACACATATATATGGAATTTAGAAAGATGGTAGTGATGACCCTGTATGAGAGACAGCAAAGAGACACAGATGTATAGAATGGACTTTTGGCCTCTGAGGGAGAGGGAGAGGGAGAGGGAGAAGGTGGGATGATTTGGGAGAATGTCATTGAAACATGTATACTATCATGTAAGAAACGAAGTGCCAGCCTATGTTCGATACAGGATACAGGATGCTTGGGGCTGGTGCATGGAGATGATCCAGAGAGATGATATGGGGTGGGAGGTGGGAGGGAACTTAAGGATTGGGAGCTTGTATACACCCATGGCGGATTCATGTCAATGTATGGTAAAACCAATACGGTATTGTCAAGTAAAATAAAGTAAAAATAAAATTTAAAAAAAAGGTTGAAACTCCTTTCAAACGTAAGAGTTTATAAATGTCTTGTGATGGTAATTGGATCTCTTGTGTATATTGATATATTGACTAAAAATACATAATACCAAATACATTTAGTAAAATTCATATTTTAAAACAATTTGTATCATATTGATTACAGCCATGAAAATGAATTGTATATACATGCATGAGATGTTTATTCAGCCTACATAAGGATGTGTAGATTTCTTACAATAATTCCATAAACTCTTTCTGTAATAGAGTCAGGAAATTGAGGGCAGATGACTTAGAATGATTTTTTTTATCGCTCTTGTATTCGTCTTAACTCTAAAGGCCCAGGCCTCCAAATGGAAGATCATAGTCCCACACTTAGCCTCCTGTGTCCCTCTGTTTCCATTTCCTTTAAACAATTAGCTTAAACTCTAATTTCAGTTGGTTAAGGACTGACTAGCTTCCAAGGAAATTGATATGGGCCATAACTGCAAAGATAGTAAATTAATACCATTCCTGAACAATGTAAATGAAATTGACTAATGTGTACTCCATGTTGAAGGCATCTGCCCAGAAAAGAAAAATAGGACCTGTTGATTTAAGATCTATCTTTCAAAGAATAATGATGAATCTCATCAGAGACATAGCATTTCAGTTTCAATTGGGATCAAAGCTAGTATAGAAACATTTATGCCAAAAGGTGAATTTGATCAAAAGGTAAAAATTTAATGTCAGGATCATCTTGGAGGCTGCATATTCCCAGGTGGTGCAGTGGTAAAGGATCCACTTGTCAGTGCAAGAGACATGGGTTCGATCCCGGAGTCTGGAAGATCCCCTGGAATGGGAAATGGCAACCCATCCAGTATTCTTGCCTGGAAAATTCCATGGACAGAGGAGCCTGGTGGGCTACAGTTCATGGGGTTACAAAGAGTCTCTCTCTTTCTCTCTCTCTCTCCCTCACACACACACACACACACACACACACACACACACACACACACACACACACACACACACGACACCAGAGCCTACAACTGCATTTGGAGAGCTTTACCTGTGCTCTGTGTACTATTCATCATTGTCTCGTTCTGATGAGCCCCTAATCTTCCTCTTAAATCCTTTCTCCAGCCTCACAAAGGAGGCTCAGTGGAGATGAGTGAACTAACACACCCACGATTATAACCCTGGGCCATAGAATTTCCTCTGAACTTTCAGGCGGAAAATAGTAAATAGTATATATGTATGTGTGAATAAAAATAAACATACATACATGCACAAATAAACCCTAAAATGTAATTTTTGAATTCCCTCCCCACATCACAAGTATTTATATTTGGGAAGTTCTAGTACTAATTTGTCAGAGAAGGCAATGGCACCCCATTCCAGTACTGTTGCCTGGAAAATCCATGGATGGAGGAGCCTGGTGGGCTGCAGTCCATGGGGTCCCTAAGAGTCTGACATGACTGAATGACTTCACTTTGACTTTTCACTTTCATGCATTGGAGAAGGAAATGGCAACCCACTCCAATGTTCTTGCCTGGAGAATCCCAGGGACGGGGGGAGCCTGCTGGGCTGCCGTCTATGGGGTTGCACAGAGTCGGACACGATTGAAGCGACTTAGCAGCAGCAGCAGTACTAATTTGTAGATAGCTGTCAAATGTTTGATAACTAGTATTCTAATACAGATCTGGGTCCAAAATATTATGTTTGGCTAAAAAATTGTGTAAAAGGAAAAATAAGGATGGAGTTAAATTGTATTACTTAGGTACACACCAGTGTCATTGTGTTTAAGTGATTGCTTCATTCTTAATATAACCCCAGCCATTGGGGGATACTGGTCCCTGAACTTGTGATGATGAAGACAGGGGCTCTGGAAGGAGACTAAGACCAAGAGATCCCTGTTCTGCTATTAACTAGCTATGTTACCCTGGGCAGGTCACTCTCTTGCCCTTAAACTGTGGTTTCTTTATGTTTTCGGGGTTGTTAGAAATTTGCAAAACAGTATTAGAGTTATTATGACATAATTAATGTAAGAAAGTGAAATAAGTAGAACATGTTAACTACCAATAAATGTTGGCTCAATTTTCAGCATTACATTGCTAGCATATGAAATGAGTACAGCTGTTCAGTAGTTTGAGCATTCTTTGGCATTTTCTTTCTTTGGGATTAGAATAAAAACTGACCTTTTCCAGTCCTGTGGCCACAGCTGAGTTTTCCAAACGTACTGGCATATTGAATGCAGCACTTTCACAGCATCATCTTTTAGGATTTGAAATAGCTCAGCTGGAATTTCATCACCTCTACTACCTTTGTTCGTAGTGATGCTTCCTAAAGCCCACTTGACTTCACATTCCAGGATGTCTGGCTCTAGGTGAGTGATCACTCCATGGTGGTTATCTGGGTCGTGAAGATCTTTTTTGTACAGTTCTTCTGTGTATTCTTGCCACTTCTTCTTAGTATCTTCTGCTTCTGTTGGGTCAATACCATTTCTGTCGTTTATTGTGCCCATCTTTGCATGAAATAGTATTATAAATTGTGTTAGGGACAAGTGTCTTAGAAGGTATCTTGGAGTCTGAGACACTGAGAAGAAAGCAAAGGCAGTTTTGAAAGATGTTTTACTGTGGATTATAAATAGAATCTACTTTGTTGATCTTTAAGAGATGAAAGTAATGATTAGCTTTCTGTTGTAGTATAATACTGTGGTTCTGGGGACATAGTTTTTATTGAAGCATCATGTGGACATCAGGCCAAGTGGTGTCCCAGTTTGTACTTGGTTCACATTATCATATTTACTGAATTATCAAGTGGACTTCTCTAACTATGCTAGGATAGGTTTACCCTGACTTGATTGCTCTCCCCACAGCTTCTGTATGTGTTACGGGAACTACACCTTAAACTTTAAAAAGTGTTTTTTCTTCCGCCTTAACCACCAACCTTTTTTCCACCAGCAACTACCCATAGAATAACATTGGCCCATCAAAGGAGCAAACAATAGCCAATGGCCCAGTTGTGGACACCCAGGCTTTATGGCCACTACCCAAGATTCCCAAACCTAGCTTTAGCCAGGTTGGAGAAAGTGACTAGAGAAGGCAGAATAATACAGTTATACTTTGATGATTCCTTATGTGACAATGAAGTGCTCAAGTAATCACTGGCATCATAACTTTGAGTTAACTTCCAAAAGATACAGTGAATATTTCTCTTTGGAAACACACATCAGAACTCTTTTAGGATCTGTTCCAGATAATTACACTATTTTGCTCACAACAAAATATCACCTGTTAGAGAGCTTTCGGGTATTAAATTAACGTAGTGACCAGTTTTTTACCAGGATTATAGGAGAATGAGATCAGTATCATATATGTCAAATACACAACTGAATATTCAACACAACTTAAATGTTTAAAACATTTAAATCGTTCCTGTTCTGATTTATTCTTCAAATATTAAAAACAGTCTCAAGACTGGTGGTTATTACATCAGCCTCTAAATCACTTTTGTGTAATCAATTAATCTCATCACTTTCAAACACTTCCTACCAATACACATTTATAACATCACCAATACAATTTGTTTTCAATTACCAGCTTCACTAATGGCATGGCCTCCTGAAATTAATGCTTGCCAAAGTATTAGAAAGTTTCCTGTTTTGTCTGAGGGCTGTATACATTTTCTACACAGCAGTGAAATGATTTGATGCTATTACATTTTAAGGCTTGAGATTTTTAATCTTCTCATCTAAAATTGTGCAAGTCAAGCAACCCAACCTATCCTGTCCTACTCAGGGAATTTCAGCTACCCACTCTATTTTCCAAACAAATCAGAAGATCTATACAGGTTCCTAACACCAAGGACTTTGTGGTGTTTGTTGTAAATAAGTCAGTGGATAATCATAAAACACTTCTTGGCAGTAACTAAATCAAGAAGATCAGTGATGGCTGGTCTAAGCTAGTTATAAATTTTATGGCAATTTTTTAATGAGCCAAAGGAAGAGAATTTGTCAGCATTTTGTCTTTCAGGGTAAAATGAAAGAAAGCAGGAGAGAGACAGGAATGAATCTAAAGTACCTGGTGTTTCGGAGAAGAGGGGAAAGAGTGAGGAAAAGAGGAAAAGAAAATAAAGCTACGCAGAAGCCAAGTGTCTAGAAGTTTATGCAACTTTTAGCTTAAGGGAAGAACATTTTAGTTTTTGTCCTTTAGGGAAGCCTGCAGAAAGACTTTGGTGCCAGTGTGACCTTGGCAAACATAAAGAAGACTCACAGCTTTGGAATTTGGGGTGAAATATAAGGGGAAAAAAGAAGAGAGATGAGAAATAGATTGGGTAGAAACAGCAAATAGCAGAAGAGCAGCCATGCCTAAAAGATAATAACCAGAGCTAGGTCATGATTATCATGACCTGTATTTCTTTGACCAATTCTAACCACTGTGGGATCTCTTCTGGAAACTGGCTTGAAAATATCCTTGATAATGGAAATCCTTGCCACCTTGATGGAGAAAGTTAGCATTTCCATCAGGGACTATGAAAATGTATTCTGATTCAATAAAAACCCGAACAAGCCAAAATAGAATCAAGGTTCACTGTTCCAAATTAAATTAGACATTTCATTAGTCCAGTTAGATGTCATTGGCTAAATGTAAGCCCATTATGGTGATTTTTGAAGGGAAAAAAGTGAGGAGGGGAAAAAAAATGCCCTGGGAATCTATACCCTTTCTCTATAGCTGCATAGACCAAACTGGGACTTGCCAGATGGCACTAGTGGTAAAGAACCTGCCTGTTCAATCCCTGGGTCTGGAAGATCCTCTGGAGGAAGATGAAGCAACCCACCAGTATTCTTGCCTGGAGAATCCCATGGACAAAGGAGCCTAGCAGGTTACAGTCCATAGGGTCTCAAACAGTTGGACATGACTGAAGCAACTTAGCATGCACACATGCAAACAAAGCCAGGTGGATGGGAGCCTTGACAGATACAGGTAACGCAGGTGACATGTGTCTTTGGTGAGTTAGCAAGTAACCCTTAAAGCAAGAAGAACCTGTGTCAATGAAGAAAGCAACCAGTGTCTACACAGCAAGAACTCTGCCTGGATTCAAGCATAAATGTTCAATTAGCTTAACCTTTGATGCAAAACTGAGTTCTGTTCCTCATGACATTGCCACTGGTTTTTACATATGTTCTTACAGTTGTTTCTCATCTCTGACTGCTGCCTTTAGTGATACCTTTATCATTTAAGATCTTGCCTGTCACTTTCATTGTCTTTAAAAAAAAAAAAAAAAAGAAGGTCACAAAAACCTTGTCTTTTCCAAAAGAATTTTTGTTTTAATTCAAGAACCCATCTCTGATACCTAAGGGGGCCTTTCAAATTTACCCTGATAAGACAGTGAGAAAAAACTTAGACAACTTTAAAAGCCCAGTTCCATTTTCTTTTTAATTATAAAATAAAATAATGGAGATAGGTTTCCTACAGAAACAAAGATTCCAGTAACACTTAATTCTGGAGTGTCTTGCATAAGTCAAAAAGAAGAGTATTCAGACTAGTGACAAAGTTGGTTAAGGATAGGGTAATGCATGTACTAAGCTATAAAATTTTCCAGAGCTCTAAAGGAAAGAGAAGAGTTCAGAGCTGTTGGAAAATTACTGATGTCATAAGTAAGGCAAAGCTTAGAAGGAATAAAAAAACTTAAAATTTATTATTTAACACCTAAGAGTTTTTACTTACAAAAAATAGAAAAAAGGCAAAAACAAAAAAGAAATAGCTAAATAGACAATTCAAGTAATTTATTGTAATGAATAGCAATCAAATCCCATAAAGAAAATACCATAAAGATATAACTGGACAGAGCAAATACTCAATGTAAGAATTCAATTTTCAGACTTTCCCTGCTTCAATTCCCATGCAACACATCCTATGAAGAATTGTAAATTACTCCCTCTGAATCAGACCCCAGGCCAGACATGCTGTTCCTGATTCAGATTTTCTTTCTCTGTCAATTGGTCAAAAAGAAAGAAAATAAATCACTAGAATAAGAACTAGAGGCCTTAGGTTCTTGCCTTATATCTTGAACTAGCTAATATTAGCAAATAAGTTTTGGCAGAAATTAAACAGACTTCTGAAGGGGCCTCCTTCAACCAAAGCTTAACTCCAGGTGGCTCTGGAGCTGGCATGTAGCCCACATGTTGCGTAAGGGCCCCACACCTTAGCAGGGGCCGGCACTTGCTTTATTGCTTTGCTGCCACGGTCTTGAAATTCTTAGTGTTTAACAAGGAACATCACGTTTTCATTTTGCCCTGGGCCCCTCAGATTGTGCGGTCAGTTCTGCTTTAACATTGCCTAGCCTCTGTTTGCGTATTTTACAAAATCAGGATTGGAAGATTTCTAGCATCATTTGAGCTTCACTGTGTGATGACACAGATGCTTCGGGATCGTCCAGCACTGTGAGAGCACACCACAGTGGCTCTGCAGACGTTTTTCCAGACTTCCACCTCCAGCACATACTCACATCCTATAAATTGACTAGTCTCAAGTTACAGAAACCACAGGAGTAAGCAAAGAGTATCATCCTGCTCCTTCTTTCTCTCTCAGTGACTGACCTCTCATTACGGGTGCTGCTGACTAGTTGGAAATTGCTATAAACAAACCACCCCAAAGCTGAGGGGCTTAGAACAATATCCATTATTATTGCTCACAAATCCACAGCTGGCTGGCTGCTTCTGCTGATCTTGGTCAGGCCTGGATGAGTGTTTCTCTGGTTACTGAGAGGGATACAGAGAGGGGAAGAAGTGGAGCCACTTTTGCAGTAAATCTGCCCCTCTCCCATGAACCAGAAGCTCTGCTTGCTGTAAAAACTCTACCCCAACAACACATCAATATGTGACCCTAAGCAAATCACTCAAGGCCTCCCTCTGCTGTCTCATGTGCATAAACAAGGGCGCCTGGCTGGATCATCTCTAACGCCCCTTCTGCTCTGACATCCCCATAGCCTACAAATCTCTCTGTTCCCATTTTAGCCATGGTTCCCAAGCTTGTCTTCATCCTCTGGTACCAGACAAGACACTGGTCTCTGTAATGCCGTGTGTGTGTATGTTAGTCACTCAGTAGTATCTGACTCTTTGCAACGTTGTGGACTGTAGTGTGTGTGTGTGTGTGTCTGAGAGCGAGAGAGAGCGCAGTACTCAGTCGTATCCGACTCTTTGCAAGCCTATGGCCTGTAGCCCGCCAGGCTCCTCTGTCCAGGGCATTTAATCACAGATGCATCAAAGTGATACACTTTTAACCTACTTTGATCATTACAGCCTTGTCAGGCCCTGAAAACATAATGCCAAAAACAAAAGTTCAGAATTCTCAGGGGAAAAGCTTAAGTTCTTGGCCATGCCAGAAATCCTCTTGCTCCATTGGGGAGGGCAGTAAATGGGGACTCCTCCAGGTCACGTGCTGATAGCTCTGACTGCTTTGTCTCCGCAGAGCAGAATCCTTTCTCATTTGAATGCTGTCTGTGCTGCCCACCAGACTGCATCCAGCTCTGTGGCCCAAGCAGAAAGCCCTGGCACAGCACTCTGCAGGCCTCTGAGCCAGGCAGCATTCTCTCAAATAAATGAGAGGGACAGCATGTTCTCTCTAAAGGCTGCAGGTCCTGTCAGCTTTATGCTTGCCGATTTACATGGCTCTTAAAAGACAAAAGCATAAAATGTCACTCCAGAATGAACTCTGGACAGTCAGATCTTTGCCTAGGCTGGACAATGCTAATTTATCAAACTGACCAAACAATAGCTTAATTTTTTTCTTGTTGGAATCCCCTCTGCTCTTTGTAACTCACAATGCAGCTCTTTCTCTCAATAAGCTCTCTGATAGGACTCTGTAGGAATCAAGATCTTGTTTTATTTTTCTGAGGAAAAAAAAAAAGTTAAAGCACAAGAACAGTTCCTGCAAATACGGGGCCAGCAAATGTACCACAGAGATGGACCAGCATGCTGGATGCGGCCTGTTGGGCACGTGCAGCCGCTGCTTTTTCAGCTGGTTTGGGGAATAGGAGCTAAATTTGGGTTGTGTCATTGTGTTTTAAACCGCAGATTGTGTCTTATGCTGCCAGATATGCCTCTTGTCTGTGCATTCATTTGTGTTTCACTGTCTCCAAAATAAACCTGTCTCTTCAAATCAGGAAGTCTTCCACTAAGCTAAAAAGATAAAATGAGGGGTGACGATAGAGGGCCTGCTAGCCTGTCTTTCACACGATGACGTGCCCGTTTCCTCTTCAGTGGTTTTTGTCATTTTGCTGAAAGCGCCCATGTTGTCATTAGGTTAGAGCAACATAGTGGGTTCTTTGGTTGGCCCTCAAGGTGGCTCTTGAAGGTCACTGATGTTTGGTCATTGACCTTGCATACCCTTCAGTCAGTGTGCTGCTTTCCCCTGTGAAGTCTAATGCTTTGTTCCTCCAATAATTAAATAAGAAAATGGAATTTTTCAAAGCTCCTGAATCAGGGCCTATTAGGGTGGAGGGCTAGGAAGGGCAGAGGCAGGGTGGCAGTTTGTCCTAGCCTTACATTTACAAAAATCCTCAGATGTTCACTTTTTGTCTATAAATCAGGTTACATATATAACCACAGAGATATAGAATTGAAAGTAGGCTTTAATCTTATGCCCCATTCTGCCTCTAATGTATTTTAATGTTTATAAAACTATAATTATCTGTAAAATAGCATATACTCATAGTCTACTGGGAGAAGGCAGTGGCACACCACTCCAGTACTCTTGCCTGGAAAATCCCGAGGGTGGAGGAGCCAGGAAGGCTGCAGTCCATGGGGTCGAGAAGAGTCGGACACGACTGAGTGACTTCCCTTTCACTTTTCACTTTCATGCATTGGAGAGGGAACTGGCAACCCACTCCAGTGTTCTTGCCTGGAGAATCCCAGGGATGGGGGAGCCTGGTGGGCTGCCGTCTATGGGGTCGCACAGAGTCGAACACGACTGAAGTGACTTAGCAGCAGCAGTAGCAGCATGGTCTACTTGTTATGGTAAGGATTTTAATTATTCAAGGGATAATTTAAAATACATTGTAAACTTTGTCACCTTATTTTGATTTTTAAATAAATCAGAAAATTCAAATATTGGAAGCTGTTGGAGCTTCTCTTAACCTCTGAGAGGCCCTACTCTGGGCGTTACATCCTCTTTCAAAGAAATTATTGGAACAGCAGAGCCTCACAGGTTTGGGTGGGGTGGGGAGGAGGTGCCAAATCAAATAAGATAAACTAGGGCTAAAGTCCTGGAGAGAAGTCACCATGGTCCTCTGCAAGTGACAGAGCCAGTTGGAAGACACACACTTAGACAGGGGACCTCTGATCTGTCTTTGTGTTCCCTTCCTCACCTCACCTTGGCTTTCAGGATGTTACTGTGTCAACATCTTCGCTTATTAGCACACAAGGCCCCCAGACCTGGCCCCTGACCACTGTTCACTTCTTTTTCCCTCTGCACTTTTGCCCAGAGCCTGTGCTTTGACCAAATCTAAAACTGAAAACTACCATAAGGATGCTGTTGAACACTTCCAGGTCTTTACGTATACTGTTTCTCCAGCCCAGATGGAATTGCCCCATCCCTTTACTCTCCACAACAACTTTTTATCAAGGAAGCTCTTATCTGTCCCTCATAAATCAGCCTGCATTCTATACCTGTCGGTTCAGAAAGAAGCTTGAGAATAGTTCTGTTAATCATGAAGTTATAATCTTGGCTTTACCTGTCCTCTTCTTGAGGGATGAGCTGTATTTTAGTCATTATTTTATGTCTGGTTTATAGCACAATGCATAGTGCATGGAAGATTCAGTAATGAACAAATGCATAAATAAACAAAGTGGACCAGGAGCCTGTTAGAAATGCAGAATCTTGGGTCCCACCCCAGACCTGCCAAATTAGAATCTGCATTCTAACAAATCCTAGGGAGATTTGATTGCAAATTTTGAGTAACGACTGAGCAACTGGACTGGATTGATCTGAACTGAACTGAATCCACCTTACCCTGATTTCTCACATCCATAAAAATCTGAAGCATTGACTGTCTAAGGCTCTGGGTTTGGTAATCACAAATGCACCTGCTCCGCACTGGGCAGATACATGCACATGTGTGTTTGTGTATGCTCACACACTTACATTCTTGCCTCCTCAGCCAGGAAACCATACAGGGACTCTTGGCATTTTCTCACTGTTCCTCTCCACACCCAACACGAAGCTATGCTCACAGTAGGTGCTAGGTACAGATTTGTGCAAAAAGCCAAGGGCCACTGAAAAAATAGTTTTTATAAAACTGTGTCATGCATGTCTCTACAGTGGAACAGACAGTGTCAAACCAAGTTTGAGATGATGGGAAGGAGACTAAGGTAAATTACCTTGTCTCTAGAAAGCATCAAGTAAACTATAAATTCTTAGTAAACACTACTGATAGCTCTTGCCTACATGGTCTGCAGCTTCCACCGCTGTCCTTGAAAGGACATCTGGCAAGCCATTAGCATCACATTTCCTGATTCACATTCTCTATTTAGCTTCCCTGAATCTTGTCATGCCTGGAGATTTACTCCTGTTCAACAATTCATATTCTTCCTTGGGACCCTCAGGAAATGCTTGTTTGCCTCATTTTATCCCACATTCCTTGAGTTCATACTTTGCAATTTAATAGCCTCAGAGTTAATGCTGAAGTAGGTTGTGCCCACAATCCCCAATGTGATGGGATTTAAACATGGTGCCATTGGGAGGAAATGAGGTTTGGATGAGGTCATGTAGGTGGAGTCCCATGATGGGGATAGTGCCCTAATCAGAGAATGAAGAGACCTGAGCTCCCCTCCACCCCTCAACATGTGAGTTTACCCGGAAGATGGTTCCCTCCTCAACTCAACCATGCTGGCTTCTTGATCTCAGGCATCTAGCTTCCAGAACTATGAGAAATAAATTTCCCTTCTTTAAACTACCCAGTCTATGGTATTCTGTTACAACAGCCTGGATGAATTAAGACAGAGCTGAATGGGAGAGGAACAGTATAAGGGAAACAATTAAGTGCTTTGTGGCTTATGATTTTTTTTTAGACAGGACACATATAAACACACAAAAGCGTTAATGCTGAATAACAGTAACTGTTTATTTATTATTCTCTAGGTAGACCACAACATGTATGCATACCAACTAACTAATGAGGGACAGGAGAAGCAAACTAAATTAAATGGGCAGTATTTTTTTTTTTAACCTCTGTGGAAAAATATTCCACAGGAAGATAAGATCTGGTACCAAAGCAATGAGGAAAGGAATTGTTAGAGGAAGTGATAGAAGTGGGAGAGGAACACTAGCTTTTATTGAAATTATACTGGTGTGAAGTACTATACTTGGCACTTTAGGTACTTTATCTCATTTAACCTCATCAATTGAATGAGTTTAGAACCCTAACCATGAACTGATAATGAAGAAAACAAGGCTCCTAGGTATTCTCAGGAGAAGGCAATAGCACCCTACTCCAGTACTCTTGCCTGAAAAATCCCATGGACGGAGGAGCCTGGTAGGCTGCAGTCCATGGGGTTGCTGGGAGTCAGACACGACTGAGCAACTTTACCTTCATGCATTGGAGAAGGAAATGGCAACCCACTCCAGTGTTCTTGCCTGGAGAATCCCAGGAATGGGGGAGCCTGGTGGGGTGCCGTCTCTGGGGTCGCACAGAGTCGGACACGACTGAAGCGACTTAGCGGCAGCAGCAAGTATTCACAGATTCACACAGTCATGGAGCTGGATTTTGAATGACTTTTTTCCTTTTAAAAAATTAATTATGGTAAAAAAAAAAGTAACATTAAATTTTAACCATTTGAAGTTAACAGTTTTAAAGTATATAATTCAGTAGTATTGAGTATATTCACCTAGTTAAGCAACAGGTCTCTACAACTGTTTTTATCTTGCACAACTGCAGCTGTATACCCACTGAGCAATTTCTACTCATCCTTCCCCCAGTTTCTTTCTGTCAACTAATCAAAGGCAGTAGTTTGCTCATCTTTTTCTCTTTCTTTACTTTTTTTCCATTATCTCCATCTTCTCATGGTACCATATACTTTTTGCTGCTTTGGTCTATCTCAGCAATGAGGAAAGTGACCTGAAGATTCTAAGGTCCCAGGATGTTACCTTCCATATGGGATCTCTGAAGCAGGCAACAAAGAAAATCAAGAGAAAATTACTTGGTTCTTGTAATTCTGGAATTTAACCTGCACATTTTGCCTGTGTTAAGGGAAACTCTCTGTATTGACCATTACTTCCTTGAGAAATCAGTCAAGCCTGTTCAGAATTCTCAGTTTGCCATGTAGTCACACACCTGCAGCCAGGGTTCCAGCACTGCAGCCGTAGTTCTCTGATCTGGAATCGAACCCGTACCCCCTTAGCAGAAGTGCAATCTTGACAACAAGTCCCTGATGTTACTTTTATTGTCTTACTGTTTCCATTTCTTACAGTATAGCCTGGACTAGGACTTAGATCCTCTGATATTCTCCAAGAATGGTCCTCTGTTCTGTTTTATCAAGGGACCACAAATTATAACCTATGTGCCAAATCTGGCCCATAGTGTTTTATAAATCAAGTTTTACTGAAACACATACATGTTCATTTGTTGATATGTGTAGTCTGTGCCTGATTTTGTGCTATTAATACAGTGGCGAATTGAGGAACTGTGTAATGGAAATCATGTGGCACACAAAACCCTAAATATTTACTCTCTGGTCCTTCGCAGAAAGACTCCTGACATGTAAAGGATAAAGAATGCTCTAGAATAAGATCAGCATGGGAAGAGAAGTAAATTCTAAGACAGAGATTTGACATTATGTGAACTTAGAAACTGCCTAGATTTAGAAATGAAACATTTTATCTCTGCTCTTCTTAGCTGGATAACATTTGACAAATCATGGCAACCTGCACTTTAAGTTCTTTACCTGTAAAACAAGAACACCTACACTGCATGTTGGTAGTGAGGATTAAACAACTTATATTCAAGTCCTGTATGAATAGTCAAGTCCTGTATGAATAGTCAAGTCCTGTGAGCATCCATTCATTCATTCACTCATGTGACAGACACCAAACCAGATACAGTGAAAAAAGCATGCTCTCTGGCCTTATACTAATTATCCTCTGGCTGAGAAGACCGGCTGCTTGATGTAAGGTGTGTTTCCTAATTAATAAATCTCTTTGTACTAACTTTTTAAGACATTCCGTTTAAATTTTGAAATCATATAGTATAGAATAAAGGTTTATATTTTATAATTTTGCCTTTGGCTCAGCCTGGGTCAGAGATACGAAGTTGTACATCTTTCAGTATATAGCTGGTTGCTTTTATTAAACAACCCCTCAGCTGAGACTCTCAAAAGAAACACAGTCACAGAGTTAGACAAGTTGTCTGCTGAATGTGACACATGCAGAGATGCCCACAGGATGATTGAAGCCTTTGTGCACTTAGAAAACAAAGTTCAGCCAAGCAAAATGGTGCTCTGTAGCAAAAACCCACAGACCACATACAAACACACATCCATCTGGCTCAGGCTCATAAAACTCAACCATGAAAAGAAAGTACAAGTCATTAGATATTTTCCTATGGATGTTTTTAGTTTTTTCATTTATATAGCATTACTTATTTGACAATTACAAAAATAAACAGGCAAAATACAACTGATTTGAAATGTTTACCTCTAAATCACATTTCAGGTGAATGATCCAAAACTCATTTTTTTCTAACACTAGGCCAATGTCCCAGGATGTTTTTTATGGGCCAGTTTGGAGTAAATATGTATTAAGAACACATCACTCCTCACTAATTTTATTGAGAGGTTTCTTCTCCTTGAGTTTTCCTTGCACTGTGAAAAAGCTGATAATGTGTTAAAGATTTATAATCTAGCATAAGATCTCTACCAGTTTCCCTATTTAAAGGATATCACTTTCTTCAAAAGAAGAAAAGGCTGTCAGACACTTAACAGTTTACAGACGTGTCTCCCACTTCAGTCATCTGACCATGATTTTTACACCCTGTGCACAAAAGGGACATTTAGTATGAAAGCAGTAAATGAAAACTTGAGGCTGTGGTCAAATTGTCAGCCATTGTGTTCATATTAATATCCACTGCAGCTGCCTGAGGTTCAAATTAGCATATTTGAAACAAGTTAAACACTTCTAGCCCTATTTAGAGAGCCATTTCAAAGAGAACAACAAAGTTTATGTTGAAAATTTTTGCTAAATGGCCTTTAAAGTAAAAATATTGCCAGAAATCTAAAAGTACACTTTTTTTTTTTTGAGATGCTACTGTGTAATTACCTGATAAATCCTCATTTCTGATTAACTAAATATTC
The DNA here is from genome assembly GCA_917880005.1 of Nanger dama. Lineage (NCBI taxonomy): Eukaryota > Metazoa > Chordata > Mammalia > Artiodactyla > Bovidae > Nanger > Nanger dama. The sequence goes on from CAKJTW010000028.1 coordinate 31,229,219, forward strand.
CAGAAGCTGGACTCATAGGCAGATTAGTTAATGCCTGTATGCTAACATGAATTCATATAAAGTCTTTCAATTTTAAAATAGACAAGAACTTCCCCTAAGACAGGCACACTTCTCACTTATCAGATACCCCAAATAGAGCAGTACTGTTCCTAGCTGCTTACCCTGGCATTGGAAGAGAATAATCATGTCTAACAGAGACAGCAATTCAGGTTGAAGCCAGTTGAGTGTGCCTCCTTGAACTGAGGAAGAAGACTGGCATCCCTTTATAGGAACTGTTTCAGATGCCCAGTAACTACAGGGAGAAAAAATGTCCATCTTGGAATTTGAGAAAACCTGCAACTTGATACAGATGAGCTGGCAATGAGTAAATCAGTCATCGTGTCCACTGCCCCAGAGAAGCCTGAGAGTGCAGTCTTAAATCTATACCACTTAGATTCTTCACATGGCCTCTCGAGACTTATATAGGAAATCATGCTGTGCTAAGCTCCTGAAGTGAGCTTCCCAAATTGAACAGTGATAAGACACAGACCAATACATGGGAGTGAATGATTGTGTTTACCAAATAAGGAGAGACAGCTGAATGTATTATTCAAATAGCAAGTCCATTTGCCCTCTATTATTTCAATCTAACCCTTTAATTTTCTAGTTAATTAAGTAGATGGATGTGCCGTTCCATTATTCCTGTTACATTTGCATTATTGGGAAACACCAGATCTACTCCTGGGAAGTCTGAAGTCCTGGGTTCTAATCTTGGGTCTACCCTCATTACCTTGTCCATCTCATTGGAAAATTAGAAGAATAAGTGGATTTTATTCTTACTATATATATAAAATATATATTTATATAAATATAAAATTATATATTATATAAAAGTCTTTTGAAAAATGTAATGATCTATTTATTAGGTAAATGATTATTACCTTCATACAATGTTCCAGGCATAGCTGCACATGTCATCCCATCCTCAGAACAATGCTATGATATAAATATTTTACAGATGAAGAAAGCAAGTTTCAAAAACATTATGTAACTTGCCTCGGATTGTTATTGCCATGACATGAAAAGCTGAGGTTTAAATTCAGTCCTTTTCAGTCTAAGTCTATATCTACTTGTTTCTGTGTCAGGTCGCTTCTGAATTTATACTAACGTATTAAAGATTGCCAAGGCTTGAATGTTTTCTGTTAAGTTAGCTGGTGACTTCAGTGCTCTAACTCAGGAACTGTCTTGTGTAGAAGAGGTTTCTGTTCATTTCCTTGAAAAACGGATGGATAAAGCTGCGCAGCAGAACCAGCAAGAGGGCAGTGCCACTCCTCATGGCCCTCCCGGAGATTTCCAGCAGGGGGCAGAACAGCAGTGAGGACGGTGATGCCGACGGGCTTGGAGAGCGACCGTACAGGCTGCAGCATTTCCTGGTAGCCTTTCATCTCTTCACTGGGGCGCTGTGCCTTTCTGCAAGAAGTGTAGTCTGTGAGAATTTTGTGGAGCCCAATTTGAAAAAATTGAGAGATGACCCTTTCTTTGAGTTCAGTTCAGTTGCTCAGTCGGGTCCAACTCTTTGCGACCCCATGGACCACAGCACACCAGGCCTCCCTGTCTATCACCAACTCCCGGGGTTCACTCAAACTCATGTCCATCAAGTCGGTGATGCCATCCAACCAGCTCATCCTCTGTCGTCCCTTCTCCTCTTGCCTTCGAGACATTTTCTTCAGTTTAGTTCAGTCGCTCAGTCATGTCCGACTCTTTGTGACCCCATGAATCACAGCATGCCAGGCCTCCCTGTTCATCACCATCTCTCGGAGTTCACTCAGACTCGCGTCCATTGAGTCGGTGATGCCATCCAGCCATCTCATCCTCGGTCGTCCCCTCCTCCTCCTGCCCCAAATCCCTCCCAGCATCAGAGTTTTTTCCAATGAGAACTCTTTGCATGAGGTGGCCAAAGTCCTGGAGTTTCAGCTTTAGCATCATTCCTTCCAAAGAAATCCCAGGGCTGATCTCCTTCAGAATGGACTGGTTGGATCTCCTTGCACTCCAAGGGACTCTCAAGAGTCTTCTCCAACACCACAGTTCAAAAGCATCAATTCTTTGGCGCTCAGCCTTCTTCATAATCCAACTCTCACATCCATACATGACCACTGGAGAAACCATAGCCTTGACTAGATGGACCTTAGTCGGCAAAGTAATGTCTCTGCTTTTGAATATACTGTCTAGGTTGGTCATAACTTTTCTTCCAAGGAGTAGGCATCTTTTAATTGCATGGCTGCAGTCACTATCTGCAGTGATTTTGGAGCCCCCAAAATAAAGTCTGACACTGTTTCCACTGTTTCCCCATCCAAGTCCCATGAAGTGATGGGACTGGATGCCATGATCTTAATTTTCTGAATGTTGAGCTTTAAGCCAACTTCTTCACTCTCCTCTTTCACTTTCATCAAGAGGCTTTTAGTTCCTCTTCACTTTCTGCCATAAGGGTGGTATCATCTGCATATCTGAGGTTATTGATATTTCTCCCAGCAATCTTGATTCCAGCTTGTGTTTCTTCCAGTCCAGCATTTCTCATGATGTACTCTGCATAAAAGTTAAATAAGCAGGGTGACAATATGTAGCCTTGACGTACTCCTTAAACCTCAGTATGTAGGAGACCCCCAGTTATTAATAAGTCATGCCAACAGTTGCAGTCTAAAACTTTTGAGTATAATCATCCCATGTGAGTCATATAGGTATAACTGAGAGTATTTAGCTGTATATTTTCCCTGTTCCCATACAGCTCCATAGCTTCCTTCTGATTTTTATATCTGTGGGCTCTTCACTTCCCTTTCTCCATATTAACTCTACTTCTCCTCTCTTCTATATATCTTTGTCTGTCATCTTGATCCTAGGTCCTGGCAACCTGAACCTAAAAGGCTGTCTTCACTGACATCTTGAAATTAGAGTTTTCCACTTAAAATGTGTCATGCCTACAAATCCCAGTGGGAATAAAAGCTCTTTGAGTAAGAACTCAGTCTGTTCCTAGTCAGACCAAATAGCAAAGATGTTTCTTTGTTTTGAGTACTTAACAATGGACTTAAAAGCAATTGGGTTGGAACTGGATTTTAGGAAATTTTCTGACAACAAGTCTTTTAAGAGAAAAATGACAGATTAAAATGTTCCCAAGAAATCCCAAAGGGCCACTTTACCTCTTCTCTGGAATTCTGTGCTTTCTCACATTGACATTCAGGTATTGGGGATAGAAAAAAAATGATGACTGTGTGGCTCTGTGAAGCTAAATAACTTCTTGTGGTCAAATAAGTATTCCAATGTGTGGGCAGGAAAAATAGCTCTAAAATGAGCTGTCTTCACATGTACTTCGATTGCACTCTTTTTTTTTTTTAATTTTCCTACAAACTGGCTATTTGCTCCCAGGGCATCTGTCTTGTCAGTGTAACCTAATGCATATCAGTCTGGTGATGGAGAAAGTGATGAGGCGTCACCATCCCTTGTTTCTCAGCTAGTCTTTCACAAAGTGGAAGTTCAAACTCTAGAAAGAAAAATTTGTAGGTCTGTAAGTGAAGAGGTAGGAAAAATGGATCTCAAAAGTGTGGCTACTGCTGATCTTGTGGGTAAAATCGCTTTAAGCAAAATGAAAGACAGCTTAGCACAAGATATCTGCAGAGTGTTGAATTGCATTCCCAAAAGAGATATGTTGAAGTGTTAACCCTGGGATCTGTGAATGTGACCTTATCTGGGAAGAGGGTCTTTGTTGATGCAATAAAATCAAAGTGAAGTCATAGTGGGTTATAATGGGCCCTAAATCTGATGACTGGTGTCCCTGACTCACCTAGGTTTGCCACTGAAAAATGGATGTAGTTAGGTTTCAGTTTTCACGTGAGGCTCCACAGTTTCACAGGGTCATTCAGGCAACATGCAGGCAGCCTATGGAAGTTCCTCTGCTTAGTACAAGTCTCCTTAATAATCGAACCCTCTGTTCCATCGGCCTTCACCAATTAGCACATGATCCCTATCTGCTCTCTTATTGATTTTTGCTTTAAATGGGTCTCCTAATGGATCTGGAGCTTTCCCAAACTTGAAGTATGCATAGAAATCAACTCAGAAGTTTATAAACTTCTGAAGAAGTTTAGGTTCTGTGCTCAGAGATTCTAGAGTGTATTTGGAGTGACTTAGTGTTTCCCTTTCACTCCTTTTTCTTTTTAAATTTCTTTGTCCAGTTTTTCTTTTCAGTGATTCTTTCCCTTTTCTGTTTGCCTCTTTCTCTTAAGCCTGGTAAGAGACCCAAATGAGTCTGGGGAATAACAGAAAATGAAACTCACAAACACTAAATATGTCCACCACAAGCATTACTGAACATAGAAGAACTATATAAGAGCACAATCCCAAGATTTTCAGACCTTGTAGAACCACCTGGGAAACACCCAGTTCAGCATTGACCTGGGGAACATTTAGCAAATAAATATCAATGTCTGGCCTCACCCTAGACCACTTAAATCAGAACCTCTGATAGGGAAGTCTTTATTGTTGTTCAGTCACTAAGTTATGTCCAACTCTTGTGACTCCATGGTCTGCAGCCTACCAGACCTCTCTGTCCCTCACTATCACCCAGAATTTGCCCAAGTTCATGTCTGTTGAGTCGGTGATGCTATCCAAGCATCTCATCAAAAGGCCATCAACCTTATGCGTTTGCCTTCAATCTAAAAGATTGAAGGGGAACCTAGGCACTGGTTAGTTTTCATTAGCAACCCAAGTGATCCCCCTAGTAAGGAGGAAGCAGGATTGAGACTGAGACCCACTGGGGTGATCGGGGGATATGTTTGCATAGATGTCAGTCCACGGTGTCCTCCTACTCTTCACAGGAGTGCTCCCAGCATGGGGGTGGTGGACAGCTGCTGTAGGATGAGGAATCAGCCAAGGCTGAAATGCTCTCTGCAAAGGGCACTCAGACATTTACCCCTTGCCCATCCTCCCATCCACATCAGCACCTGAAAATATCTTAGGCCAACAGGAAGGCAGGCACTGTGCTTCCAGCAAGCCATGGCTCCTAGACCTGACTTCTGGAGTCCTGGTCCTGACATTTTGCTGTGACATTTTGCTCTGACATATTGAGGCCATTTCTCTTGATCTGTCTATGTTGCCAGTTATACAACCTCTTATACAACTGGACCTAGGGATTTTCCATTTATGTCTCCTTAGGGGTTTTCCAGGAACATTCCTAACTACAACATTCATCTTTTCCATTCTCTCCTTTTCACTCACAGGGATGTCCAGTAAAGGGCAGGCACAGTCTATGCACTCTGCCTGTCTAAAATTTAATGAATTATACTTCTAATGAGTTATTCTTTATTAGAATTAATTTAACTGAAGAGAGATGTTACCACTCATAGTGCCTCCCATCTTCCTGATAACTTTTTGAGATTTTGCCAAAAGAAACAAGACCTTGAAGTTGTGCAGTGGTCAAAGGAGAGCTAATATTTAAAACTCATTACTTTACATTTTAATGGCTGCATAGTATTTCATTATTTGCATCCACCAAGTTTAATTGACCAACACCATACTGACAGAAAGAATTGATACTTCCAAACTGTGGTGCTGGGAAGACTCTTGAGAGTCCCTTGGACTGCAAGGAAATCAAACCAGTCAATCCTAAAGGAAATCAACCCTGAATATTCATTGCAAGGACTGATTCTGAAACTGAAGTTCCAATATTTTGGCCACCTGATGCAAACAGCCAACTCATTGGAAAGGACCCTGATGCTGGGAAAGATTGAAGGCAGGAGGAGAAGGGGACGGCAGAGGATGAGATGGTTGGATGGCATCCTCAACCCGATGGACATGAGTTTCAGCATACTCCAGGAGATGGTGAAGGACAGGGAAGGCTGGCATGCTGCAGTCCATGGGGTCGCAAAGAGTCAGACATAACTGAGCAACTAAACAACAGATACTGACAGACACTTAGCTTGTTTCAATCTCTTTTATGAACTATCATGGAATGAATATGTTTCTACAGACTCTGTATGTATGTGCTAGAATACCTGTGGGACACATTTTTAAAAGTGGAATTTCTAAGATAAAGGGAACATGCATTTATAGTTTTGAAAGATATTGCAGATTATTGTTTGCAGGATTGCACCGGTCCCTGTCCCACCACTGATGTCTGATGTGGATGACTCTTCATAGCTTCATTCATGCAGTGCACTAACAGACAATATCATTGGCATTCTGATGGGGGAAAAGGAAGTATCACTGTAGTTTTGACTTGCCTTTCTTTCATGATCAGTGAGACTGGACATCTTTCTAAATATTTAACAACTATTTTCCTAATGAACTGTTTTTTCATCTTTTCCAGTTTTTCTGTTGAATTTTTAGTGTATTCTCATGCTGACTTAATAAATTAGGAAAATGTATCTGGGATATGATACAAATACTTATTCTTAGATGGTCATTTAGCATTATTGTGCTCTTTGTTTCTTGTGGATTATGTTTTATTTCAATATATATATTGATAGTTTTTATGATTTCTGGATTTTTATTTCATACCTAACAAAGCCTACTCCTCTCCGCAAGTATATATACTTACTTTTATATATATATATAAATACTTGATATTATATATTTACTATATATACTAATATATATTATATATAATAATTTATATGGAGACTATATTTTATAAATTTTATATGTATTTTGTGTGTGTATATATATATATATACTTTTTCTTCCAGTACTTTTAGTTTTTTATTGAAGTATTGATTTACATGATGTGTTACTTTCTGCTGTACAGTAAAGTGATTCAGGTATATATACATATGCATTTTTTAACAAATAAATGTTTTTGCTTTATTACAAAACATAGATCAATTTTTTTTAATTTTTAAATTTTATTTTTACTTTATTCTACATTACAATACTGTGTTGGTTTTGCCATACATTGACATGAATCAGCCACAGGTATACACGAGCTCCCAATCCTGGAACCCCCTCCCACCTCCCACCCCATATCATCTCTCTGGATCATCCCCGTGCACCAGCCCCAAGCATCCTATATCCTGTATCGAACATAGACTAGCGCTTCGTTTCTTACATGATAGTATACATGTTTCAATGACATTCTCCCAAATCATCCCACCCTCTCCCTCTCCCTCAGAGGCCAAAAATCTATTCTATACCTCTGTGTCTCTTTTGTTGTCTCACATGCAGGGTCATCATTACTATCTTTCTAAATTCCATATATACATGTCAGTATACTGTATTGGTGTTTTTCTTTCTGGCTTACTTCACTCTGTATAATCGGCTCCAGTTTCATCCATCTCATTAGAACTGATTCAAATTTATTCTTTTTAAGGGCTGAGTAATACTCCATTGTGTATATGTACCACTGCTTTCTTATCCATTTATCTGCTGATGGACATCTAGGTTGTTTCCATGTCCTGGCAATTATAAATAATGCTGCAATGAACATTGGGGTACATGTGTCTCTTTCAATTCTGGTTTCCTTGGTGTGTATGCCCAGCAGGGGGATTGCTGGGTCATAAGGCAGTTCTATTTGCAATTTTTTAAGGAATCTCCACACTGTTTTCCATAGTGGCTGCACTAGTTTGCATTCCCACCAATGGTGTAAGAGGGTTCCCTTTTCTCCACATCCTCTCCAGCATTTATTGCTTGTAGACTTTTGGATCGCAGCCATTCTGACTGGTGTGAAATGGTACCTCATTGTGGTCTTGATTTGCATTTCTCTGATAATGAGTGATGTTGAGTTTCTTTTCATGTGTTTGTTAGCCATCCGTATGTCTTCTTTGGAGAAATGCCTATTTAGTTCTTTGGCCCATTTTTTTGATTGGATCTTTTATTTTTCTGGAGTTGAGCTGCATAAGTTGCTTGTATATTTTTGAGATGAGTTGTTTGTCAGTTGCTTCATTTGCTATTGTTTTCTCCCATTCAGAAGGCTGTCTTTTCACCTTACTTATAGTTTCCTTTGTTGTGCAGAAGCTTTTAATTTTAATTAGACCCCATTTGTTTATTTTTGCTTTTATTTCCAGTATACTGGGAGGTGGATCATAGAGGATCCTGCTGTGATTTATGTCGGAGAGTGTTTTGCCTATGTTCTCCTCTAGGAGTTTTATAGTTTCTGGTCTTACATTTAGATCTTTAATCCATTTTGAGTTTATTTTTGTGTGTGGTGTTAGAAAGTGATCTCACTTTCACCACTACTATTCAATATAGTTTTGGAAGTTTTGGCCACAGCAGTCAGAGCAGGAAAAGAAATAAAAGGAATCCAAGTTGGAAACGAAGAAGTAAAACTCTCACTGTTTGCAGATGACATGATCCTCTACATAGAAAATCCTAAAGACTCCACCAGAAAACTACTAGAGCTAATCAATGAATACAGTAAAGTTGCAGGATATAAAATGAACACTCAGAAATCCCTTGCATTCCTATACAATACTCATGAGAAAGTAGAAAAGGAAGTTAAGGAAACAATTCCATTCACCATTGCAATGAAAAGAATAAAATACTTAGGAATATACCTGCCTCAAGAAACTAAAGACCTATATATCGAAAACTATAAAACACTGGTGAAAGAAATCAAAGAGGACACTAATAGATGGAGAAATACACCATGTTCATGGATCAGAAGAGTCAATATAGTGAAAATGAATATACTACCCAAAGCAATCTACAGATTCAGTGCAATCTCTATCAAGCTACCAGCAGTATTTTTCACAGAACTAGAACAAATAATTTCAAGATTTGTATGGAAATACAAAAAACCTCGAATAGCAAAAGCAATCTTGAGAAAGAAGAATGGAACTGGAGGAATCCACTTGCTTGACTTCAGGCTCTACTACAAAGCCACAGTCATTAAGACAGTATGGTACTGGCACAAAGACAGAAATATAGATCAATGGAACAAAATAGAAAGCCCAGAGATAAATCCACACACCTATGGACACCTTATCTTCAACAAAGGAGGCAACAATATACAATGGAGTAAAGACAATCTTTTTAACAAGTGGTTCTGGGAAAACTGGTCAACCACTTGTAAAAGAATGAAACTAGATCACTTTCTAACACCACACACACAAATAAACTTGTAAAAGAATATGCATTCTTTTTTAAATATTCTTTTCCATTGTGGTTTATTATAAGATACTTAATATACTTCTCTGTGCTCTACAGCAGGATCTTGTTGTTTATTCATTCTATATATAGCTTGCTTCTGCCATCCTCAGTCTGCCACCTCATCCTTCTGCCAGTCATCTCGCCCTGGCATCCACAAGTCTGTTTTCTATGTCCATGATTCTGTTTCTGTTTCACAGAGAGGCTCGTTTGTGTCCTGTTTTAGATCCTACATGAAAGGGGTATTATATGGTATCTGTCTTTGTCTGACTTCCCTCACTGAGTATGACAGTCTCTAGTTGCATCCATGTTGCTACAAATGACATTATTTCATTCTTTTTTATAACTGAGTAGTATTCCGTTGTGTGTGTGTGTTTGTGTACATATATGTGTATGTGTGTATATATGTACATACATATATATGTGTGTGTATATATACCGTGTCTTCTTTATCCATTCATCTGTTAATGAACAAGTCAGGTTGTTTCCATGCCTTAGCTATTGTGAATAGTGCTGCTAAGAATAGGAATGCAGGTATCTTTTTAGATTTGAGTTTTGTCTGGATATATGCCCATGAGTGGGATTTCTGGATCATATGGTAATTCTGTTTTTAGTTTTCTGAGGAACCTCCATGTAGTTTTCCACAGTAGCTGCACCAAATTACATTCCCAACCAGTAGTATGTGAGGTTTTCCTTTTCTCATATCTCTCCAGAATTTGTTATTTGTAGTTTTAGAGTGAACTCCGGGAGATGGTGATGGACAGGGAGGCCTGGCATGCTGCAATTCATGGGGTTGCAAAGAGTCGGACACGACTGAGCGACTGAACTGAACTGAACTGAGTGATGGCCATCCTGACTGATGTAAGGTGATACCTCATTGTAGTTTTGATTTGCTAATAGTGATGTTGAGCATTCTTCTAGTACTTCTGATTTATTTTTGTACTTTTTAATGTTTACTGAGCAGTCTCTTACCACTGATAAGCAATGTCACAATTATCATATACTAAATATATATCGGGAGTCTATTTCCAGACTATATATTAGCCCATTAATTATTCTATTTTAATTACTGTCTTTATAATTTACATCTTACAGAACTGGGCCCAATTCATTACTCTTCTATTTCATAATTTATCCTGGTGACTATTGCTTTTGAGTTTTTATGGATGAGCTTAGCATCCACTTATCTATCTTAAAAGAAATCCTGAGAGTATTTTGATCATGAATTACATGTAATGTATATGTTAAGTTAAAGGAAATTGATAGATTTATGATGAATCTGTGCAAAAACAAGATATATATTTATTTTCATTCATTCAAGTCATATTTTGTATCCTTCTTTAACATTTAAAAATATTCCCCATGTAAATCTTACACATTTCTTATTTACACCTAGTTTTTAGCTCACTGATGGATTTGGGTTCTTTTTCTTTTTTATATTTTGAAAGAGATCTTTTCTTCACTTATAAAATTTAACTTGCTGAGATTTGTATACTTGAACCTTATTGATTTTTGTATATTAAGTTTTACCCAGTATTTTGATTTTCCAGAAAGAACAATAGCCCCAAGATCCAGCAACTTAAAAAGTCTCCAGGGAAAGATACAGACAGATGTGACGTATTTGCCAACTAAAGACCATCAGATTTCTCCTTTCTACCTTTCTTAAAAGATATTATTTCAGGGTCAAGGCAAGGAAATTTAGAGTGGTGACCATATTTGCCAAACTGAAAATATAAAAGATTCCAAATGGATTTACATAAAGTCATAGATGATAGCTCAGTAATCAAAGTGATGCAGCATGCTTGGCCTTGCATTCAGAGCTTTCCCTGGGGGATATAGCCTCCCTGTCCACTCACCTCCTGACTCTCCTCAACATCCCTATGTGACCTCCCATACTAGCCATGCCAGCAAAGTTGAACTTCCATGTCACTGCTCATGTTACCTTGCCTAGATGGTATCCTGCTGTGTCCTGTCAATTCCAAATCTTATCCTCTCTTTGAAGAATTCATGTGCCATGATCATGTATAGTCTTCTCTCTGATATTAGTGGTAACATTTTCTCTAAATAATTACCAGATTTTGGAGTTGGATATCCCAGTGTTAAATATAGCACTTAATGATTTTGTCATCTTAGATAAATTCATTAACCTCTCGAAGCCTTGGTTTTCTCCTATATACACTGAGAGTAATACAATGTAATGTACTTATCAGCATTGGTCATTATCAGGGTTAGTGCATTTTAAAATATTATATAAACTCTGAAGCAATATCCAAATATCAGATATAAGGAATCACCTCCAGACTAAAAGTCAGTCTACAAAGAGAAAAAAACAGAGCCCTTTCCTCTTGCTTTAAGAGGGATTAAGAAAGGATACAGAAGAATAGGAGCTGTTCTCCTTTCCATATTAAACTGATGGAGTCAGTTGGGTAGTGTGCTGCGCATCCTGGAATAGCTGGAATAGCAGATAGGCTTTATCACAGGTACCACTCCTAATGACCATGAGTGGCTGCACAAACACTGTATTCAGGAATCCTAGGACCCATCAGGGTAGAGAGGACAGATGCCTGTGGCTCCTTAATAATGACTGCAGGAGCCAGAAGATAAATGGCAGAATGAATGACACACATCTGCTTTTCCTCCCTCAGCTTTGCATTCCCATCATGGAAGAACAAGGAGCTGACTCCTATCACTATCGCCCTGTGATGTTTCTCCAGTGGCTTTCTTGCCATTAGCCTGATTGTGTCTTAAATCTGATTTGAGTTCCACTTGTTTCTTCAGGGTCTAACCAGAAAATTCAGGCTGCCTCCTAGGAAGCCCATCTCAAGAGCACACTTCAGTCACGTCAGCAGTTATCTATGTTCTTACACTGTGTAGGACACTCCATGCTGGGGGCATGGGAAAACCAATAGCATTTATTGAATACTTTCTATGTGCCAAGCAGTGTTTCAAGACACTCCCTGATCATTTTTATTTCATCCTCAATAAACTCTGTCCATCCTATAGATGAGGAAAATGAAATTATTGAGATCAAACATGTTGTCCTTGAACCTGAAAACTTCTTTTCCCTAAAGTATAATGTTTCACCCTGAAGGGTCCTCTGAGTGTGTGCTGTCTCAAAAGACATTTATTGACTGTTGAGTCAGCTGACATACAATTCTTCTACTTGCTAATAACAGGGCTGAAACTCTTCAGATCTTCCAATTATGAGACTTATTTTAATTTTTCTGTTGTCTTTGTACAGGAGAGAGAGACTGTCAACCAGAACAAACCTTAAGACATTTGCAAGATTACTTGATAATCTAAATTTATACTGCAGGAGCTGCTAATGGTTATTTTATTTATGGCACTCTGGATCTCAATCTCCTCAGTTTCATTACTCCCAATTAAGCTTATGTGTGCTCACAAAGCATCATTACATGATTTAATGACAGAGTATTTTGAATTAATTATATGCAGACATTTTAGAACGTATTCTAGGTGCCTCACTAAAATTGGAGCTGCTTTTTATAGATGCACAAGTGAGGGAGGCTATGTTACTCAAGTTCTACTTCTGAGAATTATCGCCTACTTAAGGTAAAATGACATACCTCTATATGCATGTTTTTAGAATTCCACGATTTAACAATAGCTATTTACTCTCACTAAACATATAACTGGAAAAAGAAGCCTCCCCAACCTGGATATATTAAAATATATTCAAACATTTATTCATTACCTTCCCCTTACTGGTTATTGGTGATGAACTGAGGTGAAAGATAGATCATCACACCACAATGGCCATAACTACATTTGAGGCATGGAGATTATTAAGGTTCTCAGAGAAAAACAGAGGGATTTATATTTTAGCCGGAGTTAATTCTATGGTGAATCAAGTGAGAAAAATACTTAGCTCTCCCTGAGGCAAATGAGGTTACCATGACCTCTTCCAAGACATTAAGTGGTTCGTGGAAGTATAATTTTATATAACATTTATAATATTTCACTCCCAGAGTGCTTTTCTCTCTTAAGACTGTGAAAGCATGATTCCCTGTTCCTTCTAGGCTCTCCCCTCCAGCTCTGTTTTGGGGGCTGATCTATACATGAGTCTTCATTGCTCTTACACTGCCACCCCTACCCTTGGTCTAACTCTACCATCCACCCACAGCCTCCCCATCTCCTCTGCCTAGCTTCTTCATCCTTCTTCCCAAGTCTCCCCACCTCCCTTCCTGGAACTAATCTACTGAGATCTGACCTTTCTGCTGCTTAATCCTACCATCAGAAATTGCCTGTCCTATATCATATTCTTTCAGGGTTCTCCGCTCTAGCAGAACATGTGATCAACAAGTTAATACTTGGTACAGATGACAGAGGGCTTCCCTGGTGGCTCAGCTGGTAAAGAATCCGCCTGTAATGTTTGATCCCTGGCTGGGGAAGATCCCCTGGAGAAGAGAAAAGCTACCCACTCCAGTATTCTGGCCTGGACAATTCCATGGACAGTATAGACTATGGGGTCGCAAAGAACTGGACTCGACTGAGCAACTTTCACTTTCACAGATGACTGAGGATAGGTCACTGTGTTATACTTCAACAAATAATTTTAAATAAAAAATACACTGATTGTGTGAAACACAATACATGTGACAGAGGAAAGCAAAGATGAAGTCATCTTGTCCTTCTCTCTTGTTTAGTCTAAATAACAAAAATGACATCATGCAATGTGGTCATCCACTCAGTCTTGATTTCAAATGAACTTTACTCTCCAAAATTAAATGTACTTTGAGCCATGGTCTAACACCAGTGGGGTTATTTGAAAGAATATGCCACCAATTCTGAAGGTAAATTTCAAAAGAGATAGATGCTTTAGTTGAAAGAGCATAGACTTTGACAAATCTAAACAGATATGAGCTCACATCTAGGCTTGCTAAATGGTTAAAATTAGGTAACTCCACAAATATTTCTAAGGTTCAGACTTCCCAGTTTCATAAAGGGGATAAACTCACCTACCTTGTAGATTTAATAGACAAAATTAAATGGTAGATATAATATTTTAAGCAAAGTGAGTGAAATGAAGTTGCTCAGTCGTGGCCGACTATTTGCAACTCCATGGACTGTAGCCTACAAGGCTCCTCCATCTATGGGATTTTCCAGACAAGAATACTGGAGTGGGTTGCCATTTCCTTCTCCAGGAGATCTTCCCAACCCAGGGATTGAACCAGGGTCTCCCACATTATAGGCAGATGCTTTATTGTCTGAGCCACCAGGCGAAAGGCAGCATCTTAAATAAGTGAAAACTTTCCCAAGGGTCAACCTTCTTTTATAATTACTTCCTGGTACGTTCATTTATACAACAGAAGGATGATATTCTTTATAGTTATGCCTACTGCAAGTGGCCAAAGACCTGTATATTGGCAACTTGCCACATAATTGCACATTCAAAAATCATTGACTCCTCTGAAAACTCCCCACAGAGTAAAACAGCTGTTCTTCTGTGAAATTCTTTGAGCCCACAAACCCTGGCACTGGAAGGTAGCAACAGGATGTCATCTTGTAGCAACAGATTGCCTCCATTCTGGTTCTTCCCTGGGCGAATCTAGAAATGTGCCATTCTCTGCTTTTAAGAAGGATCCATACTCTTTTTTTTAAATGGCTCAAGTCCTGCTGTGATCTATGCTTGTGCTGAGTGAAGATTTTTGGCTTAGAGCTTTTGGATATGTTCTCAGTGACCATATGAGAGCTAATGGCTTGTAAAGGCTTTATAAGGGCTGGAGGGTTCTGCTGCTTTCCAGGGCATTCAGGGCAGAGTTTTGCTGTGCCCTGGTACTATTGGGAGGAGAACCTATCTGGAATTAGCAGCATCTGTTGATATTCCATTTCAGTACCTTACTATTGGAGGGCAAGTTGCTAAAAATTCAAATGGCTCAGTGTCCACATTCAGTTCAGTTTAGTCTCTCAGTCGTGTCCGACTGTGCGACCCCATGAATTGCAGCATGCCAGGCCTCCCTGTCCATGACCAACTCCCAGAGTTCACTCAAACTCAGGTCCATCGAGTCAGTGATGCCATCCAGCCTCTCATCCTCTGTCGTCCCCTTCTCCTCCTGGCCCCAATCCCTCCCAGCATCAGGGTCTTTTCTAATGAGTCAACTCTTCACATGAGGTGGCCAAAGTACTGGAGTTTCAGCTTTAGTATCATTCCTTCCAAAGAACACCCAGGACCCATCTCCTTTAGAATGGACAGATTGGATCTCCTTGCAGTCCAAGGAACTCTCAAGAGTCTTCTCCAACATCACAGTTCAAAAGCATCAATTCTTAAGTGCTCAGCTTTCTTCACAGTCCAACTCTCCTGGAGAGTAATAATGAAAACATAGGCTATTATGAGGAATGAAAGAGTGGTTAAGTAGTTCCGAGAACAAAATCAACCTTATTAAAGCAGTGAGTACAGCAAATTCAGTTGGCTTCCTTCTTTCATCTAGCCCTAATCTCAGATTCAAGATCAGTCTTAACCCATAGCCAAATAAATTTCCATCTATTGATATAATTCTAGAGATAACAGGAAATTTCCCCCAAAACAAATATTCCAACAAAACATAACTGATTTGCTGATTCTTTCCAACAGAGCCTTACCTGACTCACTCCCTGTTTCACATAAAGCTCTCTGCATTATGTCTCCTCTTCAGAGAGATCTGCCCGGACCATCCTGTCTAAAATAGTCCCTCTCTGTATGACTTTATCTCCTTACCTTGCTTCATTTTCCTCATGGGATCTACTAGTACCTGAACTTAGATTGGAGAAAGGGGCGGCAGAGGATGAGATGGCTGGATGGCATCACTGACTCAATGGACGTGAGTCTGACTGAACTCCGGGAGTTGGTGATGGACAGGGAGGCCTGGCGTGCTGCGATTCATGGGGTCGCGAAGAGTCGGACACGACTGAGCGACTGAACTGAACTGAACTGAACTTAGATTATACATGCATTTATTTACTCTCTGCCTTCCCCACTACTGTGTGGGCTCAGTAATGGCAGAGAGTTTGTCCATCTGGTTCATAGCTGTTCTCCCAGCCCAGCGCTTAGAACAGGGTATGGAAATGTTTGACAGGTACTCAGTAAGCATTTGTTGAATAAATAAATAACACATATTATTCCACAACTAGTCTTAATTTCCTTTCCTTATAGCTGTATTTATAGCAAGAACCATCATTTATTAGGCATTTATTTGATCCCTTGACACTTTATATGGATAATATAATTTAGGCTTTTGAACATCCTCTATGAGAAAGGAATAATTATGATCTCCTAATATGGGTAAGGAAATGAAAGTTTAAAGAGGTTAAGTGTCTTGCCCAAAGGCAGAAGTACAGACGGGATTCATTCTCCACTATTGGACTGTAGAATCATCTGCATTTTCAATTCCTCCCATCCCTTCCCTCTTCTACACTTAAATTCTGCTGTATTTTAAACTGCCTTCCTATTGCATGTCAAAATTCAAGTACCTCTAGGGATGAGCAACATTAAATGTGAGTCATTCACCCTCTTTGGTTCACTAACATGCTAGCGGATGCAGCTGGGAGAAGGAGATAGAGGCTGGAAATCTGAGCACCTGAGACGGGAAATCTTAGAATACTAGCATATAAGACTATTGAGATGTTGCAGTATTTTTCCAAAGGTGACTCCACTTTATAATCATTCCCCATCCAGAGCATTCTTCCTCCTCAACCCAGGGCTGTTTTCCCCTTTGAAATTTAGCATCTCCAAGACAGCAGGGCTCTGGGGGATTGCTGTTTTGACAATACTTCCCTTTGGTGTAGAAGAAGCCAATCAGACACAAGATGAGAAGTTGCCAGAAGTTGCTTAGTTTTTGTTTGAACTCCAGCGTCATTCCACCCTGCCTTACTGAGAGTCCAGGAAAAGGTTCTGGCTAATTGGATTCGACTCTCACCTGTGCAGTGCCAGCAGTTGGTATCCTCCATAGGACAGATGACAGCCAGCCTGTCACTGCTATCAGAGCCGATAGGACATAGCTGCTTAGCAAAAGGGAAGAACAAGAACAACAAGGTACCAGGTTGGCTGTACACGTAGGTAGGAAGGAAGACTGCTTCCATGTTGTCATTTGAGAGGCATCACAGGCTACTTGTAGTCTTTTAGTTTGAGATCCTCCATTAGTGTCATTTCAATTCCAGGAAGAGATGTCTCCAGAAGTCTCCGTTGCTTGAGAAGGCAGGAAGGGCACATTAAGCTTGGGTTAGCTAGCTGTTACCATAGCAACTAGAAGCAAAACCCTGGGGGAGATGAAACTTAGGGCAGGTAAGTTTTGATGAGGAGGAAAGGGACAGAGTGAGAAGTTAGATGAGGTGGCACCATAATTGGTAGCCCTGGGCAGCCATGTAACAGTCATCTATAAAAAAAAAAATTTCCTACCCATTTTAGTCAGGTTTAATCTTAAATTTCTCCATCACAAGGTTAGCCATGGTTCACCTTGAAATGGTTAGCTCTCATTCTAGGAATATATGAGTTTTGTTTTTTTTTTTTTGGATGTGCTGGGTCTTCGTTGCTGTGCAGGCTCTTCTCTAGTTGTGGCGAGTTGGGGCTACTCTCTAGTTGCAGAATTCAGGCTTCTCATTGCAGTGGCTTCTCTTGTTGTAGAGCACTGGTATGTGGGCTTCAGCAGTCATGGCTCTCGGGCTCTAGAGCTCAGGTTCAATAGTTATGGCGCATGGGCTTAGTTGCTCCACGGCATATCAATCTTTCTGGATGAGATTGAACCCGTGTCTCTTGCATTGGCAAGCTAATTCCTTACCACTGAGACACCAGGGAATTCCCAGTACATAAGCCCTCCTCATCTTCTAGTCCATTTCCAGTTCAGTTCAGTGGCTTAGTCGTGGCAGACTCTTTGCGACCCCTTGGACTGCAGCGTGCCAGTCTTCCCTTCCGTTTCCAAGACAAATACAATTTCATTTTCTCAAGCAGCAACAAAACCAAAAATTAGATTCTACCTCTCGCATTGTACATGAGAGCCAAAGACAACTGACCAGATACCAGGATCTTTCTTCTTATATTTGCAGATTCACCTGGGACAATAGATTGTAAGAGGAAGTAGATTGTAGTTCACTCTTTTAATTGAATATTATAAAAGTCAGTATCTTTCAAAGGGAAGGTTTCCGATGAAAAATATATCTTATAACATCTTAGAGTAAGGAAAAGTGTTAACTCCTTTTTTCAAATTCCATCCCCTTCTCTCACAGAGAAGAGGCTGGGAGTCAGAGGTTAATTGTGTCCTCCTAACCACCTAATCACTGTCATTTCTAATTATTGCTAGAGAAGCAAACCAGGAATTCCCAGTGCCCTCCATTTGTGTGCACTGAAAAACCAGTCTGCATATCAGCAAGAAATGTCAGCATCAGGACCAAGAATGTTGAATTTGTTGTAATAAAAGTAATAAGAGCTGACATCTATTGAGTACTTACAATGTGCCAGGCATGGGGCTAAATGCTTTAAAACATGTATCTCACTTAACCTCTGTCCTCTAGGGATGTTTAACCCATTTTATAGATAGGAACATCATAGCTGAGAGAAGCTGGGTAACTTGTTTATAGTCAAACAACTAGGAAGGGACAGACTCAAGGTCTGACTCCAGCCATTGCTTCTGACCATAACACTAAACCATACGTCCTGGCTGTTTCTATGTCTCACTTTTCTGTAAGAAAATCAGAGATCAGTAATCAACTATATTCATGAGTTTAATGCCTCCCTCTCCCAGCTAAATTCATTGCCAAGGAAAGTCATCCAGCTCTAACCAAGCAACTATATTCTCTTAAGTATCTACTTAAAAAAAAAAAAAAGCTTTTTTCTGACTATACATGTAAATCATATTCAACATGCAAAACTTAAAAACAAAGACAAAGGAAAAAACGTATATCTCCTATAGTAATACCAAGGATCACATGCATTTCTTCCATTTAAAGACCACTATATTTCTTGTAAAAATCAGCAGTAATCTCTGGCTTTTTCTTTATATGTCATTTTCTTAAGGAAATTCACATAGTGAATGGCCACCATCAAAAATTTATGTACTTTTTAGTTCATTCATTTATTCAACTGAGATCTACTGCTTGAATGCCTACTCTGTGCCAGGTGCTTTGCTAGTTGCTGGAACTCACTGATGGTTGAAGACAGGCCCTGGTCCTGGGCTCATGGACCTTACAGATTAATTCTCTCAATGGATTTTACCTTAATCAGCTTGTAAAGATACAAATGCTCTTAGTCCAGGCGCTAAAGTTATTCTTTTCCTCGGTGTGATAGATGGAAGAGTGATACAAGATATGTCACAGAGCCAAGTGACTGACACAGCGCAACAAAAGCTACTTAAAACTGTGGGTCTTATGATCCCTGTAATGGCAAACATAGGTCATAGACTGGGATTTTAAGAATGTCCCACCTTAAAGATTGTTCTTGTCCATGACATAGATATTCCTTTGGTGCTATGCTGGCAGCCTTCCATGAAGAGGGGTCTTTATGCTTGGAATTCCTTTAACACAGACAAGATTGGCCATTAGACAGACACTGCTGAGGCTGACTGAAATGTGTGTTTAAAACTCATTCTAAACAATACAAGATGGGGCCTTGTTTTCTAAGAACAGGCATTTCTGGGAGTAATGCTAATAGAAGTCCAAAGGCTGTGGGAATAGAGGAGACAGTTCATAAGTCAGCCAGACTTTCTTAGTTTCCTATTTCTGCTGTAATGAATTGCCACAAGTTTAGTGGTTTTAAAGCAACACACATTTATTCTCTTCTAGTTCTAGAGGTCAAAAGTCTAAAATGGGTCTGCAGGACTCTGTTCCTTCTGGAGATGCTAGGGAAGAACCAGTTCTTATCTTTTTCAGCTCCTACAAGCCCCATGTTCTTTGCCTCGCACGTCACTCTGACCTCTGTTTCCGTTCTCACGTCTCCTTCATTGATTGTGGTCTTCCTGTCTCCCTCTTATTATGAACCTTGTGATCACAGTGGTTCCAGTCAGATAATCCAGGATAATTTTATGATCTCAAGAAACTTAATCATACTTGCAGAGTCTCTTTTTACCATGTAAAGGTCCAGGGGTTAGGACCTGGATGTCTTGGGGAGGGGTCATTATTTGGCCTCCCACAGATTATAATGACTAACTTAAGTATCTCCCATTTTTGTTGAGCTGGGAGTGTCTGCAGTAAGGATTTGAGTCCCTCTCACATACTTTTCTCTCTCTTCTCTCCATAGCCCCTCTCCTGTCCTTTCACTCAGCTCTGTCTATAAAGTATATAGAGTTATATACTGAGTCCTCCTTTCTGGGCGTTTCCTTCCTCCCACCAGCAAGACGTTGGTATCAGAGTTCTGTTCCAGAACTCTTACTTATTTATTTCACCATAATCATTATTAGTGCTTGAGAAGCCCAAGGATACACTGTGTAATTGAATTTGTGCTCAAAACTGCCTACAATAGACTCTTGAAAGGAGACTTAGTCACTGAACATTTATTTTAGCCATATAATTCCAAATTTCTGGTTGCTTACTTTTGGGAAGATGAGTAAAGTATAGAGGTCTGTTTAATTTTTAGAGGCTGAACCTACCAACAAAAGTGTGTTCTCTCTGGCGTAAGGTCTGCAGGCGTTTTGGTAATGGAGGCAAGCTAATGGAGCCGCATTTCAGTGCCATGTGGAGCATACACTGGCCAATTCCTTAGGACCAACAGGACCTAGAAAAAAATGCCATTCCTGATTTCCCCTTTAGATGGAAATCCCTTAGAAGAAGAATCTAAACAAAGATAATTACATGGAGATTATTATGTTAATGTCAGTGGTGGTCATGCCCCTACAGAAGGAAAAACATCACAAAGCAGAGATGAGGAGTAGCAAGCTCATGTACTGCCCTTATTCCACACCCACAACAGACATCACTAATCAATCAAGCACAGTTTCTCCACAGAGCCTGGCCTTAAAACCATTTCCAACTGAAGGTTCCAGCCAGCCACAGCTATTCACGTGGGATTGGCAAATCAGTGGAGCTCTATCTGACGTCCCTGCATTAGAGATCCAATGTCCTCTTGTTTCCAGACCTTAAGGAAAATTCCTCCTACTGCAGTCCATCAATAAAACACTCTGGTGCCTAGAACACCACTTGAACTCAATTTTTGGAGCTGGCAAAACCCTGAGAGAGACTCATTTAAAAGGGAGGCAGATGCATCCTCTTCCCATCTCCCTATTTGGAGACCCTTGGTGAGGATCCCGTCTCAGTGTCTACAGCCCCTCCTCTGGGGATATTGGAAAATGGAGCTTTGGTACTGAACTTCTGTGCTTTGAATTCCTGCATTAAATATGCAGCCCTACCCCTAATTTCTGCTCTTTTCTTCCTTAATCATGTGCCTCTGTCCTCAAACCAGAATCCTGCTAGGTCCCCAGGAGTACCCTCCCCAAGGACTACTGGGCAGTACTGTCAAACTCTTCAAAGGCAAGGAGGGAGAGAAACACAAACTTATCCATCCCTGTCTCTTTTTTCACCTTGTGGTTTCCACTCACAATAAGCAGCCTTAGAGGTTATCAAATACCACCCCCGGGTTTTGACAGCCATTCATTCATTAAAGCCTCTGATTGCCTGGCATAATCACGACTGTACTCCTGTTCCTGTTCCATGAACATGGCTCCTCAACTGTTCTCAGGCACCGGCTGGCTTTACCCCAGAGCTTGCTAGGAAGAGGAAAACCCAGCTTATTCAAACAGCTCAGTGACAGGTGAGCCAGCTACATCAGACATGGGAGGGGAGGAAGACCAGCACTGCTACCATATGCTTGCTTTTGATCAAGAGAAAATTATTTATGCAGCTGACTCCCCCAAATTCTAGCTTAAGATCACAGGGAGGTTTTTGCTTTGGACCCGAGTCATCAAGAGTCTGCATAATCTTGGAAGAGCTCAAATCAAAAGAGCAGATCTCTTCAGTCTCCCAATTTCAGCACCGTTCTCAGACTTGGTCGATAATCCAGCTGCAGGCTCTGCAGCGAAGCACATTCATCCAGCTTTGTGTCTGAATTGCTACCTTCAGAGGGGGCCTTTCAGCGTGGAGATAAGCCGCCTGATTACCTTCCTTGCAGGGTTCCCGCCTGGGAACGCCCACCTGAGTGAGGGCTCTGCAGCAGCCCGCCTGGGTCACACCACGGTACCTGAGAGCTGAGCTGTCCAGAAGGATGCACCAGGCTGGGACTCCGAACGCACTGCCGCACTGCCCCACTTCCCTACCCCCTACCCCACGATGGACAAGAACCAAGACTGAAAAAGTAGCCTACAGCCGCCCCGGCTGCATGAGGGAGGCTGTGAACCTCTGTCGGAGGAGGCAGTTAAGAGGGTGCTGACAGGGCACGCTGAGAAGGACCTTCCCCCAGCACCACCTGTGACTCTGCAGAGGTCAGTGGCAGATCCCTTGGGTGGAGTTCTGAGGCCCAGGCTCTGCCTCTACATGGTTATCATGTCAGTTATGCCTCAGGGCCTCTTAGTTCTCAGGTGCTAGTTCTTTAATTACTTATCATTTTTGTCTTGAGAACATTTTTTAAAAATAGAAAAGTAAAAAAGAAATATAATTATGTACACACCTTCTAGACAAGAGAGAAAATTGGTAACATTTTTAATGTTTGTTTCAAGGCCTGCTTTTCAAATAGAAATGAAGTGCAGCAGGACATGAGATGGACACCCCTTCTGTCCTTTTATCCTCCCTCCTTGTCACTTTCTCCACCCTCAGAGAAAACACCTGGAAGAAATTAAGACACTCTTCTCATCAACTTGCAGTATTTCCTCCTTTACCTATACAAAAAAAAGAGAGAATATATAATATTGGGCAGTGCATTTTAGAATTTGTCTCTTTCTGCACATCTGTTCTGCAACTTGCATTTTTCCGATCTGTACTGGGATGTGTTGTTCTGTGTAGAGAACTTATGTTCACCTGTATGGCAATGGGTCAGATGATTTCTAAGCCTCTACCTGACCTTAACACTAAGCCATTAGTTCTCAGGTTGCACATTAAAGTCACCTGGGGCATTTTAAAATGTAGATTTCAGGCCCTGGTCTTAGAGATTCGGAATTTGTTGGTCTAGGCATTTGCCTCGGAGAAGGCAATGGCACCCCACTCCAGTACTCTTGCCTGGAAAATCCATGGACAGAGGAGCCTGGTAGGCTGCAGTCCATGGGGTCTCTAAGAGTCGGACATGACTGAGCGACTTCACTTTCACTTTTTACTTTCATGCATTGGAGAAGGAAATGGCAACCCAGTCCAGTGTATTCTTACCTGGAGAATCCCAGGGGCGGGGAAGCCCAGTGAGCTGCCGTCTATGGGGTCGCACAGAGTCAAACACAACTGAAGCGGCTTAGCAGCAGCAGCAGCAGCAGCAGCAGGCATTTGCCTTGGGATTCTGTGATTCCAGGGAGGAGAATTATGGCTGTCTGCTGTGCCTCTCCTGGTAGATTAGAAGCAATTTTACATCTTCCAACAGAATTATACCAACAAAAATGAATTTGCTAGGGATACTCCCTGAAACCTGCTGGTAGCCATGTCTGAGGGATGGCAAAAGTCTCTCTCCCTCTATCTTACTGCTAAAAAATGATGTTGATGATCCCTAGCAATGGACACACCCCCATCTCTGTTCCTGGCAGAAATGGAGATGTTCCTGTTGAGAGAACCATCAGGGAGATGACCCCATCAGATAAGGGAGAAAACCTCAGAGAGTAGAATGTGAGAGGAATAGGAATCATGGTCTTTTCATCATGTTGCCGCATAAGAAGAAAGAATCTACTGCACATAGGGCAGATAATCTATCCGACAACTACCCCCCCATCTTCCCCAATTTTTATTATTGGTAGACTCATCCTCCTCACAGGAAGGCACTTGTTACTATGCTCTCTGTAGCTTTGCTAGAGAGAGAAATCATAGAAGTCTGGGCCCTGCCCTTTAAGGGTCAGTCTTGGAACAGAGTTCAGGCATCAAGGTGACCTTGATGGTTCTTTCTCTTGTCCTCATTCCTTATGCCACAGAGAAAACTACCTGAAAAGAATGACACAGTAAAGTGCATATGAACTGTCTATCCTTATGTAATACATTCAACTAATATTTATTGAGTACTAACTAGGGGCAACCACTAAGCTGCTAGGTCACAGGGATCCCAAGGGCCCAACAATGCACTTTTCTCTCCATGGCATGTAGGCCGGTAAACAGACAACTAAATAGTATATATAAGGTGTGCTACAGCAGAGGGATGCACAGATGATCTGAAACAACAGAAGAGGCTGGAAAGAGAGAAATCAGCTTAATCTGGGGTCTCAGAAATATTTCCTAGAGGAGCAGTTCTCAAAGATAAATGTGCATAGGAGCACCTGGAAGGCTTCTGGCCCTCCAACACCAACTGCTGGCCCTCACCCCAGAGTTTCTGCTTCAGTCAGTCTAGGACAGAACCTGAGAATTTGCACTTCTCAAGAATACACAGAAGAACTGTACAAAAAGATCTTCATGACCCAGATAATCATGATGATGTGATCTCTAGTCTAGAGCCAGACATCTTGGAATATGAAGTCAAGTGGGCCTTAGAAAGCATCGCTACGAACAAAGCTAGTGGAGGTGATGGAATTCCACTTGAGCTGTTTCAAATCCTGAAAGATGATGTTGTGAAAGTGCTGCACTCAATATGCCAGCAAATTTAGAAAACTCAACAGTGGCCATGGGACTGGAAAAGGTCAGTTTTCATTCCAATCCCAAAGAAAGGCAATGCCAAAGAATGCTCAAACTACCGCACAATTGCACACATCTCACATGGTAGTAAAGTAATGCTCAAAAATCTCCAAGCCAGGCTTCAGCAATACATGAACCATGAACTTCCAGATGTTCAAGCTGGTTTTAGAAAAGGCAGAACAAGCAATGAGAGATCAAATTGCCAACATCTGCTGGATCATGGAAAAAGCAAGAGAGTCCCAGAAAAACATCTATTTCTGCTTTATTGACTATGCCAAAGCCTTTGACTGTGTGGATCACAATAAACTATAGAAAATTCTGAAAGAGATGGGAATACCAGACCACCTGACCTGCCTGCCTCTTGAGAAATCTGTATGCAGGTCATGAAGCAACAGTTAGAACTGGACATGGAACAACAGACTGGTTCCAAATAGGAAGAGAAGTATGTCAAGGCTGTATATTGTCACCCTACTTATTTAACTTATATGCAGAGTACATCATGAGAAACACTGGACTAGAAGAAACACAAGCTGTAATCAAGATTGCTGGGAGAAATATCAATAACATCACATATGCAGATGACACCACTCTTATGGCAGAAAGTGAAGAGGAGCTAAAAAGCCTCTTGATGAAAGTGAAAGAGGAGAGCGAAAAAGTTGGCTTAAAGCTCAACATTTAGAAAACGAAGATCATGGCATCTGGTCCCATCACTTCATGGGAAATAGATGGAGAAACAGTGGAAACAGTGTCAGACTTTATTTTGGGGGCCTCCAAAATCACTGCAGATGGTGACTGCAGCCATGAAATTAAAAGACACTTACTCCTTGGAAGAAAGGTTATGACCAACCTAGATAGTATATTCAAAAGCAGAGACATTACTTTGCCAACTAAGGTCCGTCTAGTCAAGGCTATGGTTTTTCCTGTGGTCATGTATGGATGTGAGAGTTGGACTGTGAAGAAGGCTGAGCACCGAAGAATTGATGCTTTTGAACTGTGGTGTTGAAGAAGACTCTTGAGAGTCCCTTGGACTGCAAGGAGATCCAACCAGTCCATTCTAAAGGAGATTGGCCCTGGGATTTCTTTGGAAGGAATGATGCTGAAGCTGAAACTCCAGTACTCTGAGCACCTCATGCAAAGAGTTGACTCATTGGAAAAGACTCTGATGCTGGGAGGGATTGGGGGCAGGAGGAGAGGGGGGATGACAGAGGATGAGATGTCTGGATGGCATCACTGACTTGATGGACGTGAGTCTGAGTGAACTCCGGGTGATGGTAATGAACAAGGAGGCCTGGCATGCTGTGATTCATGTGGTCACAAAGAGTCGGACACGACTGAGCAACTGAACTGAATATCTTTCAAGCAGTACTGATGCTATTGGTCTAGAGGCCACACTTTGAGAACCACAGTCCTACAGGAACTGAAGTCTCAGCCTGGGCTGCTCAAAGGATGGTCTGCAGACCAGCAGCTTCACAACGTGGGCTTCACTTGGAAACCTGTAAGAAATGTGGAAACTCAGGTCTCACCCCAGATATACTGAGTCAGAGTCTCCCTCAAGACCCTGGGGGAGGGACTTCCTTGGTGGCTCAGTGGTAAAAAATCTGCCTGCCAATGCCCGAGATACGGGTTCCATCCCTGGACTGGGAGGATCAACGTGTCACAGAGCAACTAAGCCCATGATGGTGGTTTAGTCACTAAGTCATGTCTGATTCTTGTGACCCCATGAACTTTAGCCTGCCAGGCTCCTCTGTCCGTGCCCTACAACCATTGAGCCTGTGCTCTGGAGCCGAGGAACCACGACTGCTGAAGCCCACACACCCTAAAGCCTGTGCTCTGCAACCACAGAAGCCACCACAATGAGAAGCTCGAGTACCGCAACTAGAAAGTAGACCCCAGTCACCAAAATTCGAGAAAAGCCCGCACAGCAGTGAAGACCCAGCAGAGCCAAAAACAGAAAATAAAAAAAACCATAAAACAGAAGCAATGTTGTAACAAATTCAATAAAGATTTTAAAAATGGTCCTTTTTAGGGAAAATAAAGACTCCAGGTGATACCTGTGCACATTAAATATGGAAAGCACTGGTTCTCCAACTGACTACACACTGGAATCAGGCAGTTTAAGACACTGTTGATGCCTGGCTTCCACCCCTGCCAAGTCTGGTTTAATTGATATAGGACGAAAAAGCTCCCCCAGGTGATTCTAATATGCAGCAGATTTTGAGAATTGCTGGCCGTTTACCTCAGGTAAATTCAGCCTGAGTAGGAGTTTGCCCCACAAAGAAGGACAGGAAGCGTGTTACAGAAAGCAAAATATGCAAAGGCTCAGTGGCAGAAAGAGCAAAGTGGGTTGAGTGAATGAAAAGGGGTTTGGTGAGCTCAGAGGGCAGTGTTGGAAGCAGAGGAGAAGGGGTGAGTTTTGAGCCATCTGGGAGATGGGGAGGGATGGGGAGGCCTGGCATGTTGCAGTCCATGGAGTAACAAAGAGTCAGACACGACTGAGTGACTGAGCAGCAACAAGCAATGAGTTTTGAGGCTAGAGGTTTCCTGTTGTTCAACTGCTAAGTCGTGTCTGACTCTTTATGATCCCATGGACTACAGGACACCAAGCCTCCCTGTCTCTCACTATCTCCTGGAGTTTGTCCAAGTTCATGTCCATTGCATTGGTGATGCTATCCAACCATCTCATCCTCTGCCACCCCCTTCTCCTTTTACCTTCAATCTTTCCCAGTATCAGGGTCTTTTCCAATGAGTTGGCTCTTCACACCAGGTGGCCAAAGTATTGGAGCTTCAGCTTCAGGATCAGTCCTTTCAATGAATATTCAGCGTTGATTTCCTTTAGGGCTGACTGGTTTGATCTCCATACTTTTAAGGGACTCTCAAGAGTCTTCTCCAGCACCACAATTTGAAAGCATCAGTTCTTCAGTGCTCAGCCTTCTTCATGGTCCAACTCTCACGTCCGTACATGACTATTAGAAAAACCATAACTTTGACTAGATAGACCTTTGTTGGCGAAGCTGTGTCTCTGCTTTTTCATATGTTGTCTAGGTTTGTCATAGCTTTCCTTGCAAGAAGCAAGTGTCTTCTAATTTCATGGCTGCAGTCACCATCTGCAGTGATTTTGGAGCCCAAGAAAGTAAAATCTGTCACTGCTTACACTTTCTCCCCTTCTATTTGACATGAAGTGATGGGACTGGATGCCATGATCTTAGTATTTTTAATGTTGAGTTTTAATCCAGCTTTTTCAATCTCCTCTTTCCCCCTCATCAAGAGGCTGTTTAATTCCTCTTTGCTTTCTACCATTAGAGTAGTATCATCTGCACATCCAAGGTTGTTGATATTTCTCCTGGCAATCTTGATTCCAATTTGTAACTCATCTAGCCTGGCATTTTTGCATGATGTACTCTGCACAAAAGTTAAATAAACAGAGTAACAATATCCAACTCCTTTCCCAGTTTTGAACCAGTCAGTTGTTCCATGCAAGGTTCTGTTGCCTCTTGACCCACATATAGGTTTCTCAGGAGAGAGGTAAGATGGTCTTTTATTCCCATCACCTTAAGAATTTTCCATAGTTTGTTATAATCCACACAGTCAAAGGCTTTGGTGCAGTCAGTGAAGCAGAAATAGATATTTCCCTGGAATTCCCTTGCTTTTTCTGTGATCCAAGGAATGTTGGCAGTTTGATCTCTGGCTCCTCTGTCTTTTCAAAATCTAGCTTGTACATCTGGAAGTTCTTGATTCAAGTACTGCTGAAGCCTAGCTTGAAGGATTTCGAGCATAACCTCAGTAGCATAGGAAGTGAGCACGGTTGTCTAGTACTTTGATCATTCTTTAGCACTTTAGCCCTTCTTTGTAACTGGGGTGAAACTGAGTTGGGGTGAAACTGAGTTAGGCTGAATGGAAAGAAAGGGGCTTGGTGAGCTCAGAGTAGAGTATTAGAAATAGAGGAGAAGTGATGAGTTTTGAGGCTAGAGGTTTACAGAGGCCAATGGTTAAATAATAATAATAATAATAAAAACCCACAAAAAACAGAACCTGTTCAAGGACTTTGGGTTTGAAGGCTGGACACACTCAGATTTTTAAGTGATCAGTCTGTTGGCTTTATTGGAACAATATGCCTGGTGTTGGATTGGGATTTCTTTGACTATATAGTGAAATATGTATTATTGCTCTTACTGAGAATTATCCCTTTCAGAAAATTCTCCTCTTTAAATTAAAGGGAGCAAAAGGATGGGAATGGGGGACAAAAAAAATTAGACTAAAGGGTAGCAGAATATATTACCCCAAAATACACTAGTTTGGCATGAGAACTATTTTGAAAGGAAGCAATTAAGAAGAAGCAGATACAGGGACTTCCCTGGCAGTCCAGTGGTTAAGACCTTGCCTTCCAACCCAGGAAGTGAGGGTTCAGTCCCTGGCTGGGGAGCTAAGATCTCACATGCCTTGCAGCCAAAACATAGAAAAACAGAAGCAATATTATAACAGGTTCAATAAGGACTTTAAAAGTGATTCACATAAAAAAAAATTTTTTGGACAAAAAGAAGCAGATACAAGAAAAGCTCTCTGCCCTCCTCCATTTGCCTAAAAACAGGATAAAAATCTGTACAAGTGCTGCCCCCTCCCTTACGTCCAGGAAAGACAGAAGTTAATCAATACAGACAACTCAAGACCATTATCAGCCCAGAGATAGCACCATAGGAATCCACATAACAGACCTTACTAAAACTAACACTTAATCTCCCATTAAGTTCCCCATATGTTTGCTTCTCAAAATCTGCCACAAGTTACTCCTTTCTGAGTATTCCATGAGTATGTGTGATGCATGCGTTTGTTTTCCTCTTGTTAATCTGTCTTTTGTCAGTCTTATCAACGGGGCTCCAGCCAGAAAAGCTAAAATGGGTAAAAGAAAAAGATTTCTTTTCCCTCCCCTAGAGTCCCAGCCAATGTAATACTACTTAGGCACTTTGGCTTAAATCATTTTGTTTAACCAACATCTACTGAGCACAGTGTACCAAGCCCCATACTGGTGCTGTGAGGCAAAACCTGGATCCCCACTGCTCTCTCTCACAGAGCTGCAAGGTGGGGAACTCAGACAAGCAAGTGATTTTTTCCAAAGAGCATTAGTTTGAGTCTGGTTGAAGATTTGACAGTGCTGTTAAATGGGAGGATTCTGTGCCATCCAACTCCACTTAAGCCCTCAGCTAAACCATCCAATGGCACCATTCATCCTGCAGCTGCAGGATTCCTGAGGTCATGCCAGTGGACGCCAGGAATGCAAACGAGGGCTCAGTCTTAGCTTCTGACACCCTGTGAGCTTTGAGGAAGAACAAGCAGGCATTTGTTAGGGAAAGGCCCACAAAGACACCACAGGAGAGGAGATTGAATGCCCCAGGGATTCCAGGCCAAATGCAAAAAGCTGTTGTAATCTCTGCCACCACAGCTAGCGTGACCTCACTTGCTCACTGGCTTTGGAGGCAGCTGATGGCCCCAGCAGCCGAAGCAAGCTCCCTCAACAGAGTGAGGATGGCAGCTCTTCAAGAAAAGAGTCAGTACTTTGTAATCCACAAGGTGAGGACTATTAGGTCAAGCCAGGTCAAGGAAACAAAGGGAAGGGGATGATAAAAGCATCTTTTGCTGGAGTCCACGTGCCAGTCCTCTTCACAGGTATCCAAGAGGTAAACAGTGAAGAAAGAATGCAGGTGGCAGGGTAGAATTCCTTTAAAAGGCTGTAGAGAGAAGCAAAAATTCAAACTCTTTAAAGATCATTCATTGTAGAACTCAATTCCCCCAGGAATTCAGATAGTTCATTTGCTCCTAAAATTATATTCTGCTACCATTATTAGTGATACAGGTACTTATGTAACTCAGAGATCATGTTCAGGTATCGCTTAATCAACTGTCCATTACACTCTGGGTATTAGCACTTTTATATATTGTAGTGTGACCTAGACCATGCATATGAAACAGGATTACTCAGCCTCAGCACTACTGATATTTTGGACTATATGATTTTTGATGTAGGAGACTGTCCTGTGCATCATAGTATATGTTCAGTGCCATCCTGGTCCCTACCCATTAGATGCCGATGGCATCCCCTGGTCATGTTGCTGAAAATATTCCCAGGCATTGCCACACGTCTCCTAAAGGTAAAATTGGACCACCACCACCACCCAGTTGAGAAACATTGGCATAAAGGAAAGGTAGAAGAAGGTTTTGATACAAAATTTTCTAAGAAAACACAAGAGGGTTCAGTAGCCTTTGTTATTTAGAGTTAGCAGTTTCCATATAGGACAGAAGCCTCAACTGACTGTAGCCTTGAGTAGGATTTTAATAGAGGGCCTTTGTAATACTAAAATAGCAAGCCATGTATCCAGTCAGTCAGTTCAGTCTCATCAACCCAAGGGTTTTTCAGTTACATTCAGTAGTCATCACCTGTGCTTTTACTGTGCTTAATATTGTCTAGTCCTCATGAAGCCCACACGCTGTTAGAATGATGTGATTAAACAGTAATGCCCCAAGTGACAGCCTCTGGGAGAGATTTAATAGTGTTCCACAGAAAGTATCACGAAGCTGCAGAACAGAAGTTGGTTTCAGCTGAGTTCTGAAATGGAAATGACTTTTTTCATATCCAAAATGTACAAAAGACTTCTTTCATTATCATAGTGCACAAAGGATGGCTGATCCAGTGAAGAAAATGTAACTACCAAAGTGAACTCAGAAGAACTCAGAAGCCGAGAGAAAGAGAGAGAGAGAGACAGAGAGAGAGAGAGAGACAGAGAGAGAGAGAGAGAGACAGAGAGAAAGAGGCTCTTGGGCAATAAGCAGTCATCTTAATTAGGGAAAGAACCAAACAGGGCGCATTTTACAAAGCAGAAAACAAAATCTCTACAGAAGCAGATGAAGCCTTGGTCTTTTGAACAACTTAAAAAATTACATAAGCAAAATGTGAGAACATTCTCAGTAGAATGTAGATTTTAGGATTTAAAGATTTTTAACATCAAGGATTTTTTTTTTTCCTCATATATTCACATTTTTGTGTAGGTCTGTATCCCAGTGCCTGGAACAATGCCTGGTGCTGGTAGATACTCAATAAATATTTATTTAAATGAATTCTGCAATCATGAATAAGCTATCTGAAAAAGAAACAGAAATTCCAGTACTGTATAGACTCTGTGAGATCCACAGAGAAGACCTCGACTGAACTAGCATTAAGATTATTCCCTCTAAATGCTCAAAGACCAGTATGGATATTTGCAAATGACATAGGAGATAGTTTTTAAAAGCAAGATTGTCCTCAGTTAGAGGACGCCAAAGAGAAAGGACAACCAAATGTAATGTGTGATCTTGATTTGATCCTGGAATTTAAAAAAAGTCATAAAAGACGTTTAGGGGACAGTTGGAACAATTTCAATCTAGGCTATGTAATAGACAATATTGTATCAATATGTCCATAAAACTTTGTACAAGAATGTTCATAATACCCTAAAGACTCAATACTCATCAACAATAAAAAGGAATGAATGATTGATACACCATTCAACATGAATGAAACTCAGAAATACTGAGAGCAAAAAAGCTAAACTAAAATATGTGTATTGTATGACTCCATTTATGTGAAGTTCTGGAAGAAGCAAAATGAATTGATGGCAATAGAAATCATATCAGTATTTGCTTCTAGGGGTGAAGAAGAATGACTGGGAAAGGGCATGAGGGAATTTTCTAGGTTGATGAAAGTACCTTTTATCTTGTTGGAGGTATGTTTGATAGGGACATTTTTCAAAACCAGCTGAACTGTACACACATCCATATATTTCTCTATATGTAAATTGTATCATAAAAATATTTTTAAATATATCAATGTTAAATAACACAGATATAGCAGTGATATCATGGATAGGAAAGATACCCTGAAGTATTTGGATGTGAAGCATTATCATGGTGTCTGCAACTTATTTTCAGCCATTCTAAGGAAGAGGGGGAAATATAAAAGGGAAGGATCAAGAAAACATGGCAAAATTGGACAGTTTGTAAATTTGGGTGAAGAACAGACAGTAATTCATTTTACTCTTTATAAACTTTTTTTGTAGGCCTGAAAATTTTCTAAATGAAATTTTGGGGTAAAAACAAATAATAATAACTTTAAAAATTCTCTTAGCCATCATTTCCTCAATAAGAGGAATGAGAAACTAAAATCAACTCCCACTGCACATTCTCTCTCATTTGTTGTATGTAGGAATGTTGAGTCCCTCTGCATGTTCTTATTATGGAATGTTATTTAGATATTCAGCTCATCATTTTGTCAGGGCAAAAAATGTTTAAATCATAGTCTCAAAAGAACCCTGGTCAAAGGTAGTAGGAGGTTTGGGATGCTTGCTAGCAATTTTCCTTGCCACTACCTGAAATTAACCAGATCCCCTCTAACATTTGCTGAACACACATTTACCTAAACTTTTAATATTTTCCATATCCTTTCCTCTCCCAAGAAGTGTCTGTTTCCCAAGGGTTCTGCACAGACTGAGTTCAGATAATCTTCAAACTGATCAGCACTTGATCTGATTTGTAGTTCAAGATTTTCCAGCATAAACTGGGTCTGGAAGGAGGTAAATACGATTAGCTGGTGGAGCTCCCATAAGTGTCACAGGTGAGAAAAGGCAGGTGCAGGACCTGTGCTTGGATGGCATCCCGTGGAGGGGAAAGGGAGAGGAGATTTAATTCACTTCTGTAAATTATACTGTCTGTCAGGATGTCAGATGGGTGAGAAAACAAAGATGTGAATTTACAGGGCGAACGTGTGAAAAGAAACGGATATGCCAGATTCAAGAGAGATTTACTACAAAAATTTGTTTCAGAGGAAATTTGTTCCAAGAATGCAGGCACCAAATTTTGGTACTCTTGGCTCAAAAGGCAATGAGAAAGAACGTTTTTCTATTGCACCATACACACGACAGGTGAAAAAGTGGAGATAGCAGATGAAGTTTCTGTCAGGGAATTAGCAAAATAGTCAAGGAGGCTGCCGAAAAGTTTTTAGGCATCAAACATTTTCTGGGAAAGTACTGTAAAAACACCCCAGATAGTTTCCTGGTAATGAGAAAAAGTTGATTCTTTCCTGAACCACCTCTGCTTCTGGGTTAGTAGCAGCAGTGGGAAGAGGCAAGCTTTGTGATGTATTAGGGATAGTGTAGTGTTGTGTACCTCCATAAAGATGGTGGTTCTCTTTGAAAACCTAGAAGCACAGCTGGTTCTTTGTGCAAGTTGAGCAGGGAGTTATCAGGGCATGGATCTTAAGAATACTTAGTTCTCCATACTTGGCTTAGTTTCCTACCATAGCATAACTCATAAGATATACTAATAATGCATTGAATCTACAAGGTTTATCAAAGCACTTTTCATCTATCTCTCCACATTGGGACTCTACCACTCTGTAAGGCATGGAAGATGGGGATTTTAATCTGTGTTTCATAGCATATGCTCGTTCACTCAGTCATGTCCAACTCTCTGTGACCCCATGCACTGTAGCCCGCCAGGCTCCTTTGTCCATGGAATTTTCCAGGCAAGAATATTGGAGTGGGTTGCCATTTTCTTCTCTAGTGGATCTCCCCAACCCAGGGTTTGAACCTGAATCTCTTGAGTCTCCTGCATTGACAGGCAGATTCTTTGCCACTGCCCCACATGGGTCAGAGTATTTCATAGACAAGAACTTTAAAACTCAAAAACATTGAGTCTCTGATGTTGTTGTTCAGTTGCTAAGTTGTGTCTGGCTCTTTACAACCTCATGGACTATAGCACACCAGGCTCCCTGTCCCTCACTATCTCCCAGAATTTGCCCAAGTTCATTTCCATTGAATCAGTGATTCCATTCAACCATCTCACCCTCTGTCACTCTCTTCTTTTGCCTTCAATCTTTCCCAGCATCAGAGTCTTTCCCAATGAGTTAGCTCTTTGCATCAGGTAGCCAAAATATGAGAGCTTCAGCATCAGTCCTTCCAGTGAATATTCAGGGTTGGTTTCCTTTAAGATTGACTGGTTTGGCCTCCTCATAGTCCAAAGACTCTCAAGAGTCTCCTCCACACCACTTTGCCTTCTTGTGTTTCTTTTTCTTTGGGATGGTTTTGGTCAGTGCCTCTTGTACAGTGTTACAAACTTCTGTCCATAGTTCTTCAGGCACTCAGTTTACTAGATCTAATCTCTTGAGTCTGTTCTTCCCCTCCATTGTATAATCATAAGGGATCTGATTTAGGTCATACCTGAATGGCCTAGTGGTTTGCCCTACTTTCTTTAGTTTAAGCTTGAATTTTGCAATAAGAAGCCAATGATCTGAGCCACAATCAGCTCCAGGTCTTCTTTTTCTGACTGTATAGAACTTCTCCATCTTCAGCTACAAGGAATATAATCAGTCTGATTTCAGTATTGACCATCTGGTGATGTCCATGCGTAGGGTCATCTTTTGTGTTGTTGGAAGAGGGGTTTGCTATGACCAGTGTGTTTTCTTGGTAAAACTCTGTTAGCCTTTGCCCTGCTTCATTCTGTACTCTAAGGCTTAACTTGCCTATTACTCCAGATTCTTGACTTCCTACTTGTGCATTCCAGTCCCCTGTGATGAAAAGGATATATTATTTTGGTGTTAGTTCTAAAAGATCTTGTAGGTCTTCTTAGAACTGGTCAACTTCAGCTTCTTTGGCTTTCATGCCTAGGGCCTAAACTTGGATTACCTGTGATATTGAATGGTTTACCTTGGAAGCAAACTGAGATTATTCTGTTGTTTTCGAGATTACAACCAAGCACTGCATTTTGGACACGTCTGTTGGTATTATGAGGGCTACTCCATTTCTTCTGTGGGATTCTTGCCCACAGTAGTAGATATAATGCTCATCTGAATTAAATTCACCCATTTTCATTCATTTTAGGTCACTGATTCCTAAAATGTTGATGTTCACTCTTACCATCTGCTGCTTGACCGTGTCCAATTTACCTTGATTCATGTGCCTAACATTCGAAGTTTCTGTGCAATACTGTTCTTTATAGCATTGGATTTTACTTTCAATACTAGACACATCTAAAACTGAGCATCATTTCCACTTTTACCCATCTGCTTCATTCTTTCTGGAGCTATTAGTAATTATCCTCCTCTCTTCCCCAGTAGCAAATTGGACACTTTCCAACCTGGGGGCTCATCTTTCAATGTCATATATTTTAGCCTTTTCATACTGTTCATGGGGTTCTCCTGGTAAGAATGCTGGAGTGGTTTGTCATTCCCTCCCTCTAGTGGACCACGTTTTTGTCACCATGACCCTTCCGTCTTGGGTCACCCTGCATGGCATGGCTTATAGCTTCACTGAGTTACACAAGCCCCTTCACCACAAGGCAATGATCCATAAAGGGGACATTGAGTCTTACTCAAGGTCATATAGCTGAGATTCAAGTTCTTTCCTCCAGTTCTTTTTTCTGTTATGTTGCTGGACATAGATAGGGCTCTAGGAATACTCTTTAGACCCCTTTAACATGATGACCTGAATACATTAAACATCCTACATACCTGGAGGCTTGCTGGGCAAAAGACATCTGGCCTTGAAAGATAAAGTTGAAAGGATGTATGTTTCTTGGGAAGAACTATTTGTTTTGTCCAATAGAAAGGAAGAGATCAAATGACTTAGGTGGGGAATTCCAGCAGGCACATGGAGTCTAGGATTATGCGAAAATGAAGCAGATGGACAAAGAGAACTTGTTGGTCCTAGGGACTTTCCTGGCAGTCTGGTGGTTAAGACTCTGAGCTTCCACTGCAGAGGTCACAGGTTCCATTCCTGGTTGGGGAATTAAGATCCCATGTGTCATGCTGCCGGGGGGTGGATGTGGGGGAACAAAACAAAACACTGATCCTAGGCCAGACACTAATTTTAAAAAGAACAAAATTACTGTATCTAGTAGATCACATGAAAGGCTTAGTGTCCCTTACATCATTTAGCCAAGGGTAATCTGAGGATTGCATTCTACTTTTTTTCCGAAAGTATTCATTTAGCAAGCTAAGGAAATCCTGGGTTGTGATTTAACTGTTGTTTCTTTATTTTCCTTGCTTCTCCTGCTTGCTTTAATATGCAGAGTGAAGGAAATTGGACATCAGTGATGTCAGGAGCCACGTTTTAGGCATTACTGACAAAACGGAGGCACAGCCCCAACCCCCTCTCCTCATCCCACAGGAACAGTCCCGGGATGAAGGAGTTAGGTCTTGTGATTCTGACTTGTTCTTTCCTTTCTTCGGTTGAGTTGGCTGGAAAGAATGTTAAAGTGCTTATTGTTCTTGAGAGAAGCATGAGAAAGCACAAAGCATTCTGCAGTTGTGCCCAGAAAATAATCTATAAACTAACCATTGATATTTGTTCAAGGATCTTTATAAAGAATGTTACAGGATGAGCACATAGGCTGCAGCTTGAGGCCATGGGAAGGATTGTTATCTGAGACCTGTTTGTAAGGGGAATGTTTATGGCAAAGGAAGTTTGCTGAGCTTAGAGTTTAGGAATAATTAAAAATAGCTAGAAGCCTTTTTAGGAGATAGTGAGCTTAGGATACTAGGGCAAGCAGGATTTAGAAAGATAAATAAACTGAGGGATGTGGTATGCAGCCCAGACATAAGCATGAGTTACAATGTAACTCTGGTTGAAGGGCAACAATAATTTATGGAGACAATAAATCTGAGTGAAGAGGAGCTGAAAATGTAAAACCTCTGACCTAATGCTTTTGTCAAAGTATAAAAGAAGACCTGATCCTTGAAATAAACATGCAGCCCTGCACCTTGAGTCAGAGGCTGCATCATTCTCCACCAACACCGCTCATCTCTTCAGGCTGATTTCCTGGCTGCTGGAGCTGAACTCCGGCACAGTGATAATTAAGAAAAGCAAATTTAAGCCACAGCTCTTCTGTGCAACAACCCTTGTGTGAACATCAGCCTCTCTGGATTTGGTTCAGTTATCTGGAAAGGAGACTTCATAAAGTAAGTCCTCCTGGCCTTATGTTCTTTCAGCCTTGGTGGAGCAAAATATAGAAAGTAGCTTTCCTTGATCCACTGTGTATCCAGCCTTTCAGAGTGATGTAGTTAATACAAGTGCTTCTATTTTGTCTAGCCAGGGACACATGGACTTACGCAGAAAACTACACTGTCTTGACATTCATAGCTCTATTGGGAGATTTCTCAGATCTTCTTATCTAATTTTTAAGAGCAACCCAGTGCTGCTGAAATCAGATTGATTATATTCTTTGCAGCCAAATATGGGAAGCTCTATACAGTCAGCAAAAATAAGACCAGGAGCTGACTGTGGCTCAGATCATGTGCTCCTTATTGTGAAATTCAGACTTAAATGAAGAAAGTAGGGAAAGCCACTAGACCATTCAGGTATGACCTAAGTCAAATCCCTTATGATTATACAGTGGAAGTGACAAATAGATTCAAGGAATTAGATCTGATAGATAGAGTGCCTGAAGAACTATGGATGGAAGTTCGTAACATTGTACAGGAAGCAGTGATCAAGACCAACCCCAAGAAAAAGAAATGCAAAAAGTCAAAATGGTTGTGAGAGGGGGCTTTACAAATAGCTGAGAAAAGAAGAGAAGGGAAAAGCAAAGAAGAAAAGGGAAGATATACCAATTTGAATGCAGAGTTCCAAATAATAGTGGAAGGCCAGACGGTAAAGCATCTGCCTGCAATGTGGGAAACCCAGGTTCAATCTCTGAGTCAGGAAGATCCCCTGGAGAAGGAAATGGCAACCCACTCCAGTATTCTTGCCTGGAAAACCCCACAGATGGAGCCTGGTAGGCTATAGTCTGTGGGGTTGCAAAGAGTCGGACACGACTGAGCACCTTCACTTTACTTCTTCACTTCAGAGTAAAGAAAGCCTTCCTCAGTGATCAATGCAAGAGCTAGAGGAAAACAACAGAATGGGAAAGACTAGAGATCTCTTCAAGAAAATTAGAGGTACCAAGGGAACATTTCATGCAAAGATGGGCTCAATAAAGGACAAAAATGGTATGGGCCTAACAGAACCAGAAGATATTAAGAAGAGGTGGCAAGAGTACACAGAAGAACTATACAAAAAAATCTTTACAACTCAGATAATCAGGATGGTGTGATCACTCACCTAGAGCCAGATGTCCTGGGATGTGAAGACAAGTGGGCCTTAGGAAGCATCACTATGAACAAAGCGACTGGAGGTAATGGAATTCCAGTTGAGCTATTTCAGATCCTGAAAGATGATATTGTGAAAGTGCTGCACTCAGTATGCCAGCAAATTTGGAAAACTCAACAGTGGCCACAGGACAGGAAAAGGTCAGTTTTCATTCCAATGCCAAAGAATGCTCAAACTACCGCACAATTGCACTCATCTCACATGCTACTAAAGTAATGCTTAAAATTCTCCAAGCCAGGCTTCATCAATACGTGAACCGTGAACTTCCAGATGTTCAAGCTGGTTTTAGAAAAGGCAGAGGAACCAGATATCAAATTGCCAACATCCGCTAGATCATGGAAGAAGCAAGAGAGTTCCAGAAAAACATCTATTTTTGCTTTATTGACTATGCCAAAGCCTTTGACTCTGTGGATCACAATAAACTGTGGAAATTTTCTTCAAAAGATGGGAATACCAGACCACATGACCTGCTTCTTGAGAAACCTATATGCAAGTCAGAAAGCAACAGTTAGAACTAGACATGGAACAACATACTGGTTCCAAATAGGAAAAGGAGTATGTCCAGGCTGTATATTGTCACCCTACTTATTTAACTTATATACAGAGTATATCATGAGAAACACTGAGCTGGATGAAGCACAAGCTGGAATCAAGATTGCTGGGAGAAATATCAATAACCCAAGGAAATGGCGACCCACTCCAGTATTTTTGCCTGGAAAATCCCATGAACCGAGGAGCCTGGTAGACTACAGTCCATAGGGTCGCAAAGAGTCAGACACAACTCACGACTTCACTCTCACTTTCCACCCTTATGGCAGAAAGTGAAGAAGAACTAAAGAGCCTCTTGATGAAAGTGAAAGAGGAAAATGAATGTTGGCTTAAAGCTCAA
Source organism: Nanger dama (assembly GCA_917880005.1). Taxonomy (NCBI): domain Eukaryota; kingdom Metazoa; phylum Chordata; class Mammalia; order Artiodactyla; family Bovidae; genus Nanger; species Nanger dama. Next base: position 31,269,080 of record CAKJTW010000028.1, read on the forward strand.
CATTCAGAAAACGAAGATCATGGCACCTGGACCCATCACTTCATGGCAAATAGGTGGGGAAATAGTGTCAGACTTTATTTTGGGGGCTCCAAAATCACTGCAGACAGTGACTGCAGCCATGAAATTAAAAGACGCTACTTCTTGGAAGGAAAGTTATGACCAACCTAGACAGCGTATTAAAAAGCAGAGACATTACTTTGCCAACAAATGTCTATCTGTTCAAGGCTGTGGTTTTCCAGTGGTCATATATAGATGTGAGAGTTGGACTATGAAGAAAGCTGAGCACCAAAGAATTGACACTTTTGAACTGTGGTGTTAGAGTAGACACTGGAGAGTCCCTTGGACTGAAAACAGATCCAAGCAGTCCATCCTAAAGGAGATCAGTCCTGAGTGTTCATTGGAAGGACTGATGTTGAAACGGAAACTCCAATACTTTAGCCACCTGATGCAAAGAGCTGACTCATTGGAAAAGTCCCTGATTTGGGGAAAGGTTGAGGGCAGGAGGAGACCAGGATGACAGAGGATGAGATGGTTGGATGGCATCACCAACTGGATGGTCATGAGTTTGGGTGGACTCCAGGAGTTCGTGATGGACAACAAAGCCTGGCGTGTTGTGATTCATGGGGTCGCAAAGAGTCAGACACGACTGATCAACTGAACTGAACTGAACTGAAATCCTTTGACTGCATGGATCACAACAAACGTGAAAATTCTTCAAGAGACAGGAATACCAGACTGCCTTACCTGCCTCATGAGATATCTGTATACAGGTCAAGAAGCAACAGTTAGAACTGGACATGGAACAATAGACTGTTTCCAAATTGGGAAAGGATTATGTCAAGGCTGTATAATGTTACCCTGATTATTTAAGTTTTATGTGGAGTACCTCATGTGAAATGTCAAGCTGGATGAAACACAAGCTGGAGTCAAGATTGCCAGGAGAAATATCAATAACCTCAAATATGCAGACGATACCACCCTTATGATAGAAAACAAAGAAATAAAGAGCCTCTTGATGAAAGTGAAAGAAGAGAGTGAAAAAGTGGCTTAAAACTCAACATTCAGAAAACTAAGATCATGGAATCCAGTCTCATCATTTCATGGCAAATAGATGAGGAAACAGTGGAAACAGTGAGAGAGTTTGTTTTTAGAGCTCCAAAATCACTGCAGATGGTGACTGCAGCCATGAAATTAAAAGACTCTTGCTCCTTGGAAGAAAAACTATGACCAACATAGACAGCATATTCAAAAGTAGAGACATTAGTTTGACAACAAAGGTCCATCTAGTCAAAGCTAAGGTTTTTCCAGTTGTCATGTATGGTTATGAGAGTTGGACCATAAAGAAAGCTGAGTGCCAAAGAATTGATGCTTTTGAACTGTGTTGTTGGAGGAGACTCTTGAGAGTCTTGGTATGCAAGGAGATCCAGCCAGTCAATCCTAAAGAAATCAGTCCTGAATATTCATTGGAAGGACAGATGCTGAAGCTCCAATACTTTGGCCACCTGATGTGAAGAGCTGACTCCTTGGAAAAGAGCCTGATGCTGGGAAAGATTGAAAGTAGGAGGAGAAGGGGATCACAGAGGATGAGATGGTTGCGTGACATCACTGATTTGGTGGACGTGGGTTTGAGTAAGCTCCAGGAGTTGGGATGAACAGGGAAGCCTGCACGCTGCAGTCAGTAGGGTTGCAGAGTTGGACATGACTGAGTGACTGAACTGAACTGATCTAGTGCTGCTTGTGGCCCTTTCCCCTGAGCATTCCAGTTAACAATGACGTCTGCGAAGTTCTTTATTCTTCAGATAGTCAGGGAAACCCTTTAGGCTCCTTTCTGGAATCTTACCTTGGTCTTAAGTGCCATGACCTGGCATCAGTAACATGGGATATATTGAAGAGTTTCTTTCTTTTTTTTTTTTAAACTCAGTGCTCAGTCTCGTCCAGCTCTTTGAGACTTCATGGACTGACTATATATAGCCTGTCAGGCTCCTCTATCCGTGGAATTTTTCAAGCCAGAATACTGGTGTGGAATGCCACTGAATACTTCAGGGGATTTTCCCCACCCAGGGATCAAACTCTGGTCTCTTGTGTTTCCTGCATTGGCAGGCAGATTCTTTACCAACTGGGCCACCTAGTTTGCTAACAGTTCACTTTTTATGTAAATAAGAGTAGACACAATTGTATTTTGGGAGGGCTCCAGAGGTTAAAGCGTCTGCCTCCAATGTGGGAGACCAGGGTTTGATCCCTGGGTTGGGAAGATCCCCTGGAGAAGGAAATGGCAACCCACTCCAGTATTCTTGCCTGGAGAATCCCATGGACTGAGGAGCCTGGTGGGCTGCAGTCCATGGGTTCACAAAGAGTCGGGCATGACTGAGTGACTTTACTTTACTTACTAAGAAGAAAGTGGTGTTTTATTAATGCACTGAGAATTGTACATGACTTTAGATAACCCGTAATTGTATGTAATGAATGGAAAGGTCATCTCTAATGTCTTCTCCAGTAGAAAAACAGTCTCTTAACTGATGGTACTGTCCATGATTGTCTCTAGAGGTGATTTCAGGCCAGGATGAAGAGTCATATGGAGAGAGGAGGGCATTTTGATCCACCAGTGGAGTTACACTGACCCTAAGCACTATGGTTCTGTTAAAAATGAGCTCTGTTTGAAGCACTGTGGCCAAGATACTGATAGGTCTCTATTTTTATCATCTCTAAGATGTAAAGCTGAAACTGCAGTACTTTGGCCACCTCATGCGAAGAGTTGACTCATTGGAAAAGACTCTGATGCGGGAGGGATTGGGGGTAGGAGGAGAAGGGGATGACAGAGGATGAGATGGCTGGATGGCATCACTGACTCGATGGACGTGAGTCTGAGTGAACTCCAGGAGTTGGTGATGGACAGGGAGGCCAGGTGTGCTGCGATTCATGGGGTCGCAAAGTCCAATGTGACTGAGCGACTGAACTGAACTGAACTGAGTGTATTTTTCTGCGTAGGAGTGGGGGGGCATGCTTGAGTTGATAAAATTAGTAGCCTATGAATTTTATGTGTGTATATACAAAAATGTAATAGTACAACTACATCTGGAACATAAACATTTATAAATACTAATATAACTGTCTAAGACTTTGGGCTCTTATCCCCAAATGATCCTCATTATATTTACAGTAACCTTCAGTGAGACATATGGTTAGATTAAGCAAGGAAATGGGCAAAAATAAATGGTTGGCCACTGTATTCTGCCAAACTGCAGCCAGGCTCTGAAAATAAATAGTTCTTGATTTTTTTGCTGCATGGTCTCAGAATGTCACTAAGAGCTAAATGAAAAGTTTCCAGTGGCCCAAAGCATCTCTGATTTCTCACACACTGAATTACATTATGTAAATATGCTTAGCTCCAAATAAAGGCAGTGGAGAAAGATTCATTGACTTTGGATTTTGCACGCTTTCAAGCAAATGTTGAGGTACACAATACTCACTATTCTGGGCATTTAACAGAACTGGAGGAGGAGTGGTGAATGGACTACACATTTGAGTTCACGGATATAACTTTGTCTACCTTCAACTTTGTGGCCATTTCAAGATTCATAGCAGATTTACAAACCTAAGTTGGCTTTTAAAGCTAAGTGATCGCCTGTCTGCAGCCTGTAATTCTTTAAAATCTAATACCTGTCTTGGTTTTATGGCCAGAGAATCCATAATGACATGTTGTTTATTCCCTCAACTGCATAGAAACACTTCAGGAGCTAATTCACAGTGTCATTTGCTAAGCAGCTATGTCACTGAAGAACTGAGATTTACAGAGAAAAAACAATTGCTTAATGGATACAGGGTCCTGATGAGTGAGGGGATGGTAGGCAAACGAGGGGTGTCACAGGCCTCTTCAGCCAAGTTCTGTGCCTCCACAGTGCTGCAAATCCTTGCATTGCAAGTGGCAATCCCAAGGTCTGGCCCAGAGGTAGCCATGACTAGCATTAAGAATAGAGCTGAGGAAACACAGGCATGACAGAGGCAGTTGCGTCGCTTTGCCAGGCTAACATGCCATCTTGAGTGCTGGCCAGCTAGGGATAGATTAATTAATCCCAGAAATGCAATGAATATTCTTTTCATATAAACTGATATAAGGCAGTTTTGATTCTCAAATCTCCATGTTCCTCTCTTCTACTTTCCAGTCAAAATGAACCTGTTCTCTCTTTTACTATTATTGGACCAAGCTTCTCTACCCACCAAGATTCCAGCTAGCTAGTCTGATAAAAGCACCCTTGCTGATGGAATCATGGAAAGTCAAGAATTCTGTGAAACCAGTTTTCTCCGTTTCATGGCCTAGATGGTCTCATGAGACCTACTTTCCTCCTCCTCTTATTACTTTCTGCCTGGTTCTATGCTACAAGCATTCTGGTTTCTTTTGCTCCTATAATGCTCCTTATCTTCTCTTGCCTATGAATCTTGGCATAGGCTTTTTGCCGCCTGGACCAGTTCTTTCCCCAACTAATGTTTTTGTTTGTTAAATCAAGCTTTGTTGTTGTCATTCAGTCACTCAGTCATGTCCGACTCTTTGCAACCCCACAGATTGCAGCGTGCCAGTCTTCCCTGTCCTTCACCATTTCCCAGGGCTTGTTCAAACTAATGTCCATTGAGTCTGTGATGCCATCCAACCATCTCGTCCTCTGTCATCTCCTTCTCCTCCTGCTTTCAATGTTTCCCAGCATCAAGGTCTTTTCTAATGAGTCAGCTCTTTGTATCAGGTGGCAAATCAAGCTTTGCTGCTGCTGCTAAGTCGCTTCAGTCATGTCCAACTGTGAGACCCCATACACGGCAGCCCACCAGGCTCCCCCATCCCTGGGATTCTCCAGGCAAGAACACTAGACTGGGTTGCCATTTCCTTCTCCAATGCATGAAAGTGAAAAGTGGAAGTAAAGCCGCTCAGTCGTGTCCGACTGTTAGTGACCCCATGGACTGCAGCCTTCAAGGCTCCTCCATCCATGGGATTTTCCAGGCAAGAGTACTGGAGTGGGGTGCCATTGCCCTCTCCGAAATCAAGCTTTGCTTATTCTCAAATACCCAGTACTTCACCAAGGAGTTATTCTCAACACTATTTACCTCTCACCACCCATGTTACATGTTCTACCTATGGACTTTTGGTAGACTTCCACTCCAGTGTCAATGACTTGTTCAGTGGTCTCTCCGGAGGATGAGCTTTCTGAGTGCTGACTTTGTATCTTTTTTGTTTATTTCTGTGTCCTCAGCACTTATTCTAAGATCTGGAACATAATGGACTTGACAGAGAGTTGTTGAATTAATAAATGAGAATAAGAGAAAAAAATGCATAATTTGCTCCAGGGGGTATTTGTTGTTGTTGTCTAGTCACTAAGTCATGTCCAGCTTTTTTGCAACCCCTTGGACTGTAGCCTGCCAGACTCCTCTGTCCATATATAGCCTTTCAAAATATAGTTTGAAAGGATGTCCATTGTCTTAAGAGTGGAGTACCCATCGGGTTTAATGGTAACCAAGAATGTTTGCCTAAAGGTCCATTGAAATGATGGTTAAGAGCAACCTTGTCTTTCTTTCTTTATTAGTTATTTTACTGTACCCACGTGGGTAAGCTTCATTACCATTGGGATTACCAGTTATCACATCACAGTATCAGTTTCAGATGATAATGCGACTCTGCCATCTACTGGTGATATGGCGTATTACTGTGAAACCTATGACAAGATATTTTCATTTTGTCCAGAATCTTCTGGATTTGAAAACTAGGAGAGGCTTAGATTCCAAGCCATTTCATTTTACCAAAGGGGAAGCCATTTCCCATGAAGAGTCTGTGATCACCCAGGGCCATCCAGCTTAGTCAGTGAAAGGGCTTGAACTCTAATGTAGGCTTCCTGACAGAATCAGGCTCTTTTTGTTCTGGAGTGCTAACAGCAGCACATCTGGTCAACAATTCTGACTTTTTCAAAAAGAAATAAAGCAATTAAAATTTTTTGCAAGTTACATGCCAGGAATCTCTTACCCCATTATAGAAAGTTTCTCAAATTCCAAAAAGCAGAAAATGTGATTTCTGCTTTCTGTCCATGGATTTCCTGGATCTGAGGTCAGTTGTATGGGATCATGTGGAAAGACTCAATTCACAGAACTTGAAATTTCACACCAATAAGTGAGGCAAAGATACAGAGCAGGATGTGTGTTGCGTGCTGTTGGATTGCCTGTCATCAGCAATACTTGGAGGGATTAGAAACACACCAGAAGTTTTTGTTCTGAGAAGCCATGATCTTTAATGGAAAAACTGACAAACCATAACTGAAAATTCTAGAAACTGCCACCCTAATCAGAATAGACAGAATTGGTATAAAACCTTCCAGAAAGCCCCATCTGTGAGCCTGGCAGATTTGGCTACAGAAGCCTTCGGTTTTCCAACAAATTTTTAGATACCCCATGGGACTGTATCTGACCATAGTCATCTTTTTATTAAAGTGTGGTTTGCATGAAAACACTTCCCTCTGTGGCTCAGATGGTAAAGCGTCTGCCTGCAATGTGGGAGACCTGGGTTCGCTCCCTGGGTTGGGAAGATCCTGTGGAGAAGGAAATGGCACCCCACTCCAGTACTCTTGCCTGAAAAATCCCATGGCTGGAAGAGCCTAGTAGGCTACAGTCCATGGAGTCACAAAGAGTCAGACATGACTGAGCAACTTCTCTGTCTGTCTATTGCATGAAAACATGCCTCTCAACATCCTTAGGATCAGTGCAGAGCAAAAACAAAACAAACATCTCCGTACCTGCCAGGAAGAGTTTTGTCTTTCCCTAAAGATTCTCAGAACCAAGCAATTCAGGGACTAGGCTTTTAAAACAAAACAAAAAAAAAAGATGTGGCTGTCTGGAAGTTCTCACTGAGTACTTTGGAAAAATTTCTACGTAGCTCTTTGGCTCTGAATGTATTTTTTTTAATCTTCTCTACTTAAGATAGTACTGCCAGCTCATTCAGGCTGATCATTTCATTTCATAAACTGGAAAAGTAACTCCTTTACTTCATATTCCTGGGACAAACCTGGTGAGGAAAATAAGACAAGGTCCTGAAGGATTAAGAATCAGTTGAGATACTATTTTAGTCCCTTCAATGATGGGACAAAGGCAATGTCAATATTTACTCCATTAATCCTTTCTTATGATCATCTTCCCTCCAACATCAACCATTGGTGGGGGAGTGATGCTCTCACCATTACCCCATCCCTGGATGTGATCTAGAATGTCCTTAGTTTGAATATGCACCCTTCCATCTCCACACAGTGCCCATGGCTGAGGGCACCATCCTAAAGTCAGAATTCTAGAGCACTGCATTGAGGTACTGGACACTTACTCCCGAGAGAAGGAAAGAATGAGAACGTTCACCCAGATTTCAGTGTGAGAGCTATATGAGGACCAGGAGGTCCAGGTGAGCATCCAAGGCCAGGTAAAATTTCTTGTGACTTGACCGTTAATTACCACTGCTGACATTTCCCTCTTAGGGATGAACTCAGAGTTCCTGCAATCCCTGGACCTAAATTATGCTTGCACGTCCCCAGTAGCCCAGAGACCATGCTCAATGCAAGTGACAGGTCTCCCCTTTCAAGACCCACAGTGGATGGAACTCAGCCTGCTTTCCTCCCTCTCGGATCCACATTAAGGAGATGCAGGCAGCTAGAGCCCCTGGTTCTCCCTTTCTAACCCTTCCACCATTCCACACCTGCCAGTGTGTCTGCTTTTACCTTCTCCCACTGTCAGCTACTTTTACTCCAAATTCATTCTCATCTCTTCCCTGACTCACACTGTTATTTCAGAGTCATAATTCATGATCTGACAGTCCAAAATAGCTTTGCAGACTTGCCTTGAAGCACGAAGCCCAAAAAAATTATTAATTGGTCTTAATCCTCTTTCCTGGCCCTATAAATAGGGTTTGATGGTAGTGTGATTTTCATGCTGAAAATGAACACTGCAGTTTTGAGAATTTTTATGTTTACCTCCAAATTTTGCCTAACTTAATTTAAGCTTATTTTAAATGACTTCAAAAGAAATTCTTGAGTTCATTCACATATAAGAACCCAATAAAGCTGTTTTCAAAAAAAGAAATACTTATACTAGTATTCGAAAGTGTGGGCTCTGACCTCAGACTGCTGATGTCCGCATTTGACACCTCTGAGCTTAGGGACCTGTGCAAGTGACTTAACCCCTATAAAACCCAGCTGCTTCTTTTATAAAATGCAGATAATAGTAGTACTTGCCATCCCAACTGGTAGGATTAAATGAGATAATGCACAAAATGTATTTAGCATGATATCATGTGCATTGTAAATTATATTTTTAATGTATAAAACCTTTATTTTATATGGCAGGCATTTCCACATTTACTATCGTATTTAATTCTGATAAAATCCATAATGTAGTCTCCCTCAGTGTCTGCAATAATTAGTACCAAGACCTCCATGGATACCAGAATCCTTGGATGTTCAAATCCCTTATGGAGGTACCACGGGCCAGCTCTAAAAATCCACACATTTCACATCCCAGTGTTCAACCGCTTGGAATCAATCCATGGTTTGTTGGCCCTGCAGATAGAAAGGGCTGGCTGTATTCTGTCCCCATTTTGTGGAATGCTGGTTCTCTCCTGGAGATACAGCTTCCTAAAGGAGAATTTGCTCAACTTCATATTCTTGAGCTGGAGGGGCCTCCTCGTTCCTCACTGACATTTCCACACCACTGTTCTTGCACTCTTTTGTAAAAATGCCCGCACCATTAAGACTCTTGCTTTTGGTTCTACCATCCTCGCTATTCCTCTCTGTTACTATTATCCACCAAATCTTTGTCTCTGTGCTCAGATTCTAATGTCAGCATCTCGTGTCGCTTTACTTATGCTCACACTCAGCATCCTGGCTGCTGGGTCCCTTGAACTCTTCATCTCCAGTCACCTTCACTCCATTCACACTTTTAGTCATGTGTCTTTATTGTCACTCTCTGGACTGTGTTATCACCCAGAACAGTTCCACCTTAAAAATCAACAGCTCGGACTCCTCACAGGTCTTGTCCTTCTAGGTGGCTCATTCAGTTTTTTCTGTTGAACCAGCTCCTTGAATTCATTGGACCACCTTCACAATTCTCGTTCGTCAATGTCCTCCCTTCTTTACTCCCTTCTCTATCCTATTTGTAGTGCATGTTCTGTTACTTTGAGCACTCTCTTGTTAGTTTCCTAATTCTCTTGCCCTACTATCCTTTTGATACTACCTACTTGGCCTTTCTCAGTGAATTCAACTACTGACCCAGTTTGCCGAGCATCATTGCAGAAAAAGCAGCAGGGCAGAGTGGTGTCCTTATGTGTTCATGATCAGGATCTTCAACAGGACATAATAAAGATGGCAAATCTCTCCCCCGCAGAAGGTTTTCAGTTGCTGAGGGGAAAGGCACTGCAAAAATGCTTGATACAGCCATCTCTAGGGGAATCTAACTTCTTGCCTGAGCTGACAGAAAGCTGTGATGTAGATGGGCTGGGCATATTTTCTTTCAAAGGGAAAAAAAATAGAGCAAGGAGGAGAAAAATTAGGTAAGCGTCTGGAGGAGGGATTCAGAGAAGGCCCAAGTATCTCTGCGACCAAGCAATTAAGCCAGCCTCCACCGCTGCAGCTATTTGTGTCTGCCCTTTCTTAGTCTTGGACCTGGGGGAATTGAGGAGGCGTGCAGAGTGAGGAATATTATTAAAGAAAGAGAACTAGAAGTGAAGAGCAATTGTGGGGAGTGTGAGTCGTACAAGGAAGATAAAAAGAACAGACAAAAAAGGAAACATGAGCCCACAAACTAATCTCTCTCTGTAAAAAGAGTTGATATGGGGGCATAGAAAGAGACTCCATGTCAGTGTCTGGTCCTTGAACATTATTTTTTCCAATAAAGATAGTAAAGTCTCTTAAAATATAGGACTAAACAACAACAACAACAACAACAAAAAACCTACACAAACCAAGAAGCATATAAAAAATTATTTTGCTTTAAACAAAGGAGAAATTGAAATTCTGAGATTAAATCTGAAACTAAATTGATGTAGAGTCTAAAGCTTAAAAGTGTAGACAGAAGTAGTATTGGGGTCAAATCCTAAATTTTGAGCTAAATAGCTATATGATATTGGTCAAGTAGCACTTAACCTATTCTAGTATCAGTTTCCTAGTTTATAAAATTACAGAGATTGACTCAACCCACTGTTCTCAACCTGTGATTCCATGAAGAGCACTTATTTTCATGAGAGGTGTTACTGAGGAGAATTGACTGAGCATGGGACCAGTGTGGAAAGTTCAGAAGTCTGAGAAATACTGGACTGTCTTACGGATTTCTTCTCTATAGTAGAGAATAAGATAATTTAAAGAATTGGTTTGGAACCAGTTTCACCTTTATAAATGTATATGATGAAGGCAGTTAAAGAGAACAGATGTAGAATCTGTCATATCTTTTTATGTGCAATTAACTGAAAATCAAGTATAAGAAAAGTATGGCAGAAACTAAGGCTTGGTAGAATCTGGAGGACATCAGAGTCTCTTTTATCTTGGTATGTGTCTTCAGATAAACAGTGAAAAGGGGACAAATTGGTTTTTAATTACTATTGTATAGGGGTTAAGTTGCCTGAGGTCAGGGGCACCATAGAGGGTAATGAAAAGCAATCAGTCCTCTATCACTCTCTTTATCAAACAGCCACAGAGACAGAGCCCCACTTTAGCCTCCAAATAGCACAGCACTGGCCACGGAGTCAATCCAAACTAGAAAAGAGAAACCAGAACCTTGTTCCAGCACATAGCAGCCACGCACGGTCTTCCAAAGATGTGGTTACTTTCCCACCTCATCAGAGTCACCCCTGTCTGTGGTCAACAGAATAATGACCTACTCTCCCTCATGTACCCGAAGATCCCACACCCCTAACCCCCCCAGAACCTATTATGTTGCATGGAAAAAGGGATTTTTCAGATATAATTAAGGCTACAGACATTGAAATAAGTATATTATCCTGTATTATCAAGGTTGTTTGTTGTTTTACTCACTAAGTCTTTTAACTCTTGGAATCTGCTGGGCTCCCCCTGTCCATGAGATTTCCCAGATAAGCATACTAGAGTGGGCTGCCATTTTCTTCTCCAGGGGAATCTTCCCAAACCAGGAATCAGATCTGTGTCTCCTGCATTGACAGGCAGATTCTTGACCACTGAGCTGCCAAGAAAGCTCAATTTTCCCTGTTGTTGTTCAGTTTCTAAGTCACGTCCAACTTTTTGCAACCCCATGGACTGCAGCACGCCAGTCTTCCCTGTCCTTCACTATCCCCTGGAGTTTGTTCAACCTCATGTCAATTGAGTCAGTGATGGCATCCAATCATCTCAACTTCTTCTCCCTCTTCTCCTCCTGCCCTCAGTCTTTCCCAGCATCAGGGACTTTTCCAGTGAGTCAGCTCTTCATGTCAGTTGGCTGAAGTATTGGAGCTTCAGCTTCAGTATCAGTCCTTCCAATCAATATTCAGAGTTGATTTCCTTTAGGATTGACTGGTTTGATTTTTTCTTGCAGTCCAGAGGGCTCTCTCTGGCATCACAGTTTGAAAGTATCAATTATTCAGTGCTCAGCCTTCTTTATGGTCCAGCTCTCACATCTGTACATGACTACTGGAAAAAACGTAGCTTTGACTATACAGACATTTGTTGGCAAAGTAATTTCTCTGCTTTTTAATACACTGTCTAGGTTTGTCATAGCTTTTCTTCCAAGGAGCAAGTATCTTTTAATTTCTTGGCTACAGTCACTGTTTGTTATAATTTGGAGCCCAGAAAATAAAATCTGTCAGTTTCCACTTTTCCCCCATCTATTTGCCATGAAGTTATGGGACTGGATGCCTTGATCTTAGTTTTTTGAAAGTTGAGTTTTAAGCCAGGTTTTTCACTCTTCCCTTTCACCTTCATCAAGAGGCTCTTTTGCTCCTCTTCACTTTCTGCCATTAAAGTGGTATCATCTTCATTTCTGAGGTTGTTATTTCTCCCAACAATCTTGATTACAGCTTGTGATTCATCCTCCCGGCATTTGACATGATGTATTCTGCATGTAATTTAAACAAACAGAGTGACAGTATACAGCCTTGACATACTCTTTTCCCAATTTTGAACCAGTCTGTTGTTCCATGTCCAGTTCTAACTGTTGTTATTGTCCTTCATACAGGTTTCTCGGGAGACAGGTAGGCTGGTCTGGTGTTCCCATCCTTTAAGAATTTTCCATAGTATGTTGTAATCCACACAGTCAACGGCTTTCATGTAGTCATTGAACGGAAATAGATGTATTTCTGGAATTCCCTTGCTTTTCTCTGATCTAGCAGATGTTGGAAATTTGATCTCTGGATCCTCTGCCTTTTCTAAATCTAGCTTGTACATCTCGAAATTCTTGGTTCACGTATTGCTGAAGCCTAACTTGAAGAATTTTTAGCATAATCTTGCTAGCATGTGAAATGAGCATGATTGTATGGTAGTTTGAACATTCTTTGGCATTGCCTTTCTTTGGGATTGAAATGAAAGTTGAACTTCTCCAGTCCTGTTGCCACTGCTGAGTTTTCCAAATTTGCTGGCCTATTGAGTGCAGCACTTTCACAGCATCATCTTCTAGGATTTTAAATAACTCAACTGGAGTTTCATCACCTTCACCAGCTTTGTTCACAGTAATGCTTCCAAAGGCCCACTTGACTTCACACTCCAGGATGTCAGGCTCTAGGTGAGCAGCCACACCATTGTTATTATCCGGGTCATTAAGGCCTTTTTTATACAGTTCTTCTGTGTCCTCTTGCCACCTCTTCTTAATATCTTTTGCTTCTGTTAGGTCCTTACTGTTTCTGATACTGCATTTTATTATGTTGATTTTTTTGTTTTACATTTTTGAAACGCTTCCTCAATATAGTTCTGTTTGGCTTTGAACTATGTTAAAAGACAAAATACCACTGCACTCCATGCCTGGAGGCACTGATCATTCATAGAAAGAGTGCAGTCTTAAAAGCAATTGTTTTTCTAGAGTTTACATTTAAGATCAAAATTGAAAAAGAACTAAATTGAGCCATTTTTCTTCACAGAGAAATATCTTCACTCTTACAATTTTGAAAGCTGCCGAGGTTCTTCTTTTAAGCTTAGAATTTCTTCTACATTCAATGAGGCCCATGTTCCCAGGGGGTGCTGTCATACTCACCAGACCGTTTGACCAACACCCTCTAGTATTTTAATGATGCCCTTGACTCTTGGTGTAACTAACCTGATTGTGTACTTGGGGCAACTCTCTGGTCTTCTACCCATTCTCTGAACATTCTTCATATTTATGACAGATTCCTGGCTGCACAGCCACCCACCACATTGGAAATCTGTCTCCAAAATCATCTCCTTCATATTTGTTGGTCAGCTTTTGGCTTGATGAAGCTCTGTCATGCATCATGAATGAGAAGGTAAAGCCAAACCTCTTTTTAACATAGGCAATAGGCATCAAAAATCATTTAAGAAACTGGCAGAAAGAGAAGGAACAGCATGGCTGACAATAAGACAATTCAAGCAAAAGAAACTGCTACCTTTCTGGGCTTAAGGCTCAAAAAATATGAAAGAGATTAAAACAAGGAGACAGAAAATGCGGGAGAAAAAATAATTTGTATAAATGTTCCCATGGAACTTTTTGACCATTAAGATGTGTTTTAGTACATTTCTTAATAACCATTTTCTGTTAGGTATTTGTCTAATATGTGGTACATCACGAAGGCTCATCAGTTTCCATTACCCAATTAGTAAAGGGCTGGGGTGGGCATAGGGGTCTGCCGATGCCTAAGGCTAATTCAGTCCTTGTTCCCTGGAATTTCCTAGTAGCTTATGAAGTTTAATAGGTGTTCCAAAATAAAGGATTCCATGATCAGAAATAAGAAAATACTGAGTTAATCAAAGAAAAATTAAGCAGGTTTCTTTGCTGCAAGACTTACCTGAAACTTTACTGCTCTGCTATACTCTGTAACTCAAAGAGGAAAGTTTATATTGCCAGCTCATTTAGCCAGAAGTCTTTGTATCAAAGGAACATCTATTAACATCTTGATGTTCAGTTTGGAAAACACTATCCTAAATAGTCACACAAAGCACATTATTCCTGAAATATAGTAGGCTCTCAATAAATACTTGATCAGTGAATGAAAGCCAAAATTTCCAAAATGACCAACCAGAATCTTTTAACTCAGCATTTCTTTATTAAAAAATGCAAATGGGCTTGGTGAATCTACTTTTCTCAGGTCAACAAACTTTCCTCAGGTTAAACAAAATGTTCCCAGGCAGTTAAACTGACTACTTTGGTCCAGAGCTTAGCGCCAACTAGTCAGAAGGAGGCCAGCCATTTCCTAATGTCCATTACACACACTATTCTCAACACTTTTGATTGGCTTGTTGAATTCATCTTTGAGAGCAAGTGAAAATGATGTCAAACAGAAGGCATTTAAGGAGATACTAGTAAGAACCCAGCAGCATCTAACTACAAAATCTTGATACATGACAAGTGAAATGTCATCCAAAACAATCCCAGACAAAAACACAGCAAAAGTCTGGCTGAGGCCAATTAATCAGGGGTAAAATCATAGAGAGCATTCAAGGTCTTTAGCACTACTTCCAGGCTTACTTCTGGGACTTTCAAACTATTTGTTTGAAACTAACCCCTTTGAAAGAATGTTGAACCTATTTCCAATTTTCTGAACACAAGAGATTCTTTAAGGCTTTTCAGGCTCAAATAACAAAAAGTGATTAAGCACCAAGCTTGATGTTTTCTTTTAACAACACTTCAACTATTAATACTTTGATTCGTTGTTTTAGTTTCCTATTGATAAAGGCTAAGTGACATGAATAGCCATTATTTTCCCCCCCTCAGTATTTTCTCAAGGGTTTTCTAACTTCATTTCTTCATGAAAACAAAGTATGCTCTTTTCTTTCCTGGGTGGTCATGATGAAAAATAGCACCCACTTGAGGACTCCCCTGTCTTCTGAAGGCTTTATTTTTCTCCTTTGTGATTTCGCTCCACACGACTGGAAGCTTATGCTGACAATATAATAGCTTAATTATATGCTACCTTGGTTTGTCCTCTATTGGTTACTGGCCTGGTCTCCCTAGCATATCCAATTGTCTGATGTGACTTCAGGATAAAGTACAAATGGGCTACTCTAGTTTGGGGGCTCTATTGTCAGAACCATGATTCTCCTAGTAACAGGTCATTTTCGGCCTTGACCCTTACTAATGGTGCTTTGATTCTTTAGACTGGGCATGAAGATATCAAGAGTCAGTTGGAAGAACAAAACTGGAAGCCAGGTTGCAAGAACTGGAACGTAGAGAAGGAGATAACTGGGACTCTGGATCAGTACCTGAGTGCAGTTGTCATTGCTGAGGCAGCAGGATCACATGTCTGGGATAATGGCAAATACTAGCTGTCTTTCCTCTCCCTACCCCCTAATATCCTCTACCCTCACCCCATACTCTTCCCTACACCCCTGCCTCCAGCCAAGGTAATTTAAATGCTTTCTTCAAACTGGCAAAGAGAAAAGCAATGACCTTAACTTATAGGAGTTACTAGCGAGTCAAAGTGAAAGAAATAAGACAGAGGGTGGCTCACTAATTACCTTTCCTTAGCACTTCTTCCTACTTGTTCTGTTTATCACCAAGACTGTTGACTTAAAGTCTCCAGTGAGTTTGGATTTGTCAATTTCTTCTTTTAATTTTTGGTTTTCTTTATATAAAGTTTATTTACCATCTTGTGATAAAATATCTTGCACCTATGCCCATTCCACCAAACTATTCCCCTGACTGTAACTCAACATGCTCAGGATGAGCTCAGAGATGAGCTCTTGTTTTCACTTTTGGAATGCCATCTCTTCCTTTTCTCTGTCTGGTGGGTTTTGCTGCCTTACATTAGAGACCCAACTCAACTGTACCTTCTCTGCAAAGCTTTCCAAATTCCTCCAGAACAAATGAAACTGCATGCAGTCAGAACACTATCCACGTACCTCTGCAGTGTGTACTGTCCTAGCATTTAACAGAGTACTGGGCATTAGTAGAAGAGTTTGGGTAACAATCATGCCAATTTTCTTCAGTGTTTGGTAGAATTTGCCTGTGAAACCACTTGGAATTTCCTTTTTAGTTATATAAGTATCTAGATTTTCTATTTCTTTTTTTTATCAGACTGTATGTATGTTTTTATCAGAATATTTGTAAATTGTGAAATTTATCAAGACAAAGCTTCCATAGTAATATTCTGTTATTATTTTTGAAGGTAGGATCTGTGTTTGTGTTCCTCATTTTTGTTTCCAGTATTGATAATTTCTGTTTTCTCTTGATCAGTTGGGATTTTAGAAGTATACTCTTTAATTTCCTGAATTTGGGGACTTATTTTTTGCCATTTTTCTGTTGTTGATTCAGCTTATTTCCATTCTTGTCAGAGTACTAGTATTAAGTTTTCATCCTCTTGAAATTTGTTAAGACTTTCTTTATGACTGAATGCGGTCTGCATTGGGAAATCCCATGTGTGCTTGAAATGAATAGTTTATTTTAGTTTTGTGGTATACTACTCTATATAGGTCAATTATTCAAGTCTGTTAAATGTTGTTCAGATTATCTGTATCCTTATTAGTTGTTCTTTCTTTCTCTCTCTCTCTCTCTCTCTCTTTTTGGGGGGGGTGGTCTTCTTGTTCTGTTTAATCACTGAGACTTTTGAGTTAAAATCTTCCTTGATTTTGGATTTGTCAATTTCTTCTTTATATTTTCTATTCATTGCATCTATTTCTGTTATTTAGAAAAACAACAGAAAGGCAACTTTCTTGCCTTTTATGAATCAAATATCTTTATAACTTTTTCTGTCTTCTTCTTTAACAGTGGCTTTAGTGGTTATCTTAGACATTTCAAGGTACATTCTTAATTTTTGACAGTCTTCCTAAAAGTTCTTTTACTGCTTCCCCAAACAATGCAATCTTATATCACTTCAACTCTCTTTATCATTCCCCATTGCTGCCCATTCTGTTGTTCTCATGATTATAGCACTCTAATAATAAAAGATTTTATAATTATTTTCAATCATCAATATTTATGTAGATTTATCTCCTCACAATGATCTTTATTTCTTCTTGAAATATTTTATTTCTGTATGAAGCATAGGTTTCTTTTTCTGCATGAAATAAAGCTTTGCTTTTAGTAGTTCTTTGAGTATATATATTCTGAAGGCAAATTCTCTCATTTTTGTTTGTCTAACTGTATTTATGAATATATCTTCACTAGGGTATATAAAATTTTAAATTGGTTATTATTTTCTTCCAGCTCCTCAAAGATATCAATCATTTTATTGAATTCTGACATTCAACATTTCTGTGGAAAAGTCAACTATCAATCTTGTTGTTTTGAAGGAGAATATATATTTTTATTACTCTAAAGATATTTCTCTTTGTATTTTGTTTTTATCAGTTTGAAAGTATTTTGTCTAGATGTGATTCTTTGGTTAATCCTGCTTGGGGTTTATAGCACTTCTTGAGTTACAGGAAATTTTTGGCCAGTATTTTTTCAAATCAAGTGTTTTTGTTTTCTTCTGTCTCTTCTCCTGGAGTTCCAGTTGTATGCGGTAGTCATCTTAACCATCTACTGCATATTTCTTACATTCATCCTGTATTTTCAATTCTTTCCATATCTGTGTGATATGTTCTTAGATCTGTATATTTTCTACTAGTCTGTATTTTAGTTTAATGGTTTATTTTTATTCCATGTTTGAATTCATGATCTTATACTGTAGTTTTAATTTTTAGAATTTCTACTTGACTTTATTCCTTTTTATAGATACCAGTTTTCTGGCAAAGCTATCTTTTAAGAAATCTTGATAATATTAATCATAGGTATTTTAAATTTTCTATAATTTAACTCCAACATCTGGACCTGTTTCTATTATTTACTTTTTATTTTGCTTTTTAGCCTGTTCCTATTTCTTGGTATTCCTGGTAATTTTTTATTGAATATCAAACATTTTGCTTGAACAACTTGTAAGATCTCTGGTTGAAGTAGTCCTTCTCCTTGGAGGATTTAATTTTGTCTGAGGCGCGTGAGGATGTGAAGATCGACTTTAGTCAAAGCTGACTTAAAGCTTTGTTAGAACTCGTTTGTGGCTTAATAAAGATAGCCTCAAATTCTTTGACACTCTTCTCACTGAGCTAATGGGCTTAGATCTCCTTCCCTTACAAGTGGGTGATTTCCAGGACTGCTTTAACCAACATATATGGCAAAGTGATGCTGTGCCATTTTAGGGCCCAGGTCTTAAAAGACTTGTAGCTCTGCTTCCTGTCTCGTAAAATGCCCACTCTGGTAGAAGCCAGTCACTACTTGTGAAGTCCAGCTACACTGAGACTTTCAAGTTTGAGAAAGCCCAAACTACTCCGTGGAGAGGATTCCAATAGAGATAAATGTTCAGCCACTCCCCACCTGTTCCAGACCTCCCAGCCAGACTCTAGACACGTGAGCGAAGAAGCTTTCAGATGAGCCCAGCTTCAGACACTATCTGGCTGCACATGAAGGACGTGAAACAAGAACCACACAACTGAATCTGTCAACCTCTGGAACTGTGAGAAGATAACAAGTTATTAAAGTCTCTAAGTTCTGAGAAGTTGCAAAACAGTATTGGGCAATGGGAACATTGTCTGCTCCAGGATTGCCTTTAATGCTGTTGTTTAATCCTGACCTTAGGGAAGTTGCTCCCCAGTATCTTCAAATTGCTTTACACAGCTTTTTAAATTGTTCTGGTGGGAGAGTTAGTTTATACAAGTTATTCTGTAATGCCACAAACAGAGGTTCTAATGATCATGCAACCTTCCTGACCCACTGTTTAAAGCCAGTCAATGCTCAAATACTCTTAGATGCTCTTTCTTTAAATCTCTTATGAGCTGAACTTCTGATTCTGCCTGCTAGCTTCTACACCCCCTCCAACATATTCAAAACTTACAGACACAGGGACTCACAGCTGGATGCTTGTTTGGGTGAACTTCCAACCATAATGAGGTTGAAAAGAGAGACTTGCTTATCGTATTTTACTTCTTTTGCTAGTGGATCCCATGATGCTTTCTGCTTTGCAAATCACCACACCACACTGGTAAACTAATTTGAATCCAAATGGTGTATCTTTCATCCATTTTGTACAGTAGGAAACAACAGTTTCAGGAATTATTCAGAAAAGGTTATTAGCATCACTATCACTACCACCACCATCATTATTGTTATCTGCTCACTGAAAATATGTGGAGACTGCAAATAGCTTTATCTAGCAGTGGCTCAGAAAGAAGTCTCCATTTGACCTCATCTAACCAGGAAGGAGCTGGGCTTGCTCTGGCAATGAAACAGAATATTACAGCTTATTATTAATATGATTTTTGGATTCTGGTATTTTCAGTTTTGGCAAACATAAATGTTCCCACCCTGTGACTTGTAAAAACAATAGCCCAAAAGACAGGCTTTAAACTATGCCCAAATCCACAAGTGGTTAATAGAAACAAAAAGGAATTTGAAACTCTTTTCTTTACCAGAAAAAATATAGAAGAAAGAAATCCATGGTGTTCTGTTTAAGAGAATCTCAGTTGACACATGGACTTGATAAGACTTGATTTGCCTTTGGTTTCCAATTTAAAAAGTGGCTGCCAACCACAGTAATTTGTTGTTGTTGTTTAATCACTAAGTCCTGTCTGACTCTTCCGACCCATGAACTGTAGCCCACCATGCTCATCTGTCCACAGGATATTCTGTCCACAGGCAAGAATACTGGAGTGGGTTGCCATTTCCCCTTCCAGGGAATCTTCCCAACCCAGGGATCAAACCCATTGCAGGAGGATTCTTTACCACTGAGCCACCTGGGAAGCCCACAATAATAAATGTTATTAAGTTATACTTTATTCTTTAAAGGTATACAATTTTCAATAGTATGTTTACCAAGTATTCAATTATCATAATTATTTTTAAAATGCATCATGCAACCTGTTCATAAAAAGGAGAGTTGGGGAATATTACAAAGTTATTTAAGTTGCTATGTTGTTCATCGTTGAGTGATAAGGAAAGTTTTGGGTTGGCCGAAAGTTTTGTTTGGGTTTTCTGTACTATCCTATGGGAAAACCCAAACGAACTTTTTTACCAACCCATTACTAAGCAGAGCAATGAGGAAAGAAGAGAAAAGGGTGACAGAAAAGTTGGCAGGTTTAGAAATAAGTGCATGTTCAAATTTTAAAGACATCTCAGAGCTTTCTAGACTCCTTGCATATTAATTTCTCACTTCTAACCAACCGTGTTTTTCTTTAATTGATCAAAATATGTTTGTCCTGGATTCTGTAAATTTCTTCCCTGTTTCTATGTCTACCTTTGTCCCAAGGCCATGTCTTTCTGATACACCCTGTACTTGATATTTTTCTGACTCGAGAGGCTAGAAATGAGAAATATTTTTATTTTCTATTCTCCTCATTTTATACCCTGACCAGTTGTTGTGTTGTTATTAAGTTCATCTTCTTTTTCTGTACCGTATCATTTCCATTAGGCAGCAACTAACTGATGCTTTCCACGTTGTGCATAGGGCACAGTCTGCACAATCTTCTTAGCTAAATCTGCAAGGTCATTAGGAACACATTCTATACTGCAAGTCTGCTAGTCATTTCATTACTCTATAGCACAAGTTGCTATTTTTCCAGTCTCCTTAAAAATTTCTTCATTTTTGCAACCAGAGTTTGCAGTTGTTCATCTCTTTTCTAGTCTCCACTCACCACTCAGACACAAAGCCAATGCCACATACTTGAAGATGTTGTTATGGGCATCAATTTCTGTATTCACTGCTAATTGCTGTGCAATATATCATCCTCAAACTTTGCAGCTTAAAACAGTAACTGTTTTTGTTTTTTGTTTTTTTTCTCATGATTCCAAGTTGACTAAGCAGACCTGACTTGTTGATCTGGGCCAGACTTGATAGTTCTTTTGTGGGTTAAGTCTTTATGCATCTGTGATCAACTGGTGGGTTAGCCAAGGGCTCTATTTCTGGGGTTGGCTCAGCTTTCCTCCATGTGCTTCTTACCCCTCTAACAGGGCATCCTAGCCTGTTCTCATGGAAAAAACAGGTTCCAAGACACTAGGAGTCAGTTACAAGATCTCTAGGCATCCAGAATGAAATTGGCACATCATCAGACAAACTGGCTAAAGAAAGTCACATGGCCAGCCCATGCTTAAAGGTCAAGGGAAACAGATCCCACCTCCTAGATAGAACTGCAAAGGTACATGGCAGAGTGCATGCATACAGAGAGAGAGAGGAGGGCAATAGGGGGCATGTTTTACAATCAGTCTACCAAGAGCTATGTCAGAAGTCAGCACAGGGTGAGCAGAGAGCAGTAAACCAAGAGCACTGCTTGCAAGGAAGGCTTCAAAACAAAATAGTGTCCAAGCTAAGTTTTCTAAGATGAACAGAAGTCATTCAAATGAATAAAAAGGAGAAAGCATTCCTAGTGCAGCAACTAGCATATACAAAAACATTAAGCTAAAAAGAATCACATTAGTTTTTTTGGACCTTGGATAACAGAGTATTTTCTTGATTTGGAATGCCTCTTCTCACCTGATCTTCAGGCTTATGTGCTCCCTTGCTTAAAGAAATTGCAAACATTTCTCCAGGAAGCTTTTCTTATTCATTCCTTTTCTTTCCTGATCTATCAGTGTAGCCTCATGTGGGCTTAGTACTGGCATCAGAATGACTGGGTTTGAATCTCGTCTCTTCTACCTACCATCTGAATAACCTTTCTGTAATTAGTTTCCCCATCTGTAAAATGGTTATAACAACTTATAGGGATACTGTAAAAGTTAATTAAAAATTAATTAAAATAATACATATAAATGCTCACAGCAATACCAGGCACTTGGTAAGCTCTGTATAACTATTACTGGTTTTTAATGTTGTTGTTATTAAAATTGTTAATATTATGGCAAAGTGCCAGTTAGTTCTGAATAAAACTGTTTCTTTGTATGTGTTCCTTTCCCCCTTCCTAGACAAACAAGGCCCCAGACTGGGCAGAGGTGATGGGAGCGGGGACTGCCAGTAAATGCAAAGTCTGGGCCAAAGGCAGATCTAGGGGCCGAAATGTGAGATGAATCAGGACTGGGATCGAAGTGTTATTATCAAGAGGCCTGCTTATGATGCATTAAAGCAGGAATTGCCTCTGAGGCAGAGCAGATGGATTTGGGAGGAAAGATAGCAGGCAGGGCTGAAGAGATCCCCTCCACAGGGGATCTCAAGAGCTGTTTATAGGATGAAGTTTCACTCATTTAAGCTGCTTTATCAATTAATAGAATTCCTCTGAAGGGGAGGAATAGAGACTAGAGACTGAGTATGACCGATTACGTAATTAGTCGTTCTAGCACATGCGGCTTCCCTGATGGCTCAGATGGTAAAGCATCTGCCTGCAATATGGGAGACCCAGGTTCGATCCCTGGGTCAGGAAGATTCCCTGGAGAAGGAAATGGCAACCCACTCCAGTACTCTTGTCTGGAAAATTCCATGGACGGAGGAGCCTGGTAGGCTACCGACCATGGAGTCGCAGAGTTGGGCATGACTGAGTGACTTCACTTTCACTTTCCAGCATAATTAGACCTCCATAGCAATGACTAAATGAGAGGGTCTGTAGAGCTTCCCAGTTGATGAACACATTCTAGTGTCAGGAAAGTAGCCTTTACCTCCAACTCCATGGTGATCAAGGCTCCTGCACTTAGGACCCTTTTGGTCTTTGCCCTGTGTAACTTGTTATCTCACTACTTCTCCTCTTTTTTTTTTCAATAGTAAGTCCAGCAGCACCTCCTCCTTGTCCATAGGGTACAACGTCTAAGATGGATCTTCCCAACCGAGGATCGAACCTGGGTCTCCCTCATTGCAGGCTTATTCTTTACCGTCTTAGCCACTGGGGAAGCCTAAGAATACTTGAATGGGTAGCCTGTCCCTTCTCCAGGAGATCTTCCTGACTCAGGAATTGAGCCAGGGTTTTCTGCATTGTAGGCAGATTCTTTACCATCTGAGCTACCACAGAAGCCCCCTTTTTTCCCTGTATTATAAACCGTAATAGTAAGTACAGTAGTCCCCCGCCTTGTCCACAGGGTATAATGTCTAAGACTCATACACAGTGTGGATTTACTGGACAAAGGGACAATTCTTCATACTACTCAGAACAGCATGCTATATATATATATATATATATATATATATATATATATATATATATATTTTTTTTTTTTTTTGCTTACAATTTAAACTTCTGAATTGTTTATTTCTGGAATCTTCCATTTAATATTTTTGGGCTGAGGGTTGAACACAGGTAACTAGAACCACAAAAAGTGAAACTGTGGATAAGGGAGGACTACTGTATAGAATTTTCCTAAGTTCTATGACTCATTCCAGCCAAACTAGACAGAAGCACAGGTGACTTGGGCACCCCATTGCAACTGGCATCTGAAGTGGGGGCAGTATTGTGAGACTGAACCCTTAACCTGTGGGGTCTGAGGCTAAATCCAGCAGTTTTTATCAGTTTAATTGAAATTTTGGACTCTCAGTTTGTGTCAGAGGATTGGGAAATGAGAGAGATTCATTCATTCATCATGATGTTCAGCACTTTATTCAGGCTTTCTGTATGGGAGTCTGAGTCCTCCTCCTCCCCTTGCCAAAATTAGCCTTTGCTATGGCCAGCCAAAATCTATAGTAGCGTTGGATACCAAACTTTTATGTGGTAAAAGTTGGTTTTGTCACTTCTGTCCCCAAAGTATTTCTATGTCAAATCCTACTACACAGACTTTCATTTTTCTCACCATAGTCCATTGCTCCTTTTCTCTGCCTATTGACGATGTCGATGAGACTGAACATCCTCAGAGACTTCACAATGAATTTCTACAACTTTGCAGACTTGGAACTATAATCTATCTGCCCTGCATTTTCTCCTCACCTCTTTGCAAAAAAGGCTAAAACTACTGCTATTATACACCTACTTCAAATGTGAAAGCAACTCTGGAAATAATTAACACCAAATATAACATAAAGATATTCCCCACGTAAGCAGTCGTTAAGGCCTCAAATCCTATTCAACATTTTATATTGTCTCCAGAGGTAAGTTAGTTACTATAAACAGGGTGACCCAGAATCCACCATCTGACATTTAATTTACTTGTTGGAAATATGAGATCTTTCAGATATTTTAGGCCTTATATGATGAATCAAGATTGTTAGAATACTATAGATAAACTTAAAGTCCAGTTATAAAAGAATGATTAATTATAGTGCTTAAATAAAGGTAGCATTATGCATACATTAAATTTATGTTTGTGAAAACATTCTAATAACACTGGGAAATGCTTATAATCTGAGAGTGGGTAAAAGAAAAGGCAGTTTACAGAGGAATGTATAAAATATGTCAGAAAACTTATACATGTAACACAGAACATTGGCTAGAATCACATGCATCAAAATGTTAACAATATTATTTTTCTTTTATCTGTGTTTTTTCCCAAATTTTTCTGTGTTAGCATCTACTTACCTCCTCATGTAAGTTATTTTTCTCCTTTAGGAACCACCAGGCAAATTACAAATGCCAATGCTTCAACACTTCATAAATTTGCTCTTTAAATTGCTCCCTATCGGAATAATAGCAAGCAGTCTATTCTTTTCATAATGAGTTATTTCATTTTTCTCTAAGATGGGCACAGTCTTAAATTTATCTTAATCAATTTCTTCAAATTAAGCTGCAGCAAGACCTACTTTCCTCTGGCTTGTTACAAGTGTTATCTCTAATGAAAAATACAATTTAGCAAATGCAAAGTATGGGATGCTTGAGCAGTGGTGAGTATGTGACTTGCTTGAGCTCCCAAAATTCACAATAAGATTTTCTAGAATCACACTTCTGTGCCCTCCATTAGCAGTCAACCAATAGGCTTATGCATGACAATGAGCCTCACTCGCCCTCTTAGAAAAGGCACCAGACAGCTTTTCAACACATTTAATTTTTCTACTATTATCTGAGACCATAATGCCATTCCCAGTTGTTTTCAGCAAGTGCTAAATGGCAAATGAAGTAAAAAGAAAATGTTTGATGGAGTAAGTATTTGGGGGGTGGATATAATGGCAGTATATCCCAGATTCCTGACTAAAGAAAAGGCTAAAATCTGAGGAAAAAGCAAAAGACAATATAGTGATGATACCAAACTGACTTCACATTTTCCCTTGCTGGTTTCACAGTAATTTCAATATACTGTGAGAAAGTAATTTTTTAAATATATCAGCCTTCTAAACAGAATATTTTCACGTTCAGTCAGGACCCTAAGATTTTTTTAAAAGTCTTCCTTTTGATTCTGAATATAACTCAGTAGTCTAAAGAAAATGGGATAGGGGAAAGGGTGAAAACTTACACAGCTCCACTGCACAGCCACACACTGAGGCTTCTATCCAATGCTTCAACAGAGAGATCCACATGGCCACCCAGAGGTCCATCACCACTTCCTAGCTGCAGAATGCAATTACATTAGATGCTTCAAGCTTCAAAGAACCTGGTGTTTACCAAATGAATTGCATTTGTGGCCAGAATATGAATGACTATTACTATGCATGGCCCATAATAACTCTCCAGTGAGTCATTTCACAAAAGTTGTCATTTACAAAAAAGAAAAAATAGTCAGTGAAAGGCTCATTTTCAAAGCTAGATTTTCTCCTGTTATATTTTAGCATGCTCTCTTTTGCCTCACATTGTCTGCATCAGTGAAGTTCAATGTCTACGCTAGTTTTCAGTTACAGGACATGCCTAACCACAAAATCCTCATAGATGATTTTCTTTCCAGGATATTTAAGGAGTCTTCCTATGGTCCTGATTGCATTAGAATCATGGAAAGGTACTTATTTAAAATATAGGCTTTGGAGACTCATCACAGTATTAATTACATACAATCTCTGGGAGGGAGAGATCAAGAGTCTGCATTTTTTATAAAGTATTTATTTGTCTGCACCGGGTCTTAGTCGCAGCACATGGGATCTTTAGTTGTAGCATATGAACTCTTAGTTGTGGCATGTGAGATCTAGTTCCTTTATCTAGATCAAACCCAGGTTGCCTGCATTGGGAGGGTGGAGTCTTAGCCACTGGACCCCCAGGGAAGTTCCAAGAACATACATTTTTATAACTTTTCCCTAGGTGATCTTTCTGCCTACTAAAATCTGAATGTCATCACTCTAGTAGGAAATTTGGAGAAGGCAATAGCACCCCACTCCAGTACTCTTGCCTGGAAAATCCCATGGATGGAGGAGCCTGGTAGGCTGCAGTCCATGGTGTTGCTAAGAGTCGGCTGAGCGACTTCACTTTCACTTTTCACTGTCATGCATTGGAGAAGGAAATGGCAACCCACTCCGGTGTTCTTGCCTGGAGAATCCCAGGGATGGTGGAGCCTGGTGGGCTACCGTCTATGGGGTTGCACAGAGTTGGACACGATTGAAGCGACTTAGCAGCAGCAGCAGCAGTAGGAAAGTTTCCTTAGAAATAAACTGATGAGCAAATCAAAAACTAAATATTAGAAGAATTCACTTACCACAACTTATCCACTGTTAGTGGATTTGTCTGAAGGTTTATCCTGAATGAAAAGAGGCATGCCCAAGTTGCTTCTGGAAAGATGCTCAAAGGTGTATTAGCGTCATCAGTGAAGAATTCATAAGGACAAGTTGGAATGCATTTTCATGTAATGATCTTTTAAAGGAAATATGTTTTACATTCCATATTTTAGCTTTCAAGAGGTATGCATGCTTAATAAGCCAAATACAAATCTATGGATGCCAAGAAAAAATAAACAGAAGTCACAGAAGGACCAGAAGTGAAATATCAGTCCAACTGGCTATAGGCTGCCAATACACACACCAGAAAGCCACTACAAAATTCAGAGGAATCTGAGTGAGCCTGGGATTTAATTTATGTTTCCTAGCCAACTCTAATCTAAGACAGAGAAAGGAGATTCTCAAGAAAGTGAGAGAGGATGCCATTGAAGAGAGCTTTCCAAACTTGGTTGTATGTTTGAATCATCTAGAGAACTAAAAATCAGTTGTTGGTTTTCTTGTTATTATGTTTTGTGAATTGTTTATAGTTTATAGATACAAGCCTTTGTCATAAATGTGATTTGCACATATTTTTTCAAATCTCGAGCTTATCTTTTTATCCATTTAATAGTGTCTTTCACAGACCAGAAGTTTTCAAATAGGGTAATAGCCAACTTGCAATTTTTTTCTTTTATGGATTATGTTTTGGGTACAGTATCTATAAATCCTTTACCTCATCTGAGATCACAAATATTTTCCCCTAAGTTTTCTTCTAGAAGTTTTATAGCTTTATGTTTTATACTTATGTCTATAAAACATTTTGAGTTAGCTTTAGTATAAGGTATGGTTTCGAGTTGTTTTTTTGTTGTTATTGGTTTTGCCTGTGGATGTACAATTGTATATAATGTCTCTTTTAACTTTAAATATTTTCTTATCTTTGGTTTTCAACTGTTTAATTTTGATATGCCTAATTGTATGCTTTTGTTTACTTGGTTAATATTTATCTTGCTTAGCAGTCTCTGAACTTCTTGAATCTGTCGTTTGGTTTACTTTTTGTACGTTATCAACAGTTATTTCCTCAAATATTTCTTCTGTCCATCTTTCTCTTTTCTCCTTCTGGCATTCCAATAGTGAATATAGATAATTTGATATTATTCCACGGTTCTTGGATGCCTGGGATGTTTTTCCCTGCACTTACTACTCTTTTGTTTCAGTTTAGTTAATTTCAATTGACATGTCTTTAAGGTTATTGATTTCCTTCCTTGGCTGTATCCAGTCTACTGCTCGGTCCATATAAAGCATTCCTGGTCTTTCTTTTTATGTGTTTCATCTCTGTCATCTCCATTTTGATTCCTCCTTATTGTTTTCATGTCTTGGTTGAAATTACCCAAATAATCTAACCCATTGTCCAACTTTTCCATTGAGCCTTTTCTGTATTAATCACAGTTATTCTAAATTCTCCATTAGATAATTCCAGCATGTCTATAATAGCCACATCTGGTTCTGTTGACTCTTCTGCTCCTGGTGTAGGGAGAGAGAGAGGAGAGAGAGAGAAAGAGAGAGAGAGAGAGAGAAAGTGTGTGTGTGTTGTGTTAGGACAGTAGAGACTGGGGTAGGTAGATTTTGAGCTTGGAAATAGACACATCCTTCGTTCTGTTAGGCCTTTAGTATTGATATTAGAAGTTTGTATTAATCAAAGAGTCAGCTTGAGTTTGAGGTTTGTGGTTGCTTTTTTACTCTAAGTCCATAAAGCTTTCTTTAATGATAACTTGTGTTTAGATTGAGAGCTGGTTGCCACGGTGGTGTTTCTTATTATCTTGCTCTACTCTCAGCTTTAGATCTTCCTTTTATACTCTGTATGTAGAGGGTATGAATGTTACATGTCTCCTAGCAGTAGCCCACTGCTTCTTTTACTCAGTGTTTTTTACATTGTGAACCCAATGGGGTAGGGGGTTGTATGCTCTGATAGTCTGATTAAGCCTTAGTCTTACATCGGTACAGTTTCCCTGAGTTTGGGGAATGTAGCCTTTATAATCCTCTTGCCTCTCCTCAAACGGTAGTTCTGCACTCTACATATATTCAGGTTCCTCTGTCTGGGATAGAAGGTATTTTTCCTGATTTCTTCGTCAAGCTACAAGGAGTTTTTACCATTACTCTAAGACAGCCATTCTTGTTGCCCTCCACCCCCTAGTCTATAGTGAGGCTTTGTTCCATAGAGAGATGGGGAAAGAGAGAAGGATCTTGGCAGAGTTTTGTGCCCCTTCCATAGCAGCTGCTCTTCTCCTTCCCCTGACCTTCATCATGAAGGAATCTTTCTCATAATTCTCCTTAGCCTTCCTTGTGAGTACTTGTAATTTCTGAGAAAAAAACTTGCAAAAACATCTCCCATATCTGTGGCCCTCAGGGTCTTCCCACTCTCCCTCTAGCCTACACTCACTTTTGCCAGTTCAGTTCAGTTCAGTCACTCAGTTGTGTCCGACTCTTTGCGACCCCATGAACTGCAGCATGCCAGGCCTCCCTGTCCATGACCAACTCCCCGAGTTCACTCAGACTCACGTCCATTGAGTCGGTGATGCCATTCAGCCATCTCATCCTCTGTCGTCCCCTTTTCCTCCTGCCCCCAATCCCTCCCAGCATCAGAGTCTTTTCCAATGAGTCAACTCTTTGCATGAGGTGGTCAAAGTATTGGCGTTTCAGCTTTAGCATCATTCCTTCCAAAGAGATCCCAAGGCTGATCTCCTTCAGAATGGACTGGTTGGATCTCCTTGCAGTCCAAGGGACTCTCAAGAGTCTTCTTCAACACCACAGTTCAAAAGCATCAATTCTTTGGTGCTCAGCTTTCTTCACAGTCCAACTCTCACATCCATACATGACCACTGGAAAAACCATAGCCTTGACTAGACGGATCTTTGTTGGCAAAGTAACATCTCTGCTTTTGAATATACTATCTAGGTTGATCATAACTTTTCTTCCAAGGAGTAAGCGTCTTTTAATTTCATGGCTGCAGTCACTATCTGCAGTTATTTGGGAGGCCCCAAAATAGTCTGACACTGTTTCCACTGTCTCCTCATCTATTTCCCATGAAGTGATGGGACCAGATGACATGATCTTCATTTTCTGAATGTTGAGCTTTTAAGCCAACTTTTTCGCTCTCCTCTTTCACTTTCATCAAGAGGCTTTTTAGTTCCTCTTCACTTTTTGCCATAAGGGTGGTGTCATCTGCATATCTGAGGTTATTGAGATTTCTCCCAGCAATCTTGATTCCAGCTTGTGCTTCATCCAGCCTAACGTTTCTCATGATGTACTCTGCATAGAAGTTAAATAAGCAGGGTGACAATATACAGCCTTGACGTACTCCTTTTCCTATTTGGAACCAGTCTGTTGTTCCATGTCCAGTTTTAACTGTTGCTTCCAGACCTGCATACAAGTTTCTCAAGAGGCAGGTCAGGTGGTCTGGTATTCCCATTTATCAACTATGCTAGCTGAACTCTTCTTACTGGTGTCTGGCTGCATCTACCCAGATAAGCAAGCTCCTCTAATGTCCCATCTCTGTCCATATTTCAGGTTTAGTTTTCCCCCTGCAACTTTAGGACTATCTTGGGTTCAAGGAATGCCATGAACTTGAAAATGGCCCATCTTTTTGGGTCTTATTGTCAGTGTGGGAGGAGCACTTTTTGTAATCTTTAGATGCCCAAGTTCATTCTTTCACTTTTGACTTCTTTAATATTGTTTAAAATTAAAATGTTTCACTGATAAGAAGCATGTACTTGGGTTTGGGTTTTAATCCAGTTAATTTTCGTTATTAACACAGAGTGTTAATCCATTTACATTTAATTTCTGATACAACTGATTTTATAGCTATCATTTTTCTTTTTGTTTCTGTTTCTCACATATTTTATATTTCTTTTTTTCTTCTTTCTGTCCTTTTGTTTCAATCCCTTTTAATTAAGTTTTCCTCTTCTAAATAGTAAACATTATTTTTATTCCTTTAAGGACTACTTTAGAGATTTTAGCATGTATTTTTGGTTTATTGTGTCTAACTCAAATAATTTTTACTTCCCAAATTCTACTTTAGAATATTTTCTCTCCTTTGATCTCCCATTATAAAAATTTTTATTATTTTTCTCATGCATTTAGTTCTAACAGTATTTTAAACTCTATAAACATTATAATTATTTTATAATATTCAATATTTCTTTTTTAATTTTTATTTATTTATTTTTTTCACTTCACAATACTGTATTGGTTTTGCCATACATTGACATGAATACACCACAGGTGTACATGAGTTCCCAACCCTGAACCCCCTCCCATCTCCCTCCCCATATCATCTCTCTGGCTCATCCCAGTGCACCAGCCCCAAGCATCCTATATCCTGTATTGAACCTAGACTAGCGATTCATTTCTTACATGATAGTATACATGTTTCAATGCCATTCTCCCAAATCATCCCACCCTCCCTCTCCCACAGAGTCCAAAAGTCTGTTCTTTATATCTGTGTCTCTTTTGCTGTCTCGCATACAAGGTTATCATTGCCATCTTTCTAAATTCCATGTATATGTGTTAGTATACTGTATTGGTGTTTTTCTTTCTGGCTTACTTCACTCTTATAATAGGTTCCAGTTTCATCCACCTCATTAGAACTGATTCAGATGTTTTCTTTTTAATGGCTGAGTAATACTCCATTGTGTATATGTACCACAGCTTTCTTATCCATTCGTCTGCTGATGGACATCTAGGTTGCTTCCATGTCCTGGCTATTATAAACAGTTCTGTGATGAACATTAGGGTACACGTGTCTCTTTCAATTCTGGTTTCCTCGGTGTGTATGTCCAGCAGTGGGATTGGTGGGTCATAAGGCAGTTCTATTGCAGTTTTTTTCTTGGATATTTACTCTTTTTGGTACTCTTAATTTTCTCCTATGTTTCCATGTTTTTGTCTTTATTTTCCTTCTGCTGGAAAATACCCCTTTCTGACTTTTTTTTTTTTAAATTACAGTCATACTAAAAATGATTACCCTCAGTATTTGTCTAAAAAGTCTTTACTTCACTTTCATTTTTGCATAATATTTTTACTCTGTATGGAATTCCAGATTAACACTTAATTTTCTTTCAGCACTTTAAAGTCAATTTTCTGTTTTCTTCTGAATTCCATTATTTCTGTTCAGAAATTAGCTATTCAGCTTGTCAGTCCTTGAACTTAATTTATCTTTTAAGTTCTAGCAACTTTTAAATTTTTTCTTTACTTTTGTTTTTCAGTCTTATAACTGAGATATGTGTAGGGTTTTTGTGTTTTGGTGTTTTTTTCTTTTTAATCTTGCTTGACAGCTGCTAAACTTCCTGCATCTGTGAGTTGATTTTTATCTATTTAGAGAAATTGTTATATAAAACACATTAGAACATTGCTACTGTTCCACTCTTTTTCTTTACTCTGGTGCTCCAATTACATGTACATTAGACATTTTGAGTATATCTCACCTTTATGTTGCATCTGAGCTTTCCTCCATTTTTTCTCTCTTTAATCTGTTTGGATATTTTTTATTGACCTGTTTTAGTCACTGATCCTGGATTCTTCATTTTCCAATCTGCTGTTAAATTGATCCATTCAGTTCTTAACTTTAGTTATTATATCTTATAATTCTTGAATATCCATTAGATTCTTTTTAAAATTACAGTGTCCTGGTGAAGTTCTTTATCCTTTCACCTCTCTTATCTATCTATCTTCTTGAATATATTAATTGAGCTCATTTATATTCTCATCTGCTAAATCTAGTATCTGATCTTCTGTTGTCTGGAGTTTTCCCCCGATTATCTATTGCATGTTATTACTTCCTCGTGTGTCTCATACTTTTTCTTATATGCTACAAAGTGTGTATGAAAAACCAGGAAGTCCCCAGATGATGCTATATCATCTTATATAACAAAGTTGTTTCCTTTGTTAGATAGGGTAAGGGACAGCTCACCTGAATCCCTTTAGGAATTCGGATGGGTCCTCTATGGACTTTAGTGTTGTTACAGTTCAGCCTACCACTCACTTGCCAATATTTCTAGGATATGGTCCTCTAGGGTTTTTACTTTAAAGCCTGCTGAGTCTTTGTCTTCTTGGCTCTGTAAAACTTCAGTAGTTCTCTTTGGAGTTTTTCAGTTTAGCTTGTTAGCCTCCTGACATCTTCAAATACACTGGATATTTGAAGGGGAGACAGCAATGTGTTTGAGGCCTCTCTACTTACTGCTGTTAGTGCTGCTGCTAAGTCACTTCAGTAGTATCCAACTCTGTGCGACCCCATAGACAGCAACCCACCAGGCACCCCCATCTCTGGGATTCTCCAGGCGAGAATACTGGAGTGGGCTGCCATTTCCTTTTCCAGTGCATGAAAATGAAAAATGAAAGGGAAGTCACTCAGTTGTGTCTGACTCTTAGCGACCCCATGGACTGCAGCCCACCAGGCTCCTCCGTCCATGGGATTTTCCAGGCAAGAGTATTGGAGTGGGGTGCCATTGCCTTCTCCGCTCTACTCACTAGTCCTACATAAATGCTGAAGTCTGTGCTAGTCTCCCCCAGCTGCAGCCTTTTGTCATGGCCAAACCTTGTCCTCTACCTGTGTGCTCCCTTCCCACTCCCTCCAGAGATGTCCTCAGGTAAAAAGACGATATAAATCCTCAATGTCAGTTCACAGTTTCCTCTAGGAA
The DNA here is from genome assembly GCA_917880005.1 of Nanger dama. NCBI lineage: Eukaryota > Metazoa > Chordata > Mammalia > Artiodactyla > Bovidae > Nanger > Nanger dama. Next base: position 31,302,359 of record CAKJTW010000028.1, read on the forward strand.
TTTCGCCTCTTGCCTATTTTAATTTCAAGATTGCACAGTTGATGTTTGTTTCTTAAGCACTGTAAGAAATTTCACTCTACCTGTCAGATTTTTTTCCTTTATCTCTTAATCCCCCATGCAACTTCATATTAAAGCCAATAGCTTTTGCAGAAAACAGACCAAGTAGCTGGACCCTCTAAAATCTCCAATTTTAAAAGATGCATTGATTTCTCTATTCCCCAGTATTTGCCTTATCCCATGAGTCAAGCTCCACTTACCAGCCCATACCTAAAATTGACAAGGCCCCTGGGAAAAACTGGTAGCTAATTGCCCACTCACCTCTAAATGATCCTCCCTGCTCTAGAATTTTAGTCTGAATAGTTCCTTAGATTTTTCACATCTCTCTGATTTTTTAGAACATGTACTTATCTGGCAGCATTGGGTCTCAGTTGCAGCATGCAGGGTCATTTGGTGCTACATGTGGGTTTCTCTCTAGTTGTAGCATTCTGTAGTTGTGACACCAAGACTTAGTTGCCCCAAGGTATGTGTGGTCTTAATTCCCCAACCAGGGATCAAACCCACGTCCCCTTCATTGTAAAGTGGATTCTTAACCACTGGACCACTAGGGAAGTCTCTCTGATTTTTTAAGTATTATTTTTATTATCCATCTGGCTTTTTCTAGCTGTTGTCTGCATGCATGATGCTAAGTCACTTCAGTCTTGTCCAGCTCTTTGCAACCCCATGGACTATAGCCTGCCAGGCTCCTGTGTCCTTGGATTCTCCAAGCAAGAATACTGGAGTGGTTGCCATGCCCTCCTTCAGGGGATCTTCCTGACCCAGGGGTGGAACCCTCATCTCTTAAATCTCCTGCATGGGCAGGTGGGTTCTTTACCAGTCGCGCCACCTAGGAAGCCCAGGTGTTGACTGCTGCTGCTGCTGCTGCTAAGTTGCTTCAGTCATGTCCAACTCCATGCGACTCCATAGACGGCAGCCCACCAGGCTCCCCCGTCCCTGGGATTCTCCAGGCAAGAACACTGGAGTGGGTTGCCATTTCCTTCTCCAATGCACGAAAGTGAGAAGTGAAAGTGGAGTCGCTCAGTCATGTCCGACCCTCAGTGACCCCATGGACTGCAGCCCACCAGGCTCCTCTGTCCATGGGATTTTTCCGGGCAAGAGTACTGGAGTGGCCTGCCATTGCCTTCTCCGAGGGGACTACAGGAGCATAACTTACCACTTCTTGACATTACCTATCATGAACTACTCACTACACCCTATTTGGAGATGAATGACACCCTACTTAGTCTGTAGAACAGAATCATAATTGGTCCTTTAGAAATGTTCCGGTCAATGTGAATCTCCACAAGATTCCACTTTTATCTAGATATTTACTTTCTTTACCTTTCAACACCATATGTATATGGGCAAACTGCTTAAGTATGTTTGCCCAATATTCAACTGAATATAATTTTTATGTGAGCCTACTAACCAATGAATATGAAGGCATCCAGTAACCACTTGAATATCACAAGGGTTAACTTAGAAATGATGATACTGCTACTGATGGGTGAAGATAGGCAGTGACCACTTATGAGAACTTGTTTCGGAACAATTTTTTTGTTTTTTGCTCAGTTCTTCCATTGGGTTGTTTGTCTTCTTATTATTTAACCTTAAAAATTATTTATTCTTAATAAGTCTTTTATCTGCTGTATATCTTGAAAATACCTTTCAGATATGTGGCTTGTCTTTTCATTGCCCAATGTTATCTCTTGAAAAGCCATAAATTGATGTGGTACAATTTACCAATTTTTTAATGGATCATACTTTTAATGTGTATCTATGAAATGTTTGCCTAACCCAAGGTTACAGTGTATTTCTCTTGTGTTTTCTATAGAGGTTTTATGGTTTGAGCTTTTATATTTATCTGTGATTCATTTTCATTTAATTTTTGTGTTTGGTACAAATTATGAGTCAAATTTTTGTATATATTATATGGATAACCAATATTCCTGCACTGCTTGTTGAAAAGACTTCTTTTTCCAATGCATTGCCTTGGCTCCTTTGTTGAATATCATGTTGATTTGCTTCTGGACTCTATTCTCTTCTATTGATCTATATTTCAATCTTTATGCCAATACCACATTGTATTAATGCTTAATATTTTTGAAATGAAGGTTAACATGTCTGTAAATTAATGTTAATGTATTTAAAATACTTTGAAATCAATAGTTTGTTGAGTTACAAAATTGAAGGCTTGAAGATTTAAATGACTCAAGTATTGATAACATTTTCTAAATCACTAAATTTAAAACTCTAATATCAAGCTCATAAGCAAATGCTAACCTAGAAAAGAGGCTTTTAAGATTAAAAAAAAAAAAATAGAACTCTGTGATTGTACAGAACTTTGAAAGGAAAATCATTGAGATTTTGGAAAAGGGGAAATTTGTGGAAGACTTACCAAAGTTGCCCATATTAGTTGCAGGAGACCATTAGATCTTTAAAGTATCAATATCTGATTCACAACCCCAAAGATATGGATTATTTTGGAATAGAGCTAGATTTGGGAAACATGTAATAGTCAAACGAATAATCCAGACACAAGTAAATCAAACACATTTAATCATTGTGGAAGGAACATAATAAATATTCCATACAGAAATGAGGACTGCAGTGTTAGATATTTGGGGATGAGCTAAATATCAAAGAAATACACTATTACTTTTAATGATCATTGAGATCTATAGAATAGCACACATTTACACAATTGTTTTATGTTAAAAGGTCCGACTTCTACCTACAAGACTAGAAGGAGTCATTATATATTAATAGCTTCCAATTTTTAAATCTCATTTTGAGTCCAGATGCAGATCCTGACACAATAATTCAGTGCAAGTATTTTTATTACAAAATAGCAGGAGAAATAGAGAAATGATAAAGGAAAGATAAAGCAGCCCATAAAGGATGTGTGGTCTAGCCATCTATCACTGCGATTAGCTAGAGCTTGATCTTGTGGAGAAACACTGGGAAGCCTCAAGAGTTATCCTGAGCAGCTAGGAAATTGAGGCATTTATGCATCAACACCCCGGAGTCACAATTTGAGGGCTTCTGGGGTGAGAATGCTATTTCTCAGGCATTTCTGTCCTTCCAGGTCTTCAGAAATAGTCCTCAGGTAAAAAGCAGCATCCAGTGGCAGTTGGAAGTCCACCAGAGTTCAGACAGTTGGTAAAGTCTGAAGGGAAAGGATAAGGCACAGATTCTGCTGCAGTGGACTAAAGGACTTTGAGATTCCATTTAATACATTATTTATAACCTTTACAGAGACTGCAGGGAGGTTTTTTCTATCTTAACTTTAAAGAGAAACCAAGACATCTGATAATTATTGTGTACCTTTTATGTACCAGACACTGCTCGGGACTTCTGGGATAGAGTGATGATCAGAACCGACTGGAAATATGCCTATGTGGAGTTTATACTGTAGCTGGGGAGACTGGCAACCATGTAAATGAATACAGCTACAGACAGAGACAAGAGCTAGCAGAAAAATAAAGCAAAGTAAGGTAATCAAGAATGACATGGGGTACTTTTTTAGGTAAATAATTTAGGGAAGCCTGGTTATTGGGAGGATATTGAGAAGAGAACCAAATGTAATGAGGCAGCCAGCCAAGTAAAAGTTAACAGGCAGAGGAAATAGCAAGTCCACAGCCCCAAGGTGATCTGGGCTTGGTATACATAAAGAACAAGGAAGCCAGTGTGGCCAGAGCAGAGGGAGAGGGGGTACTAGTCAGGAGTAAGGCGAGAGAGGTCAATCCTTGTGGGTCACAGAAAGGACTTAATATCTAACTTCAGAGTTAATAAAAAGTGTAAAGAACCTGCCTGCCAATGCAGGGGATGTAAGAGACACAGGTTTGATACCTGGGTCAGCACAGTCCCCTAAAGGAGGGCATGGCAACTCACTCCAGTATTCTTGCCTGGAGAATCCCATGGACAGACAAGCCTGGCAGGCCTCAGTCCATAGGGTCACACAGAGTTGGACTCAAATGAAGCAGCTTAGCATGCATGATTGTGACAGTTAAGAGCAGAAGAAGGAAAACAAATTAGGAGTCAGTTGTGCTAATTCGGGAACAGTGATGTAGTTAAATGACTCTCCCAAGAAGACAGAATTATTAAGTGTTTAATCGTCAGCTCAGACAGAAGTCTGACTTCCTTCCAAGCTGATGATCTTTGCACTGTTGTGCTCCCTCTCCTTTACAGCATGACATTCATTTCTCTAGAATTCTTTTTGAATGTGTGCAATTGGTGATACCTCTTTGCCAAATTAAAACAAGGGTAAAACCCTCAAACTGACAATTTAAAAAAATTATTTATTCGTTTGACTGCTCCAGGTCTTAGTTGCAGCACTCAGAATCTTCATTATGGCCTGTGAGATCTTTAGTACAGCAGGCAAACTCTTTAATTGTGACACGTAGGGTCTAGTGCCCTAACCAGAGATTGAACCCAGGCCCCCCACCGCATTGTGAGCCCAGAGTCTTAGCCACTGAACCACCAGGGAAGTCCATGAGATTGACAGATTTTTCAAAGTTCCATTGATAACCCAGATTTAATAAACTGTGGCTGCTTATTTTTTTCAAATCCTGAGAAATATGAAAATTTTAAACTTGCAGCGCTAATATTTCACGAATACCTTTGGCTGCCAGCTCCACCTACAAGCATTATCTTTTGAGACTCACTGAAATCTCAAATTGCTGCTTTTCTGTGTGCTGTGAGTTGAAACGAACCCAGAGTCATTTGTTTCCTCCACAAGCCTCAGGTATTTCGTGAATCCACATTGAAGTCAGGGATGCTTTCTTTCCCTCGTGAGAAACTTTTACGTCTCAAAGGTCAATAGAAAGCCTTGGAATGTGCAGCCTTTTTTTTATCTTGCTAACAGTAGGAAAAGAGTAGAAAGAAAGATCCTCACAGTAAGAGGACATAAAGAATAAAAGGAATGGCCACATAACTTCTTTCATGTTTTTTTCAGTCAAAGAAAGAAAACAAGAATAGCGCTGGCACAGTAATAATTACCTGGTTAGCATTCTGGCAACTTGCTGGGTTTGTATTGCTACGGGAATATTGATGAGCCTGACTCTGGGGTAGTTTGGTCCAATTAATGCCAGGGTCATGACTCCTCTTCACAAACTGCAACATTGGCGTCTGCAGACTTCTGGAGTCAGTCCTCTCCAACGCTGGCCCTCCTGAAGCTCCATTCCGGTACTGGAAATAGAGAGGTGACCGATTCTCCTTCTGTGACTTTCTTCTCTCAGAGACACAGACATTACCTTTCTTAAGAAGGTCATTTATTTGTCTTTGGCCATACTGGGTCTCCGTTGCTGTGAGTGGGGCTTCTCTGCTTGCGGCAAGTGAGGGCTGCTCTTCTTTGCCATGTGTGGGCTTCCGGTTGCAGGGGCTTCCCTTGTTGCTGCGCACAGGCTGTAGAGCCCACAGACTCCATAGTTGTGGCAGTGGGCTTAGTTGCCCTATGGCATGCAGAATCTTCCCAGACCAAGGATCAAACTTGCCTCTCCTGCACTGGCAAACGGATTCTTTTTTAAAAATGAATTTTATTTTTAACTGGAGGATACTTGCTTTACAATGTTGTGTTGGTTTCTGCCATACATGAACATGAATCAACCGTAAGTATATATATGGAAGGCTGATTCTTAACCACTGGACTGCCAGGGAAGTTCACAAAGATCATCTTTGGTGGCCTACCTCAGTAATAAATCCGTCGGCCATGACCAAACACTTGAACCTGGGGTGGGGGAGGGAGTGTCGGGTCCTCGATAATAATTCACAAGGTAAATACATGGTTTGTCTTTCAGAATCGGGGGTGCACTAAAATAAAAGGGTCACTAGAGTCAGAGAACCTGGGTTGGAATCCCAACTCTTCTACTTACTAGCTATATAGGCAAATTGCTCAGCCTGCAGTGCCTCAGTTTACTGGTCTGAAAAATGGGAGGAAGAATAAAAATAATATTTACCTTGGAATTTTGGTTAATCAGAAAACCATTTCTGAATAACTCTCCTCACTGGTAATGCACATGTGCATATAACCTGATTCACTCCCTTCCTCTATTTACTCCATGTCCCCAGAATTCTACTGGCCATATGGCCCAGGCTTAGACTGATGAAATAGCTGTCACCTAATTAAGAGATAGTCATTCACATTGTCCTGGGAGTCTCAACAAGGATTTCAGGACCCAGAATCATTGCTCCCAGATGGCATCAATCGTAGCCAGAAGAAGGGTAGATTACAATGATCCCAGGGAATTCCTAGCCAACTCATACCCTTTCAATCATGCTTCTCTGGCATGGAAGCCAATTATTTGACTTTATTATAAGTAAATTATTTATTTATTAAAATTATTTGGTCCCCACTAATTTCACTAGAGAAAAATTCTGGAATATAAATAAAGCACTTGGAACACAAAGTAAAACTACATCTATAAGTGTTAGTTACTGTCATTGCTGTTCATCCTTTGGGAAAAAAGAGACAGTGTTGAGGCTAATGCTCACAACTTCCATGTGTCCATCTCATTGCAACAAGAGAAAAGATGTCAAAGAAACTTTTTTATAACATTAAGCTTAAAAAGAGATTAATCTGTAAGATGAGAGAGCAAGAGATGACCATGTAAATTTTCACATTTTAACTAGTTGTATGGTATGAAGAAGGCAGAAGTAATTTGAATTTGGAATAGAATTTGTAGAGTTCCTACCTTAACCAAAACATACATTTGCAAAAGATGAATTTTTAAAATGATAGTCCTTGTGTCTTTTTCGCCTCTTCTGGGCTCAGCAAGATAACTAAATATCTCCAAAGCTATCAGTAGAGCTGTCCTTTTTAAATTTTTTTTTAAGCTACATTTTTTGGTCACATTTTTGTAGCCAAGCTTTTTAGCATTAAGTATTTAAGAAGTTAGCAAGATGATGATAGAATGTGAGCATGAGCAGGAAGCATTGCAAAGGGAGTGCCTGCCAATTTCCCAAGCACTCTTTCTGTTCCTGAGTGAAGAGAGCGTATATGAATGTCTTCACATGTAAATGAGAGTGCTTTGACCTGCCCATGGAGCTATGGTATGTTAAATGTCTTGCTGTTTGGTACTCAAAAGTAGTTACTCGCTGCCACTCTCAGATCTATAAATCAACACTTAGAAAATGAAGCATCACTGGCACAAATAGACCAGAGTCCCCCTTATACTTAAAGCAAGTTGTAATCCCAGCCAGTTCAGGCAAAAAGTGGGATCAAAGGTTCCTAAATACAAAGAGAAGATGGATTGCCATGAGTGCTTAATGCGCTCGGTGAGGCCCCAGTGACATGAACTGTGTGGCTTCATCATACAGATAAAGGGGTCTTTGTCAGTTGGAACGCAGGTCTCTTACTTTGTACTGGTTTAAGGTAAGTAATTAGTATATTCTGGCATTTGTTGGATGATTGGCCTTTTAAATGGAAAGCATGTTTTTCATTTTTTAATGCTCATTACCATAAACCAATATCAAGTAATTTTTCATCCTGACTTCTCCTGTCATTTATGGTAGCAGCCTTTTCATTATATATGTATCACCAGCCACATACACATTTGCTTATGCATTTAAATATTTTTAAGCATGAACCTCTTTTATATATTCACATCCAATCCTGTAGCCTCGGGTATGCATTCCAAATCTCAAAAAAAATAGCAGCTCAGCTTGATAATTCAGGTATTTATGAGAACAGAAAACTAGCTCATTAGTGGGCAGAAGAAAAGTCAGCAAAAAAAAGCAAAGAGCTTTGCTTTCCAGTGAGGGCTTTAACATGTAGCTGAAACTTCCAAATTTATGAAAAGTTTAAATATGTATTTCTGAAGAGTTGAGAATTCAGCTCAAAAAGCAGACTTTAGATTTTGTTTTTATATATAAATAAATAAATATATAATATATATATAATTTAACTATATATAATCTTAGTTTTATATATAAATACATCAGAACTTTAAAATTAAAATATTTTCTAAAAAGTTTCCAAAGAAGAAAACTATTTTATCAATTTTAGTTTATAATAAAATGTAGTTATTAATAGCATACAATATAGAGGAAGATACTATTAACAGTCCACCATCGTACCTTTGGTATATGTGCATGCCAGAAAGATACAGAGTTTAAGAGCATGAGTTTTATAGGCAGGACCTGAGTTTAAACTTTAATTCTGCCACTTATTTAAGTTACTTTCTTCTTTGTTCCTCAGTCTCCTTTGTTCCTTCTTTGTTCCCCAATCTTCTTTGTTCCTCAGTTTCCTCGTTAATGACATGAATAAAATGAATAGTGTACCAACTGCACAGCATTGTTACGAAGACTAAATTCAACAAATCTGGAAAAACTCCTGGAGTAAAACAAGTTCTCAGTAAATATCACTTATTTTTATAAAAGGCAGAGTAATGAAAACTTCTCCTACTTTCAGTTAACTTAATAGCCTCTAAGAATGGATTCACCGTCCTACTTATTTCAGTTCAAAGAAAATCAATTTTAGACACAATTCATACTTGTTGCTCTAAGTTGCTTCTTAGTTAGACTTAACCCAAAGCATACATGAAAACATGCTCTAAATTCCATAAATATATGTGTGTTTATATACAGTATTTGAAGCAGGGCACCCAAAGCCAGTGCTCTGGGACAACCCAGAGGGATAGGGTGGGGAGGGAAGTGGGAAGGGGATTCAGGATGGGGGAACACATGTATACCTGTGGCCAATTCATGTTGATACATGGCAAAATCCATCACAATATTGTAAAGTAATTATCCTCCTATTAAAATAATTAATTTTAAAAGAAATTTTAAAAAAAGAAGAGAGGCTCAAACATCAATATTTGAGCAAAATGAAATAGGAAAATTCCCTCTTGACCTCTCAGGTTAGCAAAGGTAAAGGGATTCTAAATTTCATTGTTGGTATACACTGGGAGGAAAAGAATCCTTTCTTCTGCTTCTGCTTCTGCTGTTGCTGCTACTAAGTCGCTTCAGTCATGTTCGACTCTGTGCAACTCCATAGACAGCAGCCCACCAGGCTCCGCCATCCCTGGGATTCTCCAGGCAAGAACACTGGAGTGGGCTGCCATTTCCTTCTAGGGGTCTAAATTGGCATGGACTTTCTTGAAGGCAGCTTGGCAGTATACATCAAAATCTGTAAACTATATTCTCTTGACCCAGAAATTCAACATAGAGAAATTAATCCTAAGAAAATGTTAGACAGTGAGGCAAAGATGGAGAAACAGGATGGTCACTGTGGTATTATTTATAACAGCTTCAAATTAGAAGCTACTTGAAAGGAAGTACAAGTTAATGATATTGGATCCTGTCCATAAAGTAGAATTCAGTGGAATCATTCACAAAAATGATAGATTTTATATAGAAAAGGTGAATCAAGAGAAAAATAACATTATTACAGCATGGTTCAAGTTTTTGTAATATGCATACATATTTGTCCATGGGAAATGTCAGAAAGGCCATACCCCAGAGCATTTCCAGTTATTACATCTGAAAGATAGAATGACAGGTGATTTATTTTATGCTTGTCTGTGAACTATGGGCATTTTACAAGGAAAGTATATTACATCTGTACTCATAGAAACATCTGTGAAACTGGTTAATAAAAACTTAATCAAGTGAAGCCCCTAAATCTACAGAAAAACATCATGGTTTTAAACTACTGGACAATGAGGTATTCAAAAATGTAGCTTTATATGTACTTTAGTTTTTTATTCCCTTAACCAAGTGATCTCTGGTGTGGGCAGAACAGCTTGATAGAATTTCAGTCAAGGGGGCTCTGTGGACCTATACCTGGAATAGAAGCATTGCTTTTTGTTTTGTCTCCCCATACTGCCCATATCCTCAGGGCAGTTTGTTAGAGTTAACACTCCTTCAATCTAGCTGCTAGGTGTAATTTGGAATTCATTGAATTGTTGACATGGTTGGCCTGGGCCAGTGTGATTCAAGGTTAAGAGGACTAAAGTCAAAATGAAAAAGAAGTTCTATCGTACAAAAGAAGGGCAATCATTGAAGGGCTATTCCAGAACAGTGCAGTTAATGAAAAGCTATCTGTCTTCTGTCATAACACCCAAATTCTAAAGATCTATATATTTAACCAGTCCTAATAATGGTGGCTCAGAGATTAAAGCGTCTGCCTGCAATGCGGGAGACCTGGGTTCGATCCCTGGGTTGGGAAGATCCCCTGGAGAAGGAAAGGCAACCCACTCCAGTACTCCTGCCTGGAGAATCCCATGGAAAGAGAAGCCTGGTAGGCTACAGTCCACGGGGTCGCAGAGTCGGACACGACTGAGCGACTTCACTTCACTTCACTTCAATAATGGTTAAAGTGGAGATGGAAGTTTCACAAAAGGAGATTGACAGTCAAAAATCAGTGGACCAGATTTTATACTTGGTAAAGAAGGGTTATCAGTAGGCAAGTTTTTAAATAAAAGAGGATTTTAGTTTGGGTGGGCTTCCCTTGTGGCTCAGCTGGTAAAGAATCTGCCTGAAATTAGGGAGACCTGGGTTAGAAAGATCCCCTGGAGAAGGGAGAGGCTACCCACTCCAGTATTCTAGCCTGGAGGATTCCATGGACTGTATAGTCCATGGGGTCGCAAGGAGTCAGACACAACTGAGAGACTTTTACTTTCACTTTAGTTTGGATAGCCAGAAAAGTATTAAACTTCTTAAGATTAGTTAACATAAGATACTAATTTTTTAAAGTTATCTGAAGACATCAAAATCCAAAAGCACTTTAAGAATTTTCTGTTAGACTGTTATTAAAAAAAAAAACCATATATAAATTGTCATATGTTGCTGTATATTATTTATAAACATTGTGTATTTAAATTATGCTGAACAAGGAGGTCTTTTTCAGAAAATATTCCAAATAGAAATTTATCTCAGCCACTGATATTTGATAAGGCCAAGTTAGAATGTGCCAGGATAAATGGTTCAACAGAATCATCCCTGTGGTGATGTCTGTGTGGTGGGGGCAGGGGAAGCAAATGAGAGAGAGTTGAAGACAGAAACATTTAGTAAGAAGAGAAGAAGATAAAGACGGGAAAGAAAAATTAACTGAGAAGTTAAGAACTTTGAGTTCTTCTCCCATCTCTGTGGATGAATCTGCAGATCTTAGTCTCTCATTGATCATTATAAATAAAAGATGTGAACTGTAAATGTCTAAAAGTCTTAATCATTCCAGTCTTTCCTTATTCTCTACTTCTGCAAGCTGCCTTTTTATTTGAGATGACAAACTGAAAAATGCAAAATTTCAGTCAGAGTTTTCGTAGATAGGCAATTCATAAAGACACATTTCTCTTCATCAGACCACTGGGATCCCCACACTAACCTAAGTACAATCCAAAAACTAAGAGACTTAAGTAAACAAATGAAATGCAAGTGACCAAGCAGTTGGGAAGAACTCAGTTACCCACCCATTAAAAAATATACCTATTCCAGAGCAATACCATGAAGATTTACAAGTTTATAGTTCAGATCACAGAGACCACCAGTTTTAGATGATCAATAACTTTAAATGGTTGAGATGAGAGACTATGCCAATTTGTGACTCCTAGTGGCATTTCTTTAAGTCATGTTCTGTCTTTTCTCAGTTTAATTATTATTCTAACAGTAAAAGTCTATATTTTAATTTGTTTAAGATATACTTGAACACAGAACTGTACACTTTGGTGTCTGTCAGTTACCCTTCATGCCTGGAATAATTTGAAAAGAAATTTGTTATACCCTAAGAAGATAGACTGCAAGGAGATCCAACCAGTCCATTCTAAAGGAGCTCAGTCCTGGGTGTTCTTTGGAAGGACTGATGCTAAAGCTGAAATGCCAATACTTTGGCCACCTGATGCGAAGAGTTGACTCATTGGAAAAGACTCTGATGCTGTGAGAGATTGGGGGCAGGAGGAGAAGGGGACGACAGAGGATGAGATGGCTGGATGGCATCACTGACTCAATGGATGTGAGTCTGAGTGAACTCCAGGAGTTGGTGATGGGCAGGGAGGCCTGGCGTGCTACAGTTCATGGGGTCACAAAGAGTCGGACACGACTTAGTGACTGAACTGAACTGAACTGAATATAGGACTAAGCATCATCATAAAAACCACACACATAAAGGAAAAAAATACAGAGAAATCTTAAAATGTACTGAGCCATTTATCTTAATGAGTAGAGGTGCCTTAGAAATATTGAGTAGAGACAGGGGTAAATGATTGAGCTAGAAACAGTACATGACTACCTCCAATACTTAAGAATTGTATTAATAAGTAACTTCCTCATTTCTTACCATAGTAAGTCATCCACTGATCTTCAACCTACACTCTACCAGAAATTCTGGTGGAATCTGTTTCTTCTCTGTGCATAAGTTCATCAAACTCAACATTGCTTCTAGGCTTTTAGTCTAGCTGACCATCTGTTCCCCACCTCTTCTCCATCATCACTCCATATTCACCCATTCCTACTGTTTTCTCTTGTCATTTCAAAACAAGCCTAATCCCACTTCCTCTTGGAAGCCTTCATGGCCGTTTCAAGCTGCATTGATTTTCAGTCTCTGACCTGTTACTTAGGACTTCCCTGGTGGTCCAGTAATTTAATTTTTGATTGAATTGAACTGACTCTGTAGTGGTAAGCATGTGAATCGATTGTTGTCAAGGTAATTTTAATATTAAATATTTTAACCCATGTCATCTATTTTAACCCATGTCATCTATATACCTGAGATTTTTGGCACATTAATGATCAATTTTCACAATTATTTGATCAATAAACCTTTATTAAGCCCCTTCCACATTCCAGACACTGTGTTATTTGACAGAGATACAGAGTTAATATGGCTCAGTCTCATAACTTGATAATGACAATCTTGGACATTTGTATGAATAACATTTATAGCTTATGAAACAATTTGACATTTTATGTAATGTAATGCCTACAGTAACTCTTTATTACTGAGATTGAATGGAAGCTAGTAATGTACTAATCATGCTCAGAAATTACTCTCTCAGCAATTTTATTGCTATGAAGGGCCCCAGTTCTACACAACGTCTCTTACCATCAGCCTTAGCCACTGGAAGATAGTAACTGAGCATTTTATCAGTGCTGTTCCCCTTTCACTAGTGCATTCTTATGCATGGGGGCTCAGTTGCTAAGTCATGTCCAACCTTTTAGTGCATTCTTATGCATGGGGGCTCAGTTGCTAAGTCATGTCCAACTCTTTTGCAACACTGTGGACTGTAGCCCGCCAGGCCCTTCTGTCCATGGTATTTCCCAGGCAAGACTACTGGAGTGTGTTGCCATTTCCTCCTCCAGGGGATCTTTCTGATTCAGGGATCAAGCCCACTTCTCTTGCATCTCCTACCTTGGCAAACAGGTTCTTTACCACTGAGCCACCTAGGAAGCCTGTGTTCCTTATAAAGTTGACAAATGGAGTATCTGCTGGGCCCTCTACAGTACATAGTGGGCTGTGGGGTTTTCTTGAATTACATGATTGTTGTTTTTGTTGTTCATTTGCCCAGTTGTGTGTGACTTTTTGCAACCCCATGGAGCACACCAGGCCTCCCTGTCCCTCACCATCTCCCTGAGTTTGCCCAAGTTCATTTCCATTGTATCGGTGATGCCCTCTACCCATCTCATCCTCTGATGCCCTCTTCTCCTTCTGCCCTCAATCTTTCCCAGCATCAGGGACCTTTCCAATGAGTTGGCTGTTCACATCTGGTGATCAGACAGAATACTAGCGCTTCAGCATCAGTCCTTCCAATGAATATTCAGGGTTGATTTCCTTTAAGATTGACTGGTTTGATCCTCACACTGTCCAAGGGACTTTCAGGAGTCTTCTCCAGCACCACAGTTCAAAGGCATCAATTCTTTGGCACTCTGCTTTCTTTGTGGTCCAGCTCTAACAACTGTATGTGACCACTGGGAAGACCATAGCCCTGACTATATATGGACATTTGTTGATAGAGTAATGTCTCTGCTTTTCAACATACTGTCTAGGTTCATCATAGCTTTCCTGCCAGGAGGCAATGGCCTTCTAATTTCATGGCTGCAGTCACCATCTGCAGTGATTTTAGAGCCCAAGAAGAAATCTGTCCTCTTCTTGATACACGATACATCTACTCAAACTCGTATAGTACACTTAGCTCTTCTAAGATATCTTTTCTATTTTTTACCATGGTGGGTGTGGCATTTTTACTTGATGTTGTCTTCCTCTAAACCTTCCTCCAAACTTCTTACAGCCATCCTCAAAGACAGCATCAACATCATCTTCTTGGGGACTTTCCAGAGTGCTAATTCCTGGATTACTCAAAAGTACTCCTATATAAACTCTCCCTTAGCTGCCTTTATGTTGTTCCCTGCTTGATCCAGCATCCTCAGCATTGAGTTTCATACGTTCTCTCTCAGTTCTTGCTGCACACATTGACCTGTGTCTCCTCACAGAATAGCCCTTTACTCTCTCATCAGTCCATGCACTTCCATAGCTGGAAGTGCACTGAATGGTGATTTTGTGCTGGTTATTCACCCGGGGGCCAAGGGTGAAAGTGACAACAAGGCAGAGGACTGCAGCCAGTGGAGAGAACTGAACTTTAGCAGAGCAACTTGGTCCACTTTTCAGGCCCAAAGGAGAATCTGGGGGTTCAAGATGTTTTAGACTATCAACCCAGATTTCCCTGTGTCGTGTGTCAAGGTCTCACTTCTCCAAATATAACCCTGCCATTAGTGCAGAAAATGTGCCAAATTGGAGAACTCAGTCTCTTCTATAGTCCTTCTACTTTTGTAATTAAGATTTGGGACCTAATCTGACTCAGCTTTCTGGAGAGAAGAGTCTCTCTATATGTTGCCAACAAGAACCTCTGACTTCCTTTTAATTTGGTAATTAAACATCCTCAATTTTCATTATCTTTTCTGATGTATTGATTGCCTGTAGCCATATAGTCATCCAGTTCCATAGTCATTATAACTACTCTTTTCTCTTGCACAGGTTATCTAATACTGTGTTTAAAAGAACACCCCCAAAATTACTGGTATAAAATAGCAATTTTAGTATATTCACAGATTCTGCAGGGCCGGAATTTGGACATGGGAGGAATTGATTTTCTCAGATTCATGATATCTGGGATATATACTGGGAAGGCTTAGGTAGCTTCACAGTAGTTAAAAGAAAGTGTTAGTCACTCAGTCATGTCCAGCTCGTTTGTGATCCCATGAACTGTAGCCCTCTAGGCTCCTTTATCAGTGGAATTCTCCAAGCAAAAATACTGGAGTGGGTGGGTAGGCGTTTCCTTCTCCATGGTGTCTTCCAGACCCAGGGACTGAACGTGCATCTCCCGCATTGCAGGCAGATTCTTTACCATCTGAGCCACCAAGGGAAGCCATTAGATAGCTTAAGGTCACTCAAAGGGCTGAGAACTAAAGTTATCTGAAGGAGTGGTTCCTAATTGGGAGTAGTTTTGTCCCCACGGAATACAGCAGTGTCAGAAACATTTTTGTTTGTCACAACTGCAGGAAAGGAAGTACTACGAGCAGCAGCAGACCAAGGCCAGAGATGCCGCTAACCATCCTCCAGTGTCAGGACCGTCCTCCCAGTGAGGAGCTGCCTGGCCTCAAATGTGAATAGTACTGAGGTTGAGAAATCCTAATCTGGAAGTTTCTGCCTCCATATATTGGGTACCTGGGCTAGGACAGCTCAAAAGCTGAGCTCTGGGACCTCCCAACATGCAGGCTCCTTCGTAGCATGGCAACTCAAGGTCAGCTGAATTTTTACATAGTGGCACAAAGTTTTAAGAATAAACAAAGCTGTCACTGAACTATACACTTTAGATGATTAAAAATAAACATCTGTTGTCTGGGAAAAAGAGAGTAAATAAGTCTAGGAAAAGCTGTCTGACCTTTTATGGTGTGTGTGTATGTGTGCTCAGTTGTGTCCAGCTCTTTGCAACTCGGTGGACTTCAGCCTGCCAGGATCCTCCAAGCAAGAGAGCTGGAGTGGGTAGCCATTTCCTTCTCAAGGGCATCTTTCTGACCAGGGGAGCGAACCCATGTCTCCTGAGTCTCCTTCACTGGCAAGGGGATTCTTTACCACTGAGCCACCTGAGACGCACCCAACCTTTTATAATATAATCTCATAAATCACATAGGATCTCTTCAACCTTGATCTTATTGATGAAAGCAGTCAAAAGTACATTCAAATTCAGGGATAGAGGACATAGTTCCTACTCATTGATGGGGAGAGGGAGTATAAAAACTTTTCCAGCCATGTTCTAAGGACACCATAACCCATATCTCTCTACATCTGAGCTATGCCTCTTAGTGCATTTTATTCTACCAGTATCACATCCCAATCTTGTACTAACTATTAACAGTTGTATTCTGTAGCATGTCAGGCACTACCCATCTTTCACCTACCACCAGTGATGGAATTCTCTCTGCTGCTCAACCAGGGAGTTATTCAGCTCTAAAATCTCTTAGGGTAACTTCTGGTTCCAGTTTTCACAGATGAGGTCACCAGAAAATAAAGGCTGAAATTCTGAGGGTTGCATGTGGGAGATTTGAGAGATGCCTGTAGGAGCAATGCCTTTGAGGGTATAGGGTAAGAATTTGTCAGAGGGAGAAGTTGAAATGTGAGATTGTTGCAATGCCCTCCTGGATCCTACAAGATGCTCTGAAGATGGGATGATCCTTTAGAGATTTTTGCAACAGAGGTAAAAGTTTCAGGCTTTCATAACCCTGCTTCAGCCAGTTGTTGAATGTAAGCTGCTCCCTTGGAGGGGGCATAAGCTTGGGAAAAGCAGTATCAGTAAACAGGGCAGTTTCTTGAATGGGGCACAGTCTTGCATTTTCAGCAGGTCATATACTCTTGTCAGCTAGAGGACTAAATTCCTCAAGGGGATTCTGGTTGTTGCATTTGCTACAGGTCTTCTTCTTCTTCTTCTTTTTTTTTTTTTTACCAAAGTAACCTTTTATAATCCACATTTAATTTACTAGGAAAGAAAATTATCATTTATCCTTAGTGCATGCTCTGTTATTGCCATTTGGTTTATTTTCAAGTTCAGTATGTTTAAGATGTGCCACTTAAAGTATTATGTAATGACTCATCTCTGTAGGAACACAACAGATACAGGCAAGAGCTTATAGCCTGATGCAAATAATTCTAGTTGCATACCACATGATTCAAATTTTAAGCAGTCCATTCAGGGGGAAAATATCCTTGTTTTCCTGTTCTCTGAAAAATAGTTGACCCTCCACCCACAAGATATTTCATTCTTCACCTCAGAGAGTTCAAATTTGTTCAGTTCACTGGAGCTCAGCTCAGAAAAGTAACTACATGGGCTGTTTGTTATATTCCTTTCTATACAGGAAGGAACGAAATTGATGACAAAATTTCCAAACTATCTGTGTTTGTTAAATAACCTTTATTACCTTAAGATGAAATAAATTACTTTAACATGAAATAAAACCTGTGGCTTATTTATTTTTCTTTAGGATTTATTTAGGAAGACTTACTAAATGCTGCCTCTCCGTAGAAACTGCAACTCTATGGACAGGTTTTTGGAACTGCTTTGGATTTTTATATTCACAAATACCAGTATTAGTAGTAAAAACACCATTAAAACTGAAGTAAGAGATGGTAAAGGGAAGTAAAAACAAAGGAACTTCCCCTCAATAGCAGGGCCAAGAACCAGAGTGAGGCAAATGAAGAGTCTAGGGTACAAAATTTACTGAGGAATTCACTCTTAAGCATTGATTCTGCTCTTGCATGACCCTGAAAATGAGTACCTCCTAACATTTCACACCCAGGCCTCTCTTGCCTTGTCCTAATCCCATCTCTGTTCAGTAGGACATCTGAACAGTAATTAGGTAGGAAGTAGGTGGAATGGGCTGGTGTCTACATGGCATGTGTATTTGACAGTTCATACCGAGTACCTGTCTTCTGATCCATTTTTTGGGTGGTTCTTTAAACAAAAGTCACCCTGCTTTGTATCATGGGTTCCAGCTAACTTGATCATACCCAGTTTGACCAGGAGTTAACATCTGAGCTAGAGACAGTTGTCTGTGGTCTTCACCCTTTGATGTGATCTAATGCGAGACTTCTGCCCAGCAGGGGCATTTATACCAGATGGTAACTGTTCAAATCAATCTGATCATATTTTGGAAAACTTGAATGGAATTTACAGTGAGAGTAAGCAGAAACTGAAGTAGTACCAAGTAGGAAGTCTCAGAAAGAGAAGGTCACCCGTACAAGTAGAGAGAGTCAAGGAAGGTAGCTGGCAGCAGAACAGGAAGAAGCAGCTCATGGAGAGAGAGACTGAATGGTTAACTCTTGAGTAGCAAGCACTGTTTGAGTTGTGTTTAGACCACCACTGGCTTCAGACTCGTGTGATTACTCTTATATCTTAAATTGTGATGATGACACCCTTGCTTTCACTGAAACCTGACTGCTCAGTACTGAAACGTTTCTCCTCTTTCTTGCCTTTTTCCTTCTAATAAAACATATTAATAGAAATAAATTGTGCATTATCCTGTACATTTCAGGACTGTAGTTCTAGTCCCGAGGCTCTGAATAAAAGTGTTTTGTCCTAAATATCTTCTACCATTGTTTATACCTAAACCATAGGTTTATACCTAAAATAGCTTCTGACCATGGTTTCTAAAATTGAAAAACAGGTGATTCATGTGTTTGCGTCCTGAATGTATTTCTAGCTTGACAAATATCCTGTTAAAATGCAAGTACAGCTGAAAGGGGCAAATTTGAACTGCTGCCAAACAACCTCTTATTTTGTTTTATTTGCTAGTGCAACTCATGAGAAGGAGATGGAGAAAATCCTCCTAATGGGAGGATTAACCGATCGAGGTCAGCTCCATCCTGTAAACTTTGGCCTCAGCAAACTCCAGGGCTGGGTCCATCTGCAAGTCATATTTTCACCTAGCTTGCATGGTTTGGCTTAAGAGACATTTTGCTCTTCTAAGAGCTGACAACTTAGCTTACAAAATAAGGTGTTAGAGTGACTGTTGACCAAACCAGAACTGCGTTGCCATCCTTGTGTCCTCACATATGCAAAGGGCACAGGAGTCAGTCAGACAGACCTGAGTTCAAATCTTGGTTCTGCTCTTTATGCACTAAGTAACCTTTAAATGGGCAGAGGAGCCTGGTAGGCTGCAGTCCATGGGGTCGTGAAGAGTCAGACACTTTCACTTTTCACTTTCATGCATTGGAGAGAGAACTGGCAACCCACTCTAGTGTTCGTGCCTGGAGAATCCCAAGGACGAGGGAGCCTGGTGGGCTGCCGTCTATGGGGCTGCACAGAGCTGACACGACTGAAGCGACTTAGCAGCAGCAGCAGCAGCAGCAACCTTTAAATGATAAGACAATTTTGCTACCTGAAGTTCATCCTCATTTGTCAAATGATAATAAGATTTTGTGGGGTTATTTTGAGGATTATAAATAACATAAGCAAAGCATTTAGTATCACTGCAGTAGGAATCCAGTTTTTAAAATGTACCTGATCATAGCTGTTATCTATGAATATTTTCAATACTCTGATGAATATTGAAACTTCTGCTTTAAGTTGAAACTTCTATGCCCAATACTGAAGACCAAATTAGTCTTTGTTTTTTGATTATTTATTTCCCATTATAAGCAAATTGTCTTTCTTCTGTCAGTTCCACACATGCTAGGCTTTCTTTAGTGTTTCTAAGGACTTTCCATGTATTATCTCACTTGGTCCATTGAAACATGTTTTATAATCCTTACTTTGCAGATGAGGAAGATGAGGGCTAGAAAGTATAAATAACTTAGTAAGCTTGCATAGTATTGAGCTGTACTCTGAAGCCTTCGAGCCTTATAATTACCCAGCCACAAAAGTGAAAAAGAACACAGAGACAGCGGTGACAACATTCTTGGCTTATTGGATAGGGAATCTTACAAGTCAGAAGCAAAAGATCATGGAGCAACATTCCATAGCCTTTGACAGAGCTGAGCAGGCAAGACACAACAGCAGTCTTGGCTACTTGAGGGAGAGGGAGGCCACCATTTATAGGGGAACTTATTGGCTCATCAGTTACCAAGTAAATCAGCATCTGGGGCAGGCAGCAAGATAGTTACTCATTAACAGGATTGGATGGTCATGTGAGTGGAATGTAGGTGAAACAGGCATTGGTCAAGCAGGGATGTACAGAGAGCAAGAGAACCACCATCTTCAGTGACCTGATCATACACATAGTGAGTAAGCAATAGGGTGAGGCCTAAATTTCTTTTGTTTTTTCTTTTCTTTTAATTTTTATTTTATATTGGAGTATAGTTAATTAACAATGCTGAGTTAGTTTCAGATATACAGCAAAGGGATTCATTTTTACATATACATGTATCTGTTGCAGCCATGAGATTAAAAGACACGTGCTCTCTGAAAGAAAAGTTATGACAAACCTAGACAGGGTATTAAAAAGTTGAGACATTAACTTTGCCTGCAAAGGTCCGTATAGTCAAAGCTATGGTTTGCCCAGTAGCCATGTATGAATGTATGAGTTAGACTATAAAGTCTGAGTGCCAAAGAATTGATGTTTTTGAACTGTGGTGTTGGAGAAGACTCTTGAGAGTCCCTTGGACTGGAAGGAGATCAAACCAGACAATCCTAAAGCAAATCAACCCTGAATATTCATTTGAAGCACTGATGCTGAAGCTCCAGTACTTTGGCCACCTGATGTGAAGAGCCTACTCATCGGAAAAGACCCTGATACTGGGAAAGATTGAAGGCAGGAGGAGAAGGGGATGACAGAGGACAAGATGGTTGGATCGTATCACCAACTCAATAGACATGAATTTGAGCAAACTCTGGGAGATGGTGAAGGACAGGGAGGTCTGGTGTGCTGCAGTCTGTGCAGTTGCAAAGAGTCGGACACAACTGAACAACATTCTTTTTCAAATTCTTTTCCCATTTAGGTTATTGAGCAGAGTTCCCTGTGCTATACAGTAGATTCTTGTTGGTTGTCTATTTTAATTATAGCAGTGTATACATGTTAATCCAAAATTCCCAATCTATCCTCACTCACTCTTTCCCCTTGATAACTGTAAGTTTGTTCTCTGTATGTTTCTGTTTTGTAAATAAGTTCATTGGTATTGTTTTCTCAGATTCCACTTCTCAGCGGTATCGTATTTGTCTTTCTGCCTGCCTGACTTGGCTTAGTTTGATAATTTCCAGGTTCACCCATGTTGCTGCGAATGGCATTGTTTCATTCTGTCTCATGACTGAGTAGCCTTCCCACATCTTCTTCATCTGTTAATCTGTTGGTTGACATTTAGGTTGTGTCCATGTCCTGGCTGTTGTTAATAGCGCTGCAATGAATATTGGAGTGCATGTATCTTTTCAAATGACAGTTTCTCTAGATATATGCCCAGGAGTAGGATTGCTGGATCATTTGTTAGCTCTATTTTTCGTTTTTAAGATACTCCATAATGTTTGTTCCAGCTTATATTCCCAACAGTGTAGGAGGGTTCCCTTGTCTTCGCACCCTCCCCAGCATTGATTTTTTGTAGATATTTTATGATGGCTATTCTAACCAGTGTGAGGTAGTTGTACGAAAATCATTGTACTTTTGATTTGCATTTTGGTAATAATTAGCCATGTTGAACATCTTTTCATGTGCCTTCTGGCCGTCTGTATGTCTCTTTAGAGAAACATTTGTGTAGTTCTTCTGCCCGTTTTTTAATTGGGTTGTCTGTTTCTTTGATATTGAGCTGTTTGTAAATTTTGGAGATTAATCCATTCTCAGGTGCATCATTTGCAATTATTTTCTCCCATTCTGTGTGTTTTTTCATTTTATTTATTATTTCATACCTTTGATTTCAAAGCCCATAAGGTTTCCAGAGTGGGTCTCAGCCCTCACTATTCATTTGAGTTTTCTGGACACCATAAACAACTATCCAGGTCAAGGCTCCCTCCTAGACCAGTTAAATCAGAATGGAACTGGCCTGAGACTTGGGAATATTTAAAACTCCCCAAGACATTCTTAGGCTGAACTAGACCAGTTCCAGTGAGAATCCTGTCTCTACTATAAAACTTAGACCATCTTAATCTCTCTAATGAATCTTTTATTGTGTTCATTAAAAATTCTACGTATTTAGTACTTTACTTTAGAAGCCATATAATGTAAATTCTGGAAGGAACTTCATATCCTTAATTAGTCTGGTTCTGAAACTTGAATCTGAGGACTGGACAGCAGAAAAATAAGGGCAATATAACAGATGTAAGGGGCTTCCCAGGTGCTTCAGTGGTCAAAATCCACCTGCCAGTGCAAGAGACACAGGAGACATCCGTTCGATCCCTGGGTCAGGAAGCTCCTCAGAGGGGGAAATGGCAACCCACTCCAATATTCTTGCTGTGAAAATCTCATGGACTGAGGAGCCTGGTGGACTGCAGTCCATGGGGTGGCAAAGAGTTCTGACCTGACTAAGCATGCATCCAGCAGATGCAAGCCGATTATCTGTTGGAAGAACTGATTGTTATTCTAAAATTTGTTTGTGTTAAATGCCCATTCTTTTCTGAAATAATAGTGATCTTTGTTTTGCTAATATCCTCATTTAGAAGCATAAAAATTTGACAACCCTTTAACATATACAATGTTATTTTTGGAAATTTTACTGACTTATATGAGGAGAGTTCAGGATTGGGAACACGTGTACACCCATGGCAGATTCATGTTGATGTATGGCAAAACCAATACAATATTGTAAAGTAAAAAAATAAAATAAAATATGAAAAAATAAAATAAATTAAAAAGAATAAAAATAAATAAAATAAAAATAAATAAAATCCAACAATTTCTGGAAGCCACTGATCTTTGCCAACCCCCTCATTTTGCAGATAAGGAAACTGAGGCCCAGAGAGAAGTTCTAGTACCCAAGTTCTATTCTATGTATTGCCTCAGTGATTTTAAACTTATTTTGTAAAAGTAGAATTTAATTATACCTTTTAAACTATGTGTGGTTCTGATTAATGCAGAGAAAGGAAATATAATTGGAAAGAAAAAGGAAAGGGTGAAAAAAAAACTAACTCAAAGATTCTGAAATTGTGACATAACAGTTATAAAAATAAGTCAAAGAGAAATTCTAGGACTGTAAAATACTATATCCCAAATTAAGAATTCAATGACAATGGTAATAGAAAATTAGTCACAGCTGAAGAAATAATCAGACAACTGGGAGACAGACCAGAGAAAATAACCAAATAATACAAGTTGGACTGAAGGATTGGAGAAGGACATGGCAACCCACTCCTGTATTCTTACCTGGAGAATGTCATGGACAGACGATCCTGGTGGGCTACAGTCCACAGGGTCGCAAAGAGACATGACTAAAGCGACTTAGCATGCCCCCCACACACTAAAGGATATAAAATACAGAAGAGAGTGAAAGACAGGGCACACAGTGAGAAGGTCCCAGAAAGAAATAAGATAATAGAGCTAAGGCAAAAATTTGAAGAGAATTTTCAACGATTTTTTCCAGAACTATGGAAAGAATGAAGCCATAACTTCAAGAAGTCAAACAGATTTATAAAAGAGAAAAGAACACATCTAAACCCAATTCACTGAAAATGAAAAAGAAAGAAACCTTAATAGTGGTTTTAAAAATAAGACTATTTTCAAAGTCATAGCAATTAGATTAGCATTGACTTCTCAATAGCAATCATTAAAGCCAGAACACAATGGATAGATAAATTAAATATCCTGAAAGAAAATAATAGCCCACTTAGAGTTTAGTATTCAGAAAAAAAAAATTCCAAAAACAAAGACAAGAGGAAAACATCTTCAGACAAAGGAAAATTGCAAAAAAGTCTCTCAGAATTCTTAACTTTTCATGTGTCATGGCTCCTTTGGCACTCTGGTGAGACCTATGACCACTTTCTCAGAATAAGGTCTTTAAATAAATAAAATAAAATATGTAAAATCACAAAGTAAATCAATTTTAGACAAATACAAAATATATTTTAAAAGTGCTATAGTGATATATTTATAAATATGCTAACAAGACCTAAAAATAAATCTGAATAAGAAGATCTAAATAACAAGTATGTATGGTGATTTCTGAGTTGATTACAGTAATTTCTAAGAAGGATAAGTTTCTAAAAGGTTATCTCCTTGAGTTTAGTCAGAAAGCTAACTGTGCTAAGTTCTCTTAAAATGCAAGGAGGTGGAACAAAGCAATCAGTGGGAAAGCTGACACCTCCTTAAGGCACATCCAAGAAGCAAGAGCCATATTACACAGTGGATGGTACAGATCTTTAATACAGGGAATAATAAACATCAGTCATTGCTTACTTCCTAAACAGAAAGTGTTGGTTACACAAGTTTATGTACCATCTCTATTTTTTAAAATATCCTAACAAGTGTCTTCTTAATTGAAGTATAGCTTATTTACAATGTTTTGTTAATTACTGTTGTAAAGTGGTTCAGTTATACACTTTTATACATTCTTTTTATATTTTTTTATTATAGTTTATCATAGGATATTGAATATAGTTCTCATGCTATGAAGTAGTTCAGTCGCTCATCCGTGTCTGACTCCTTGCGACCCCATGGACTGCAGCACGCCCAGGCCTCCCTGTCCATCACCAACTCCCGGAGTTTACCCATACTCATGTCCACTGAGTCAGAGATGCCATCCAACCACCTCATCCTTTGTCATCCCCTTCTCTTCCTGCCTTCAATCTTTCCCAGCATCAGGGGCTTTTCCAGTGAATCAGTTCTTCACATAGGTGGCCATAGTATTGGAGTTTCAGCTTCAACATCAGTCCTTCCAGTGAACATTCAGGACTGATTTCCTTTAGGCTAGACTGGTTGGATCTCCTTGCAGTCCAAGGGACTCTCGAGTCTTCTCTGACAGCACAGTTGAAAAGCATCAGTTCTTTGGTGCTCAGCTGTCTTTATAGTCCAACTCTCGCATCCATACATGACCACTGGAAAAACCATAGCCTCAACTAGACGGACCTTTGTTGACAAAGTAATGTCTCTGCTTTTGAATATGCTGTCTAGGTTGGTCAGAACTTTCCTTCCAAAGAGTAAGTTTCTTTTAATTTCATGACTGCAATCACCATCTGCAGTGATTTTGGAGATCCCCAAAATAAAATCTGCACTGCTATGAAGTAGGACCTTGTTGTTTATCTACTCTCTATATAAAAGCTTACATCTAACCCCAACCTCCCACTCCATTCTTCTGCCAACCCTTTCCCCCTTGGCAACCACCAGTCTGCTCTCTCTGTCTGTGAGTCTGTTTCTGCTTCATAGATAGCTTCACTCTGTCATGTTTTAGATTCCAGGTATAAGTGATTCCATATGATATTTGTCTCTTTCTGACTTTTTCACTCAGAATGATAATCTCTGCTTGCGTCCATGTTGCTGCAGTGACATTATGTCATTATTCTCATGACTGAGTAGCATTCCATTGTATATATGTACCACATGTTCTTTAGCCATTCACCTGTCAATGGACAGTTAGGTTGTCTCCATGTCTTGGCTATGTGACTTTGTGAATAGTGCTGCTGTGAACACAGGGACACATGAATCATTTTAGATTAGAAGTTTGTGTGGATATTTGCCCAGGAGTGGGATTACTGAATCATACAGTAATTTTATTTTTAGCTTTCTGAGGAACCTCCGTACTGTTTTCCACAGTGGCTGCACCAACTCAAATCCCTACCAACAATGCAGGAGAATTCCTTTTCTCTGAATCCTCTCCAACACTTTTTATTTGTAGAGAACTGTCATGTTTCAACATTTTCCTTTGAAAGTATGTGTATAATAAAGCTTTAAATACTCTACTTCCTTCCATCTCATTAAAAAGATAAGATTCTGCCTTTAATTTCCAGATGTTTTTGTTTGCTCAGAGTATGATTGAGTCTTCTCAAAGCAATTAGTGTCTACACATAAAAGTTTCATTTTTAAGTTGTCATTAATGCTATTTCTGAGAAAATAGGTTATTGGTATCCTTGTTCAGATTGTATGGGGGAAAGATACATTGTACAAATACAAAGAGACACTAGTTATTTCATTTCAAGTATTCCCTTAAACAGAGCATCCCAAATGTACTTGATAAGATGACACCACCCTTATGGCAGAAAGTGAAGAGGAACTAAAAAGAGGAGAGTGAAAAGTTGGCTTAAAGCTCAACATTCAGAAAACAAAGATCATGGCATCCAGTCCCATCACTCCATGGGAAATAGATGGGGAATCAGTGGAAACAGTGTCAGACTTTCTTTTGAGGGGCTCCAAAATCACTGCATATGGTGATTGCAGCCACGAAATTAAAAGATGCTTACTCCTTGGAAAGAAAGTTATGACCAACCTAGATAGCATATTCAAAAGCAGAGACATTACTTTGCCAACTAAGGTCCATCTGGTCAAGGCTATGGTTTTTCCAGTAGTCATGTATGGATGTGAGAGTTGGACTGTGAAGAAGGCTGAGCGCCAAAGAACTGATGCCTTTGAACTGTGGTGTTGGAGAAGACTGTTGAGAGTCCCTTGGACTGCAAGGAGATCCAACCAGTCCATTCTGAAGGAGATCAGCCCTGGGATTTCTTTGGAAGGAATGATGCTAAAGCTGAAACTCCAGGACTTTGGCCACCTCATGCGAAGAGCTGACTCATTGGAAAAGACTTTGATGCTGGGAGGGATTGGGGGCAAGAGGAGAAGGGGACGACAGAGGATGAGATGGCTGGATGGCATCACGGACTCGATGAACCTGAGTCTGAGTGAACTCTGGGAGTTGGTGATGAACAGGGAGGCCTGATGTGCTGCAATTCATGGGGTCGCAAAGAGTCGGACACGACTGAGCAACTGAACTGAACTGATGGCCTTCATTTAGTCCTGAGGTACTCCTTGCTATTGGCATAAATACTAGCAGGAATAATAGGTGTTCAGGTGAATACTTGAAGATGTTAAATAATTTGAAAAGCTTTTAAGTCTTGAGTTTATTATTTTGCCAAGTATTAAGTGATCTGCTTATGCTCATAGCTGAAGCTTCTGCCCTTGCTTAGATGACACGATCAATGCAATCATTACTTGTGGATGCATGTTACAAATCTGGCATTCTCCCCAATAGTCCTTAACTAGCCCATCATCTTCTTCACCCGTGAAACCAGATGCAACAACATAATTGACTTCCCAATTTTTCTGGCCCAGATCTACACTGTGTATCATTTCTCCCCATGAAAGCTCTATTCACGTGGCAGAAAATCAACATTAGAAGCAGAAATAAGATTCTTTATTTCCTTTATTTCTTTTTTAATTTTATTTTTACTTTATTCTACGTTACAATGCTATATTGGTTTTGCCATACATTGACATGAATCAGCCACAAGTGTACATGATTTCCCAATGCCAAAGCCCCCTCCCACCTCCCACCCCATATCATCTCTCTGGATCATCCCGTGCACCAGCCCCAAGCATCCTGTATCCTGTATTGAACATAGACTGACGCTTCATTTCTTCCATGATAGTATACATGTTTCAATGCCATTCTCCCACATCATCCCACCCTCTCCCTCTCCCTCAGAGGCCAAAAGTCCGTTCTATACCTCTGTGTCTCTTTTGTTGTCTCACATACAGGGTCATCATTACTGTCTTTCTAAATTCCATATATATGTGTCAGTATACTGTATTGGTGTTTTTCTTTCTGGCTTACTTCACTCTGTATAATCGGCTCCAGTTTCATCCATCTCATTAGAATTGATTCAAATGTATTATTTTTAATGGCTGAGTAATACTCCATTGTGTATGTACCACAGCTTTCTTATCCATTCATCTGCTGATGGACATCAAGGTTGTTTCCATGTCCTGTCTATTATCAACAATGCTGCGATGAACATTGGGGTACACGTGTCTCTTTCAATTCTGGTTTCCTCGGTGTGTATTCCCAGCAGTGGGATTGCTGGGTCATAAGGCAGTTCTATTTGCAATTTTTTAAGGAATCTCCACACTGTTTTCCATAATGGCTGTACTAGTTTGCATTCCCACCAACAGTGTAAGAGGGTTCCCTTTTCTCCACATCCTCTCCAGCATTTATTGCTTGTAGACTTTTGGATCGCAGCCATTCTGAGTGGTGTGAAATGTACCTCACTGTGGTCTTGATTTGCATTTATCTGATAATGAGTGATGTTGAGCATCTTTTCATGTGTTTGTTAGCCATCCGTATTTCTTCAATCCAACCCTTAAAACACTTTAAGATTCCCATAAAGCCAATATTTAAATGTCCAAATGAGAACTTGAAAGAATCTTTGTGCCAAGAAGCAGAGTAAAAATCAAATTGGTTCTAAATGCTTCAGGAATGAGCCCCAAATATCATACTGTTACTCATTGTGACTTCTGATAGCTCTAAATTATGAGGTTGTGCCACAACCCTCAAAGTAAGGGCAGGCTTCTTCCTGGGCTTCATCAACCCAGTGAGGCCCACCAGGAAAGGAAGAGGGAGTTAATTTCACACTTACTCTTCTGGTGGCCTAGATTGTAGAGAATCCACCTGCAATGTAGAAGACCAGGTTTCGATACCTGGGTTGAGAAGATCCCCTGGAGAAAGGAATGGCAACCAACTCCAAAATTCTCACCTGGAGAATCCCATGGACAGAAGAACCTGATGGATCCATGGGGTCGCAAAGAGTAGGACACAACTGAGTGACTAACATATACACAGGCTTCCAAAGAAATTTGGAGTTGTTTCAGATCAAGCTAGCAAATCCCTATAAATGGGTGTAACAACCTCATTTCCTAAACATTACCTGTATTACTTTTGAGATTTGGATTATTATGAAGGTTTGAGCAAATTTGTTTATTTTGCATTTCACTTTATCTTGGAGTAACAAATAGCTAATGTCTGGGGATATATACCCACAGAGGTTTACAAAGAAATCACTAATAAAATGCCCAGATGCATTTCAGATTGTCCTCTTCCCTTTTGTGAGAAGCAGGTTTTTAAAATGATTTTGTTCCCCCTCCCACCTGGTTCTCCCTAGGGTGCCCTTCTGCTCAGCATTGCAAGGGCATTAGACAGGGCTAGGCTGGCAGTGAAGCAAGTTATCTACACTGAGGCTGACCAGAGTTAGTGGGAGATATAAAACGTTCTGCCACATTGAGCCTCCTTAACTGGCAGCCCTCAGTTGCCCTTGTTATTCACAGTGAGTTCCTTGTATCCTGGCCTCATCCTGTCTCTGCCTGCCACATAGCCTTCCCCCCAAGGTAGTGCTCGCTAGGTCACCTGTTGGTCCACTGCTCATTAACAGTTTATTTCGTTTGCATGTGTTATCAGTTGCCATAACCAAGGCAACCAGGAACGGCACCTGTGCAGTCAGACAAGCATTTCTCCCATCTGGTCAGGCCACAGTAGTGTTGTTTCTCACCTCACTCTTGTGGCAGCAAGAAATACATCATCAGCAAAATCCTTCTCCTTGTCATCAGTTTCTCCACAAGGACTCAGGAACTATACAATTTTCTCTAGGTTTATCGATTAACTTATTTCTTCTAACAAATCTTGATATGTTTTCTCTTCTAGTAGATTGTACTTCCAACCAGTTGGTGCACTCAACATATTTCAAAATCAGAAGAAAAAAAAACGTACAAACACACAGACTCACAGCATATACCTCTTCTTGGATTACCATTAATGAATGTGTCTGCTATGTGGAAGGGAAAAATCTTCAGTGGGATGTTTATTTCTTTGGACATTTTCTCTTACAGGAAGGATAGACCTTCTAGGGTATAACCCATGAAAATTCTACTTTCCATGAACATCCTCTCCTCTTCAGCTATATTCGGACTCTTTTGGAAATTTCATCCATTCTCCCATCTTTAAATACTATATATAATGAGGATTCTTATATCTGTATATGCAATCTGGAACACTCCTCTGAATTTTAGATTCATAAATTCACCTGCCTACTTGACATCTGTATCTTGATAGCTGTTAGGAATTCCAGTGTGAATATTTTTAAAGAAACCAAACTCCTGATCATTTCCTTATCCCAGATTTGTTCTACCTCAGCCATTCCCTTTTCTGTTAGAGGCAACTCCTTTTTTCCACTTTATTATGCCAAAATCTTGGATTCACCCTTTATCACTTTCTCTCTTCATCGCACATTAAATTGGTTATCAAATCCCATGGGCTGTCCTCTCAAAATATATCCAGAATCCAAGCACTTCTTAATCTCTTTAGCTACTGCTTACTTGGTCCAGGGCTTCCCTGATGGCTCAGTGGTAAAGAATCTGCCTGCCAATGCAGGAGACATTGATTCCATCCTGGGTCAGGAAGATCCCCCAGAGAAGGAAATGGCAATCCACTACAGTATTCTTGCCTTGGAAATCCAACAGAGGAGCCTGGCGGGCTATAGTCCATGTGGTTGTCAGGAAGCATTTAACAGGAGGCTTCCTGTGTGCTGTTTTGGATCTGTCAGGAATCCTCTGTTCCTTATTAATTCCTGAATATTCAGAAATTAAAAGGAGAGGCAAGCCTCTCTGGGGGCTGAGGAATCCAGGCATTTCCTTCATTAGTTTTTCAATACGGTGATAGTACCCTCTTCCTTCTTATGGACCATACGGTAAAGTGATTGTTTACAACTCTCTCTCTCTTTAACATGGATCACCTATGTTTTTTAAGTCTGGAATTTTAATCTTTATCTTTGCTGAGAATAACTACAGTATATATGCCCACACCATGTTGATTTAAACACCTTTGCTCCATCAGAGCTTTGGTCCCCGTGTCTTGCTCTCTCGCTCTCTCGCTCCTCTCTCTCTCTCTCTTTCTCAGGCTGATTTTCTGGAGTGCAGAGACCCATCAGGCTCATTTTCCTGCCCAGGCTTCTAAGACCCTCTGGTGAAGGTGCACTGTGCCTTCACCCCCTAAAGAGGGAGGGTGCCAGGTGCCTTTGTGAGCAACGCAAGCCCTGTGTCAAGGGGCTTTATTGGTTTTCTGCGTAAACCAAGGAATATCAGCCTCTTTCTCTCTCTTTTACTGTCTTATCATCAACTCTGGACCACCAGGTTCCAGTCTATTAAAGGACCTCAATATGTGGTCACAGAAGAGTTTACTCAGACAAAATAACAACTTGGTCTAAATCACCATAATCCCTTTCCTGGGTTATTTCAACTGGCTCCCACCCTTGTATCTTTCCATCTTTGTTGGTCATAGTATATTCTCACCATATCTACTAGTATGGGTGAGCTTTTCAAGCTGCAAGTTAAACCTGTTAATATCCTCCAGGGACTTTCATTCTCACTCAGAGTGAAAACCAAAGCCCCTTCATAGCTTATGAAGATCTAGTTGATTTCTCACTTCATTTTTTTCTACCCTCTTGTTCTCATTCAATCTATGCCAGCCATGCCATGCTCCTTTTGAAGGATTTGAACTTGCTGTTTCCTCTTCTGGAAAGTTTTCTCACCAAATATTTATCCATATGTCTGGTTGCCTTATCTTCTTTAGGTCTATACTAGATAAAAGAGAAGGGAGAGGAAACTAATGTAAAAACGGGAAGTGAGCAAAACATTGTGTAGTTCAGTTCAGTTCAGTTGCTCATTCGTGTCCGACTCTTTGCAACTCCATTGACCGCAGCATGCCAGGGCTCCCTGTCAATCACCAACCCCAAGAGTTTACCCAAACTCATGTCCATTGAGTCAGTGACGCCATCCAACCATCTTGTCTCTGTCTTCCCCTTTTCCTCTTGCCTTCAATATTTCCCAGCATCAGGGTCTTTTCAAATGAGTCAGCTCTTCTCATCAGGTGGCCAAAGTATTGGAGCTTCAGCTTCAACATCAGTCCTTCCAGTGAATATTCAGGACTAATTTCCCTCAGGATGGACAAGTTGGACCTCCTTGCAGTCCAAGGGACTCTCAAGAGTCTTCTCCTACACCACAGTTCAAAAGCATCAATTCTTCGGCACTCAGCTTTCTTCATAGTCAAACTCTCACATCCATACATGACCACTGGAAAAAGCATAGCCTTGACTAGATGGATTTTGTTGGCAAAGTAATGTCTCTGCTTTTTAACATGCTGTCTAGGTTGATCATAATCTTCCTTCAAAAGAGTAAGCATCTTTTAATATCATGTCTGCAGTCACCATCTGCAGTGATTTTGGAGCCCCCCAAAATGAAGTCTGACACTATTTTAACTGTTTCCCCATCTATTTGCCATGAAGTGATGGGACAGGATGCCATGATCTTAGTTTTCTGAATGTTGACCTTTGAGCCAACTTTTCACTCTCCTCTTTCACTTTCATCAAGAGGCTCTTTAGTTCTTCTTTACATTCTACCATAAGGGTGATATCATCTGCATATCTGAGGTGACTGATATTTCTCCTGGCAATATTGATTCTAGCTTGTGCTTCATCCAGCCCAGCATTTCTCATGATGTACTCTGCATAGAAGTTAAATAAGCAGGGTGACAAGCCTTGAGTACTCCTTTCCCAATTTGGAACCAGTCTGTTGTTCCATGTCCAGTTCCATGTCCAGGTCAGTGCTTCCTGACCAGCATACAGATTTCTCAAAGGGAGATCAGGTGGTCTGGTGGTCCCATCTCCTTCAAAATTTTCCACAGTTTATTGTGATCCACACAGTCAAAGGCTTTGACATAGTCAATAAAGAAGAAACAGATGTTTTTCTGGAACTCTCTTGGTTTCTCAATGATCCAGTGGATGTTGGCAATTTGATCTCTGGTTCCTCTGCCTTTTCTAAAACCAGCTTGAACATCTGGAAGTTCATGGTTCTCATATTGTTGAAGCCTGGCTTCGAGAATTTTGAGCATTACTTTACTAGCGTGTGAGATGAATGCAGTTGTACAATATTTTGAGCATTTTTGGCATTGCCTTTCTTTGGAATTGGCATGAAAACTGACCTTTTCCAGTCCTATGGCCACTGCTGAGTTTTCCAAATTTGCTGGCATATTGAGTGCAGCACTTTCACAGCATCATCTTTTAGGATCTGAAATAGCTCAACTAGAATTCTATCACCTCCACTAGCTTTGTTCATAGTGATGCTTCCTAAGGCCCACTTGAGTTCACATTCCAGGATGTCTGGCTATAGGTGAGTGATCACACTATCGTGATTATCTGGGTCATGAAATTTTATTTTTGTACAGTTCTTCTATGTATTCTTGCCGCTTCTTCTTAATATCTTCTGTTTCTGTTATGTCCATACCATTTCCATCCTTTATTGAGCCCATCTTTGCATGAAATGTTCCCTTGGTATCTCTAATTTTCTTGACAAGATCTCTAGTCTTTCCCATTCTGTTGTTTTCCTCTGTTTATTTGCACTGATCCCTGAGGAAGGCTTTCTTATCTCTCCTTGCTATTCTTTGGAACTCTACATTCAGATGGGTATATCTTTCCTTTTCTCCTTTGATTTTGGCTCTCTTCTTTTCTTAGCTATTTGTAAGGCCTCCTCAGACAGCCATTTTGCTTTTTTCATTTCTTTTTCTTGGAGATGTTCTTGCTCCCTGTCTCCTGTGCAGTGTCATAAACCTCCGTCCATAGTTCATCAGGCACTCTGTCTATCCATACCTAGTCCCTTAAATCTATTTCTTACTTCCACTGTATAATCATAAGATATTTGATTTAGGTCATACCTGAATGGTCTAGTGGTTTTCCATACTCTTCAATTTAAGTCTGAATTTGGCAATAAGGAATTCATGATCTGAGCCACAGTCAGCTCCCAGTCTTGTTTTTGCTGACTGTATAGAGCTTCTCCATCATTGGCTGCATAGAATATAATCAATCTGATTTCAGTCTGTTGACCATCTGGTGATGTCCATGTGTAGAGTCTTCTCTTGTGTTGTTGGAAGATGGTGTTTGCTATGACCAGTGCGTTCTCTTGGCAAAACTCTATTAGCCTTTGCCCTGCTTCATTCTGTACTCCAAGGCCAAATTTGCCTGATATTCCAGCTGTTTCTTGACTTCTTACTTTTGCATTCCAGTTCCCTATACTGAAAAGGACATCTTTTTGGGTGTTAGTTCTAGAAGGTCTTGTAGGTCTTCATAGAACCTTTGAACTTCAACTTCTTCAGCATTACTGGTCAGGGCATAGACTAGGATTACCGTGACATTGAATGGTTTACCTTGGAAATGAACAAAGATTGTTCTGTCGTTTTGAGATTGGATCCAAGTACTGTATTTCTGACTTTCTTGTTGACTCTGATGGCTACTTCATTTCTTTGAAGGGATTATTGCCCACAGTAGTAGATATAATGGTTATCTGAGTTAAATTCACCCATTCAAGTCCATTTTAGTTCGCTGTTCACTCTTGCCATCTCCTGTTTGGCCAATTCCAATTTGCCTTGACTCATGGACCTAACATTCCAGGTTCCTATGCAATATTGCTCTTTACAGCCTCGGACCTTGCTTCTATCACCAGTCATATCCACAACTGAGTGTTTTTGCTTTGGCCCTGTCTCTTCATTCTTTCTGGAGTTATTTCTCTAGTGATCTCCAGAAGCATAATGGGCACCTACTGACCTGGGAGTTCCTTTTTCAGTATCCTATCTTTTTGCTTTTTCATACTGTTCATGGGGTTCTCAAGGCAAGAATACTGAAGGGGTTTGCCATTCCCTTCTCCAGTGGGCGACATTTTTTCAGAACTCTCCACCATGACCCATCCATCTTGGGTAGCCCTACACAGCATGGCTTAGTTTCACTGAGTTAGACAAGGCTGTGGTCCATGTGATTAGATCGGTTAGTTTTCTGTGATTGTGGTTTTAGTCTTTCTGCCCTCTGATGCCCTCTCTCAGCGCCTACTGTCTTGCTGGGGTTTGTCTTACTTTGGACATGGGGTATCTCTTCATGGCTGCTACAGCAAAAAGCAGCCACTGCTCCTTACCTTGGACGTGAGGTATCTATCTACTCACCACAACCGCTACACACCTTGGATGTCTTCTCTAGGCTACTTGCTGCTCCAGCATTGCACAGCCTCCACTCACTGCTCCAGTGCCACGCAAAACATTGTATAAATGTTTATTTAATTCAGTAAAATCAAGCAACTATATCATTTTGTAAGAGATATACCATTGTTGTGAGATATATCATTGTCTATGTGACAGACAAAAATCCAGATACACAAAAGGCATCTAGAGGAATAAAAATGAAAGTAGAATGAAATATAAGAGAGTGAATAAAAATAAAATGCAAAGACTTTACCTCCAAGTCCCCGAGTGGTCCATTTGACACAACCTCAGGAGTTCCCTTGTTATCCTGATATTAAATTAGAGAACCCCACGTAGGTAGCTATTTCCATTGTTTCTATTATGTTCATTCTGGGTCAACCTTTTACTGGATTGGAACAGTGACAATCAAACAGAAAAAGATAAGCCAGAAAGTAGTGATTCAAAACGTTAGGCTAAGAATTTAAATGTTAAAAAAGACTCAGGAGGATTTAAAATATTTTTTCAAAGAACCATTTAACAGGGAAGACAGCCCTTTTCAAATGTAAAAGTAGTGGCAGTAGAAATACTTGCTGGTTCACAGAATTGTGCTGGCTTGTAAGAAAGTTTTTCCAGAATGAAATCCAAGTGCTTATCCTCTTCCTACTCATATATCCTAACACAGAATATTTTGGAAATGTAACAGGCCAGAAGAATACCACTTTTATCCAAATATTTATCTTAGTAGACTATCCTTAACCAAAATTATTCAAATGTTCCTTAAAATTGCTTGAAACTGGACAGCCTCTCGGGGTCTTATTTGATTGTATCTGTTTATTTTTGTAAGGAAAGTGCCAATGGAGGATGAAAATTTACCTCATCAAAGCTAGAAATGCCAATTTGAGTGCAGATTTTTATTCTGTAGCAGAATTCCTGTAATAGAATTTGTCTTTGGGAATAGCTATTTGGAATAGCTATTGGAATAGCTTTGGGAATAGCTATTGTTCTCTTAGAGAACACTGCTTCTGACCACAGTAATATGAAGTAGATACCTTTACAGATTAAGACTTTTTGGGTTTGTTTGTTTGTTTGTATCTAGACATCCCTATCTACAGAAGAGTATTGTATTGTTCTTATGAGGGGTGTGTGTATGTGTTTAAGAAATTAGAAGCTGAGACTGGTTGATGGCAGGAGAGATGAAGTAGCAAGTCTGAGGTGTCTTCACCTCAGGCTGGTGCTTGGATCATTAAACAGAATGGATGGGCTTTGCCTGCAGCCACTCCCCTGCTAATCTTCTAACCCCCCACCTCCAAAGTGACATACCTCCAACTGTAACAACGCCTGTCAAATATTTCACTCATTCTGTCCCATGACTTGGGAGCCAGACTAAATCTTATTAAGGGGCTTCCCTATTGGCTCAGATGGTATAGGATCTGCCTGTAATGCAGGAGAGGCAGGTTCGATACCTGGATTGGGAAGACCCCTGGAACAGGGAATGGCTACCCATTCCAGTATACTTGCCTGGAGAATTCCATGGATAGAGAGCTGGACCAAATCCTGTAAACAAAAAGGCAGGGCATTTCCCTAAAGAAAAATCTGTCTCCTCTGTCAAATCACTGAAGAGAGAAAATAGGGAAGGTTTTAGCCTGGAGGAAGAAATGTATGAGCTGAGCCTGAATTGGAAACTTCTGATAAAAGGCATTTTTCTGAGAGGGGGTAGGCTTAGTTTTGAAACCTAGTGGCTGGACTATGTCAAGTAAAGAAAACTTGTGTAAGGGCATTTCCAACAGGTCTAGAAAGAATGATATCTATATCCAGGGCTAAGCTTTTTCCCTTCATTGTAGTTCTCTTCTCAGGCAACAACCAGCATATTTAATTATTCCTTGGAAATTCCCAGGAAATACTTTGAAAGTGTAGAATCCATTCTTCTATTAAAAAGTAAATGAATTTCTCAAGGTTCACCAGATGGGAAATAAGAATATGGGATTGGGGAAAGGATTCCTTCTGAAGGCTGGAGAGCCCATGGAACTCTGAGGCATGCTTAATTATGTGAAGGGAGCCAAATTTAGAGTCCTAAAGTCCTTCAGCCTACATATATTAGAAGAGGGGCAGTGCCCAGGAATAAGTCTTATCTCTGACACAGAATACCACCCCAGGGCCATGGTCACTGGACAGATTCAGTCACTAGCCTCAGTGATCAAATGCAAAGTCCGAAGTCACTTTATGCCAACTTTAGAGAACTAGTTTAAGTGTGTAACCCAAATTCTGTAGGTCATAACAGCATTGTTAAAAGATTAATAAAACAGTATTTCTCTGGTTCTGCCCTCACTGGTATTTTGGGGTTGCCAGCCTATCTTACTTTTGCCTCTGCAGACTTCCTTACAGAACATCATATACTCCTTAGCCTAAACTAAGTTCTGCAATCTGAGCCTGTCCTCTTTCTGCTCCCATACAAGTTATTGCAGTCAGCATCTCTTCTTGTGTGGCGGCGGCTCCAAGGTTCAACTCCCAGGCTTCTGTCTCCAGTCCACACGTAAGCTGGACTCTTCCATGTGTCAAAGTCCCCCTGAAGGCAGGAAGTTTCCCTTCATCCCCACTTGCACACTCTCTGCTACACAGCATTGCCTTCTGTTCTCCCAGTCTTACTGAGAGATTTTATTAGAGTGTTTTCTTTTTCCTTTAAACTGTGTCTGTATTGAAATAGTCTCTTTCCAGAAACAATCCATGACTGCTAAGAGCTGATCCAGAGGACATGCTAAGAGACAGACACTACACTGGACTTAAGAGTTACCTCTGCCCTCTGAGTTCACCCTATTTTTCTTGGCTTGAATCTGTAAACACAACTCTCTCTTCCAGTTGGATGAGCCTTTCCTATTTGGCTTCCTGGGGATTAGCCTGATAGGCGCAGACTCAAGCAAAGTGAGCTTCTGATGATGCTGGGAGTGAGAGACTTTGGGTTGGGAGCAAGTACGTAAAACAGCCACGACCCTTTGATTATATGTCTCACTGTCTAATTGTTTTATTGCATATTTCATGTAGCTTCTTCTAGACTTATTTTGATAGTTATCTTAAAAATCATTAAAAGATAATGATTTGGGGAAAACTTTTAAAAATGCAATCACTGTCCTTCTCCCTCCCAAGTTACCTCCTTCTGACTCAAAGTCATTTGTATTTTTAGGCAAACCAAGCTGGAAACCCTGCCATAGGAAATACGAAAGCTTTTTCCTGATTCAACTTCTTTCTTTCATTTGGACTATTCACTGAAGGAAGGTGGTAGATGGCACATATATATATGTGTGTGTGTGTGTGTATATATATATATATATATACACACATACCTTTTAACCCCTGAATTCAGTCTTCTGAAAGAGTTAAACCCTCAGGTTACAGGCCTTGAAACCAGTGGACATCAAATAAGCTAAGAAAGCATGAGAAGCAAACAGGCCTGAGGAACACGGATAGACTTTTAATATTTTACTGGCCATTGAAAAGAAATTGTGCACTGCACTATTTAGAAATTCAGCCACTATTACATTTTGTAAATGGATATGCCTGCATTTATAGATGTACAAATAATTTATGCCTGGAGAATCCCAGGGACAGGGGAGTCTGGTGGGCTGCCGTCTCTGGGATCGCACAGAGTGAGACACGACTGAAGCGACTTAGCAGCAGCAGCAGCAGCAGCAGCAACATGCTTGTTTTATTGCCAGGGATACTCACTAGGTCCTGGGAAATCCAGAAAACAGACTGTAACAGTAATTTCAAAAGCTTTTGCTAGACCTTGGAACAGAATTATCTGATGGTGGTAGTTCTTGTAGGATTTTGCCAATGAGACCAGAAGTTCCCAGAAGCAAAGGGCTTCATTCCCTGTTAATTTCCTGCAAAGCTGCATGGTTTTGGTTCTAATTAGAAAAGTAACTCATGAGCAGAGTAAAACACTTTAAAAACACATAAAAGCATGAATACAACAAAAGAACTTAAAATTCTAAAATCTGCTGATAAGTACTCTTAGTATTTTGGTGTATTCTATCCTATTATTTCCAATACTCTTTTATTGATTGATACACCTTTTTTT
This sequence comes from Nanger dama, assembly GCA_917880005.1. Taxonomy (NCBI): domain Eukaryota; kingdom Metazoa; phylum Chordata; class Mammalia; order Artiodactyla; family Bovidae; genus Nanger; species Nanger dama. Next base: position 31,341,328 of record CAKJTW010000028.1, read on the forward strand.
TCCACATTTTAACATCTTTGAAATACCTGCATCTTATAATTGGTGATTTGTTAAAATAATTATTGGAAGTGTTTTTTCTTTCTTAAATAATAGATATTGAAATGATTCATCTTAAAATCAATAACAAAAATTAGATAATCATTTCAGATGTGAAATACTGAATATATATGCATGCATGCATTTGTGAAAGTCTAGTTATATTTAGGAGAATTTATCATGGCTTTCTCCTATTACTATTTTGTATTCAAAGGAAAACACACTAGTAATCAAAATTAAACTAATCAAAATTTTCATTCCATTCTCTCAAAGGACATTGATATGTAACCCCAGTTTACTTCTTAAAATTCTTCTCTCCCACTCCATGTTTCCAGATTTTTTTCAACCCTTCCCTCTTCTCCCTTTTTCCCCAGTCTTCTTCATTTCTCCTTTCTTTAACCGCCATAATTTTTCCTTATTATTATTACTTTTGTTGTTTTTTCTTCTTATTAACTTCCATCATTTTCCCTTTTAATTATTACTCTTAAGAGTAAAACTGGCCATATCTGATGTAGTTACTTTCTGCATTACAAAATCCCAGAAACTCAGCACTCAAAGAGGATTTTCATTAAAGGCTAATAAGAGAGAGTGAGAGAGATAGGATGGACAAATATCAAAATTTCTGTAGCAAGTGAGGGGAAAAGGGAACCATGTTAATTATTATTATTTCTGACAAAACAAATACACAGATGCAGAGACATACATAATAATAGTCTTCTAGGTATCAAAAATCTTGAATGTTTTGATGGAGCTTTTTGATTTGAAGTTGTAAAAACAATACAAAAGAAACAGAAACTCTAGTTTGTACATAAGGGGTTACATTTCCTATAATTCTTGATCTTACACTTGGCTTGTCATGAGAAAAATAAGTTAATAACCATGTATTTTTTTCTTAATATGTACTTTTTCTTTTATATTAAAAATACTTGAAAGTATGTTATAACCTTGCTTTTGGCTCATCTGACCACCTGAACAGAACCTACCCACTGTTCCCTTTTTCCCTTTGATATATCCCACTCTGTAGACACAGGTCTTGGAGAAGTTAGCTTTCATCAGACCTGGCTTGTACCTCTTATCTTTTACCGAATATTTACTCAGAGTATTCTCTGTTGACACATAATGAGAGAAGTTTAAAATGCCCACAAAGGCTAATACAGTCTTCCATTCACTTCTATTCTATGCCTAATATCAGTGCCTTCCAAGGGGTAGGTCTTGGTGAACACAAGAGTACCTTGGAGGAGAAAGAGGGCCTAGAAAAGGGGAAATCGGAGAAAGTAAACAGTCAAACCTGATACTTGATCCTCTGTAGTCTAGTTACCCCTCGACCTAGATTACAGAGAGTTCACTATAAAACGTGTCTGGTTACACCAGGACCCTATTCTTTAAAAACTGGAGGACCTTATAAACTTTATACACAAGCCTGAATTTCAGATTCGCCAGAAAGCAGGGGAATCTTCCCCCACGTCTGCTCCTCAAATTATGGTAATCATAGAGCAAAGTCTCCAGACACATTTCTCCCCATTCACATTCTTTACCTCTTCTTCAGATATTTTATTTACAAAAGAAACAAGGGTGAGAATAAGAGAGAGGCTTAATGTAGATAAATATCAGACAAATCAGAGCTGGGACTTAATCCAAACAAAAAGGGAATTTGCTGTATGGCTCAGGAAACTCAAACAGGGGCTCTGTATCAACCTAGAGAGGGGTGGGAGGGGGAGGGAGCTTCAAAAGGGAGGAGATATATGTATACCTATGGCTGATTCATGTTGAGGTTTGACAGAAAACAGCAAAATTCTGTAAAGCAATTATGCTTCAATAACAAATTAAGAGGAAAAAATAAGGGAATCAGCAGAGTGTAGCATAATTGCTTGTACACAACAGCACATTCGCAAATAACAAACTTTAAACATTCTTTAATATCAAGTAACATTCTCCCCAGGTCTCTTTATCCTGCTGAGCACCAAGAGGTTGGCATCAAGCCCCAGGTGACACCACCTCTAGGGCTAAAAACAGAAAGACAAGACAAAGAAAAAAGAAAACACAAGTCAGTGTTTGTGCTAGATACAGTTCACTAGCAAAGCCAACAGTATTCTATAATTTGGGCTGGGAAACAGCTTTTCTTATAATATTATTATAAATATCTGTAATAGCAACCAAAATTTAATGGGATTTCATTTTACATGGAGTTGCATATAAGAAAAGAAAATAGGGCGTTGTCCATTCAGAGACAATGTAAATCTTCCCTTTCTCACTGATGCTGGGAAAGCACTCAGATAAGAACTGTGAAGAACTGGCCTGAAGATTCATTGAGAAAAGCACATTTGCCAACTGCTGGCTGATGTGGATGAGCAGACAGGGTGAAACGAACCTTGGATGAGTTAAGACAAAGTCGGCTCAGTAAGGCTCAACTGACCTACAGATTTCAGCCAGTTCTCCATAAGACAAAAGGACAAAGACTCAGAGTTCATTGCAAGGTGCAACAGACCCAAGCATAGTGTTAGGTGAACTGTAAAAGGCCTGAATAAAACAATGAAATAATAAAACAAAGTTAAATAAAAAGAAGGAAATAAAACTGTCCATAATCTCCACTCCACCGTTATAAACACTACAAACTTTGAACAAATGGATCCATACATTTACCCGTCTACAACTTAACTGTGGTGTTTTGAGTCCTATTTTTGTAGTAAGCCTGTCATTTATGACTGGCCACCTCACTTGAAGACTTGTCTCTCTCGGCTGGTCACCCCAAGTATGTCCCTTTTTAATGTCTCTGCCCTTAAGGCCACTGTCTTTATATTCCCATCCATTCCTCAGTTGCTCTTGTTCATTTGTTCCACAAGTATTTATTGGGTACACATTGCTGGTGTAAGTCAGACACTCTTCCCTCTGAAGAGCCAGACCACTACCCCATGTTAATGAACTTAACAGCTGAAGCTGAAGACACTAGGTTCCTGCAGAAGAGATGCCTGCTCCCCATCAACCAGACTCTGCCTGTGCACCGGCAAAAGATGCTCATACAAATGTTGCTACCTTCTTCCAGTCTGATCAGATCTCTTGTTGTTTTTCAGTTGCCCAGTCGTGTCCAATTCTTTGCAATCACATAGATTGCAGCATGCCAGACCTCTCTGACCCTCACCATCTCCCAAAGTTTGCCCAAGTTCATGTCCATTGTATCGGTGATACCATCTACCCATCTCATCCTCTGATGCCCTCTTTTCCTTTTGCTCTCAATCTTTCCCAGCATCAGGGACTTTTCCAATGAGTCAGCTGTTTGCATCAGGTTACCAAAGTACTGGAGCTTTAGTTTCAACATCAGTCCTTCCAATGAGTATTCAGGGTTGATTTCCCTCAAGATTGACTGGTTTGATCTCCATGCTGTCCAAGGGACTTTCAGGAGTCTTCTCCAGCAACACAGTTTGAAAGCATCAATTCTTTGGTGCTCTGCCTTCTTTACAGTCCAGCTCTTACAACTGTAAATGACCACTGGGAGGACCATAGCGTTGACCATACAGACCTTTGCCAGGAGAGTAACGTCTCTGCTATACAACACACTGTCTAGGTTTGTCATAGCTTTCCTACCAAGAAACAATCTTCTGATTTCATGGCTGCAATCACCAGCTGCAGTGATTTTAAAGACCGAGAAGAGGAAATCTGTCACTACTTCCACCTTTTCCCCTTCTAATTTGCTATAAGATAATTAGGCTGGATGCCATCATCTTAGGTTTTTTTTGATATTTAGTTTTAAGCCAGCTCTTTCACTCTCCTCCTTCACGCTCATCAAAAGTTTCTTTAGTTCCTCTTCACTTTCTGCCATTAGAGTGGTGTCATCTGCATAGCTGAGGTTTTGATGTTTCTCCTACCTATCTTGATTCTGGCTTGTAACTCATCCAGCCCAGCATTTCTCACAATGTTCTCAGTGTATAAGTTAAACAAGCAGGGTGACAGCAGACAGTCCTGTTGTACTTCTTTCTCAATCTGGAACCAATCAGTTGATCCATACAGGGTTCTGACTCTTCCTTCTTGACTCACATACAGGTTTCTGAGTAGAGAGGTAAGATGTCTCCTTGTCATGGTGAAGGGGCTTGCATAACTCAATGAAGCAATAAGCCATGCCGTGTAGGGCCACCCGAGATAGACAGGTCCCGTTTCTGACAAAACGTGATCCACTGGAGGAGGGAATGGCAAACCTTCCCAGTATACTTGCTGTGAGAACCTCATGAACTGTATAAAAGGACAAAAAGATCTGACCTCTAGCACCCCTGTAACCAAACTCCATCCTGAACTGCTCCGTCAGGTTCACCTTGCCCCTCAGATTCTCTGTGTACATTTTAACAGCTGCACCTGGAACAATGTCACACTGGAGTGTGTTGAAATACCCTGGTTGAATATTGTCATGTAGCAGCCTCAGCGTGTACAGTTATGAAGTGAAACCTTAGACCAGAATCTCTCAGAGAGATTTCAGAAAAGGTGTCTTATTGCACACCAACTCAGAAAATGTCAAGGGCATTTAATGCTATTTTAGCTTCTGAATTTGGTGAGGTACAGCTAGGGTGAAAAGAGATCAAGAAAAAGAAAACTAATGAGTCAGGAGTGTTTACTTTTTCGAGAGTCTGGTATTAGTGGGGATTTTATATACCTGGAAGGTATTTGTGTTTCATTTGCCTAATTTTGATTTGAAAAAAAAAGAAGAGCTTGTGTGGGCAGCAAGACTAACCCTGGGAGTCTGAACATGGGAGACAACATAGAATGGTAGTGAGAGAGCATCAGAGATCAAGGCCAGCAGTCTGATGTTGGTCAAGTGATGGAACTTGACTAAACCTCAAAGTCCTCAGTTATAAAGCAAGGAAATAATAATAATATTAATAATAGTCACAGTGAGTGCTAAGTATCAGACTTAAACACACAGTTGGTATTCAAACAATGTTCAGTTTAGTTCAGTTGCTCAGTCGTGTCCGACTCTTTGCGACCCCATGAATTGCAGCACGCCAGGCCTCCCCGTTCATCACCAACTCCTGGAGTTCACTCAGACTCACGTCCATCAAGTCGGTGATGCCATCCAGCCATCTCATCCTCTGTCGTCCCCTTCTCCTGCCCCCAATCTTTCCCAGCATCAGAGTCTTTTCCAATGAGTCAACTCTGCATGAGGTGGCCAAAGTACTGGAGTTTCAGCTTTAGCATCATTCTTTTCAAAGAAGTCCCAGGACCAATCTCCTTCAGAATGGACTGGTTGGATCTCCCTTGCAGTCCAAGGGACTCTCAAGAGTCTTCTCCAACACCACAGTTCAAAAGCATCAATTCGTTGGTGTTCAGCTTTCTTCACAGTCCAGGTGATATTAATATTAATGTTTATTAATGGAAATGACAGCCTAAAGCAAAGGCTAGATAATCCCTTATCTGAAATGCTTTGTGATTCTGAGAGTAGGATTAGAAAACTTCACATCCCTTTCAATTCTGTGGCTCTCTGATTCCCTATGACATTCTTAGTGTAGGAGCAATCACATAACCAAATTAGAGATGCTTCATGGAGCCTTGGTGAGTCAGGCAGTGGACTAAATCCTTTACACATTATTTTTCATTCAAGCACAAACTCTCTGACATATAAATGATTGTCTTCATTTTGCAGATGAGAAAACTAAAGTTCAGGAGAGCAAATACAGTGCTAGAGGCTATACTCCTGGGAAATGGAAAGAGGTTTAATCTTAACCTGAGTCTTTCAAACCTCAAATCCTGTGCTTTTTCCAATATGCTGCTCTTCTGTATGGAAACAAGAAATGAGTCATTCATCCTCAGATGGTTTTCCAGGGGAGGAGTGTCTTTCCTCTCAGTGGTCTGCTCTCATTTTTGAGTTCCTTTAGTGACCAGTAGTAATACAAAAGCAGCACCCATCTTTAAATCGATTGACTGGGGTGGGGCTGCCAGCTATGGCTGAGGACACTCATCTAATGCACTTAGCAGTGTCAGGGAATCCTATGACAGATACTCTGATGGCGAAAAAGTCAATAACCATTTTAATACAGTGGGTTTGACATGGACCAATAACTTAAGAAAAAAACTCCTGTAAAACTGCAAAAATAAAGCTCTTCACTGTTTTCACCTTTGAATGGGAAAAAGTAACAGTTGAACTCATATTTAATGCTAACTCTATCTATGTGGCCACTACTTCCTAGGCCTTAGAAGCTGCTAGGGAGATGGTGAAAATCCCAGGGTAATAAGAACAATGGAAAATATCTTGACCAAGACTTGACTAGTTATAGTTGCTAAGAACTAGGTCATCCTCCCTTCCTTTAGCATGATCCCAAGTGTCTCCACGTGCCCCCTTGAGAGCCTGTTGCCTTTGGGTGCTGTCAGCACCAGGTGTCTGCAGTCTTGGTAAGCCACTAGTTCTGCCAGCGATGGCCACAGCCGAGGCTTCTGCTGCCATACAGCTGCAGCTCTCTGAGGCTAGGGCTCCCAGACTGGGGTTTACGTGTCTTTATATTGGTCTCTCCAAAAAGCGTTGCCTGTTTTCTTTTAATCCACTCTTGAGGCAAATGGATCAGTTTACTTACCACTGAGCTGGATTACACTTGAGTAGCACAGCCCAGGTCACAACCAAAACTGAACTGCCAAGCTGACCATAAGAGAGTATCCTCAGAGAGAACTCTGATACAGAGTAGATGTCTGATCCAGTCAGAGTATTCCTTCTGGAGCATGATTCCTGATGCATGTCTATCTGTCCTCTGGTGAGATGACTGGAGTTCTGAGAAGCCAAGAACTGAGCACTCATTTCTCATGGAAGAATGATGAAAAATCAGTGTACATCTTTATATAAATCTAATTGCTCCTTACTAGTAAAATGATGGACTAAGGTATTAAAAATCTGATGTAGAAAATACCCAGTGGTTAATGTTTCCTTTGGAACAGAATCATCAGCAAAATAAGAAAAAGGAAATTTTCCTCATGCTCCTTGCAAAAATGGTGTTTGTATTTCCTGTCTGGGGATTCTTGGATTCAAACAGTGGCCAACATACTTTTTGAGAATTTGTATAGACTTATGCTGACCTGACACCAGTCCCATCCTGGGCTTCGTTTGGTTAGGAAAGGGGTCCCAGACTCAAATGCATTCTGAGGCTCTGTGAGTAATATAGATGAATGCATTGTTTAAGACATAATGAGGAGGGTGGTATCTATGGTAACCTGGAGTCAGCAGTTAGATATGTCCTTTTAAAAGAAATCTGCAGCTGCCATCCAGCTTTAGCCGATTACTGCCATCTAAAAATACAGGCCCAGCATTGTCAGGTCATCAAATTAAAATAGAAATATGTAAATAAGGATGATAGAGGAAATCTTTAAAATTTTCAATGTTGATAAGTAATATACTTAAGTATTTTGTAAACCAGTACTTCCTGGACCAAATAAAATACATCTGGGGGCAGACATGGCTTACAGTTTGGGACTCGGTACTAGTCAGTGTTTCCCAAGGTATGGTCCAAGGAACACCTGCATCAATGTCATTTTTTTTTAATGAAGATTTAAAGGCCTACCCTAAACTGCTGAATCAGAATCTCCAGAATTAAGATGTAGCCATCATCATTTTAAGTAAGCATTCTTGGTAATAAATAAATAAATAAAAGATAGGGGAGATTGGCCCAACACTGAGGTATTGGATTTTCTGAGATTAGGAGATCTGAGAGATGGACATGTTCCCATATCACAAATAACAGAAAGACCCTGCCTCTGTGTTAGCTGCTGCTGCTCCTCATCATCATTTGATTATTTGGCCACATAATAGACATTTATAGATATTTTTGAGCTCCTATTATGTACCAGATTCTGTTCTAGGCACTGGGGATGCAGCACTGAATAAAAGACATTAAGACCTCTGCTCTCATGCAGCCTAATTCTAGTGGGGAGAGACAAGTAAAGGTAATAAGTAAAATCTAGGAAGTGAGATGATAATAAGTGCTAAGGAGAAAAATTAAGAAGAAGGATAGGAATTCTGTGTGGAGAGGGTATTGGAAGATGGAATTTGCCATTTTAAACAGGATTTTCAGAGAAGGCCTCATTGCCTTGAGCTGAGACCTTTAGGAGAGAAGAGGAGATCCACGTGGACATCTAGGGGAAGGCATTCCAGTCAGAGGGAATAGCAAGTGGAATGGCCTCAGGCCTTTGCGATGGGTGAGATCCAGGAACAACATGGAGGACAGATTGGCCAAGAACACTGAGCAAGAAGGTAAGAGATGAAGCAAAGGGAAGGGGATACACTGTATAGGGACTTGTGGGCCAGGTAAGGATTTCAGCCCTTTCACTTTCACAGAGACGCTGGAGGGTTTTGAGCAGAGAACAACAGGATGGCTCTGGTTTCTGAGAAGGGCATGAGGAAAGACTGTTTCAAAAGGTATAATAATCCAGGTGGTTTACACCATGAGGATAGTGGTAGAGATGGTGAAAAGTGGTTGAATTCTGGATGTGTTTTGAATGTAGAGCTAACAGCCCTTGCCAGTGAATCAGATGTATGATGTGAGACAAAGACGAATCCAGAATGACATCGACGTTTGGGACCCAAACAATTTTAAGAATGGAGTTGATATTCACTGGAATAGGACATATTCCAAGAAGAAAAGGATTTGGAGAGGAGGGTATCTGAAGCTCAGTTTAGGAGATATTAACCTAGACATGCCTGTTGGATATCTAAGTGATATTTCAAGTAGGCAATTCAGTTCAGTTCAGTTCAGTTGCTCAGTCATGTCCGACTCTTTGCGACCCCATGAATCGCAGCACACCAGGCTACCCTGTCCATCACCAACTCCTGGAGTTCACTCAGACTCAGATCCATTGAGTCAGTGATGCCATCCAGCCATCTCATCCTCGGTCGTCCCCTCCTCCTGCCCCTGATCCCTCCCAGCATCAGAGTCTTTTCCAATGAGTCAACTCTTCACATGAGGTGGCCAAAGTCCTGGAGTTTCAGCTTTAGCATCATTCCTTCCAAAGAAATCCCAGGGCTGATCTCCTTCAGAATGGACTGGTTGGATCTCCTTGCAGTCCAAGGGACTCTCAAGAGTCTTCTCCAACACCACAGTTCAAAAGCATCAATTCTTCAGTGCTCTGCCTTCTTCATAGTCCAACTCGCATCCATACATGACCACAGGAAAAACCATAGCCTTGACTAGACAGACCTGAGTCAGCAAAGTAATGTCTCTGCTTTTACTATGCTGTCTAGGTTGGTCATAACTTTTCTTCCAAGGAGTAAGCGTCTTTAAATTTCATGGCTGCAATCACCATCTGCAGTGATTTTGGAGCCCAAAAAAGAAAGTCTGAAACTGTTTCCACTGTTTCTCCATCTATTTCCCATGAAGTGATGGGACTGGATGCCATGATCTTTGTCTTCTGAATGTTGAGCTTTAAGCTAACTTTTTCACTCTCTTTCACTTTCATCAAGAGGCTTTTTAGTTCCTCTTCACTTTCTGCCATAAGGGTGGTGTCATCTGCATATGTGAGGTTATTGATATTTCTCCCGACAATCTTGATTCCAGCTTGTGCTTCATCCAGTCCAGCGTTTCTCATGATGTACTCTGCATAGAAGTTAAATAAGCAGGGTGACAATATACAGCCTTGACGTACTCCTTTTCCTATTTGGAACCAGTCTGTTGTTTCATGTCCAGTTCTAACTGTTGCTTCCTGACCTGCATACAGATTTCTCCAGAGGCAGGTCAGGTTGCCTGGTATTCCCATCTCTTTCAGAATTTTCCACATTTTATTGTGATCCACACAGTCAAAGGCTTTGGCATAGTCAAGAAAGCAGAAATAGATGTTTTTCTGGACCTCTCTTGCTTTTTCCATGACCCAGCGGATGTTGGCAATTTGATCTTTGGTTCCTCTGCCTTTTCTAAAACCAGCTTGAACATCAGGAAGTTCACAGGTCACGTATTGCTGAAGCCTGGCTTGGAGAATTTTGAGCATTACTTTACTAGCATGTGAGATGAGTGCAATTGTGCAGTAGTTTGAGCATTCTTTGGCATTGCCTTTCTTTTTGGTTCAGGTAAGCCTGTATCAGTCAGAATTCTCCAGACAAACAGAGCCAAAACTCTGGTGTGTGTGTGTGTGTGTGTGTGTGTGTGTGTGTGTGTGTGTGTGTGTGTGTGTGTGTGTTGGGAGAGAAATGTATCTTAAGGAGTTGGCTTACATGATTGTGAGGGCTTGATGAGTCCAAAATCTGATGACTAGGCCAGCAGTCTGGAAACTCAAGGAAACTGCTGGCAGAATTAATTCCTTTTTGTTCAGGGAAGGTCAGCCTTTGTTTTCTTAAGACCTTCAGCTGATTGACTGAGTCCCACCCACATTGTAAAGGGAAATCTGCTTTACTCAGATTCACCTATTTAAATGTTGATCTTGTCCAAAATATACCTTCACAAAAATCATCCAATATAATGTTTGACTAAATGTCTGGGCATTGTGGCCCAGCCAAGCTGACACATAAAGTTAACCATCACATCATCATCACCATAATAATCATAGTTAAAATTTATTGGGTCTGATGCAGGTGCTCTTCAGTACACCACAAGGTAGTTTTACTATTCCCATTTTATAGATGACAAAACTGAGGCTCTCGGAGATTAGGCAATTTGTCCAGGGTCATATGGCCAGGATCCAATTCCATATCCAATTTCAGGGACTGTGATCTTCTCCACTACACCACCCTTGCCTCCCAAACCACAAGCTCCTTATTTCCCCAACATTCTATTCTGAGTATTTATGTCTTGTTACATTCGGTTCCTTGTGCCTGAAAATACTCCCTCCATCAACTGAATAAGTTTTACCCCTTCATCAAAATTCAATTTAAGGGTCACCTTCTCTAGGAAGCCTTCCTTGGTTCCTCTTATACCTGGATTTTAGAAGCTCTTCCTATATGCTCTCAAAAGGAATTATCAAACTAAAATTGTGGATTTGCTGACCTTTCTTCTGTTTTAGACTGTAAACTTCTTGATGAAGGGGAACACACCTTTATTCATCATTGTATTAATATCTGCAGATCCTCAGAACCTAACCTGATCCATGATAAGTGCTGCATAAATGTTTGTTCTATGAGTGAATGATCAAACATTGTGGAGAGGAAGGGAAGACAGCAGGGGACCAAAGAAGGGTTAAGAGACTTAAGGGGAAGCAGGAGAGGACGGAATTATAAGACATGGGAAGAGAGGTCTGGGTGAATGATGCTGAGTGATGCAGAGATATTGCTAAGACTGAAAACTAAAAGAGGCTATTGGATTCATTGGGGGAAACTCAAAGAATGACATGGAATGTAAGTGGCTTAGTGGTTTGGGAAAAGTTTATGTAGAAATTTTAATGGTGTTAGCTGTACCAGCTGAGTCAGCATCTCAAAGAACTTGCAGTCTGATCTGTGACTTACAGAAAGTAGACTCTGAATAGATGTGTGTTAGGTAGCTGAGGGTAGGGGCTAGGGGCTGGGAGAGCTTGATAAAATGGCAAGCAAAGAAGGATTACATCTTTAAAGTAAGTAGGGAGGATGTTGATGACATTGGAGAGTAACTGGGTAGCCCGGGTATGGAAGGAAACAACACAGCCTGAACCAGAACACTGCACACCTGCCTCCCATTCCCTGGCAGGGTTCTTTGCCTCCCTGACAGCTCACTCCTGCTGCTGCTGCTGCTAAGTCGCTTTAGTCGTGTCCGACTCTGTGCGACCCCACAGACGGCAGCCCATGAGGCTCCCCTGTCCCTGGGATTCTCCAGGCAAGAACACTGGAGTGGGTTGCCATTTCCTTCTCCAAAGCATAAAAGTGAAGAGTGACAGCTCACTGCCCATTAGCAAATAGGCAAAAGTAGATCTCAACTCTCTAATGTTCAAATCTCTATGGTGTATAATTTACGTGTCAATTCCTCTGATGAAAAGTGCAGTAAGAACAAGTTTAGACATATTTCAAAGGATGAAAATATAAAATCTGGTAACAACTCAGTTTGTTTCTATAATCTCCTAGCCAATTCAGTGTGACCTAGACACTAAGAAATTTTTTTCTCTGCTTACCTTGGAGCCTTAGAATAAATATGTAGTGAATAACAAATGATAGTTTCTCATTGAGAAATAAAATCAATGGCACATTACCAACTGAGGCTGGCTAACCACCTCACATTCCTAAATTTCCAATAGAAATGAAACGTCATTTGATATTATAATTCTAAAGAAATATGCTGCCTTAAATATATGCTCTAGCTGTAAGCTAAACCACTGCATTTCTTTAACATTTCTCCGATACAAGCTATTTGAGCCAACTGCTTTTCATAAAAACAGTGAGACTGGAGGCCTTTGAGCCTTCTACCAAATTACAGGGCAGAGATCAATCAGTTCACTGTGCTAAGTGGGCTCATTTTGCAGCACTAGCAGAATTATAGCTCTTTGGGGACCTGGTATTTCCATAGTAACTGCCCAAGGTCCCAGCAATACACAAATCATAGCAAATACAGAAGTAGAATTTGTTTACTTCTTACACAGAGGCAGCGGAGAATATTTTGTTTGGGTGTTTAATCTTCAACACTTAATGTCTTCCATGCTTCAGATGTTAATGCGAAGCTAGAGTTCAATATGCAAAATAGTGTCTAAATAATCTGCCGGATGTTGTGGGTTTAGCAACCAGAGTCCAGCTGACCTTTGAGAAGAGGGCTGGTTTCCTTTGTTTTCAACTCTCTCAGCCTCTATTGGTCACTTAGGAAAAGAGCTTTAATACGGAGCTTCCTTTCTGGGTCAGTTCAGTTCAGTCACTCAGTCATGTCCAACTCTTTGCGACCCCATGGACTGCAGCACACCAGGCCTCCTTGTCCATTACCAACTCCCAGAGCTTGCTCAAACTCATGTCCATCGAGTCGGTGATTCCATCCAACTGTCTCATCCTCTCTCATCCCCTTCTCCTCCTTTCTGGGTCAGTGGGCTACAAAGGCTCACAGAGAAACTCTTCCCATCCATGGTTGACCTCATGAGAATGATCTTGTCTGCCAGAGCACTTCTGTTTTCTGGGCTATCTCTCCAGCTTGTGATGAAATACATTTGGTGCCTTTTGCTAAATTTACAGGTGGATACTTCTGGGCAAAATTATTTCCTCAGGCTTGATGAGAAAATTTAAATGCAATTTACATTTCATATTCAACTATGACATGACAAATATTTAAAAGTCTTTTCTAATACACTCGTGACTTACAAAATACATGATTTACAATGACCCTCTTTCCTTGCACCCCTCTAAAACCTAAAAATGATAGAAAACAATGCAACTGCTTCTCATTATTTCCACTGTGTCTTCAGTTGAGGGTTGTAGAGCCCAGAGCCCTGTTCGGTAGAAGTTCAAAATCATTAGACTTTTGGCTTCTACTCTAGCGCCCACACCTGTGCTTCCAGCACCCAGTGAGTAAAATGCTGTCCACGTAGCCTCAGCAATAGCAGGAAACACAGGTGGCTCTTCTGACATGTAGTTAACAGAGAGTGTGCAGAATTTAGTCACCAAGGGCTGAAAGTTTAAAAATATCCATTTACCGATGGCCCCTCTGCCAAATAAATCAGATTCTAGTTTAACCACATCTTACCTTGAATACTGAAGAGAGGGAAAGATGTGGATTTGAATTAGTAGGAAGCCTTGAGTTCAGACTCTTCACTCCTCGCTCATTGAGTTGATACTGATTTTTTATAACATTAAATATTGCTATACTGAATTTACATTGAATTTTTGTATTGCTAAGCCTTCCTTCTCATCTTTAAAATCCCTTTCCTGCTAGGGTGTTGGAAGGATTGAATGACATAATGTATTGGAGGGCACCTGGAATGTGCGTCCCACATCAGACGCTTAATAAACACCTAGGACCATCTGAACCTCTAAAGTATTTGGGTGTTTACACTCACTTATTAATAAAGAAGGAACCATAGTTCCATGGCAACATCCAATCAAGGATTTTATAGAATCTCAGAGATGAAATACAGTTCAGATGGGTTCTAGTTCTTCCTGGTGATTGATTTGTCTCTGTATCATCTCTGTCAAGAACTACTTATTCCAGCTCCTCAGGTATGAATATTTCCACATACAGAGGAATTGCCATTTCATCAGCCAGCCATTTAACTGTGAAAAATGGAAAAGAAAAAAAAGACTGGGGGTGGGGGTGGGAATAACTGTTTTGAGGATCAACTGTGTATCCAGCACTAGATTGATATTATACTTAGTCAGATGACTACTCTGTAGGGTAGATATCCCAATTTTAGGAAACTGAGGTTCAGAGGATAAATAATTTCACAAGCTCCCACAGCTTTATTTAAAAGAGCAGTGATCTCCAAAAGTGATATACTCTAAAATGTCAGAGAGTGGTCAAGTTTAGTGGAACTGTTCTTACCATTTGCACAATTCCAACATGTCTGTGTTCTTAGTGGACATGGATAAAGACATATGTTTCATCTTCTTATAACTAACACCTACTCTCCAAGTTTAACACTTGCCTCTCCTTGCATATGATTAAGTCAGAATTTCAGACACCTGCTGCTAGAAAGCAGTGAGATGTGCTTTCTACTGTCTGAAATGAAAGTGAAAATTCATGTTATTCCCAAAGATTCTGTTGCTAATTGAGAGATAACTACAAGTTAAGAAAGCAGAGATGATGTTCTTTCTTGTTTGCCTGAATAGTCCCAGTGCTTCATACAGTGCCTGAGACATGGTGGTTAGTCAGCAAATAATGATGGATTAGTAAAACTTAGTGTTGAACTCCATTGTGATTTAATATAACCTTTCCTTAACTATGAGCAAGGTGAAAAGACAGCCTTCAGAATGGGAGAAAATAATAGCAAATGAAGCAATTGACAAAGAATTAATCTAAAAAATATACAAGCAGCTCCTGCAGCTCAATTCCAGAAAAGTAAATGACTCAATCAAAAAGTGACCAAAGAACTAAACAGACATTTCTCCAAAAAAGACATACAGATGGCTAACAAACACATGAAAATATGCTCAACATCACTCATTATCATAGAAAGGCAAATCAAAACCACAATGATGTACCATTTCATGCCAGTCAGAATGGCTGCTATCTAAAAGTCTATGAACAATAAATGCTGGAGAGGGTGCAGAGAAAAGGGAACCCTCTTAAAACTGTTGGTGGGAATACAAACTAGTACAGCCACTATGGAGAACAGTGTTGCGATTCCTTAAAAAACTGGAAGTAGAATGGCCATACAACCCAACAATCCCACTGCTGGGCATACATACCAAGGAAACCAGAATTGAAAGAGACATGTGTACCCCAATGTTTATCATAGCACTGTTAACATTAGCCAGGGCATGGAAGCAACCTAGATGTCCATTGACAGACAACTGGATAAGAAAGCTGTGGTACATATACATAATGGAATATTACTCAGCCATTAAAAAGAATGTATTTGAATCAGTTCTAATGAGGTGGATGAAACTGGAGCCTATTATACAGAGTGAAGTAAGTTAGAAAGAAAAACACCAGTACAGTATATTGACACATACATATGGAATTTAGAAGATGATAATGATGACCCTATATATAAGACAACAAAAGAGACACAGATGTAAAAAACAGACTTTTCAACTCTGTGGTCAAAGACAAGGGTGGAATGATTTGAGAGAATAGCACTGAAACATGTATATTATCATATGTGAAACAGATCACCAGTCCAGGTTTGATGCATGAGACAGGGCACTTAGGGCCAGTGCACTGGGATGACCCAGAGGGATTGGATGGGGAGGGAGGTAGGAGGAGGGTTCAGGGATGGGGAACACATGTACACCCGTGGCTGATTCATGTGAATGTGTGGCAAAAACCACTACAATATTTAAAATAATTAGCCTCCAATTAAAATAAATTAATTTTTAAAATTTAAAAATACATATATAACCTTTCCTTGAGTTTTTAAGCAAGCCAAATTGCCTTCAAAAGGGGATAGGAATCAAGGAATCAGGTTTTTAGTTTAATTTTTAAAGAAATTATCTCCTTTCAGTTTGTCCCGAAGGAAGCCACTGACTCACACCCGTTGGACTCTCATATTGTTATTCCAGTTTCGCCCATGTTTCCATACACTTGACAGAATCATTTAGCCATCAGTCCTCCATTTAACTCAGTTGCCTGACCTATAAAAAACCACTTATTATTTTAAAATTTTCTAAGAGGATAAATTTATGTTCCGTGTTCTTATTACAAAATAACAAAAGAGGACAGAAGGATATTGTGGAGCTTATGGGTAGATTTATGGCATAGATGTCCTGATGGCTTCATGGATGTATGAAAGTGAAAGTGGAGTCGCTTAGTCGAGTCCGACTCTTTGCGACCCCATGGACTAGTAGCCTACCAGGCTCCTCCCTCCACGGGATTCTCCAGGCAAGAGTACTGGAGTGGGTTGCCATTTCCTTCTCCAGGGGAATCTTCCTGACCCAGGGATCGAACCCAGGTCTCCCACATTCCAGGCAGACGCTTTAACTTCTGAGCCACCGGGGGAAGCCAGCTCATGGATGTATACTTAGCTTCAAACTTGTCAAATTGTATATATTAATCATATACACCTTTTTGTATGTCTAAAAAAAAAATGCCAATAGTCTGATCATGAAAGATTTTTCCATTATGGTCAGGATCCGGAATGCAAATTCTACAATGCTTAGTTTGCGGCTGGTAAATTAACCCGTTGTGAATCCTTTCATCCTGGGGTTACATTTTCCATCCCTCCAGCTTCCCACATTTGCCCTGTGTCCTCAAAGTGCTCAGAAATTTGGAGAGTGGGCATCCTATGAGAGCTTCTGTTTGTGGTGAAACTACCTTGCCTCAGTCCTCTCTTTCTCAGCTCAAAACACAAAAGACTCCAGGGGGAGTGACAAATCCCGGATATCTTTTTCCTTGTTTAACTTTTATAAAATATTTTCCTTGGCAAGGTCCTGGACTGATTCTTCTCAAAGCATTTCCCTTGCCCCTTGTCCTTTCCAGACCTCCTCTGAGGCCAGGACCAGTTTCCCTGATGAAAGGCTGACCCTTCGTTCTCCTTTGGAACCATCCAGTTCTTCCTGCTTCACAGCTCACCACTCATTCCTAATTATTCTCTCTCCTCCTCCTTTCCTCTCTCTGAAGTATTTTCGTTTTGTTTCTCCCCTAGAAAACATAAGCCAGGATATCATCTGCCAAGATGGGTTTGGCCTTGGAATAAAGTTTTCCAGTGTCCTACCACATTTCCCAGGGGATGGCAAGAATTCTTAAGCTCTAAGAAAGTGTATTTTTCACTAATACGTTAAAAGGAAAGGTTGTGCTCTCTGAAAATACCTCTGTACCTCAGGAAATGCAATTAAATCCTCCAAAAAAAAAAAACCCCACACAAAAAGTACCTTTTCTTCATCTTAAGAGCATTTATTCATTCACCCATAAAACAGTACATAATTTCAAAGATTGGTTGAAGTAGTACAACTGGCATATTATTATGCATTTCCAACAGGCCAGTCTATACGTATTTTGAAGTTTCTTAAGTGTATGCTGCCATTTTATCTCACTAGTAATGTCTCTGTGATTCGAGGTCAGAAAATTCTTTCTCTCATTTCTTGCAGCGGCCACTGAAAGACATTAAACCATTTTAGTCAAGAAATGTGCGTTAAATGCTCTCTGTGTGCTGTGACGTGGAAACATTAACCACTGAGCATGCAGAGCATGCACTTTCACTGTTTCTCTGGAACCTGCTTAAATTGATGAAATGGATATCTCCTTACTGTCAATACCATTTCCCACGACAAGCCAGTGCTGGTTTGATCCTGAGTTCTCCTGTGGTTTCCTGAATATGCCTGAGGAACCTATCAGGTAAAAATAAGAAAAATTAAATGTCCACAACCCTCAGTGTTCTTCACTGCTGATACAGATCACTGGCCTGTATAGTAAGTAGTTCAAAGACCTGATATTCACTTCCTGAAGCCGCCTCCTCTTTCCACTTCAACAGAAAGATAAATATTTGGTCAAAATCAGAGAATCCAATTTGATCACATGATCTGGTGACAGAGCTTTCAAACCGTTGAAACAAGGATTCTCAAATTTAGTTGCTATTAGTCTCACATGGGATACTTGCTTTTCCCACATTATCAGAACTTTATTAAGATAATCATTGTTCACATTTATTCTTCTTGGCATGGGCATTTTGAGGTCAACCTTGTTTGGTTTGTTGTCATTTTTGTTGTTTAAATAAAATTTTATTTTGGAATAATTTTAGATTTCCAGAAAAGTAGAGTTTTCTTATACTCCTGACCTACTTCTCAGTTTCCCTTCCTATTATCATCTTACTCTATTGTGGTACATTTGTCAAAATTAGGAAATGAACATTCATAAATTACTATACACTAATTT
The DNA here is from genome assembly GCA_917880005.1 of Nanger dama. Taxonomy (NCBI): domain Eukaryota; kingdom Metazoa; phylum Chordata; class Mammalia; order Artiodactyla; family Bovidae; genus Nanger; species Nanger dama. The sequence goes on from CAKJTW010000028.1 coordinate 31,359,717, forward strand.
TTACTTTTTCTCTCCCAGGCTCCAAGCCACTGCATTGAGACATTACTTCTAATTTCTTCTGGTCTAGCTTTCTGTCTTTACTTGCTTTCCTTGAAAGCCTTGAGGAGTCCTAGTAGGTCATCCAGTGCTAGTTCTTGTTCTAGTAGAACATCCTTTAGTTTGGGTGTATCTGAGACTGGAATTGTAGGTTTGTGGAAAGGGTACCCCTGAGGTGAAATGCCCTTTTCATCACATCAGAGGATCCATGAAAGCCACACAACACCTTTTGGAAGTGTTAGCCATCACCACTTAGTGTTTTCCAGGTTTCTCCACTTAAATAGTTACAGTTTTTCCCTTTCCCTACTTTATTCTTTGGAAACAAGTCACAAAGTCTAAGCCCATTCTCAAGCAGGTGAGGGAAGAATTAAGGTCTGCCTCCTAGAAGGGGTAATATCTACATAAATTACTTTCTGCTACTCTGTAAGAAAGATTTGTCTCTCTTTCCTCCTTTGTTAATTCAGTTGTTTAATTATATCAGTATGGACTCATGTGTATCCATTTCACACTTTGGGTTATAATCCAACACTATGTTATTTATCTTGTTTCTCAAATATTTCCAGCTTTGGCCATTGGGAGTCCTTTCAGGTTGGTTCCTGTGTCCCTGTGGCATGACCTCATCCTTTTATTTTTGAACACTGCCTTACTTTCTGGTAGTACAAGATGCTCTATGTGTATTTTGTATTTTCCTTCCAATTTCTTTAAAGTGACCTATTTGCTTTTATAGGGGAATAATAATGATAAACCAAGATCTGAGAATTGGGAATGCTCGCTACTTTCAGCAAACAGAGCAAAGAAATATGTATTTGTATATTAGTCTACTTATAAACATATTTTTGAGGCTTCTGTGATGGCTCTGTGGTAAAGAACCCAACTGCCAATGCAAGCGATGTAAGAGACATGGGTTCGATCTCCAGGCCGGGAAGATCCCCTGGAGAAGGGCATGGCAACCCACTCCAGTATTCTTGCCTGGAGAATCCCATGGACAGAGGAGCCTGGTGGGCTACAGTCCAAAGGGGCACACTTAGTCTATATATAAAACACATGTTTGTAATTCTGTACTATTCACCTGTGTCTCTCTGTGTGTAGCTAAGCATGAGTTCACACTGATGTCTCTGAGGCAAGCACAAGATTCACTGTAGCCTTGCCTTCCTGCTTATCTGTAACTTTCCTCTCTGACTGAGAAATTTGACAGCTGCCACCCACCAAACATTTACTTATTTTTTGATTACAGATACAGAAAAAAAGCAGTTTCAAAAATTTTAATCCATACCACACCTGAGGAAGTTTTAAAGCACCTCATTTCCAAGGCACATGAGACCAATTAACTCAACTCTTGGGATACAACCTAGACCTTAGCTTAAAGTTTCCCATTTGACTTCTGTGTGTAGCCACAGTGAGAATCAATGGATAAAAATGATTAGAATACATGAATGGGTTCTTTCTTGCCTTTCTCTGCCTGCTGTCTGCTTCCATGTGACTGAAACTGGAAGGGCTGGAAGCTGCTTCAAAATGCAGGAGGTACAGACAGCTTGCTCTCCCAGGGTAAGCTTCACCTCCCCACATAGGTTCAGCAGCAAGGGAGTTATTTTTCCCTTCGGCTTTGACGCCAAGGCTTCAGATACTCTGGTGAAGGCAAATTGGCTCGCAGGTGAACGTCACATCAGCATGTATGCTCTGACTCTGGCATAGGCAGGGAAAACCAGACCGAATCTCCTCACAGCCTGCTTAACTAACTCTCAGATTACTTAAGGAAGAAAGTGTCTACCAAGTGCATCACAGCGCAGATAACTAGTGTCACCATGAGAAGGGATTTGTAGAGTAAGACCACAGCTAGGACTAAAGTGCTCAGTTGCTCAGTCATGTCTGACTCTTTGCGACCCCATGGACTACAGCATGCCATGCTTCCCTGTCCCTCTCCGAGTTTGTTCAAGTTCATGTCCATCTAGTCAGTGATGGTTTCCAACCATCTCACCCTCCGTCGTCCCCTTTTCCTCCTGCCTTCAGTCTTTCCCAGTCTTTTCTCATGAGTCAGCCCTTTACATCAGGTTACTTCCCCTTTGTTTGCATATTTCATACTTGTGGACCCATGAAGAAGAGTCACTCACTAGTCAAGAAAAGGTTTCTGGATAACCTAGTCTGCTGCTGCTGCTGCTGGTGCTAAGTCGCTTCAGTCGTGTCTGACTCTGTGCGACCCCATAGACAGCAGCCCACCAGGCTCCCCCGTCCCTGGGATTCTCAAGGCAAGAACACTGGAGTGGGTTGCCATTTCCTTCTCTAACCTAGTCTAAATGAATATAATTTATTTTTAAAAAATAAACATAGGCAGGTGGGAACAAATCATTTATATAATACAAATTGCTTTTTAATTCAAACTAGGTTGAGTTTTTAATAAAATTAACACCTAAACATAGTTTAAATCTTCCTCTTTTTCCCACCTTCAGATCCATCTCTCCCTGAAGTCGTTGCTTTAGGTATTTCCTGGTTTTTGGATTTCTCTAGTGTTGACTATTACAGATTTAAATAATATATTCATACTTCTCTGGCTTGAATTGTCAATATTATGTCAACAGTTTTTATAATCCTGTTAAAAAACTGTGTTTCTCTCTGAATCTGATTGGAAGTCACTGTGTTCCCCAGCATACCACATGCGTAATTTTTTTGTCTTCAAAGAGACTTGTTTTATTTCAAGACAATTACAGATTTGCCTGAAGTTGTAAGGAACAATACAGAGACGCCTCTACACCTTTCACCCACTTTCCCCCAAGGTAGCATCCTGGTGACTAGACTGTTATATCATTACCACAACACTGACATTGATCAACACACCCAGTGATGCAGATTCACCAGTTTTACATGCCCACCTGCCCAGTGAGGGTGTTAAGTTTTATGAATTTAGTCACAGGTGTAGGTTCCCAAACCCACCAGGACAGTGAAATACAGGGCAGCCCCATTATGCACTGTTGTTGTTCAATCACTCAGGTGTGTCCAACTCTTTGTGACCCCATGGACTTCAGCACTCCAGGCTTCCCTGTCCTTCATCTCCTGGAGCATTCGCAAGATTCATGTCCTTTGAGTCGGTGATGCCATCCAAACATGCATAATTTTTCAAGACACTCTCCTCTCTACCTTGCACAGAAATGTGAGGGTTCTTAAGAGTCCAGAAACCTTTTTGCCTAACTGAGAGGATCTACGAGGTGTTGACTGAAAAAAAAATGCACAACCTAGAAGTTGAGAGTTACATTTTATTTGGCGGACAAAGTTGAAGACTTAAGTCCAGGACACAGCATCTCAGCTAACTCTGAGGGAATGCTCTGAAGAGGCAAGGGTGGGAGCCAGGATGTATAGGAATTTTTGCAACAAAGACCAGGTAGTCAGAACATCAAAAGATTATTGTTACTTAAAACCAGATATCTCAAGTTAAAAAAATTAATGAGTTCATTGACTTTCTACTACAAAAGATGAGAAATTGAACACATTGATACATCCAACCACTTCCATCTCTCTAGCCTTATTTTTATTAGTTATATATATTTTTCACAGTTTTTCTTTTATAGTCATAACTGTTTTGTTTTATAGTCATAACTGTCTTTTGTGCCTTTGTTGTCTCTGAGGTTAGTTTCTCTTTTGCTCATCTTAGTTAAAAACTATTTTGCTGTTAGTTTTCTCCGAATGTCATATGATCTTCAGTTTTGTTTTGTTTTTTTAATGATTGACAAATTAGGTTGATTACTAGAGGTGCCTGGATTGGTTTTCTGTAAAATTAGGGTATTTATGAGGAAAAGAAAGGCTAATTTAAGAACAAGAAATTCACTAAGAAGATTCAGAGTGATATAAGAACTGAAGACAGGGAGTTGCATCTGAAGGAGAGGTACCAGGCAGCCACACTGTAGAATTCGGGTGCTATAGACTGAATGTTTGCGTCCTCTACAGAATTCAGATGTTGAAACCTAATCTCTACTATGTCGGTATTTGGAGGTGGGGCCTTTGGAAAGTTGATTAATGTCCTTGTAAAAGACCCCGAGAGAGGTCTTTCTCCTCTTTCACCATTAAGTAGGAGGCATGCCCTCAGCAGACACTGGATCTCCTGGTGCCTTGATTTTGGACTTTCCAACCTTCAGAGCCGTGAGAAATAAACTTTTATTGTTTGACCTGGTCTAGTATACTCATTGTAGCAGTCCTAAAAGACTAACACAGTGGGTCTGCAAATAGTTACCCAGCGCTTTGCTGACTTTTAGCTGTAAGAGTGCTCCCTGAAGAAGGGGTATTTGTGCCTCTTTGGGGGAGAAATTGTGTGACATCCCTGATCTTTTTTCATTTTCTTTTCTTTCATTAACTTGGTTCCATCTACTTTATAATTTCCAAAGATTTCCTCAGATTTTTCTGGTTTACTGCTAATTGTCTTCTTTTATTCCAGAACTCCTATCACTTGTCTTTTCAATTCACTCTCTTGTTTCAGTAGAAATTTGGGATGTTTGAGGTAAATGTAGGTGCTCATTCCAGAACTTTGACAAGGGTTCAAAAATATTATCTTAATATCATTTTCCATTTCTTAAAAGCGCCCTGCTTTCCATAATTTCTAATAAAAATTACAGGGTATTTATTGGCCAGATGACTAAGCTTGGACATCTTTATATTAAGATTGTTCTTGGAACACATGATAATAATTCTACATTAAGAAATTTTTTTTCATTATTAATACTAATTGGAATAAATTGCTTTTACTTTCTCTTACTTTTAATACATTATTTTTTTAACCAAAGACTGCCAAAACTGAGTATCTCCTTTCTTTCAAAATTCTCTCAATTGGCATTTTTCAAACGCCTGCTGTATAACAATTTGTTCATGTGCCCCTAAGAAAAATTTAAGTTCTTTAAATGAATTTTAAATTCAAGGAATACTGATTTATATATAGTTTAATTCAGCATAATTTTATATGCTTTATAGTATTTTTATGTTTGGAAAAATGTCAATATATTAAGAATGATAAATAAAACTATGACATAAGAAAGTACTGGGACACATTAATGAACTTTTAATAGGAAAAATCATAATAAATCATTAAACTATAAATTTCAAAGAATACATTCAATTTTTCAAATTCTAGATGGCAAAAAAGTCATCAACAGAATGAAAAAATAAGCCACAGACTAGAAAAAAGTATTTGTAGTATATATTAGACATAGGGTTGTATCCAGAATATGTAAATAATTTTGACCAGTTGAGAAAATAATATAGAAGAAAAGCAGTGTAATAGAAAATGGACAAAGAACATACATTTGAAAAGGGAGAGATAATGGAATGATAAATATTTGAAAACATGTTCACCTTCACTGTAAATCAGATAATGTTACTTAAAATACACGCACACACAAAATCCATTTTTACCCATAAAACTGGCAAAAATGGAAAAGTTTGGCAATATCAAATATTTGGTGAGAGTGAAAAGAAAATTAGTTGTTTTTGTATATTGATAGTTAAATTGATATACTCACGTTGAAAAATAATTTAGTTCAGAAATGGATAATTCATATACACTGTGATCCAGCAATTTCACTTCCAGTTGTATACCTTTTAAAGTGTGTCTCAAGCTTTGCTCAGTATCACATGAGTTATTGTTAAAATCTCCAGTTCCCAGGCTCCATCTCAACTCTACTGTCTCAGAAAGGTGAATGGAGGCCTCCTAGACACTTTCTGTTTATTCCCTCCAAACCCACTCTCCACCTTGCCCACCCTACTTTCTGCTCCAGAAGGCTAGACTTGGTGATAATACAACTGGACACCATTGCCCTGGCTTTAGGATCAGCTTAGCCAAATGGGAAGCACTGACAGGAACTCAGATGTGAGGTTCAGATATTTAACTCCTTCCTGGAAGGTCTCCATAGATGAGCTCTCCTGCAGTTCCCCTCAAGTCATGCATCTGACTCCAGAGGACACCCTTTTTTTTTTTTTTTTTTTTTTTCCTCTAAGTCCCAGTAACGTGCCTCTTCCCTTCAGATCTCGGTAGCCAGAGCTCAGTTGCTACTGATTCCATATAACTGTACTATTCCTTGCTTGACCAAACCAGGGATCAACAAACCACCAGCCTGTTTCTGCACAGCCCTTGAGTTCACAATATTTTTTTACACATTTTAAGGATTGTAAGAGAGAAGACAAGGAAGGCTATGCAGCAGATTGCACATGACCCACAAAACTTAAAATTTTACTGTTTGGCCCTTTATAGAAAAAATTTTCCCATTCATGACCTATCCTTTACCTTTACTTTTGAAGATAATCTCCTTGTAATTTAACGTACTGCAGCTGGGCATTTTTGTTTGTTTTGTTTTAGTTTTCCAAGTTTCCTGCTTGGCCCTTGACTGTTACGGAGGAACCTGGGAAGCTGTTTGTAATAAGTGACCTCAGGTGATTTTACCTCCAAGGAATTTTATCTTTGAGTAGTTTGTATTAATGTGCCTAAGGAAATTTTTTTCCAGTTTTTATAATAATAAAAAAACAACTATCCATCAAAAGTGAATTTTTAAAAATGGGATACAATTAGATGGAGGGTACCAATGAATAATATAATGAATAGGTCTCAAATACATGAAAAAGAATAATCAAGTTATGCAAACATGTAAAGAAAAAGCAATGCATGTAAAATTTAAATATATATTGTTTACAGATTAATGTGTACATTGGTTATTAGTACTTCTAGGAGATGGAGGATATAGGGAAAAATGACCAGTAGTGGTGATCAAAGTCCGTCTTGCAGCTGATAGTCTTTGTATGGCTCAGGTTCTGCCAAGCAGAAGCTTTGTGTGCAGTTGCAACAGGGGAATGAGCTTTGTGAAATGGTCCTTCTGCATTGGGAAATGCATGGTGGTGAAAGCATGCGGGTCTTCTGAGGCATTGTAGTAAAATTTTAGCTTTAAAACTCTATCATCAACTCTATCATCATAGGTACAGATGGCAACACAACAGCGATGCTTCTGCTACAAGAGCCTCGTGATGTAGCTGATCAGGTCTTCTCGCTGTGTTGATCCTGTCTCTGTAGCATCCAAGCCTAGTATTTCACCCTGTGTGAGATTCTATGAGCTACCTTATTGCCCATTTAAAAACCCCTTTCAATTTAAACTAGTAGTTTGGGTTCTGAGGTAACAGTGAACACACAGAGACTTTAGTTTTAATCTGTATTGTTTAAATTTAAAAGCAAACATAATGAAACATTGTTATCTGTGTGTTATGAAAATAAAGTTTTGTTTAATTATGTTTTGTAATTTTTAATTTTCTGTAATCTTCTTCCTCAAAAAAATTTAATCTCTACATGGAATGTATATTAGCTCTCTACTATTACTCTGGGCTGTGTGCTGTGCTTAGTCACTCAGTCGTGTCTGACTCTTTGTGACCCCATGGACTGTAACCCGCCAGGCTCCTCTGTCCATGGGGATTCTCCATGAAAGGATGCTGAAGTGGGTTTCCATGCCCTCCTCCAGGAGAATCTTCCCAAACCAGGGATCAAACCCTGCATTGCCGGCAGATTCATGACTGAGCCATCAGTAAGCCCCTAATATTACTCTACTGAAGATTAATCATCCATTTACAACAGCAAGCTATTTGTCAACCCAAGACAAAAAGCAACTATTACAGTCCTGTATTTAATAAGTATTCTAAATAATATCTACTCTTACCTGTCTTCTCATCTTTTCTTATAGCATTTCTAATTAATAATTTCCCCAAATTAAATCACCCTAAGGATTTTCCTTTTTTATTGAGCTATAAATATTATATTAGTTTCAGGTATACAAGAATGAAATATTGGTAAATGTTGCAAAATGATCACCACAATAACTTAACATTCCTTATGCATAGTTATAAATCTCTCTTATGTTAGAACTTTTAAGATCTAATCTCTTAGCAACTTTCAAATATTCAGTACAGGATGATTAACTGCAGTCACTATAATGTACATTATATTTCTGTTGTTATTTATTCCCCCAGTTTTGTCCAACTCTTTGGCACCCCATGGACTGTAGCATGCCAGGCCTCCCTGTCCGTCACCATCTCCCAAAGTTTGCCCAAATTCATGTCCGTGGCATCGGTGATGCCATCCAGCCATCTCATCTTCTGATGCCCTCTTCTCCTTCTGCCCTCAATGTTTCGCAATAATCAGGGACTTTTCCCTGGTCAGCTGTTTGCATCAGGTGACCAGAATACTGGAGCTTCTCCTTTAGCAGGTGGCACTAGTGGTAAAGAACCCACCTGCCAGTGCAGGAGACCTAAGAGACACAGGTTCAGTCCCTGGGTCAGGAAGATCCCCTGGAGGAGGGCATGACAAGCCACTCCCGTATTCTAGCCTGGAGAATCCCATAGACAGAGGAGCCTGGCGGGCTGCAGACTATGGGTCACAAAAGAGTCAGACACGACTGCACGCACACACGTTGCACTTCTAGGATTCGCTTATTTTAAAACTGGAAGTTTATACCTTTTGACCTTAACCCATTTTTCCCACCTCTGGCAACACCAGTCTGTTCTATCTATTAGTTCTGGGGTGGGGGGAGTTGTGTGTTTCGAGGGTTGGGATTTTTTTATATTCCATATATAAGTGAGATCTCATAGTACTTGTCTTTTTCTGTCTAATTTATTTCACATAGTATAAATTGTGAAATATTCAGGGTCTGTTCAGGGTCCATTCATCTTATGGCAAATGGCAAGATTTCACGATTTTTGTGGCTGAAGAGTATTCCTCTGTGTACATGTGAATGTGTTTATCACATTTTGTTTATCAGTTCATATGTTGATTTAGATTACCTTCATATCTTGGATACTGTATATAATGTTTTGGTGAACAAGGGCTGTGTATAACTTTTCTAGTTAACATTTTTGTTTTCATTTAATAAATACCCAGATGTGGAATTGCTGGGTCATATGGTAGTTCTCAGAGAAGGCAATGGCATCCTACTCCAGTACTCTTGCCTAGAAAATCCCATGGAGGGAGAAGCCTGGTGGGCTGCAGTCCATGGAGTTGCGAAGAGTCGGACACGACTAAGCGAGTTCACTTTCACTTTTCACTTTCATGCATTGGAGAAGGAAATGGCAACCCACTCCAGTGTTCTTGCCTGGAGAATCCCAGGAACAGGGGAGCCTGGTGGGCTGCTGTCTATGGGGTCGCACAGAGTCGGATACATCTGAAGCGACTTAGCAGCAGTAGCAGCATGGTAATTCTATTTTTAATTTTCTAACAAACTCCCATGGTGGCTCCACTAAGAGTGTCAAAGGATTCCCTTTCTCCATGTCCTTTCCAAAATTTTTTATTTCTTGTCTTTTTGATAATACCCATTCTAATAGCTGTGACGTTATGGATATCACCATTGTGGTTTTAATTTGCATTTCTCTGACGATTAGTGATGTTGAACTTTTTATTATTTGCGTGTTGGCCCTCTGTATGTCTTCCTTGGAAAAGTGTCTTTTCAGATTCTCTGCCCAGATTTTAATTGAATTTTTGAGTTTTTATATTGAGGTTTATGAGTTATTTATATATTTTGGATATTAATCCTTATCAAATATATCATTTGCAAATATTTTCTCCCATTTGGTAGATTGCCTTTTCATTTTGTTGATTCTTTTTTTCTGTATGAAAGCTTTTAGTTTAAAATGGTTCCTCTCCTTTTTTTTTTTTTCTTTTATTGCTTTTGCTTTGGGGCATCAGATTGAAAAATCATCACCAAGACTTAAAACAAGAAACTTACCACCTATTTTTTTCTTATAGAGTGTTATGGTTTCAGGTCTCACATTCAAGTCTTTAATCAATTTTAAGTTAATTTTTGTGTATGGTGTTAGATAGCAGTCCAGTTTCATTCTTTTGTGTTCAGCTTTCCCAACACTATTTATTGAACAGACTATACTTTCTTCATTGTGTATTCTTGATTCCTGTGTCATGAATTAGTTAACCTTATATGTTTGGCTTTTCTCTGGGTTCTCTAATCTTTTCCATTATTCTGGGTATCTGTTTTAATGCCAATATCATACTGTTTTGATTACAATAGCTTTGTAAAGTAATTTGAGATCAAGAAAAATGATGCCTTCAGTTTTTTTCTTTCTTTCTCAAGATGACTTTAGCTATTAAGTGTCTTTTGTGGTTCCATACAAATTTTAAGATTGTTTTTCTTATTTCTATGAATCTTGACAGTGATTGCACTGAATCTGTAGGTTATTTTGAGTAGTATGGACATTTTAATAATATCAATGCTTCCAGTCTGTGAACCTGCAGAACCCTCCCATATATTTGTATCTTCTTCAATTTCCCTCATCAGTGTCATCTAGTTTTCAGTGAACAGGTCTTTCAACTTCTTGGTTAAATTTATTCCTAGTAATTTTATCCTTTTTGATGCAGTTGTAAACGGGTTTTCTGATAGTTTGCTATTAGCGTACAGAAACAAAATAGATTTTTGTACTGATTTTGTATATTGAATCTTTATTGAATTTGTTTATTAGTTTCAACAGTTTTTGGTGAAGTCTTTAGGATTTTCTGTGTATGATGTCATGGTTTTACTTTTTCCTTTCCAATTTTGATGACTTTTTTTCTTGTGTAATTGTTTTGTCTCTGATTTCTAAAACTATGTGAGAGAGGGCATCGTAATGGTGTTCATTTTAAAGATGTATGCATGTTTGTCTTTTGCTTGCCTTCACTCATTCAAATATTATAATTTCCACCAGATTCATTCATGGAAAACAGAATTTCAACAACGCTTCTCATCTTGCACCAATAATTTTACTGTAAGAACGTGATGATCAGTTCTGAATGGGGTTGCAGTCTATACATTCATGATAGATTTAACAAGTGATGACAAATGTCAAGACATGATTTGTTGTTATTTTTTTCATTAAATTCTTGTATCTTGTGACTTTGTCAGATTACTCAGTTTTGCCAGTTTTAAAGATCATTCTCACCTTTAAAACTGCAGCCTAACTTTGCATAGATGACTGAAAGCAAATGTGCTTTTGATTTTTGACATGATAAGTTTGAGGAACCTTTACTAATTGGAGATACTTACTTAATTGGCAGCTTGTATATATATATGAATGATGGTATTCATATGAAATTTCAGGGCAAGAGATAGAAATTTGAAATTTACTTGTACATGAATGTATTTGAGACCATGGGCATAAATTATATCCCTTAAGGATATAATATAAAGTGAAAAGGACCAAACACCAGACTTCAGAAGTCCAGTATTAAATGGCCTGGTATATGAGCCTGCATTTAAGACTGAAAATGAAGGACCAGAAAGAAAGGGGAGAACTGGCAGAGTATTATAAGCTGAAGAAAGAATTTTTTTAATTAATCTATTTTTATCATAGGATAATTGCTTTACAGAATTTTGCTGTTTTCTGTCAAACCTCAACATGAATCAGCCATAGATATACATATATCACCTCCTTTTGAAACTCCCTCCCATCTCCCTCCTCATCCCACCCCTCTAGGTTGATACAGAGCACGTTTGAGTTTTCTGAGCCATACAGCAAATTCCCATTGGCTATCTGTTTTACATATGGTAATGTAAGTTTCCATTTTACTCTTTCCATTCATCTTACACTCTCTTCCCCTTTCCCCATGTCCATAAGTCTGTTCTCTATGTCTGTTTCTCCATTGTTGCCCTATAAATTCTTCAGTACCATTTAGAATACAATATTTATCTTTCCCTTTCTGACTTACCTCACTCTGAATAATAGGTTCTGTGTTCATCCACCTTATTAGAACTGACTCAAATGCATTCCTTTTTATGGCTGAGTAATATTTCACTGTGTATATGTACCACAATTTCTTTATCCATTCATCTGTCGATGGACATCTAGGTTGCTTCCATGTTCTAGCTCTTGTAAATAGTGCTGCAGTAAACAATGGGATACATGGGTCTTTTTCCATTTTGGTTTCCTCAGGGTATTTGACTAGGAATGGGATTGCTGGGTCATATGGTGGTTTTAGTCCTAGGTTTTTAAGGAATCTCCATACCATCTTCCATAGTGGCAGTATCAATTTACATTCCCACCAACAGTGCCAGGGTGTTCCCTATCTCCACACCCTCTCCAGCATTTACTGTTTGTAGACTTTTTGATGATGGCCATTCTGACCAGTGTGAGGTAATATCTCATTGTGCTTTTGATTTGCATTTCTCATCCACCTGATGCGAAGAGCTGACTCATTTGAAAAGACCCTGATGTTGGGAAAGATTGAAGGCAGGAGGAGAAGGGGATGACAGAGGATGAGATGGTTAGATGGCATCACCAACTCAATGGACATGAGTTTGGGTAAGCTCCGGGAGTTGGTGATGGACAGGGAAGCCTGGCATGCTGCAGTTCATGGGGTTGCAAAAGTCGGTCACAACTGAGAGACTGAACTGAATAATGAGTGATGTTGAGCATCTTTTCATGTATGTTTCTTAGCCATCTGTATGTCTTCTTTGGAGAAATGTCTGTTTAGGTCTTTTTCCCACTTTTGGATTGGGTTGTTTGTTTTGCTGGTATTGAGTTGTATGAGCTGCTTGTATATTTCGGAAATTAACCCTTTGTCAGTTACATTGGCTATTATTTTCTCCCATTCTGAGGGTTGTCCTTTCACCTTGCTTATTGGTTCCTTTGCTGTTCAAAAGCTTTCAAGTTTAATCAGGTCCCACTGGTTTACTTTAGTTTTTATATCTATTACTCTAGGAGGTGGGTCATAGAAGATCTTGCTTTGATTTATGTCATCGAGTGTTCTGCCTTTTTTCCCCTCTAAGAGTTTTATAGTTTCTGGTCTTATATTTAGGTCTTTAATCCATTTTGAGTTTATCTTTGTGTATGGTGTTAAGAAGTGTTCTAATTTCATTCTTTTACATGTAGCTGTCCAGTTTTCCCATTTATTGAAGAAGCTGTCTTTGCCCCATTGTATATTCTTGCGTCCTTTGTCAAAAATAAGGTACTCATAGGTGCATGGGTTTATTTCTGGGCTTTTAATCTTGTTTCATGGGTCTATAATTCTGTTTTTGTGTCAGTACCATAACATTCTATTCTTGTGCCACTTTTGATGACTGTAGCTTTATAGTATAATCTGAAGTCAGGAAGGTTGATTCTTCCAATTTCATTCTTCTTTCTCCAGACTGCTTTGGCTATGGGGGGTCTTTTTGTTTCCATATGAATTGTGAAATTTTTTTCTAGTTCTGTGAAAAATACCATTGGGAATTGATAGAGATTGCATTGAATCTGTAGATTGCATTTGTTAGTATAGTCATTTTCATAATATTGATTCTTCCTACCCAGGAATATGGAATATCTCTCCATCTGTTTATGTCATTTTCATTTCTTTCATTAATGTCTTATAGTTTCTGTGTACAGTTCTTTTGTCTCCTTAGGTAAGTTTATTCCTAGATATATAATTCTTTTGTCTCAATTTGTTGATTCCTTAATTTCTCTTTCTTATTTTTCATTGTTGATATATAGAAATGCAAGTAATTTCTGTGTATTGATTTTATATTCTGCAACTTTGCTAAATTCACTGATTAGCCCTAGTAATTTTCTGATACTATCTTAAGAGTTTACTATGTACAGTGTCACGTCATCTGCAAACAGTGAGAGTTTTATTTCTTCTTTTTCCAAACTGGATTCCTTTTATATCTTTTATTTCTCTGATTGCTGTAGCTAGGACTTCCAGAACTATGTTGCATAATAGTGGTGAAAGTGGACACCCTTGTCTTGTTCCTGATCTTAGGTGGAATGCTTTCAGTTTTTGACCATTGAGAATAATGTTTGCTGTAAGCTTATCATATATGGGCTTTACTATGTTGAGGTAGGTTCCTTCTGTGCCCATTTTTTGAAGAGTGTTAATCATAAATGGGTGCTGAAATTTGTCAAAGGCTCTTTGTCAAAGGCATCTATTGATATTATCATATGATTTATATCTTTCAATTTGTTAATATGGTGTATCACATTGATTGATTTGCATATATTGAAGTATCCTTGCATCCCTGGAATAAATCCAGCTTGATCATGATATATGAGCTTCTTGATGTCTTGCTGAATTCTGTTTGCTAAACTTCTGTTGAGGATTTTTACATCTATGTTCATCTGTGATATTAGCCTGTAGTTTTCTGTTTTTGTGTTGTCTTTGCCTGATTTTGGTATCAGGGTGATGTTGGCCTCGTAGAATGAGTTTGGAAGTGTTCCTCTGCAATGTTTTGAAAGAGTTTTTAGAAGGATTAACGTTAGCTCTTCTCTAAATGTTTGATAGAATTCTCCAGTGAAGCCATCTGGTCCTGGGCTTTTGTTTTTGCAAAATCTTTTATCACGGCTTCAATTTCAGTGCTTGTGATTGGGCTGTTCATGATTTCTGTTTCTTCCTGGTTCAGTCTTGGAAGATTGAACTTAGTTCTCAGAATCTGTCCATTTCTTCCAGGTTATCTATTTTATTGTCATACAGTTGTTCATAATAGTCTCTTAAAATCCTTTGTATTTTTGCATTGACTGTTGTAACTGCTCCTTTTTCATTTCTAATTTTGTTGATTTGATTCTTTTCTTTTTTTTTCTTGATGAGTCTGGCTAAAGGTTTGTCAATTTTGTTTGTCTTCTCAAAGAACCGGCTTTTAGTTTTATTAATCTTTACTATTGTTTCTTTCTTTTCCATTTATTTCTGCTTGGATTTCTATGATTTCTTTCCTTCTACTAGTTTTGGGGTTTTTTTGTTGTTGTTCTTCTTCTTCTTTTTCCACTTGTTTTAGGTGTAAAGTTGGGTTTTCTATTTGATGTTTATCTTGTTTCTTGATGTAGGATTGTATCACTATAAACTCTTAGCTCAGGTGATAAAGAATCTGCCTGCAATACAGGAGACCCAGATTTGATCCTTGGATCAGGAAGATCCCCTGGAGAAGGAAATGGCAACCCACTCCAGTATTCTTGCCTGGAGAATCCTATGGACAGAGAAGCCTGACAGGCTGCAGTCCATGGGGTCTCAAGAGTCAGACATGACTTAGCGACCAAACCAAAACAACCAAACTTCCTTCTTAGAACTGCTTTTGCTGCATCCCATGGGTTTTGAGTTGTCGTGTTTTCATTGTCATTTGTTTTGAGAAAATTTTTTGATTTCCCTTTTTATTTCTTCAGTAACCTGGTTATTTAGAAACATGTTATTTAATCTACATGAATTTTTGTTTCTTACAGTTTTTTTTCTTGTAATTGATACCTAGTCTCATAGCATTGTGGTTGGAGAAGATACTTGATATGATTTCAGTTTTCTTAAATTTACTGAGGTTTGATTTGTGAGCCAAGATGTGGTCTATCCTGGAGAACATTCCATATGCACTTGAGAAGAAGGTGTATTCTTCTGCATTGGGATGGAACGTCCTGAAGATATCAATTAGATCCATCTCATCTAATGTATCGTTTAAGACTTGTGTTTCCTTATTAATTTTCTGTTTTGATGATCTGTCCATTGGTGTGAGTGGGGTGTTAAAGTCTCCTACTATTATTGTGTTACTGTCCATTCCTCCTTTTATATCTGTTAATGTTTGTCCTGTATATTGAGGTGCTCCTATGTTGGGTGCATAGATATTTACAATTGTTATGTCTTCCTCTTGGATAGATCCCTTGATCATTAAGTAGTGTCTTTCCTTATCTTTTGTAATCTTTATTTTAAGGTCTTTTTTTTCTGATATGAGGATTGCTACTCCAGCCTTCTTTTGCTTCCCATTTATATGGAAAATATTTTTCCATCCTCTCACTTTCAGTATATATGTATCTTGAGATCTGAAGTGGGTTTCTTGTAGACAGCATATATATGGGTCTTGTTTTGGTTTCCATTCAGCCAGTCTGTTTCTTTTGGTTGAAGCATTTAATCCACTTACATTTAAAGTAATTATTGATATATATGTTTCTATTGCCATTTTCTTGTTTGGGGTTGATTTGGTAGATCTTTTTTTCTTCTCTTGTATTTCTTAACTATATAAGTCCATTTAACCTTAGTTGTAAAGCTGGTTTGGTGATAGTGAATTCTCTTAACTTTTACTTGTCTGAAAAGCTTTTGATTTCTCCATAAATTTTGAATGAGATCCTTGCTGGGTACAGTAATCTTGACTGTAGATTTTTCCCCTTTAGTACTTTAAATATATTCTGCCATTCCCTTCTGGCCTGCAAAGTTTCTATTTCTACTGAAAGATCACTGTAAAGTGTATGGGATTTCCCTTTTATGTTACTTGTTGCTTCTCCCTTGCTGCTTTTAATATTCTTTCTGTGTGTTTAGTCTTTGTTAGTTTGATTAGTATGTGTCTTGGCATGTTTCTCCTTGGGTTTATCCTTTATGGGACTGTTTGCACCTCTTGGACTTGATTGACTATTTGCTTTTCCATGTTGGGGAAAATTTCAATTATAATCTCTTCAAAATTTTTCCATACCCTTTCTTTTTCTCTTCTTCTTCTGGGACCCTTATAATTTGAATATTGTTGCTCTTGATATTGTCCCAGAGGTCTCTGAGACTATACTCAGTTCTTTTTATTCTTTTACTTTATTCTGCTCTTCAGAAGTTATTTCCACCATTTTATCTTCCTGATCACTGATTCATTCTTCTGCCTTGGATATTCTCCTATTGATTTCTCCTAGTATTTTTAATTTCAGTAATGGTGTTGTATCTGTGTGTTTATTCTTTAATTATTCTAGGTCTTTGTTAAATGATTCTTGCATTTTCTCCATTTTGTTTTCAAAGTTTTTGATCATCTTTACTATCATTATTCTGAATTCTTTTTCAGGTAGTTTGCCTATTTCATCTTCATTTATTTCAACTTCTGTGTTTCTAGTTTTTTCCTTCATTTGTGTAGTATATCTCTGCCTTTTCTTTTCTTTCTTTTTTTTTTTTTTTACTTACTGTGTTTTTGTGTTTTACTTACTGTCTGCTTTTCCCAGGCCTCAAGGAAAGTTAAATTTGTTCGTGGAGAAGGTTCAATTCTTTCTTCTTTTTGGTTTCTGCCCTCCTAAGTTTGGTCCAGTGGTTTGTGTAAACTTTGTATAGGGTGAGACTTGTGCTGAGTTTTTATTTTTCCTCTGATTGGCAAGTCTGAGTGAGGGGGTAAACTTGTCTGCTGATGATTGGGTTTGTATTTTTGTTTTGTTTGTTGTTTCCATGAGTTGTCCTATACAGTGTGCTACTGGTGGTTGGCTGATGGTGGGTCTGGTATTCACGTGGTTTGATTTGTGTGAGTTCTCACTATTTGATACTCCCTAGGTTAGTTCTCTGGTAGTCTAGGGTCTTGGAGTCAGTGCTCCCACTCCAAAGGCTCAGGGCTTCAATCTGGTCAGGAAGATTCTACAAGTGGCTTGTTATGGCATTAAGTGAGATTAAAACAAATATCCAAAAATAAGAAACCAAAGGTGAACCCCAGACAAATAGCAATTACAAAATCAGGCATTTAATACTTAAAATAATGGAATATACACCCATGAACAAAGTAAAAGTGTCCAGCAAAAATAAAATACAGTAGATTAACCCAGGAAACAAAGGAAATAAAAATTATATTTATCATTTAAGAAAAAAACTAAAGCACAAACTGGAAAACAAAACTAAATCAAGGTGTCAAGTGAGGAATAAAGCAATGAAAACAAAACCAACAAATATGTTGAGAGGCAAGGAAAGAAAGAAAAAATAGATATGCAAAATTAAATAGAAGTAGATGAAGAAGATTTATATACATTAAAGATTAACTGCAAGTGGAAAAGAACAGTAGGAAAAGCAAAGAGATAAATAAGAAAAAAATATAATAGGTTAAAATATAATAGGTTAAAAAATTTAAAATTATAAAGAGACAAGATGGTGATACTGTAGTTGGATGTGGAATACATCTCCATGGATACATCATAAATACACCTTCAGACACAGAAGTGCATGCAGAAAACACCAGCTGAGAGCAGACAGGAGTAGCTAACCAGTGGAAAAGACTACATAGAACCATGCAAAACTCAGTAGGACGAAGGAACCAGGGGGAAAACAGGAGTGAGAGTAGAACTAGATCTGCACTCAGCAGATGGGGGAACTGAAGCAGGGGTCTAATCCCCACATCCAGGCAGTTATCTGAGTCAGAGGAGAACCATTTAAGGCTGAGAATGAAACAGCTGATCTGTGGCAGCCTAAATGGAATGAGAACTAGATAGTCCTGGCTGCAGCCATAAATACGCCTGACAAAAACGCCGGTCCCCTGGAAGGTGCAGCAGCTGGGAGCTGGAGTTTAGGGATTGTGGAGCAATCCCATTGCAAGGCTGCTGCTGACTGTGAAGAGACAGATCAAGGGGATGTGAGGGAGGAGTTCGTGGTGGGAAATGCCAGGGAAGGAAAGCCAGGCAGCCATGGAAGCAGGGGTGATACTGCTGAGTCACACGGAGTGGGTGGAGCCATCACCATGGCCTGTCTCTCCACAGGGCCAGCATCAGCAGCTGAACAATAGATAAGCTGACCCATCAAATGCCTGGCACACTGAACTACAGAGTAGGACCCCATCCAGGGTGCCCTTTTCAGTGTCTGATGTTAAGACATACAAAGTAGGACCCCAGCCAGGGGGGCTTCTATGTGCCTGATGCACCAAACAACAGAGAAGGACCCCAGGCAAGGGAGCCCTCTAAGTGCCTGAATGGGCAAAACTATGGGGAAAGACTGGCCAAAGAGGCCTTCAGATCACCAGCTACAAGAGGCTTGAAAAAGACTCTGATAGGGCCATATTTCCTGCGGTGGAGGCAGTCCATGTCCCTGCACACTAGGCACCACCTGGATCCCTGCAGCCAAGCAGCTGCACCACCTTCACGTTCAACTCTCACTGGGGCAGAGCTGCCACAGGCAACAGAAAGTCTTGTGTCTATGCACACAGGGTTGCTTTGGTTGTGTCTGACTCTTTGCAACCTTGTAGACTGTGGCCTGCCAGGCTTCTTTGTCAGAGAGGGAGGTCTCCAGGCAAGAATACTGGAGCGTATTGGCCAATACTGGTTGCCATACCTTTCTAGAGTACTGTATTTCCTGCTGCCCTCCCCTCCAACTCCCCTGAGTACCTGGTGCTGCCAGAACCCCTGCAGCCCAAGCAGCTGCCACCTCCACACCTGGCCCTCACAGGGGCAAACCCATGTCCTCCAGGGCAGGCTCAGGAGCAAATCCCAGTGGATGACCCACATGCAGAGGTGGAAATAAAACCACAATTGAAACCCAGGGGCAGTGTGGCTAAGGAAGAAGACCCAAAACCTTCCCACCAGCTGAACAAGCTGCAGATTAAATCCACATGATCAACTAGGCAGACTCTGTGTCTATGGAATATATAAAAGGTCATTGAGAGCTCCCACAAAAGAAAACGCACTAGTTCTGATAGCTAGCTGTGGACATTGGAGGCAGGAACACACCGGAGCAGGACCAGATTAGAATCTGAGCTGCCCCCACAGCAGGTCCAGAGATCAGCACAGTGTTGGAGGGCATCCTAGGGAGGTGAGGCGGACTGTGACTCCCAGCGAGGAAAGGACTCTGACAGCAGTGACTGAAGAAAAACATTTATTATTCTTATGTTTTGACTTATTCTGCAGATTCTTTTGTATTTTTTCTCTTCTCTTTTTTTCCTTTTTCCCCACTCTGTTGTAGTTGTCAATTTTAGCAGTCATATTTCTTATTATTATAAACTTCTGACTCTGTGTTGTGTTTTCGCAGTTCTGCTCAGTGCTCCTTGTTTTTCTCTCTCTTTTTAAATTAAAAAAATTTTTTTAACTATTATTTTTTCTACATTTATTCTTTTGTTTGTTTTTCCTACTGTTCTTATCCCCTTGCAGTTAATCTTAATATATATAAATCTTCTTTATCTACCTCTGTTTAACTTTGCATATCTATTCCTTCTTTCCTTTCTTTTTCTCCTTTCGTCTCAACATATTTGTTAGTTTTATTTTCATTGCTTTATTCCCCAGTTGGCACCTTGCTTTAGTTTTGTTTTCCAGTTTGTGCTTTAGTTAGTTTTGTTCTGGTAGGTAAAATTTTTGGTTTCCTTTGTTCGCCAGGTCAATCTATTTTACTTTATTTTGTTAGACTGTTTTGATTTTGCTTATGGGTGTATATGTGTATATTCGGTCACACTTTTATTGTTGTTAAGTTTTTTTTTAAGTTGTTTATATTTAGGTTGTTGGCGAAGGCAATGGCACCCCACTCCAGTACTCTTGCCTGGAGAATCCCATGGACGGAGGAGCCTGATAGGCTGCGGTCCATGGGGTTGGGAAGAGTCTGACATGACTGGAGCGACTTTGCTTTCACTTTTCACTTTCACACATTGGAGAAGGAAATGGCAACCCACTCCAGTGTTCTTGCCTGAAGAATCCCAGGGACGGGGGGAGCCTGGTGGGCTGCCGTCTACGGGGTTACACAGAGTTGGTCACTACTGAAGCGACTTAGCAGCAGCAGCAGCAGCATACAATATGATTTTCGTTTTTATTTTGCTTATTGGCTGTGCTGAGTGTTCACTGGTGTGTACGGGCTGTCTCTAGTTGCAGCCCACAGGGGCTACTCTCTAGTTGCCGTGCATAGGCTTCTCTTTGTGGTGGCTTCTCTTGTTGTGGAGCAGACTCTAGGGCATGCAGGCTTCAGCAGATGAGAGCTCAGAGCTGTGGCTCGAGGGCTCTAGAGCATAAACTAGTTGTGGTGCAGTATGTGGGATCTTCTCAGTCCAGGGATAGAACCCATGACCCCGGGCAGGTTCTCAATCACTGGACCACCAGGGAATGTTATAAGTGGGTTTAATGAACACACTTAGAGGTCAAGTAAGTGGAATACTAAAGTTCTCCAATAATTTTAGTGGAATGGAAGTTAACTGCCAAAAGCCAGGTGTTAGTGTATAGAGGGGAAAGTGGGTCTATCCTCTAAGATGTGGGTGAATTGAGAATGTTTAAATATAAGTGAGAGGATTCTAGTTTCTTGGTTTCGACTGTTCTCTGTACCTAAAATATCTTACCCTTTCTCTACCTATTTAAATATATACATCCTTCATACTACAGGTCTTCATTTTCTGAATGATATTTTATATGAGTCAAGCTTTAATTGCAGAGACTTGAATATACTTTAGCTACTTTTAAGCCAAAAGGGATTTACATAGGATATTGTATGAATTTCAAAATCATTGTTGAAAAAACAGATTAAAATATTAGCTTCCTATAATAATTTTAGAGAAACACTACAGAGCTGGATTTTGAAGAGGGCTGCTGCTTTGTCTACAATCATATATCTATGTACTGACCAAATATCTTAGGAAATAAAACTGTAAATATATGCTATTTCCAAAAGGTAACTGATCAACATTTTTTGGTTAGATGCTTATCATTCTAATAGAAGTTTTTCTACTCATTCTCCATGTGTAGGTATTCAAAATTAATATATAGTATTGATTTGCCTCTTTATAAAATATTTGTCTTCTATGAGAATCTACACATTATTCTACAACTTTTCACTTTTGTTAAGTGGGGATAATGAGGCAGTATGACATTGAACACTAGGCAACAAAGAATGTGATTGCTGAGATACAAGAAAAATGAAAAGAACCCTCCGATGCTTATTTTCATGTCATGGCACAGTAGAGACTAACTCAGGCAAAGCTTTGTGTGCTAAGCTGAGGAATCCCAAATAGCTAGAATTCACAGAACAGAATACCAGAGGAGAGAACTATAAACAGACAGAGAACTCTGGAGACTTGCGAAAGGATACAGCAGAATACTAATCAGTGTATATTTGTGATAAAAATACCCAAGGCTGGGAAATGAACCATGCAAAAGGATTAAATGTACTCAGAACTCACACAGTAATGGGAATAGTGCCTATTATTAAGTTTCTATATCTATATTTATTAATTTTTGACAGGAGACATGAAGTTTCTAGATCAGGGAAGAGTATTTAATTACTCAGAGAACATATGTTGTCAGTTTCTCATGCTCCAGTTCCCCAAAGGGCAATGCATTAGGGCAGAAATCTCCTGTGTGTACATAGGGTCTGTACAAGAGAGCTGACCCATCTGCTCCCTCCCCTCGTCCAGAAAGAGGGAGAGAGGCTTTTTGCCTTTTAACATAGAGAAATGCTCTTGGCAGAGGGTAAAGTGTGAAGGTCCCCAAGTCACTTGTATAAATAACACTGTAAGTCTTAACTCCTAAGGCTTGTTTGTCATTCAGCATCCGTTCACCCAGGTACCAGCAATCTTTGTTAAGAAAGCTCTGATCATTTAGCATTGTTTCATGTAGCATTGTTTTCCTGACTTCTCTTCCCACCAGTCAGACTGGAGAATCTTATAATTCAGAAGAAAGTGGGTAGTCAGAAGGCTCTTATCTCAGCAGTGGGGATAATTATTCCTAGAATAAATGTTGTTATGTTCATACCTAAAAATTTAAAAGCAAGGCCTAAAATGATCAAACTGTTTCCAACAGGAATACAAAAGTGCCTAACTCCTGTCAAGGTAAAATTCACAATGTCATCTAATTAAAACTCTCAAGAAGAAGGAAAATTCAGTATTGAAACTGACCCACACATAAATGCTTCAGTTAGCAAACAAGCACTTGGGGGAAAAAGCTTTATAACTGTATTATAACTGTATTCTAGTTGAATAAATTAGAGGAAAATGAAGCATTGTAAGTATATAATACATAGAAAAATATTCTGATTGAAATCCTAGAGGTGAAAAATTATAATGCAGGAGATGAAACAGCAGTTGATAAATTAATAGCAGGCTGAATATTGTAGACAAAAAGAAAAATGAACTTGAAGACATAGCAATAGCAACTATCCAAAATGAAACAGAGTACAGGCTCATTTAAAGATAGCAAAAAGAAATCAACAAACCGTCATTAGTGAGGTATGCGATGATTTCAAGCAACCTACTCTATGTGTGATAGGAGTCTCTGGATAAGAAAAGGAAAGGATATATGTGTGTGTGCATGTGTATGTATATATGTGTATATATACATATACAGAAAAAATGCTTAATCAAATTTGAAAATTTTTTTCAAATTTGATTAAAATTATGAGCTCTCACATCCAAGATTCTCAGCAAACACCAAACCCAAGAAACATGAAGGAAACTATAAGAAGGTACATTGTAAAAATCTTAGAAGCAGAATCTTAAGCATCCAGAGTAAAAATGTTTTATCTACAGAGGAACAAAGGTAAGAATGACAGCAGATTTCATTTGGAAACAGTGCGGTGACTAGAAACTGGAGAATCATCATTAAGGTACTCAAAGGAAAAAACAACCTAGAATTCTATATCCAATGAATATATATTTCAGAAACAACCATGAAACAAAGATTTGTTGGGTCATACAAAAGGTGAAATAATTTTTTTTTTTATTAGCAGACCCAACTATAAGAAGTGTGAAAAGAAGTCCTTTGGACTGGAAGAAGATGATAGCACATGATATCAGACCTCTGAGCAAAGGAATGAAGGTCACAAAAAATGATAATATGTTTGTGAAAAAATAACAGTTTTTTTCTTATTTAATCGATAAAATATATTGACTTTTTAAATAAACAGTAGTGAAGTGTGGGTTTTAGAACAACGAAGAAGTAAAATGTTTGACAGTAGCTCAAAGGTCAAGAGGAGAACATGGGAAATATACTGGTTTTTAGTGACTTACAGGAGTTCTATACGCATTCTAGATGATTATCTTCTGTCAAGTATATGCTTTGCTAAAACATTTTTAGCAAATGTTCCCAATGTTTTGATTGGTTTTGTTTTGCCTCCAGTGTATTTTTTAGATTTTATTGAAGTACACTTGATTTATAGTGGTGTGTTAATTTCTTCTGTATGGAAAAATGACTCAGTTATGTATTCTTTTTCATATTTTTTTCCATTATTTGTCACATGATACTGAATATAGTTCCCTGTGCTATACAGTAGGACCGTATTGTTTTTCCATCCCATATATAACAATTTGCCTCTACTAATCGCACACTCACATTCCTTCCCTCCCCTTTCCCCCTCCGCCTTGGAAACTACAAGTCTGTTCTCTATACCTGTGAGTCTGTTCTTTTTCATTTCAGAGATATGTTGATTTATGTCGAATTTCATATTCCATATATAAGTGATATCATACGGTACTTGTCTTCTTTCTGACTTCACTTGTTATGATAATCTCTTGGTATGCATGTTGCTGTAAATGGCATTATTTCATTCTTTTAATGACTGAGTAATATTCCATTGTATATATGTACCACATCTTCCTTATCCATTCAACTGTTGATGGACATTTAGGTTTTTTCCATGCCTTGGCTATTGTAAATAGTGCTGCTATGAACATAGGAGTGCATGTATCTTTTAGAATTATAGTTTTTTCTGGGTATATACCCAGGAGTGAGATTGCTGGATTGGATGGCCAGTATAATTTTAGTTTTCTGAGACCCTCCATACTTTTTTTCTATTCCCACCAACAGTGTAAAAGGTTTCCTTTTCTTCCACATCTTCTCCAGCATTTGTTATATATAGACATTTTACTGTTGACCATTCTGACTAGTGTGAGGTGGTACCTCTCTGTAGTTTGGATTTGCATTTCTCTAGTAATTAGTGACGTTGAACAACTTTTCATGTGCCTGTTGGCCATCTGTATGTCTTCTTAGGATAAATTTCTCTTTAGGTCTTCTATTTGTCAATTGCAGTGTTTGTTTTTTGTTGTTGAGTTGTATCAGTTGATTGTACATTTTGGAGATTAAGTCCATATTGGTTGCACCATTTGGTTGATCACTGTAGGTTATCTTTTCATTTTGTTTATGTTTTCCTTTGCTGTGAATGAAGAAGACCGAGAAGACCTTTTAGAACTAACACCCCAAAAAAGATGTCCTTTTCATTATAGGGGACTGGAATGCTAAAGTAGGAAGTCAAGAAACACCTGGAGTAACAGGCAAATTTGGCCTTGGAATGCAGAATGAAGCAATGCAAAGACTAACAGAGTTTTGCCAAGAAAATGCACTGGTCATAGCAAACACCCTCTTCCAACAACACAAGAGAAGACTCTACACATGGACATCACCACATGGTCAACACCAAAATCAGATTGATTATATTCTTTGCAGCCAAAGATGGGGAAGCTCTATACAGTCAATAAAAACAAGACCAGGAGCTGACTGTGGCTCAGATCATGAACTCCTTATTACCAAATTCAGACTGAAATTGAAGAAAGTAGGAAAAACTGCTAGACCATTCAGGTATGACCTAAATCAAATCCCTTATGATTATACAGTGGAAGTGAGAAATAGATTGAAGGGCCTAGATCTGATAGAGTGCCTGATGAACTATGGAATGAGGTTCGTGACATTGTACAGGAGACAGGGATCAAGACCATCCCCATGGAAAAGAAATGCACAAAAGCAAAATGGCTATCTGGGGAGGCCTTACAAATAGCTGTGAAAAGAAGAGAAGCTAAAAGCAAAGGAGAAAAGGAAAGATATAAGCATCTGAATGCAAGTTCCAAAGAATAGCAAGAAGAGATAAGAAAGCCTTCTTCAGCAATCAATGCAAAGAAATAGAGGAAAAAAATAGAATGGGAAAGACTAAAGATCTCTTCAAGAAAATTAGATATACCAAGGGAACATTTCATGCAAAGATGGGCTTGATAAAAGACAGAAATGGTATGGACCTAACAGAAGCAGAAGATGTTAAGAAGAGGTGGCAAGAATACACAGAAAAACTGTACAAAAAAGATCTTCATGACCCAGATAATCATGATGATGTGATTACTAATCTAGAGCCAGACATTTGGAATGTGAAGTCAAGTGGGCCTTAGAAAGCATCACTATGAACAAAGCTAGTGGAGGTGATGGAATTCCAGTGGAGCTGTTTCAAATCCTGAAAGATGATGCTGTGAAAGTGCTACACTCAATATGCCAGCAAATTTGGAAAAGTCAGCAGTGGCCACAGAACTGCAAAAGGTCAGTTTTCATTCCAATTCCAAAGAAAGGCAATGCCAAAGAATGCTCAACCTACCGCACAATTGGACTCATCTCATATGCTAGTAATTGAAAGTGAAAGTGAAGTCGCTCAGTCATGTGCGACTGTTAGCGACCCCATGGACTGCAGCCCACCAGGCTCCTCTGTCCATGGGATTTTCCAGGCAAGACTACTGGAGTGGGGTGCCATTACCTTCTCCGACATGCTAGTAAAGTAATGCTCAAAATCCTCTAAGCCAGGCTTCAGTAGTACGTAAACCATGAACTTCCTGATGTTCAAGCTGGTTTTAGAAAACACAGAGGAACCAGAGATTAAATTGCCAACATCCACTAGATCAGGGGAAAAGCAAGAGAGTTCCAGAAAAACATCTATTTCTGCTTTCTTGACTATGCCAAAGCCTTTGACTGTGTGGATCACAATAAACTGCGGAAAATTCTGAAAGAGATGGGAATACCAGACCACCTGACCTGCCTCTTGAGAATCTGTATGCAGGTCAGGAAGCAACAGTTAAAACTGGACATGGAACAACAGACTGGTTCCAAATAGGAAAAGGAGTACATCAAGGCTGTATATTGTCACCCTGCTTACATCATGAGAAACGCTGGACTGGAAGAAACACAAGCTGGAATCAAGATTGCCAGGAGAAATATCAATAACCTCAGATATGCAGATGACACCACCCTTATGGCAGAAAGTGAAGAGAAACTAAAAAGCCTCTTGATCAAAGTGAAAGAGGAGAGTGAAAAAGTTGGCTTAAAGCTCAACATTCAGAAAACAAAGATCATGGCATCCGGTCCCATCACTTCATGGGAAATAGATGGGGAAACAGTGGAAACAGTGTCAGACTTTATTTTGGGGGCTCCAAAATCACTGCAGATGGTGATTACAGCCATGAAATTAGAAGACGCTTACTCCTTGGAAGAAAAGTTATGACCAACCTAGATAGTATATTCAAAAGCAGAGACATTACTTTGCCAAATCAGGTCTGTCTATGGTTTTTCCAGTAGTCATGTATGGATGTGAGAGTTGGACTGTGAAGAAGGCTGAGCACCGAAGAATTGATGCTTTTGAACTGTGGTGTTGGAGAAGACCTTGAGAGTCCCTTGGACTGCAAGGAGATCCAACCAGTCCATTCTGGAAGGAGATCAACCCTAGGATTTCTTTGGAAGGAATGATGCTAAGGCTGAAACTCCAGGACTTTGGCCACCTCATGCAGAGCTGACTCATTGGAAAAGACTCTGATGCTGGGAGGGATTGGGGACAGGAGGAGAAGGGGACAACAGAGGAGAGATGGCTGGATGGGATCACTGACTCGATGGACATGAGTCTGAGTGAACTCCAGGAGTTGGTGATGGACAGGGAGGCCTGGTGTGCTGCAATTCATGGGGTCACAAAGAGTCGGACACGACTGAGCAACTGAACTGAACTGAACTGAACTTGCTGTGAAAAACCTGTTAAGTTTGATTAAGGTTTGTTTTTGTTGTTATTTCTGTTTCTATTGTCTTGCTTTGGGAGACTGACTTAAGAAAATGCTGGTATAATTTATGTCAGAGAACGTTTTGCCTATGATCTCTTCTAGGAGATTAATGGTATCATATCTCTTGTTTAAGTCTTTAAGCCATTTTGTGTTTATTTTTGTACTTAGTGTAAGTAAGTTTCTGACTTCACTGATTAACATGCAGCTGTCCAACTTTCCCAGCACCACTTCCTGAAGAGACTGTCTTTTTTCTCATTTTATATTCTTAACCTCCTTTGTCCAAGATTAATTGACTATAGGTGTGTGGGCTTTTCTCTGGGCTCTCTATTCTGTTCCATTGATCCTTATGTCTATTTTTGTCCAAATTCCGTGCTGTTTTAATTACTGAAGCTTTGTGATATGGTTCAAATCTATTAGGGCTATGCCTTTTGCTTTGTTCATTTTTTTCCACAGGATTGCTTTGGCAATTCTGAGTCTTTATGGTTCCATATAAAGTTTAGGAAATGGCAACCAACTCCAGTACTCTTGCCTGGAGAATCCCATGGACAGAGGAGGCTAGTAGGCTGCAGCCCATGGGGTCGCTAAGAGTCAACATGACTGAGCAGCTTCACTTTCACTTCTCACTTTCATGCACTGGAGAAGGAAATGGCAACCCACTCCAGTGTTCTTGCCTGGAGAATCCCAGGGACGGGGGAGCCTGGTGGGCTGCCGTCTGTGGGGTCGCACAGTATTGGACACTACTGAAGTGACTTAGCAGCAAGCAGCAGCATAAATTTTAGGATTATTTGTTCTAGTTCTGTGAAAAATGGCATCGGTAGTTTTATATGGATCCTATTAAATCTGTAGAAGGCTTTGAATAGTATGGCCATTTTAATAAGATTAATTCTTCCAATCCAACAGCGTTGGATATCATCACATTTTTCTAAGTTATCTTTAATTTCCTTTATTAATGCTTCATTGTTGTAAGTATATAAGTTTTGCCCCTTCCTCTGGTTTGCAGTGTTTCTGTAGATAACTCAGCTCATAGCCTTATAGGGGTTCCCTGTAATTAACTCTTTGTTTTTGAATGTTGCCTTTAGAATCCTCTCTTTATCTTTTGCCATTTTTTATTATAATATATAGTGTGGGTATGTTTGGGTCTATCTTTTTGGAACCTTCTGTGCTTCTTGTATCCGGACATCTCTTGCCTTCTTTAGGTTTGGGAAGATTTCAGCCATAATTTCTTTAAGTATGTTTTCAGTCCCCTTTTTATTCTTCTCAGTTCCCTATTATGTGTAGTTAGCATGCTTTACTTTATCCTGTGGGTTTCTTATATTGCTTTAATTTTTTTTTTTTCATTTGGGTTTCTTTCTGCTGTTCTAAGTGGGTAATTTCCATTATTCTGTCTTCCAGATCTTCTTCTGCATTATTCATTCTGCTATTCATAGCCTTTAGTTCAGCTTTCATCTCTGCAAATGAATTCTTTAATTTTTCTGGGCTCCTTACAGCTTCTAGTTCCTTTTTACAGCAATCTGCACTTCTATTGATAGCCTTTCTTAATTCCTTCAGTATTTTTATTATCCCCCTTTTAAACTCAGTGTCTGTTAGACTAAAGAAGTCTGTTTCATTGTTTATTCTTTCAAGGGAATTCTCTCTCTGTTTCACCTGGGAGTGGTCCCTCTGCTTCTTCCTTTTACTTATATTTCTCTTGCTTTATGAGTTAAGAAAAAGCAAGTACTGTGGTCTTGGAGGGCTACTTTTATGTGGAAACATCCCTGTGCAGCATGCATGGGTTTAATGATTTTTGGTGCGAGGCTGTTTTTAATATGAACTTCTGCCCCCACAGTGTTTATTGGCCTTTACCCCTTTGGTAGGAGGTGGGACTGGTATTGTGATGCCCAGAGGCTGCATTGGATATGGAGCACTCCAGTGTCTTTTGATACAGACTTTAATTACATTTTTATGTAGTCAAATTTATCAGTCATTTTGCATAGTTTGTGCTTTTTGTCTTGAGTAAGAAATCTTTCCTCACCATTTCCAAAATCATGAAAATATTCTTTATATGGCCATCTAAAACTGTTCCCCATTTCTGCTTAAATTAGCCAACTGATACAAAGTTCCTTACAAGAGAGTGCTGTGATTGCTTTCCTTTTATTGAAGAATAATCCTCTTTACTTGTGGAAGTCATCCTCTCTGAACTTCAGGAGAACTCCTCATGGTATGAGGAGTAAGAAAGAGTCCATGTCCATCAGATCAGTCACATCAGCCCTAGCAATCAGAGGGCTGGCAGCTGTCTCACTTTCAAGTCCTTTGTACTTACTGGAGGACACCAGCCAAGAAGGAAAGTAGTCATGCCCATGAAAGAGTTCTGGGTATATGAGAAGGAAAGCGGTAACATCCAATGAGAGTTTAGCTTTCCCAGATCCATAAGCCTATGTTTGAGAAACCATTTCACCAATTATCACAAATAAGGGCTTGCTGTTTTCAATGTCTGAAATTTAAGTCTGAAATTTAAGTTTCAATTAAATTTCCCCAGTCAGTATATATTTCTGCCATGAGTCAAGGTACTCCCCATTTTATTTTCTGACTCATCTTCTTTTGGAGATCACATTCAGTTTTTATGTTCAACTAGCTTCCTAATCCTTCTTTAAATAAATAGATAATTAGAAGAGGGGATGAAATCTTTATTCAGTTTCAAGGATGGACTCTGACAGAAGCAAAAACAGAGCAGAACAGGTTCTGCTGCTATTGCTAAGTTGCTTCAGTCACATCCGACTCTGTGCGACCCCATAGATGGCAGCCCACCAGGCTCCCCCATTCCTGGAATTCTCAAGGCAAGAACACTGGAGTGGGTTGCCATTTCCTTCTCAAATGCTAGATGTGCTGAAAAGTTATCTAGAACTATTCCTTTATATTAGTAACAATGACTCTGTTTTTGAAACATTCTTTTAAAACACTGTTTACTGTTTAGCTATCCTATTTCTTTTTTTTCTTGCATCATTATGGTAATTTAGATTACAGCACTTTAAATTTATTATCCCAAATGATGTCAGAGTTATTATCAACATTCTTGTCCAATTAGATTATTTTTCAAAATGGAAATTATTTTTTCATCCACTGTTTCCTCCCTGTATTGTTCAAAAGAGTAGTCGTCAGTTATATGGTTTTGAAGTACATATGTAGGAAAAATTACTTAGTCTAAAATTTTAAAAATTACCTAAATCATCTTCTCTCCAAACATATTCTGCTAGTTATTACAATAAGTTTTATTTTATTTCTCAGTAGAATGGAATAAATTGCATTTTGTTTTTTATTTGAGTAGACTGTGTACCAGAACAATATTAAATAATCACAAACAGTCTGTGTTTTTGTTTTGGACTTTACTGCAGCATGAACTGTGAGGAGGTGATGCAACATTTTCTCTAATTGGCCCTTGTGTGAAATTATAACACTGGACTCAAAATTCCATCCCTGCTCTGAAATTCGGGTAAGGTTATATGAGGTTCTCAAACTCAGATAATGGTCGGTTATGATCATAAACAGCTGGTGAAGCCTTGGCAAGAAGCTGGTGTTAAAGAACTTAGAGTGAAATTGAACCCCAGAGGACAGGGGTGCCCCACTTCTCAGCTGCTAGTATTTCCAATAGCATTCATCCGATAACATTCATCCAATAGCATACATACTGACCTACAGGTCAGCACAGAAACTACTAACCCAATCAGGCCTAGAAGACTGCTGAGGGCTTTTCGTTTTCCAGGAATAATAGCTATTTCCAGAAAATGAGGTCCTTCCCTACGAAAGAGTTGGTAATTTTGGTTGGGAGTCCTTGCAATTTCATTACAAGTGTTGGTGTTGCTAAGGCCTGATTATCTCTTAAGAAATGTGATATCTCATTTCCTGTTGGCCAAAGAGACTTAGCTAAGGACATAATCAGAACCCCACAAAAATGCCTCAAGGAAGACCAGGTTTATATTTGAAGCTACCTCATTTCCCTTGTCAGTTTCCTCCTTCTCTCTTCCTGCATTCTGTGGTATCCCATACTTTTACATTGGTTTCTGACTACCCAGACATTTCCCCTGCCACTTATAGAGACCTAAACTTGCCAAGCAGGAAACTTCTTCCTCATGGAATTGGCTTGCCCTGTTTCTGTAAGTACAGGCTCCCTGAGCAGCACCAAAGATGATTATGGAAGGCATCACAGAAATGGTACATTTTCTAGAGCTCAGAGATCCAGGGTACCCTACTCCAGCTGCAACTCTAGCAGCATGATGTGGGTTCAGAAAAAAACAAAAACTAAAATTATAGGCCATTCCTGAATACAGGTTAAAGCAGAATTATCCTAAATAGTCACTGCTTCCTGAAGGATACAGGTTTTATTTTTTTAATTGCCCTACAAGAAGCAGGGATTTGCATTACTTTATGGCTTTATGTGAGGATTCCAGAGTCCCTCATGCACAGAGAGTTTGAGCATTCTTTGGCATTGCCTTTCTTTGGGATTGGAATGAAAACTGACCTTTTCCAGTCCTGTGGCCACTGCTGAGTTTTCCAAATGTGCTAGCATATTGAGTGCAGCACTTTCACAGCATCATCTTTCAGGATTTGAAATAGCTCAACTAAAATTCCATCACCTCCACTAGCTTTGTTTCATAGTCATGCTTCCTAAGGCCCACTTGACATCACATTCCAGGATGTCTGGCTCTAGGTGAGTGATCACACCATTGTGATTATCTGGGTGGTAAAGATCTTTTTGTACAGTTCTGTGTATTCTTGCCATCTCTTCTTAATATCTTTTGCTTCTGTTAGGTCCATACAATTTCTGTCCTTTATTGAGCCAACCTTTGCATGAAATGTTCCCTTGGTATCTCTAATTTTTTTAAGAGATCTCTAGTCTTTCCCATTCTATTTTTTTCCTCTATTGCTTTGCATTGATCACTTTGGAAGGCTTTCTTATCTCTCCTTGCTATTCTTCGAAACTCTGCATTCACATGAGTATATCTTTCCTTTTCTCCCTTGCTTTTCGCTTCTCTTCTTTTCACAGCTATTCGTAAGGCCTCCTCAGACAGCCATTTTGCTTTTTTGCATTCCTTTTTCTTGGGGATGGTCTTGATCCCTGTCTCCTGTACAATATCACAAACCTTCGTCCATAGTTCAGCAGGCACTCTATCTCCAGTCTCTTAAGTCTATTTCTCACTTCTACTGTATAGTCATAAGGGATTTGATTTTGGTCATACCTGAATGGTCTAGTGGTTTTCCCTACTTTGTTCAATTTAAGTCTGAATTTGGCAATAAGAACTTCATAATCTGAGCCACAGTCAGCTCCCAGTCTTGTTTTTGCTGACTGTATAGAGCTTCTCCATCTTTGGCTGCAAATAATATAATCAATCTGATTTCAGTGTTGGCCATCTGGTGATGTCCTTGTGTAGAGTCTTCTCTTGTGTTGTTGGAAGAAGATTTTGCTATGACCAGTGCGTTCTCTTGACAAAATTCTATTAGCCTTTGCCCTGCCTCATTCTGTACTCTAAGGCCAAATTTGCCCATTACTCCAGGTGTTTCTTGACTTCCAGACCCCTCTAATGAAATGGACATATTTCTTGGTCTTGTAGGTCTTCATAGAACGATTCAGTTTCAGCTTCATGATTACTGGTCGGGGCATACATAGACTTGGATTACCGTGATATTGAATGATTTGCCTTGGAAATGACAGAGATCATTCTGTCGTTTTTGAGATTGCATCCAAGTAGTGCATTTCAGACTCTTTTGTTGATTATGATGGCTATTCCATTTCTTCTAAGGGATTATTGCCCACAGTAGTAGATAAAATAGTCATCTGAGTTAATTTCACCCATTCCAGTCCATTTTAGTTCTCTGATCCCTAGAATGTTGACATTCACTCTTGCCATCTCCTGTTTGACCACTTCTAATTTGCCTTGATTCATGGATCTAACATTCCAGGTTCCTATGCAATATTGCTTTTTACAGCATTGGACCTTGCTTCCATCACCAGTCACGTCCACAACTGGATGTTGTTTCTTTGGCTCCATCTCTTCATTCTTTCTGGAGTTATTTCTCCACTGATCTCCAGTAGCATACTAGGCACCTACCAACCTGAGGAGTTCGTCTTTCAGTATCTTATCTTTTTGGCTTTTCATACTGTTCATGGGGTTCTCAAGGCAAGAATACTGAAGTGGTTCACCATTCCCTTCTCCAATGGACCACATTTTGTCAGAACTCTCCACCATGACCCATCCATCTTGGGTGGCCCCACATCGCATGGCTTAGTTTCACTGAGTTAGACAAGACTGTGGTTCATGTAATCAGATTGGCTAATTTTTTGTGATTGTGGTTTCGATCTGTCTGCTTTCTGTTCCCTTATAGTGTTTACTGTCTTACTTGGATTTCTCTTACCTTGGACGTGGGGTATCTCTTTACGGCTACTCCAGCAAAGCGTAGCCGCCACTCCTGACCTTGGACATGGGGTATATCCCCTGGGCCACTCCTGCGCCACACAACTGCCGCTACTGCACTGCTTACTGTGTGAGTGTTCCAAAATCTCCACCTTGTCCTCTCTCTCCTCTGCCTCCAGACAGGACTCAACGTGCTCCTCTCAGTATGTCTCCATCATAGATTTTACTTTGTGGACCCATCATCACTGATAAATTTCTCTCACCATAATGCAAATGTTGTATCTTATATGAATTGTTCTCACAAGACTTAGCACTAACAAGGTATGCTATCAGTGACTAAACAAAAGTTCATTCAAATACTAAAGATGCTTGATCTCACACCTGTGAAACAACCATGATGTCTGTTCAGCTGTATATTCATATCAGATAACCAGAAGTGTAAACTGTTTAAAGTAATGAAAAGATACAAATGACACCCCTGGACATGATCTGCTGTATTACAGACTAAAGAATGTGACTTAGAACAGTTGGCTAAACTCCATGATCTGCTTTTCTGACCTTTTGATAAAAGTGAAAGCTGGTGAAAAGGATGAGATTATGCATGTAAGGTAAAGACAGTTGTGCTTTTGACCTTCCTTGTGTGGTGACTGGCACAGGGCTCATTCATGCTTCATGTATGCCGCAGGACAACTTTGGACTTTCCTTGGAACCATGATAGAGGCATGAACGCTAATTATGGTTCAGGAATAGTCTCATTTCTTGGCCACTAAAGAAATGAGAGATTGAGCCTGAAAGTTACATTCTCCCAGAAATAAAAGCAAGAGGAGCAAACAGACAATGTGAGGCTATGTGGAAATAGTCTTGTATGGAGGGTGTGGTCAGGGAGGGCTGGGGGTGTGCTTTTGTCAACCAGAAAAGGTTCAGAGGAAAAAAGCAAGGAGAGAGTAATGCCTTGCCATGCAGGCAGGGAACAAAAGGGACAGAAAACACAAGGCAGTCTTGTGGAACCAGGCAAGGAGAGTTGGCACCATCTGGAAAAAGACCTCAGTGCCCTAGTTGGCACTTTTCCAGATGGTGCTGAGCTGGCTCCAGCCAGAGAAAAAGCATTCCTTTATGGCTAGTAAGAAAACCTTGGGGTTGTAACCAACTCCTCTGGGAGCTGGTAAACGATTTCTATGCCTCTTATTGTTATGAAGTGAGGCTATATATTCTCAGTAGCTATGTGGTTCAGAGAAATATTTTCAGTAACCCTTGCCACTGAAGTTCAAGCGAGACCATGGATGTCGATCTTAATCAAGCATAAAGGTTAGGACCTACTGTACCCAACTCAAAGCAGTGATAATCCAAAGACCAGCTTTGATAATCCCTATTAGTGCATTGTATGTAATTACCTACGTAATGTGAACTAAATAATTGTGGCACCAAATCTATGTTAACTTACTGTGGATGGAAAACTGTCAATATGTATTGAGCAAGCAGGATGTTAGACATTTTGCTGGATATTTTAACTAGTTACCTCATTTAGTTCTCATAACAAATCTATGAACTATGACTTTACAGATGAGACAAGTGAGACTCTGAAAGGTAAATAAACTGCCTAATCCATACAATTAGAAAATAATATATATTTTAGACTCATGTCTGCTAAACCATTTTCACTTGTGACATTGATAATAACCATAGTAACACTTATAGCAAATATTTATATAGCTTTTGGACTGTGGTGCTGGAAAAGGCTCTTGAGAGTCCATTGAACAGCAAGGAGATCAATTGACTGAATCCTGAAGGAAATCAACCCTGAATATTGGAAAGACTGATGCTAAAGCTGAAACTCCAATACTTTGGCCACCTGATGCAAAGAACCAACTCATTGGAAAAGACCCTGATGATGGGAAAGATTGAGGGCAAGAGGAGAAGGAGACAACAGAGGATGAGATAGTTGGATGGCATCACTGACTCGATGGACTTGAGTTTGAGCAAACTCAGGGAGATAGTAAAGGACAAGGAAGCCTGGTGTGCTGTGGTTCATGGGGTTGCAAAGAGTTGGACACAACTTAGCGAATGAACAACAACAATATAGCATTCATTCTATGCTCTAAGCATTTTATATACATTCCTTGAGATGATGTCACTCCAGCCTCCCTTCCTCATAAAGATAGACAATTGGACAGTTTTTTATGAACAAAAACAGCTCTGGGAAAGCTCTGGAGTCCACTTACGAAACCTGAGCAAAAGTTAGATAAAAGCAACTTGAAACTAACCGCACAAAAAGAGAAGAAAGATTCATTTTGCCTGCATCATCCCATCCCTCAAGCAAACATTGTTCAGTGCCAACATAATAAAGGCTGAATATGACAAACCCACAGCTAACATAGTACTCAGTGTCAAAAGGTTTGAAATTTTTCCTCTAAGAGTAAGAGCAAGAAAAGCGGATCCACTCCTACCACTCCTATTCAACATAGTACTGAAAGTCCTCACCAGAGAAATCAGGCAAGAAAAAGAAATAAAAAGCATGCAAATCAAAAGGAAGAAGTAAAATTTTCTTTATTTGCAAATCATATCATCCTATATTTAGAAAATCTTAAAAACATGCCCCTAAAGTGTTGGAACTAATCAATGATTTCAGTAAAATTGCAGGATAGAAAAACAAGGTACAAATCACTTGTATTTCTATGCACTAACAATAAAACATCTGAAAAGAAAGAAAACAATCCCAATTCACAATAATATAAAAAAAATAATAGAATACTTAAAAATAAATTTAGCAAAGCAAGTGAAAGATCTGCACACTGAAAGCCATGAGACTTTGAAGAAGGAAATTAAGTAAGATACAAAAAATTAAAAGATATTCTATACTCAGAATAGAATTAATATTGTTTAAGTGTCCGTACTACTACCCGCAGCCATCTATAGTCAGTACCGTCTATCAGAATTCTAATGGCATTTTTCACAGAAATAGAAAAAGACCCTAAAATTAGTATGAAACCACAAAAAATCCTGAATAGTTAAAGCAATCCTAAGAAAGAAGAACATACTGGAGGTGTTATGCTTCCTAATTTCAAAGCTATAGTAATCCAAACAGTACGGTACTGGCATAAAAATAGACATACAGACCAATGGGCCAGAAGAGAGGACCAGAAATAAATCCTAACGTATACAATCAACTAATATTTCCCAAGGAAATCATGAGTGCTTAATAGATAAAGAATAGTCTCTTCAATAAATAGTACTGGAAAGATGGGATAACCACATGTTGAAGAAAGAAACTGAACCTCTTATGCTACTCACAAAAATTCTCAAAATGAATTAAGTATTAAGACATAAAACCATAAAAGTCCTACAAGAAGACATAAGAAAAACCTTCTGGACATTGGTTTTAGCAACAGTTTTTTGGGTGTGACACCAAAAGCACAACAAAAGCAAAAATTAATAAGTAGAACTACATCAGATTTCTGCACAGCAAGATAAACGCTCCTTTTGACAAACATAAACATTAACAAAATGAAAAGACAACTAACGGAATGGGAGAAAATATTTGCAAATCGTAGCTAATAAAGGATTAATATGTAAACAAGTTTTCCCTGATGGCTCAGTTGGTAATCCACCTGCAATGCAGGAGATTCTGGTTTGATTCCTGGGTTGGGAAGATCCCGTGGAGAAAGGATAGGTTTACCCACTCCAATATTCTTAGGCTTCCCTGTGGCTCAGCTGGTAAAGAATTCACCTGCAATGTGGGAAACCTGGGTTCATCCCTGGGTTAGGAAGATCCCCTGAGAAGGGAAAGGCTACCCACTCCAGTATTCTGGCCTAGAGAATTTCATAGACTATTTAGTCCATGGGATTGCAAAGAGTCGGACACAACTGAGACACTTTCACTTTCACTTTCTTTCAAGGTTCTCATACAAGTCAATAGCAAAAAAAAAAAAAAATCTGACTAAAAATGGGCAGAGGAACTAAATGGACATTTTTCCAAAGAAGGTAAGACATACCCATAGCCAGCAGATAATTGAAAAGAGGCTCAGCATCATTAATCAACAGAGAAATGCAAGTGAAAACAAGAGTGAGCTATCACCACAATCCTGTTACAATGATTTTCACTGAGAAGACAGAAGATAACAACTGTTGGTAAAGATGTGGAGAAAACCCTTATGCACTGTTGGGAGGAATGTAAATCGATGCAGTCACTATGCAATACAATATGGAGATTACTCAAGGAATTAAAAATAGAGCCACCACTATATGTTCCAGCAGTTCCACCTCTGGAAATGAAAACAAGGTCTTGAAGGAATATCTGCATTCCCGTGTTCATTGGAGCATTATTCACAGTCGCCACTGTGAATGAAAACAACTGAAGTATCTCCCAAGGGATGAATCGTTAAAGAAGTTGTAGTATACATATATACAATGGAAAAATACTTATGAGAAAGAAGGAAATTCTGCCATATGAGACAATATGAATGGACCGTGAGAACATTATGCAAGTGAATAAGTCAGAGAAAGACAAATAATGATATGACTTATGTAGAATCTAAAAAGTCAGACTCATAGAGTAGAGTGGTGGTTACCAAGGGCTGAGAGGTAGGGAGGTGTGGGGAGATATTGGTCAAGAGTACTGTTTTATGCTGGTCTCAGCCTGTTGGTAACCAGTGTTATTGCTGGACTGACCTTTGTGGTTCTTATCATGATTGTAAGATGCCCTCAGCAATAACCAACAGGAAACTTTGAGGAAGAGGTTTATTACTCAAAGGTCTTGAAAATTAGACAGCACACCTCAGGCCACATAGCAAAGTCAGGGGTAGGAAAAAGGGAGGCAGCAGGTGTAGGGTTGTGGGAACAAGTGTGGGGCCTACGGTTTCAAAGTCCTTCTGTTTACTGGTGAATTTAAAACACAGAATGGGAATTTAAAGGGAAGAGAAAAAACAAGCAGCCCAAATGGTCATTTATTGAAATCAATCAAGGTCTCTAAAACCAGCTGTCACATCCTCTCAGCAACCTTCTCCAATAAATGACATGGATAAAGAAGAGTAAAGTTTTAGGATTATGAAATAGTTCTTTATCTTATTGTGGCAGTGCATGTTACAATTCATAGAAATATATATCCCCAAAAAGTTCTTGAAAAAGTTCTTAACATAATTTTTAATGAAAAATAAACTGCAGGCTTTACACACAGACTTTCTAGATTTGAATCACCTATTTGCTGTTTATCTTGAGATATGTTACTTAATTTCCATATTTCCTAATTGCTCATAAAATAATGGCAGTCGTAGTGACAACCCCCTCACAGGGTTGTGATGAACACGAAATGGGCTAAAATGTACACCCATTTAGAGCAACTCCTCGTATACAGTAAATGCTCAGTAAATATTAGTGATCATTATTAGGACACATATACGTTATGTAGGATTAATGTTTTATGCCGTGTAATTTTCAGAATTTTACTTTTCAACAGTTTACCTGTTCCTTAGTTGATGAATGTGGTCTCTCTGTACAGTGGAGTAGTAGTCATAATAGAATGGAAGCAAACGCTGACCCATGCTATAGGATAGGCAAACCCTGAAAGCATAATGCTAAGTGAGAGAAGCCAGACACCAAAGGTCACACATTGTATGGTTCCCCTTATATGAAATGTCCAAAATAGGCAAATCTATAGAACCTGAAAGTCAACTAGTGGTTGCCAGGGAAAGGGAGAAATGGGCCTGACTGCTAACAGATATGGGGCTTTTTCTGACATGATAGAAATACTCTGAAATAGATAACAGTGGTGGTGGCTCAACTCTAAAATACACTAAAAACCTCTGAATCATATGCTTTAAAGTGTGAACTTTATAGTATGTGAATTATATCTCAATAAGGCTTTTATTTTTTTTTAATCTCTGAAACAAAGGAGCCTGGGGCAGTAGGGGACAGCTCAGCCTGGCTCTTTATCTAGACATGTGGGTGGCAAGGTGTTTATAGAGATAGCTGTCTTTGAAGTGGATGACTCTTTGAAGTGGATCCCTTGGCAATCAAAGCTTAAATCAGACACTTGTATTACAAAAGAGAAAAACCAACTGTCAGGCCTGATGCTACAGGTACAAACTTCCTGTAACAAGACAAATAAGTTTGAGGGAATCTCACGTATAGCATGGTGATTGTAGTTGATGATACTGTGTTGTGTTCTTGAAGAGAACAAACCTTAAATGTAAATCTTAAATGTTCTCATCACAAAAAGAAATTGTAACAATGTGATGGAGGTGTTAACTGTGTACTAGTACTATGGTGGCAATCATTTTGCAGTATATAAGTATATCCAATCAACACACTGAACACCTTAAATTTACACAGTGTTAATATCCTTATTCAATGGACATGGGATTGGGTGGACTCCAGGAGTTGGTGATGAACAGGGAGGCCTGGCGTG
Source organism: Nanger dama (assembly GCA_917880005.1). Taxonomy (NCBI): domain Eukaryota; kingdom Metazoa; phylum Chordata; class Mammalia; order Artiodactyla; family Bovidae; genus Nanger; species Nanger dama. Next base: position 31,399,931 of record CAKJTW010000028.1, read on the forward strand.
CTGCAGTTCATGGGGTCGCAAGGAGTTGGACACGACTGAGCGACTGAACTGAACTAAATGTCAATATATCTCAATAAAGCATAAAGAGATATTTTAATTTAAAAATCACTATTTTATAAATTAGCTCATTTTATTCTCACAGCAATTTTTTGAGGACACCATTATAATCTCTGTTTTATAGGTAAAGAAACTAAGGTCAGAGAACTTGCCCAAGGTCATACATACTAAAATGGGAAAGAAATAGGATTCAAATCCAAAAAGTCTGACTCTAGAAACCATAGTCTTAACACATTCTGCTGTTCTATTTTCAAATATTTCCAGAACTAAGTGATTTTCAGAACTTCCGACTTTCTAACCAGACAAGGTCAGACTCCAAAATGGCATTCTAAGCCGCTAAAGGAAAACATACCTGACAGAATCCTAGGGAAGAGAGCAGTAATAAGCCAAGTAACTGAATGGGAAAGACACCGAAACTTCTTGAAATATTGTAACACACCCCCACACTGTGACACCTCTCCTCACCCAACACCTCTTGCTAAAACCCCAGGAGTTAAGGACAGTCCCCTGGAGAAGCCTCGAAGGCTCTCAAGAGTCTAGTCTCCAGTGTTGAGGGAGACTGTACTCCCAACACGAGCACTTGCTCCACGTTAGGACCACTGTACCTGCTGCTTGCCAGCCTGAGGTCTAAGAGGTAGAAAAAACATATAAACTCTTCAAATCCGAGCACATACTTCACAGAGAGAAGAGAAGTGCAGATACAAAGAGCTTACTTGGCTTTCTTTTTTTTTTTTTTTTCAGAGCTGCCTAAAGTTTATCTCATGAGGAATCCACTGAAGGACTTCTTGGGGGAAGAGAGTGTGAGTCAAGATGTCCAGAAACCAGGTAGAGTGATCCGCCATTGCAGGGGTTAATAATCAGCTGCCTGTTGCTCTGGCTAAGCCATGAGAAAAACACCATGGGAAAAGAATACATGCAAAATATAGCAGTACAGTATAATCTAAATGAAAGTATATCAGGTTATTAGTTGGGGTCGTCATGCCCTGCTAAGCTAAGGAAAAACATAATATGGACCTTGGAACACCAGATCAGTACCAAGTTCAGAACACTGCTTGTGCACACACCAAGATGTTTTCTCAAGGCATATGTGGGCCTATGACCCCCAACTGGGTGATACCCCTCATACAAGAAAACAGCAGATAGTTCAAAGTAATCAAAATCAATAAAATGAGAGAAGTGACCGGGGACACAGGAGGCTGATTTTGTCATAGCAAAACAGATACATTCTGCGTGCCAAGATACTAAATAAACGTGATGTGGCTCCAAGGAATAGGGCTCTTGATCCAAGAGGCCTTGAGTTCCCCGGTCCCATCTTTAAAACTTTAATTCTGTCTCTAGTTTCTTTTCCCAAACTGTGTGTTGACTACTTTCAATCCCTACCTGCTACGCTGGCCACAGCATACCATCTTAGTTCACCAGAGACTAGGGGACTTCCAGGGGCACAGACTTTGAGTGCTGAAGCCAGGACAGTTGGTTGCCCTTCACTCATGTTAGGGTCAGCAAGAACCCCTAGGATTTTTCTTCATTCCAGTACATTCTTTTCACGCCAAGCTGTGCTACTCACACACCATCCAGTAATGCAAATGAATTCTGACTATGGGCTTTTATTTTTACTCCCACTTCAGTTATTATTGCTGTAACCCCAGCACCCATTTCCTCAGAATGACTGATGTTATTCACTGACTTGGTCTGCTTAAATCAGATGAGATTATTCTCACTAGTTGCTGCCTCTCAGCCAGAGGAGATATAAAGCTTCCTCAGTGGTGAAAAATTGAAAGCATTTCCCCTAAAGTCAGGAACAAGACAAGGGTGCCCACTTTCACCACTACTATTCAACATACTTTTGGAAGTTTTGGCCACAGCAAAAAAGAAATAAAAGGAATCCAAAATTGGAAAATAAGAAGTAAAACTCTCACTGTTTGCAGATGACATGATCCTCTACATAGAAAACCCTAAAGACTCCACCAGAAAATTATATAGTAAAGTTGCAGGATATAAAATCAACACACAGAAATCCCTTGCATTCCTATATGCTAATAATGAGAAAATAGGGAAATTAAGGAAACAATTCCATTCACCATTGCAACAAAAAGAATAAAATACTTAGGAATATATCTACCTAAAGAAACTAAAGACCTATATATAGAAAACTATAAAACACTGGTGAAAGAAATCAAGGAGGACACTAATAGATGGAGAAATATACCATGTTCATGGATCAGAAGAGTCAATATAGTGAAAATGAGTATACTACCCAAAGCAATTTATAGATTCAATGCAATCCCTATCAAGCTACCAATGGTATTTTTCACAGAGCTAGAACAAATAATTTCACAATTTGTATAGAAATACAAAAAACCTCAAATAGCCAAAGCAATCTTGAGAAAGAAGAATGGAACTGGAGGAATCAACCTGCCTGACTTCAGGCTCTACTACAAAGCCACAGTCATCAAGACAGTATGGAACTGGCACAAACAGAGAAATATAGATCAATGGAACGAAATAGAAAGCCCAGAGATAAATCCATGCACCTATGGACACCTTATCTTTGACAAAGGAGGCAAGAATATACAATGGAGAAAAGAAAATCTCTTTAACAAGCGGTGCTGGGAAAACTGATCAACTAGAACAATTTCTAACACCATACACAAAAATAAACTCAAAATGGATTAAAGATCTAAATGTAAGACCAGAAACTATAAACCTCCTAGAAGAGAACATAGGCAAAACACTCTCCGATATACATCATAGCAGGATCCTCTATGACCCACCTCCCAGAATATTGGAAATAAAAGCAAAAATAAACAAACAGGACCTAATTAAACTTAAAAGCTTCTGCACAACAAAGGAAACTATAAGCAAGGTGAAAAGACAGCCTTCAGAATGGGAGAAAATAATAGCAAATGAAGCAACTGACAAAGAATTAATCTCAAAAATATACAAGCAACTCCTATAGCTCAATTCCAGAAAAATAAATGACCCAATCAAAAAATGGGCCAAAGAACTAAACAGACATTTCTCCAAAGAGGACATACAGATGGCTAACAAACATGTGAAAAGATGTTCAACATCACTCATTATCAGAGAAACGCAAATCCAAACCACAATGAGGTACCATTTCATGCCAGTCAGAATGGCTGCGATCCAAAAGTCTATAAGCAATAAATGCTGGAGAGGGTGTAGAGAAAAGGGAACCCTCTTACACTGTTGGTGGGAATGCAAACTAGTACAGCCACTATGGAGAAGTGTGGAGATTCCTTAAAAACTGGAATTAGAACTGCCATACGACCTAGCAATCCCACTGCTGGGCATACACATGGAGGAAACCAGAATTGAAAGAGACACATGTACCCCAATGTTCATTGCAGCCCTGTTTATAATAGCCAGGATATGGAAGCAACCTAGATGTCCATCAGCAGATGAATGGATAAGAAAGCAGTGGTACGTATACACAATGGAGTATTACTCAGCCATTAAAAAGAATACATTTGAATCAGTTCTAATGAGGTGGATGAAACTGAAACCTATTATACAGAGTGAAGTAAGCCAAAAAGAAAAACACCAATACAGTATACTAACACATATATATGGAATTTAGAAAGATGGTAACAATGACCCTGTATGCGAGACAGCAAAAGAGACACAGATGTATAGAACAGTCTTTTGGACTATGTGGGAGAGGGAGAGGGTGGGATGATTTGGGAGAATGACATTGAAACATGTATAATATTATATATGAAACAAGTCACCAGTCCAGGCTCAATGCATGATACTGGATGCTTGGGGCTGATGCTCTGAGATGACCCAGAGGGATGGTACGGGGGAGGGGGGGCGGGGCTCAGGATGGGGAACACGTGTATACCTGTGGCAGATACATGTTGATGTATGGCAAAACCAATAAAATATTGTAAAGTAATTAACCTCCAACTAAAATAAATAAATTTATATTAAAATAAATAAAGCTTCCTGGCTTATTTAGAGTGTAACCCTGTCTCTTTCACCTGCTAACTGTCTGAACTGGTCACCAGATAGGCTACTGTCAACCTGGGATAAAGATGCCAGACATGAAGAGTGATGCATTTCACTGTTTTAAAACATCTTGGTTACAAAGGAGTAACTGAAACTGGCCCCACAGAAGTTTTGACTAATTGTTTTTCATTAAGTCTTTCAATCCCTTGCATAATTAGCTTCTCAGAAGCATGTGTCTTTTTTTTGTTTGCTTATTTTTGGTTGCTCCGAGTCTTAGTTGTGGCATGCAGAATCTAGTTTCCTGGAAAGTGAAAGTGTTTAGTCACTCAGTCATGTCCAACTCTTTGCAACCCCATGGACTGTAGCCCTAGTTCTCTGACAAAGGATCAAATCTGTGGCTCCCTTCGTTGGGAGCATCGCGTCTTAGCCGCTGGACCACCAAGAGGGAAGTCCCAAAAGCATATGTCTTGTGGGCAGTACCAGCCAGTATTCCCTTAGAAACCGGAAGAGGCGCTATGAGTTCATGAGCCTTTAGAGTGCAGTCAGTCCCATTTAAAATTCCCCATTATAAGTAAAGCTGAGCATTAGTGACAGGCACAGCCCCTACCTTTAAGAGATGGTGCAGTCTAATTAGGGAACGGGCAAACACACACACACACACACACACACACACACACACACACACACACACACACACACACACACACACACACACACACACACACACACACACACACACACACACACACACACACACACACACACACAACAACCCACACACAACCAAACAAACAAAAAAAAAACACACACACACACACACACACACACACACACACACACACACCACACACACACACACCACAGCACACACACACACACACACACACACACACCCCTGCAAGCCCCAGGGTTTACAGATGTCAGGAGTTATTAGTACAGAAACTCATTTCTGACTGAGGAGGGGAACCAGGTGTGAGTTCAAGCACCAGAGTCTCTGCCATCTGCAGCTGTTTCCTTCCAAACTGACCTCCTGACAGTGTCTCTTACACTTCAGGAAGGCATCTGGATGCCCTGGGGTTGTCCCTGATGGAGGAGAGGCTGACTCAGGTTTGAAAGTGTATGCAACAAGCCCCTCCCCCCAACCTTCTCTTCTCCTCTGTTCACATCCACCGGTGCAGGTCTGGCAGAGGTGCCTGCTAGAGCCCCACGATCTCTGATTATTCTAACATGATCCATCCCTGAACAGATGGCCACCTCAGTCACAGTGGACTTCATGTCTGGCCAAGATAGAGCATTATATATCTAATGAGCAATCTAGCAAATGAGGTTGAACAGGCATACATCGTTCTTCATTTAATCATCCCAGCTGTTGGCTCCTAGGCCATGGACTGGCAAGCAGGCTGAATTGTGCCTTAATATAAAGGTGCAGGCATGGGAAGAGCCTCTCAGAAACCAACCAGGACACCAGATGGAGTTAGATAGCATTACATGCATTTAGAGTGTGAACCTCTTATGAACAAAGAGTTGGCTGGCCAACTTGCACCAGAGTGATGCCATTATAGGGGGAATGTTTAGGAAATAGCAATTTCCATGCTGATGAGAGCAGTGTTTGTTCATTTTTATTGTCTGCTGCAGTCATTCTCTTTTTTTTTAATTTTTAATTTAACTGGAATATAGTTGATTTACACTGTTATATTAGTTTCGTGTTATAGCAAAGTGATTCAGTTATACATGCAATCATTCTATTTTAGACTCTTTTCTCATATAGGTTATCACAGAATATTGAGTAGCTCCCTGTGCTATACAGTAGGTCCTTGCTGGTTATCTGTCTCATACGTAGTAGTATGTATGTTCATCTCAAGCTCCTGATTTTTCCCTCCCCCAACATTTCCCTTTGGAAATGTTGTTTTTGATATCTGTAAAAAAGAAAAGTTTGGTTTTGATATCTGTAAGTCTTTTCTATTTTATAAATAAGTTCATTTATATTATTTTTAAGAAGTTTGATCCCATGAGTGATATCACATGATATCTGTCTTTCTCTGCCTTCGTGTGATCATCTCTAGGTCCATCCATGTTGCTGCAATGGTATTATTTTGGTTTTTTTTTATGGCTTTATGTATTGTATATATGTCCTAAATCTTCTTTATCCATTCCTCTGTTGATAGACATTTAGGTTGCTTCCATGTCTTGGCTGTTGTAGATGGTGCTGCAGCTCATTTCAGGTTATGGTTTCCTTTCAAAATATGGTTTTCTCTGGATATATGCTCAGGAGTGGGATTGTTGGATCATATGGTAGTTCTACTTTGAGTTTTCTAGGGAAGCTCCATACTTTTCTCCACAGTGATTACACCAATTTAAGTTCCCACCAACAGTGTAGAAGGGTTGGTTCCCTTTTCTCCACTCTCTCTGCAGCATTTATTGTTTGTAGAGAGTATTCTTAAGCTTTACCCAGAAGGATTTTAAAATACAAATTAGGTCCAAGTGTGGAACCGGAGAATCTATACTTTTAACAAGTTCCCAAGTAGAGACCAGAGAAGGAGATGGCAACCCACTCCAGTATTCTTGTCAAGAGCATCCTGTGGACAGCGGAGCCTGGTGGGCTGCTGTCCATAGGGTCACACAGAGTCGGACAGGACTGAAGCAACTTAGCATGCATGCATGTTTGCATTGGAGAAGGAAATGGCAACCCACTCCAGTATTCTTGCCTGGAGAATCCCAGGAATGGAAAAGCCTGGTGGGCTGCTGTCTATGGGGTCTCACAGAGTAGGACTCGACTAAGTGACTTAGCAGCAGCAGCAGCAGAAAGTACAGACCATGGGTTCCAGGACCACGCGTTAAGAGGCATGTCAACAGGAAATAATCCATATAACAGTATATGTAAGTGTGTATTTCTTCTGCAGACCCAGCCCATATAGAAATCATTGTGAAGTGTCATATAACAACATACCCAGGTATTTGCTGGAATAATGAGGGATGAAAACTCCCAACCAATATTTGATCAACTAACTACAAAGTACTTATTAACCAGCTACCATGTGCAAAACTAGGTCCTAAATTCTGTAAAGATGAAAAAGAAATGTCAAATTCAAATTGGAAAAACCTTTCTAGAGGTCATTTAGTCAATATATAATTAAAGTCTTAAAGCTTGCCACTTTTTCACCCACCAAGCTGTTCTATGTCTAGGAATTTATCACAAGAAAATGATTTAAAACATTGACGGAGTTTAAACTAAGGAAGTGTTTACTGATTCTTTTTAAAAGGAAAAGGTGGAAATGTAAAAAAATCAACAAATATACTTGTAAATAACTGACAAATACATCACATTCTGTCTCATGCATATCCTCTCTTGCTCTCCCTCCCTCCCTCTCTCACATATACACACACCCACACACACAAACACACACCCTCGTTTCTGTAGACCACTGGTTCTCAACACATTTTGAGATTTTAAATGTCTTTACTTGTCACAGTTCAGAAGAAGGAGAGCTACCAGCATCTGGTAACCACCTCACAATGCACAGGACAGCTCTCACAACAAAGAATCGATAGTGCTGACCTTGAGAAACCCTGATCTAGTCTCACTTGTCAGAGGATCCCAGCAGAACCACATTGACTCCGATGACTATATTCCATAGAATCAGGCCCCAGCTGTGTAGTGAAGGGCTGTATTCCCCTCGGAGCCTCATGGTGTTATTTCTGTTCTTGAGGATGGCCTCAGGTGAATTCATGCATCGCTCACGTGGGCTTTCTCCCTCAGCTTCTGCCTGTGTTGTGGCAATTCAGAGAGAAATCCCTTGGGAGCAGCCACTGAGCTCGCACAGCTGCCTATTCCTCCCTCCTGCCCCGCCAGGGGACGATGATGGGGCCCAGTGCACCAGCCCCTGGTGCCCTCGTTCTTGCTGATGCTGTCCTCGCAGTCTCAACATTGCCATAGCTCTGTGGAGTCTATGCATGTATGCTTATGCTAGTTACTCAGCTGTGTCGATTCTTTGTGGTCCTTTGGACTATAGCCCGCCAGGCTCTTCTATCCATGGGATTTTTCAGGCAAGAATACTGGAGTGGACTGCCATTTCCTCCTCCAGGGGGTCTTCCTGACCCAGGGATCAAACCTGCATCTCCTGTGTCTCCTGCATTTTAGGTGGATTTTTTTATCCGCTGAGCCATCAAGGGGGCCTGTGGAGTCTAGTTACCTGGAAACCAAAGCAGTGCTCTTGGTTGGGCTCACACAACACCCTATGAGAAGAGTTTCTTTGGCTTCTGCCTGCAGCTCCTCTGCAATACAAGTTTGTGGGGCCTGGCCAGGAAACCAGGAGCAAGGAAAAGACTGCATTGTCCTCTCATATCTCAGGCCCCTGAGCCAACCACTTTTCTTCTCCTGTGACAAAATTTCTCAAGCAAATAAACATTTGCAAATCCATATATACACACACTAAGAGTAAATAGTATGAGTTCAGATAAAGACACAGTTACTGCAATTGACATTCACCACAAATGCGTGGAGCATCCCCTCCCAGCAGTCACATGGGCCAAGCTAATGCCCATTCCTTTGCCTTAGCTTATCCTCCAACAGAAGATTTCCCTACCTCCACTCTGTCTGCATAATTCTTGCTGTCTGTTAAGACCTGGTTCTCATCTTCTCCAGGAAGTTTTCAAAATCATCTAGGATGCTTTTACTATAGGTAGTAGAATGTTTAAAACAATTAGTGGTCTTATTATTTTATATAAAAAGAAGCATGCAGCTAGAGAGTTCCATAGTGAGCAATTCAAAAACTCAGTGGCTTCTTTCCAGTTCTCTTGATTTTTGTCTCATGGTCACAAGATGGCTATCACAGCATCTTCTCATCATGAAAATATCAAAAGGCAGGAAGTAAAAGAGAGGTTCCCAGCCTCTCCTTTGCTGGGGTATAAAGAGGAATTTGATTAGAAGCCGCCTTCTTTTTTGTCAGAGAGGAAATTCTTTCCCACAAGTCCCCAACAGATACCTATTTATATTTCATCCACCAGAACTAACCTAGTCATTGAGATGATTGTAATAACTTTAAACATATCATGGTCATTCCTTGAACCTGGAGGAGGGACCCGCCTTACCTTAGTGAATTGCTGCTCCATGAAAAGAGAAGCATTGGTTCTTTGGGAGTACTCAGAAGGAGACTTGCCAGGCCCTTTGGAATGAAGAGTAGGACCATACCATCTTGGATGCTACACATAGTAGCATCAGAACAGTTTGAACCTGTTGATGACAAAACCATATCAAGAGAGAGACATATTTAAGACCACCGGTTCTCCTTGTTCTTTCCCATCATTGAGCAACAAGCTCGTGAAATGGGCCATAATGGAGAGAATATTGAGAGTTAACATTAAGTTAATATTGAGAGTAGTGAGAGCCAACAAACTTAGATTTGAATTCCAATCCTGGCACTGATGAATAACCTTGGGCAAGTCATCTACTCTCTCTCTGAATTGTGCCACTCACTGCCAGTCTATTATTCTCTGATACCGAAAATGCCACCTTGGGAAAACTGGAAGCTGAAAGCAAAAATGTCTCTCATGGGCTGCCTCTGCTCAGTTCTTCACTTTTCCTCTGTCTTCTCCAGGATGGCACATTGTCGTGAAACACAATCATGCCTGTTCAAAGTTCCAGCAAATGCTAGAGACTCAACACTGAAATTCTGAATCCTGGACCTTAGAACATTGAACAGAACAGCAGCAAGGGCTGACCAAAAGTAGACATATTAGAATTTCAAAGTCATCAAAACTCAAGAAAAGGAAATTCAGGGCATTGGAATTTTCTTAAGACTTCATTTTTTTTTAGAGTAGTTTTAAGTTGACAAAAATGATAGGAAGGTAAGAGACTTCCCATATCCCTTCTGCCCCCACATGTGAATAGCCTGCCTAATTATCAATATTACTCACAAGAATGGTGCATTTGTTATTAATGATAAACCTACATTAACACATAATTATCACCCAAAATCTGTAGATTACCTTAGGGTTTACTTTGCTATTGTGCAATCTATAGGTTTGAACAAAATTATAATAACGCATATCCATCATTATAATATAATAAAAAGTATTTTTACTGCCCTAAAAATGCTCTGTGCTCCACCTGTGTACCTCTCTTACCTCTTCCCCACCTCTGGCAACCACTGACATTTTTATGATCTCCATAGTTTTGCCTTTTCCAGAAAGTCTTAACCGTTATAATCATACAGTGTGTAGCCTTTTCATATTGGCTTATTTCACTTAGTAATATACATTTAAGTTTCCTACATTTCTTTTCATGGCTATACTTCTTTTTTATGAGAACTGTTAGAATTTACTGTCTTAATAACTCATATGTATCATATAGCAGTGATAACTATAGTTATCATGTTGTACATTACGTCCCTAGTATTTATTTCCTAGTACTAGAGGGATCTTCAGAGAAGGCAATGGCACCCTACTCCAGTACTCTTGCCTGGAAAATCCCTTGGACGGAGGAGCCTGGTGGGCTGCAGTCCATGGGGTCGCTTTGAGTCGGACACGACTGAGCGACTTCACTTTCACTTTTCACTTTCATGCATTGGAGAAGGAAATGGCAACCTGCTCCAGTGTTCTTGCCTGGAGAATCCCAGGGACGAGGGAGCCTGGTGGGCTGCTGTCTATGGGGTCGCACAGAGTTGGACACGACTGAAGCGACTTAGCAGCAGCAGCAGCAGGGGGATCTTATAACTGGAACTTATGTTTTGACCACCTTCCTTCAGTTCCCACTCTTCCACGCCCTACCTCTGGGAGCTATAAATCTAATCTTTTTTCCTACAACTTTTTAAAATTTTAATTAGACTCTACATGTAGGAAACATACCATATTTTTCTTTCTCTGTCTGACTTACTTCACTTAGCATTAATTCACTATAGCTCTTCCATGATGTTGCAAATGACAACAACATGAGTATTTCCTCATGTTATGGCTGAATAATATTCTGTGGTATATATAAAACAGATTTTTAATCCCTTCATTCATCAATGGACTTTCACTTGCTTCTATGTAATGGCTGTTGTAAATAACACTGCTATGAAGATTGGGATGCAAATATCTTTTTGAGTTAGTTTTCTTTTTCTTTGGACATATTCCTAGAAATGAGATTTCTGTTTGAGGATCCTCCATACTGTTTTTCATAGCAGCTGCACTAGTTTATAATCCCATCAACAATGCACAAGGATTCCTTTTACTCCACATCCTCACAAGCATTTGTCTTCTGTTGTATTTGTGATGATGGCAATTTTAATAGCCCTGAGATGATATCTCACTGTGGTTTTGACTGGCATTTCCCTTTTTGCTAGTGATGGTGAGCATATGTTCATCTATGTGTGGGCTGCTCAGATATCTTCTTTGGAAAAATGTTATTCAGGATTTTTACCCTATCTTAATTGAATCATTTGGGTTTTTGCTATTATATGGGTTCTTTGTATATTTTGAATAATAATTTCTTATAAGATATGTGTTTTTTATGCTTTTGTTGTTTGTGCTTTAGAAGTCATATCCAAAAAAAAATCATTGCCAAGATCAATATCAAGGAGCTTTTTTTCCTATATTTTCTTCTAGGAATTTCATGGTTTCAGTTTTAGGTCTTATATTTAACTTTTTAATCCATCTTGAGCTAATTTGGGGGAATTTTGTTCTTCAACATTTAAATATCCAATTTTGAAGACTATTTATTTATTAAAATCTTTTCTCCATTGAGAATCCTTGGGTTTCCTGTCAAGTGTTAGTTGGCCATATATGTTTGGGTTTATTTGTGGTTTCTCAATTCTGTTCCATTGATTTGTCTGTTTTTATCCAGAACCATATGCTTTTGATTACTAATACATTAAGAGTATAGCATGAAATCAAGAAGAGTGATGTCTCCTGCTTGGTTCTTCTTTTTCAGGATTGCCTTGGCTATTCTAGTCTCTATGCTAAGTTGCTTCAGTCGTATCCGACTCTGTGTGATCCCATAGATTGCAGCCTACCAGGCTCCCCTGTCACTGGGATTCTCCAAGCAAGAACACTGGAGTGGGTTGCCATTTCCTTCTCCAGTGCATGAAAGTGAAAAATGAAAGTGAAGTCGCTCAGTCGTATCCAATTCTCAGCGACCCCGTGGACTGGAGCCTACCAGGCTCCTCCGTCCATGGGGTTTTGCAGGCAAGAGTACTGGAGTGGATTGCCATTGCCTTCTCCACTAGTCTCTATAGTTCCATATAAAATTTAGGATTGTTTCTTTAGGCAAAATATTCCATTGAAATTTTGGTAGGGGTTACATTGAATCCATAGGTGGTTTTGAGTAATATGTACATTTTAACAATATTCTTCCAATTCATGAGCACAGTATACCTTTCCATTTTTGTGTGTTTTCTCTGATTTCTTTCATCAATGTCTTGTAATTTTCAAAACAGCGATCTTTGACCTCCTTGGTGATAAACCCAAATTTATATGTTCAACTAATATTTGACAAGGAATCTAAGGATTCTCAATGGAGAAAAGACTTTAATAAATAAATTGTCCTCAAATTGGATATTCATGTTAAATAATGAAATTCACAAAAATTAGCTCAAGATGAATTAAAATACTTAAATGTATGCCTAAGTATCTAAATGGGGGTCAAATTTTTTTTTTTGCAGAAATTTCATTCTTAGTGTATAGAAACATTACTGGTTTTTGTAGTTAATTTTGTATCCTGCAAATTTACTGAATCTTTTTTTTTCATGGTATTTCTTCTTTTTATTGAAGTATAGTTGATATTCAGGTGTACATCATAGCAATTCAAAATTTTTACAGATTTTACTACACTTACCATTGTTATAAAATAGTGGCTATATTCCTTGTACAACATATAATTGTAGTTTACTTTATACATTTGTATATCTTAATTATTATAAATCTTAATTCCCCACACCTTTCTTGCCCCTGTCCTCAATAACCACAAGTTTATTTTTTATATCTGTTGATTTGATACACAATAGTCCCTCCCTCATTCACAGTATCACTTTCTGTGGTATCAGTTAACCACAGTCTACCATGATCTTAAATGGAAAATTTCATAAATAAGCAACTTATAAATTATAAATTGTGCAGTGCTCCGAGTAACGTGATGAAATCTTGTCCTACTTGGAACAGTATATCCTTTGTCCAGTGTATCCATGCTGTAGGCACAGTCCACCCTTTAGTACCTAAATAGAAAAAAGCATAATAATTATGATTAGGGTTCTATACAATCTGAAGCATCACACATTCACTGGAGGTCATGGAACATGTGAGTGATCCTTATAATGTGTTGTTGAATTTTTTTGCAAGTACTTTGTTGAGAATTTTGCATCTATATTTATCAGGAATATTGACCTATAGTTTTCTTTTCTGGTGGTGTCATTTTCTGCTTTTGGTATCATGATAATGCTGGCCTTATAAATGAGTTTGGGAGTGTTCCTTCTCTTTGATTGATTTTTATTGAAGAGTTTGAGAAAGATTGGTATTAATTCTTTAAATGTTTGGTTAAATTGACCAGTGAATTTAACCATCTGTTTTTGAGGTTTTCTTTGCTGGGAGATTTTTAATTACTGATGAAATCTCTAGCTGGTAATTCTATTCAGATTTTCTATTTCTTCCAGATTTAGGCTTAATAAGTATATGCTTCTAAGAATTTTTCCATCTGTTCTACGTTGTCCAGTTTGTTGGCATATAGTTGTTTGTAATATTTTCTTATAGCCTTTGTATTTCTGTGGTATTTATTGTAATGTCTCGTTTTCTATCTATAATTTTCTTTATTTGGGTCTTCTCTTTTATTTCCTTGGTTAATGTAGCTAAAGTTTGGCCAGTTTTGTTTATATTTTCAGAGAACCAGCTCTTAACTTTAATAATGTTTTTCTGTTCTCTATTTCATCTATTTTTGCTGTAATCTTTATTATTTATTTCCTTGCCAAATTTTGGCTCAATATGTTCTTTTTCTAGTTGCTTAAGTAGTAGAGTTACGTTGTTTATTTGGAATCATTGTTGCTTCTTTTTTTGCATTTTCTTCTTTAAATTTTATTGGAGTATAGTTGATTTATAATGTGTTAGTTTCAGGTGTATAGCAAAGTGATTCAATTCTACATATACATATACTCATTTTCAGATTCTTTTTCCATATTGGTATTATAGAATATTGAGTAGAATTCCCTGTGCTACACAGTAGGTCCTTTATCATTATCTATTTTATTATAGTAGTGTGCATATGTTAATCCCCAACTCCTACTTCATCTGTTCCTACCCCCCACCCCCAACATTTCTACTGTGGTAATCATAAGTTTTTGAAATTTGTGGGCTTATTCCTATTTGTAAATAAGTTCATTTTTTTAATCATTTTTAAAATTAGATTCCGCATAAGAGAGAGATATTTTCTCTGACTTACTTCACTGCATATGATAATTTCTAGATCCATCCATATTGCTACAAATGACATTATTTCCTTCCTTTTATGGCTGAGTAATATTACGTTGTATCTGTGTACACATCTTCTTTATGCATTCCTCTCTTGATGGACACTTAGGTTGCTTCTATGTCTTGGCTGTTGTAAATAGTGCTGCAGTGAATACTGGGGTACATGCATTCTTTCAGATTATGGCTTTCTCTTTTATTCCTTTCATCAGTGTCTTATACTTTTCAGAGTACAAATCTTTTGGCTCCTTAGGTAGGTTTATTCCTAGGTATTATGCTGTTTTTGATTCAGCGCCAAAGAGTACTGTTTCCTTAATTTCTCTTCCTGATTGTTAATTGCTAGTGTATAGGACAGAGGAGGAAATGGCACCCCACTCCGGTACTCTTGCCTGGAAAATCCCATGGATGGAGGAGCCTGGTGGGCTGCAGTCCGTGGGGTCGCTAAGAGTCGACACGACTGAGCAACTTCACTTTCACTTTTCACTTTGATGCATTGGAGAAGGAAATGACTACCCACTCCAGTATTCTTGCCTGGAGAATCCCAGGGACAGGGGAGCCTGATGGGCTGCTGTCTGTGGGGTCACACAGAGTCAGACACGACTGAAGCAACTTAGCAGCAGCAGCAATATATAGGAATGCAAGAGAATTTCTATGTATTAATTTTGTATCCTGCAATTTTACCAAATTCATTGATGAGCTCTAATAGTTTTCTGGTAGCATCTTTAGGATTCTCTGTGTATAGTACCATGTCATCTGCAAAAAGTGACAGTTTTAGTTCTTTTAAAATATAGATTCCTTTTATTTCTTTTTCTTCATAGATTTCTGTGCCTGGGACTTTCAAAACTATGTTGAATAAAAGTGGAGACGGTGGGTATCCTTGTCTTGTTCCCGACCTTAGAAGGAATGCTTTCAGCATTTCACCAGTGAGAATAATGTTACAGTGGGTTTCATTTATGGCCTTTATTATGTTGTGGTATGTTCCCTCTATGCCCACTTTCTGGAGAGTGTTTTTTAATCATAAATTGAGTGTTGAATTTTATGAAAAGCTTTTTCTGCATCTATGGAGATGATCATGTGGTTTTTATTCTTCAGTTTTTTAATGTGGGTATTATATTAATGTGTGGGTATTATCACATTGATTGATTTGTGGATATTGAGGAGTCCTTGCATCCCTGGGATAAATCCCACTTAATCATGGTGTGTGATCCTTTTAATATATTGTTGGTTTGGGTTTGTTGTGTGCATATATATTTATAATTGTTATATCTTCTTCTTGGATTGATCCCTTGATTACTAGAAAGTACCTTCTTTGTCTCTTGTAACAGTATTTGAAGTTCTTTGTCTGAGTACAGCCACTCCAGCTTTCTTTTGATTTCCATCTGCATAGAGTACCTTTTTCCATCTCCTCACTTTCATTCTGTATGTATCCCTAGATATATACAGTGGTTTTTCTTATAGCCTGTATGTGTCCCTAGATACATACAGCGAGTTTCTTATAGACAGCATCTATATGGGTTTTATTTTTTTATCCATTCAGCCAGTCCTTGTCTTTTGGTTGAAGCTTTTAATCCATTACATTTAGGTAAATTGTTATGTATGTTCTTATTGCCATTGTGTTATTTTGGATTTATTTTTAGATCTTTTTTGTTCCATTCCTCTTTTGTTCTCTTATAATGTGATGACCATTATTAATGGTGTATTTAGATTGCTTTTCCTTTTTTGTGTGTGGATCTGTTGTAAATTTTTGGTTTGCAGTTACCATGAATTTTTGATATAGTGTTGCAGAAACCAGTACTCGAGAAACCAAGCACCACCCTCAGAGAGTTGGAGAATTCAGGTTTATTATGCCAGCAGGCCCAGAGGAGTTAACACTCCAAGCTCTGAGCCCCGAACAAAAGGGTTACAGAGTTTTTATAGACAGACTGTAGTGGGCAACAGTGTCTGTTAATAGGCTGGTTTAAACTAAGAGGCTTCAGGCGCACCGGAATGGCAGTCAAGATGTAGAGGGGAATGCCTGACCTTTACACAGACAGGCATGATTAAGCAGGTTTGCAGAGGCTGGGAAATTGCAAAGAGCAGGACAAGGGTGAGTGAGATAAGCTCCAGTTCCTAGTATTGTTAAGTCCCTACTTTCTGAGCCTATGTGACCTATGTGATCCAGACTTTGCAAGGAGTAAGCTGAGTTACAAAGGCAGAAGGAGCAGGAGGTTATGTAAAATTTTAACTTTTCCTCTTCAGTTACAGTGTATATATACACACAAGATTGCCTGAAGTTACTGATCTCTTAATTTCCAGTGCATTTCCAATATCTTGCATTTGTACTTTCCTCTTCTCAAGAAGAGGCTTTCCTGATGGCTCAATGGTAAAGAATCTGCCTGCAATGCAGGAGACACTGGAGACTCGGGTTGGATCCTTGGGTGGGGAAGATCCCTTGGAGTAGGACATGGCAACCTGTTCCAGTATTCTTGTCTGGAAAATTCCATGGACAGAGGAGCTTGGTGGGCTACAGTCCATGCGCTCACAGGGAGTCAGACACGACTGAGCACATAGCACAATTTCTCATGATTACTGGTTTTTCATACCATATTTCTGTGTAAATGGTTTCCTTTTCTTTTACTGGTAAGCTTTCCTATTTGTTATTCTTATCTCTAATTGTGGGCTTTTTGCCTAGAGAAATTACTTTAGGATTCATTGTAAAACTGGTTTGTTGGTGCTGAATTCTTTTAGCTTTTGCTTGTCTGTAAAGCTTTTGATTTCTCCATTAAGTCAAAATGACAGCCTTGCTGGGTGCAGTATTTTTGGTTGCAGGTTTTCCCCTTTCATCACTTTAAATATATTGTTCCACGCCCTTCTGACCCCACAGAGTTACTGAAAAATCAGCCAGTATCCTTATGCAGATTTTCTTGTATGTTATTTGTTGCTTTTTGCCTTATTGCTTTTAATAGTTTTCTTTATCTTTCGTTTTTGCCAGATTGATTAATATGTGTCTCACTGTGTTATTCCTTGGGTTCATCCTGTATGAGATCCTCTATGCTTCCTGGACTGGAGTATTTCCTTTCTCATTAATATGAGAAGTTTTTTTGGCTGTGATATCTTCCAATATTTTCTTGGGCCCTTTCTCTGTCTCCTCTGTGGGACCTTGATAATGCAATTGTTGGTGCATTTAATATTGTCCCAGAGGTCTCCGAGTCTGTCCTGACTGTGCTCATTTCTGAGCTCATTTCTTTTCATGCTGTTCCACAATGGTGGCTTCCACAATGCTGTATTCAAGCCCACTTCTCCATTCGTCTGCCTCATTTAGTCTGCTGTCGGTTCCTTCCAGACATACTTTACATTTCACCTTTGTTTTGTTCAGCTCTGTTGGTATGCTCTTTCTGTCTTCTAGGTCTTCATTAAACATTTCTTGTAACTTCTCGGTTTCTGTCTCTATTCTTTTTCTGAGAGCTTGGATCATCTTTACTCTCATTAGTCTACGTTCTTTTTCAGGTAGATTGCTTATCTCTACTTCAGTTAGTTGTTCCTGTGTGTTTTTATCTTGTTCCTTCTCCTGGAAAATATTTCTTTGCCATCTCATTTTGTCTTACTCTGTTTGTGATCTCCCTTCTCCAGGCGGCAGGAACATAGTTCCTCATGCTTCTGGTGTCTGCCTCATGGTGGGGAAGGTTCACACTGGGCTTGTATAGGTTTTCTGGTAGGAGGGACTGGTGTTTGCCCACTGGTGGTTCGAGCTGGATCTTATCCCTCTGGTGGGCAGGGCCATATCAAAGTTTGTGTTTTTGAGGTGGCTCTGAACTCAGCATGGCTTTAGGCAATCTGTCTGCTGATGGGTGGGGCTGTGTTGCTATCCTGTTGGTTGTTTGGCTCGAGGTGTTCCAGGACTAGAGTCTACAGAACGTTAGGTATGGGATTTGATTATGTTGCAGAGGAGCCCCTCCTACTGTCTCTTTATGGCTAGTTTACAGTCCTACCAATAATGTACAAGGATACCATTTCTCCGTATTCTTTCCACGTTTGTTTTCTCTTGTCTTTTTTCATGATGTCCATTCTAATGGTCATGAGCTGATACCTCATTGTGGTTTTGACTGAGTTTGGTTCAGTCACTCAATTGTGTCCAACTTTTTGCAACCCCATGGATTGCAGCATGCCAGGCCTCCCTGTTCATCACCAACTCCTAGAATTTACTCAAACTCATGTCTATTGAGTCAGTGATGCCATCCAGCCATCTCATCCTCTGTTGTCCCCTTCTCCTCCCACCCTCAATCTTTCCTAGCATCGGTCTTTTCAAATGAGTCAGCTCTTCACATCAGGTAGCCAAAGTATTGGAGTTTCAGCTTCAGTATCAGGCTCTCCAATGAATATTCAGTACTCCTTTCCTTTAGAATGGACTGGTTGAATCTCCTTGCAGTTCAAGGGACTCTCAAGACCCTTCTCCAACACCACAGTTCAAAGCATCAGTTCTTCAGTGCTCAACTTTCTTTATAGTCCAACTGTCACATCCATACATGACTACCGGAAAACTATAGCCTTGACTGGACAGACCTTTGTTGGCAAAGTAATGCTTCTGCTTTTTAATATGCTGTCTAGGTCGGTCATAGCTTTTCTTCCAAGGAGCAAGCATCTTTTAATTTCATGGCTGCAGTCACCATCTGCAGTGATTTTGAAGCCCAAAAACTGAAGTCTGTCACTGTTTCCATTGTTTGCCCATCTATTTGCCATGAAGTGATGGAACCAGATGCCAGACTTAATTTTCTAAATGTTGAATTTTAAGCCAGCTTTTTCACTCTCCTGTTTCACTTTCATCAAGAGGCTCTTTAGTTCTTTGCTTTCTCCCACAAGGGTGGTGTCATCTGCATATCTGAGGTTACTGATATTTCTCCTGGAAATCTTGATTCCAGCTTATGTTTCATCCAGCCTAGTGTTTCTCATGATGCTGCATATAAGTTAAATAAGCAGGGTGACAATATACAACCTTGATGTACTCCTTTCCTGATTTGGAGCCAGTCCATTGTTCCATGTCCAGTTTTAACTGTTGCTTCCTGACCTGCATACCGATTTCTCAAGAGGCAGGTCGTGTGGGTCTGGTATTCCCATCTCTTCAAGAATTTTCCACAGTTTGTTGTGATCCACACAAAGACTTTGGCATAGTCAATAAAGCAGAAGTAGATGTTTTTCTGGAACTCTCTTGTGTTTTTGATGATCCAACAGATGTTGGCAATCTGATCTCTGGTTCCACTACCTTTTCTAAAACCGGCTTGAATATCTGGAAGTTTATGGTTCATGTACTGTTGAAGCCTGGCTTGGAGAATTTCGAGCAATAATTTCCTAGGATGTGAGATGAGTGCAATTGTATGGTAGCTGAACATTCTTTGGCATTGCCTTTCTTTGGGATTGGAATGAAAACTGACCTTTTCCAGTCCCATGGCTACTGCTGAGTTTTCCAAATTTACTGGCATATTGAGTGCAGCACTTTCATAGCATCATCTTTTAGGATATGAAATAGCTCAACTGGAATTCCATCACCTCCACTAGCCTTGTTCCTAGTGACACTTCCTAAGGCTCACTTGACTTCACCTTCCAGGATATCTAGCTCTAGGTGAGGGATCACACCATCATGATTATCTGTGTCGTGAAGATCTTTTTTGTGTAGTTCTTCTGTGTATTCTTGCCACCTCTTCTTAGTATCTCCTGCTTCTGTTAGGTCCATACCATTTCTCCCTTTATTGTGCCTATCTTTGCATGAAATGTTCCCTTGGTATCTCTAATTTTCTTGAAGAGACCTTTAGTCTTTCCCATTCTGTTGTTTCCTTCTATTTCTTTGCATTCATTGCCTAAGAAGGCTTTCTTATCTCTCCTTGCTATTCTTTGGAACTCTGCATTCAGATGAGTATATCTTTCCTTTTCTCCTTTGCCTTTCAATTCTCTTCTTTTTCACTGACTTGCTTTATGTCTTAGGGAACTCAAACAGGGTCTATGTATCAACCTAGAGGGGTGGGATGGGGGAGATGGGAGGGAGATTCAAGAGGGAGGGGACATATGTATACCTATGGCTGATTCATGTTGAGGTTTGACAGAAAGCAACAAAATTCTGTACAGCAATTATCATTCAATTAAAAAATAAATTTAAAAAATCTAACATCAACTATGTATTTGCCATTACCATTGAGTTTTATGCTAGCTTTTTATGTTTTTATGATGTTAATTAATGTCCTTTTAGTTGTACTCAAATAACTCCCTTTAGCAATGGCACCCCCACTCCAGTACTCTTCCCTGGAAAATCTCATGGACTGAGGAGCCTGGTAGGCTGCAGTCCATGGAGTCACAGAGGGTTGGACACAACTGAGCAACTTCACTTTCACTTTTCACTTTCATGCACTGGAGAAGGCAATGGCAACCCACTCCAGTGTTCTTGCCTGGAGAATCCCAGGGACAGGGGAGCCTGGTGGGTGACCTCTATGGGGTCACACAGAGTCGGACATGACTGAAGCGACTTAGTAGCAGCAGCAGCATTTTTTATAAAACATGCTTAGGTGCTAGCTGCTCAGTCATGTCTGACTCTTTGTGAGCTGATGGACTGTAGCCCACCAGGCTTCTCTGTCCATGGAATTTTCCAGGCAAGAAATCTGGACTGGGTTGCCATTTCCTACTCTAGGGGATCTTCTGACCCAGGGATTGAACCCACATCTCCGGTATCTCCTGCACTGGCAGGCAAATTCCTTACCACTGAGCCACCACATGTCTAGTAGTAATAAATTTCTTCAGCTTTTGTTTGTTTGATGAAGTCTTCTTTATATTTCTATTGCTGAAGAACAGCTTTTGCTGGATATAGAATTCGTGGTTGACTGCTTTTTCTTTCAACATTTTGAATATGTTTTCCCATTTTCTCCTAGACTGAAAAGGTTCTGTTAAGAAGTCCATCAATAATTCTATGGAGCTCTTTGGTATGTGCTGAATCCTAGCCACTAGACCACCAGGGAATTTTGAGAACTTGCTTGTATGTTACTTATCTTTGTATGTCTCTTATCTTGCTGCTTTTAAAATTCTTTTTCTTTGATTTCTGACAGTTATAATGTAGCCATATTCATGTTCAACCTTTTTGGCATCCTTTGAACCTTTTGGGTATGGATGCCATTTCTCTCCCAAGTTTGTGAAATTTTTAGCCATTACCACTTTAAATATACTTTCTGTCACTTTCACTTCTCTGTCACTTTCTCTATAACATGAATATTGTTTCTTCTCATTGTGTACCATAGGTCCTATAGGCTTTCTTCACTATTTTTCATTCTTTTTTATTTTTGTTCCTCTGATTGGATAATTTCAAATGTTCTTTCTTTCAGGTCACTAATTCTTTTCTTATTTCTGCATGATCAAATCAGCTTTTGAAGCTCTCCATTGAATTCCTAAGTTCGGTTGTTCTATTTTTCTACTCTTAGATCTCTGTTTTTGCTTTTATTATGGTTTGTATTTCTTTGCTGAACTTCTCATTTTACATATGCATTGTTTTTTTATTTTTATTTGTTCATATGTTCTTATAGTTCACTAAGCATCTTTAAGAAGATTATTCTGAATTTCTTTTTCTGATAGTTCATGGATCTCCATTTATTGTCAGTTACAAGACCTTTATTAGTTTTCTTTGGTACTATCATATTTATCTAACTTTTTATGATCATTGAGTCCTACATTGCTCTCTATACATTTGACTATATGGGCTCCTCTTGCAGACTTACAGGTTCACTTTGGCAGAGTTAGTTTTTGACCAGTTAGTTCAGATTGAGTTCTGGGTGTGTCTGCTAGCAATATTCTTGGGAAGGTAGGGCCTACTATTAGGCTTTATTTTGAGGTAAGGCATTTGTTTGACCTCTGAGATTGACATGAGTGGTGTGCTACTGGCCAAGAACAGCTGGATAAGACTCTATCTTTCCCTGCCCAAGTGAAGCTGTAGGATGGGTGATGCTTATTTAGATGGTCATGACTGGGTACTATACTCAGTGGGAGGTGGGGCTATGAATTAGTTACTCTGCCCTGGTAGGGCAGAAGGACAAGACACGGGGCCTGTACAGCTTGATGTTGGAAACTGGAATCTGGCAAGAGTGTGCACGGAATTTCCTGACAGGTGAAGCCACTGGTTTTGCTCTGCAGACAGGGAAGCTAGATGCAGTGCTCTCTGTCAAGAGCCACTGTAGGCAGGGCTGTTGTATGAGGTATCCTGTTTGCTCCGGTGAAGTTCCCTGTTTGGGCAATTTGAAGACTGTTTTCAGCCATGAGTGGGGCTGTCAGTTTCCCTGTCCAGGCACAGCAGTAGAAATAGTTCTAAGGTCTTACTGCTTTTGGTGGTCTTAACTCAAGCCGACCCATGCCTTATGTTCTCTGGTTGAATAGGGCCACCAGCTTTGCCTTGCAGACTATCAGCTCTGCCTGCACATCTCTTGGCTTGAGCATTACTGGGTTACCAACTTTCAGATGTTCTCTCTAGCAGGTCTGGTCAAATGGGGCCAGAAGCCAGATCCCACAGAGGATGCGACTATGACTCATTTGCCTGCCTGAATGGGACAGGGAGGGGCCACTCCAGGAAACTCACAGTTTTTCTGCAGGCTTCCCAGTCAGCAGGGGCCGGGAGCTACCCTCCACCTCAGGTGAGGCTATGGATTAATTCTCCTGCCTGGGTATAGAAGAGAAACCCTTCACACCTGATACTGCTTCTGGGAACATCAGTTTCTGCCCACTCCACTTTTGGCTGGGGCTTTGCTAAGTTATACAGCTTCTCCCAAGCCCTTCTGGTCAGTTGGGGCCAAGAGTCATGCTCACACCAGCAGATGTGGCTATGACTCGGCTCCTTTGCCTGACAGTGGGCAAGCCAGTCTCTAGGGCCATCCAAACTTCTTGTTTGAGGATCCAAAACAGGTAGACCTGCAACCCACTGAGTTCCCTGGCCCAAGGGCTCCACTGACTTGACTCTGCATTTGAACAAAGTTGCTGGTTCAGGGCTCTATAGAAAGAAGCTTGGTCTGCCAGGATTTGAGTGCTGATTATTACAAGCTCCTCCTCTCTTCTCCTTCACAGTCAGATTCCCAGTAGTTGAGCCCTACAGACTCTCCTGTAATCCCCATGGGGCAAGACCAGAGTAGGGGATTCCACCAAGCAATCCCCAGCACTAGGAATGATGGGTTGGATGTCCCTCCCAGACTCTTTCTTCCCCTGAAGGAATAGTAGACTCAGGGAGACCTCTCCTTGTGGTACTGCACTGCCCTGGGGAGGGCCGGCATGCTGAGCATGTACCCACTTCTTCCCTTTCTATGCAGTTTCCCTTGGTTTCTGTGGTGTGTATGTATATATGGGGTGGTGCTTCAGCCTCATCCCCATGTTCTGGGATTCTCTCAGTTGTGTCTTGTCAATGAATAGTTGTCACATTTTGTTCTGTGAAGGGGGATGAAGTCAGGGATGACCTCTGTCACCATCTTGGTGAAGTCAAGGTCCAGCTCATTTCTTTTCAACACTGATTAATATTCTGTTGTCTGAATAGACCATGGTTTATCTGAGTTTTTAAAGCTATCATGATTGATTTAGATTGGTCTATATGCCTCCCTCCAAATCCCAGGTTCTCTGTCACTCTGTATAATCAAATGATTATCATCATCACTGCTCACAGTTGTTAGTGACCTCCTATGTGCCAGACATTCTGCTGAGAGCTTTGCACATCTTCGTTATATGATCCTCACAACAGTCCTTTAAGTTGAATTTTATTGTCAGCTCATTTTTACATATGAGGAAATAGGTTTAATGATGAAAAAGCAGACTGCCCATTGTCATACAACTAAAGCAAACTTGGCTAGTTGTTGTTTAGTTGCTAAGTCATGCCTGACTCTTTTGCGATCCCATGGACTGTAGCCCACCAGGCTTCTCTGTCCATAGGATTCTCCAGGCAAGAGTACTGGAGTGGGTATCATGTCAAATGCTCTTTGGCTCAAAAGGCAGCATCTGTGGTGTTCACTTTTCCATTCCCAGAACCTGTTTCAGTGCCTGGCATACAATAGCCAGTTATTAAATAACTTTGGTATTGATTTTTACTGTACTGTTGGCTTGAATTATTGTTCTAATAAAATTAAAAGTGAAGAGTTCTCAGGACATGAATTGAAAGT
This sequence comes from Nanger dama, assembly GCA_917880005.1. Taxonomy (NCBI): domain Eukaryota; kingdom Metazoa; phylum Chordata; class Mammalia; order Artiodactyla; family Bovidae; genus Nanger; species Nanger dama. The sequence continues at coordinate 31,424,518 of CAKJTW010000028.1, forward strand.
GTCTTTTGTGTGTCCCATATTCTGTGGGAGATGGATGCTTTGCCGTGTATCAAAACCATTTCCTAGATAGAAATATTGAGGCCAATTCAGGTTAACTGCTAGAGGAGATGAGAGCTATGAAAAGAACTTAGACTTCCTGGTTTCTACTACCAACCTCTTCTCGGGCCAATTAAAGTCCTCATTGCTGTGTGTTATTTAGCAGATCTGATTCCCAATGTACTCCAGAATGATTTTCACTGCCAGCTAGTAGCCTAGTTGTTCCTTCTTAAGTTTCATTTTTATTATATTTCCTCTTTCCAGTTTGAGGCTATTTTCACTATTTCTAATTAGTTTCATCATTTGGTTTTTGACATACAAATCAAATATCAGAACACATATTCATGGAGCAATTATAGCAGATGGGTCATGCTGTGAAATGACACAGAGATGCAGCAGAGCATGCTTTTTGCCCATTTCAAGAGCAACAGACTCCGCATTGGGAAAAAAACCAATTGTACTTCATATGTCTCCCATCCTTCTACTTACTGTCTTAGTTCAGTCACCTCTAGGACTTCCTCCACCGTAACTGGGTATGAAGTGATTATTACTAAACAATAGCACAAGAGAAATGCTGATCATTTCCACTTCTCTGTGAAAGTGTTAGTCACTCAGTCATGTGCGACTCTGCAATGCCATGAACTATAGCCTGCCAGGCTCCTCTTGTCCATGAATTCTCCAGGCAAGAATCCTAGAGTGGGTAGCCATTTCTTTCTCCAAGCGATCTTTCCAACCCAGGGACCCCAACCTGTGTCTCCTGCATGGCAGGCAGATTCTTTATCATCTGAACCACCTTATTTTCCATTAAGTACCCTTGAACACAATTCATGTCGGCAAATATTTGCTGGACATTTATTTTTCTGGACATTATTTTAGTCACCATCCTAGGCACCAATGAGAAAATAGAAAAAGAATGGAAATCGCATCTATCCTCAAACTGTATTCAGTCCAGTTTAGTTGCTCAGTCATATGCAACTCTTTGCAACCCAGTGGACTGCAATACACCAGGCTTCCCTGTCCATCAATACCCAGAGCTTGCTCAAACTCGTGTCCATTGAGTCAGTGATGCCATCCAACCATCTCATCTTCTGTCATCCCCTTCTCCTCCTGCCCTCACTCTTTCCCAGCATCAGAGTCTTTTCAACTGAGTCAGTCTTCGCATCAGGTGGGCAAAGTATTGGAGTTTCAGCTTCAACATCAGTCCTTCTAATGAACACCCAGGACTGCTCTCCTTTTGGATGGACTGGTTGGATCTCCTTGCAGTCCAAGGGACTCTCAAGAGTCTTCTCCAACACCACAGTTCAAAAGCATCAATTCATTGGCGCTCAGCTTTCTTCACAGTCCAACTCTCACATCCATACATGACCACGGGAAAAACCATAGTCTTGACTAGACGGACCTTAGTCGGCAAAGTAATGTCTCTCCTTTTTAATATGCTGTCTAGGTTGGTCATAACATCCTTCCAAGGACTAAGTGTCTTTAATTTCATGGCTGCAATCACCATCTGCAGTAATTTTGGAGCCCAGAAAATGAAGTCAGCCATCGTTTCCACTGTTTCCCCGTCTATTTGCCATGAGGTGATAGGACCAGATGCCATGATCTTAGTTTTCTGAATGTTGAGCTTTAAGCCAGCTTTTTCACTCTCCTCTTTCACTTTCATGAAGAGGCTCTTAGTTCTTGTTCACTTTCTGCCATAAGCATAGTGTCATCTGCGTATCAGGGGTTATTGATATTTCTTCCGGCAGTCTCGATTCCAGCTTGTGCTTCCTCCAGCCCAGCATTTCTCATGATGTACTCTGCATATAAGTTAAATATATGGGGTGACAATATACAGCCTTGACATGCTCCTTTCACAATTTGAAACCAGTCTGTTGTTCCATGTCCAGTTCTAACTGTTGCTTCCTGACCTGCATACAGGTTTCTCAAGAGGCAGTTCAGATGGTCTGGTATGCCCATTCTTTCAGAATTTTCCACATTTTATTGTGATCCACACAATCAAAGGCTTTGGCATAGTCAATAAAGCAGAAATAGATGTTTTTCTGGAACTCTCTTGCTTTTTCGATGATCCAGCAGATGTTGGCAATTTGATCTTTGGTTCCTCTGCCTTTTCTAAAACCAGCTTAAACATCTGGAAGTTCATAGTTCATGTATTGCTGAAGCCTGGCTTGGAGAATTTTGAGCATTACTTTACTAGCGTGTGAGATGAGTGCAGTTGTGCGGTAGTTTGAGCATTGTTTGGCATTGCCTTTCTTTGAGATTGGAATGAAAACTGACCTTTTCCAGTCCTGTGGCCACTGCTGACTTTTCCAAATTTGCTGACATATTGAGTGCAGCACTTTTACAGCATCATCTTTCAGGATTTGAAACAGCTCAACTGGAATTTCATCACCTCTACTAGCTTTGTTCGTAGTGATGCTTTCTAAGGCCCACTTGACTTCACATTCCAGGATCCCTGGCTCTAGGTGAGTGATCACACCATCGTGATTATCTGGGTCATGAAGATCTTTTTGTACAGTCTTCTGTGCATTCTTGCCACCTCTTCTTAATATCTTATGCTTCTGTTAGGTCCCTACCATTTCTATCCTTTTTTGAGCCCATCTTTGCATGAAATGTTCCCTTAGTATCTCTAATTTTCTTGAAGAGATCTCTAGTCTTTCCTATTCTATTGTTTTCCTGTATTTCTTTGCACTGATTGCTGAGGAAGGCTTTCTTATCTCTCCTTGCTATTCTTTGGAACTCTACATTCAAATGGGTATATCTTTCCTTTTCTCCTTTGCTTTTCACTTCCCTTCTTTTCACAGCTATTTGTAAGGCCTCCTCAGACAGCCATTTTGCTTGTTTGCATTTCTTTTTCTTGGGGATGATCTTGATTCCTGTCTCCTCTACAGTGTCACAAATCTCCATCCATAGTTCATCAGGCAGTCTGTCTATCAGACCTAGTCCCTTAAATCTATTTCTCACCTCACTGTATAGTCATAAGGGATTTGATTTAGGTCATACCTGAATGGTCTAGTGGTTTTCTTCCCTTTTTCAATTTCAGTCTGAATTTGCCAATAAGGAGTTCATGATCTGAGCCACAGTCAGCTCCCAGTCGTGTTTTTCCTGACTGTATAGAGCTTCTCCCTCTTTGTCTGAGAAGAATATAATCAATCTGATTTTGGTGTCAATCATCTGGTGATGATGTCCATGTGTAGAGTCATCTCTTGTGTTGTTGGAAAAAGGTGTTTGCTATGACCAGTGTATTCTCTTGGCAGAACTCTGTTAGCCTTTGCCCTGCTTCTTTCTATATTCCAAGGCCAAATTTGCCTGTTACTCCAGGTGTTTCTTGACGTCCTACTTTTGCATTCCAGTTCCATATAAATAAAAGGACATCATTTTGGGGGTGTTAATTCTGCAAGGTCTTGTAGGTCTTTATAGAACTGTTCCACTTCAGCTTCTTCAGTGTTACTGGTTGGGGCACAGACTTGGATTACCGTGATGTTGCATGATTTGCCTTGGAAATGAACAGAGATCATTCTGTTGTTTTTGAGATTGCATCCATGTACTGCATTTTGGACTCTTTTGTTGACCATGATGGCTACTCCATTTCTTATAAGGGATTCCTGCCCACAGTAGTAGATATAATGGTCATCTGAGTTAAATACACCCATTCCAGTCCATTTTAGTTCACTGATTCCTAGAATGTCAATGTTCACTCTTATCATCTCTTGTTTGACCACTTTCAATTTGCCTTGATTCATGGACCTAACATTCCAGGTTCCTATGCAATATTGCTCTTTACAGCATCGAACCCTGCTTCCATCACCAGTCCCATTCACAACTGGGTGTTGTTTTTGCTTTGGCTCCATCCCTTCATTCTTTCTGGAGTTATTTCTTCTCTGATCTCCAGTAGCATATTGGGCACCTACCCACCTGGGGAGTTCATCTTTCAGTCTCCTATCTTTTTGCCTTTTCATACTGTTCATGGGGTTCTCAAGGCAAGAATACTGAAGTGGTCTGCCATTCCCTTCTCCAGTGGACCACACTCTGTCAGCCCTCTCCACCACGACCAGGCCATCTTGGGTGGCCCCATGTGGCATGGCTTAGTTTCACTGAGTTAGAAAAGGCTGTGGTCCATGTGATCAGATTGGCTAGTTGTCTGTGATTATAATTTCAGTCTGTCTGCTCTCTGATCCCCTCTCTCAGTGCCTACCATCTTACTTGTGTTTCTCTTACCTTGGACATGGGGTCTCTCTTCAAATTTTATTACAAGGCATCATTTAATCAACCATGTGAGAGAGGTACATAGAAGAACAGAAATTCAAAGAAGGAATGACTCTTTCACCTTGCAATCAAGAAATCTGCATGGTGGAGCTGCCTTTCAATTGGGCCTATAGAAAAGAATTTGATCTCTCCAATCATTGAGTGTCAAGGAAGGCTTTTCAGGCTGAGGGAACATGGCCATGGGCTCATGGACATGATAATGGGCTCAAGGAATGTCCAGCTGTTTAATTAGGTTGAGCGGAAGTGTGTGGGTCATGAGTCTTGGAAAATGAGACTAGAAACAAAGTGTGGAGAGGCTTGAAAACTAAGATAAAGGACTGTGATCTGAGGCAGTGGGGAGAGTTGAGCTGGTGATAATTTTCCTATCTGTTATTTCATATTTCTAAGTCAGCTGACATCTAGGGAAAAGTGTTATTGGAAGTTCTTTCCCATATAATCTTCCCTATAGCTCCCCCAACAAAAATAAAAGTGACAAATCTCATTGCAGTCTTTTATCACTCACTGGATATATTATTAATAGTGGGCTATTGCTTAGCTTCACAGATGGAATCCAGGCTTCAGCTTGCCTCCTATCATTTCTGCTCCCTGCCCAGTGGGCCCTCTCTTCAATTCTTCTTTTCTCTTTCTGTGATGTGAATTCAGGGCCCTGCCTCTAGGAATGAACTCAGGCTGTGCTCCTTCTAACCACCCATCCTGTGTCAAGGGGGAGGGAACACATACCTCACTATACCTCTTGGTTCAACCGTGTTCCCAAACTCAGTTTTATCAGAGAAACCTCTTTAGGAAGGGGAATCAGAGTTAATATTAGGCATGAACTCAGCTGGGGCTTCCCTGGTGGCTTAGAGGTTAAAGCATCTGCCTCTAATATGGGAGACCTGGGTTCGATCCCTGGGTCAGGAAGATCCCTGGAGAAGGAAATGGCAACCCACTCCAGTATTCTTGCCTGGAGAATCCCATGAACGGAGGAGCCTGGTAGGCTACAGTCCATGGGGTCGCAAAGAGCCAGACACGACTGAGCGACTTATTATTACTGTTATTACTTACAACTGTTAATAAAAAGAAGCACTTCATTTCCCATTTAGATTCTATTTCTTAAGGCCCTCCTCTTCAGCTGTCACTTTCCTTTCTAGGTGAGTCAAACCATCCTCCTGATAATAAAAGCAGGGAAAATCTAAGAATCAGCCTCCGTACTTCCCATTCATCTTTCACTACAACCCAGAGAGGAAGTGTTCATCAGTTCCTTGTCCCAGGGCAGGATTCAGGCGGCAATGCTGTTAAGTATAACTGGGTAACAATATGGATAAGCAACTGTGTAGTAGTATTTATACCTACCCTGACTTCTGTCAAAGTGGTAAAAACAAAACAAAACAGGCTGTGAGATGTACCCAGGAACCCTGTGATCACACAGGTTCCATTTAATTCTGTTTGCAGAACTCTTACTCTTTCCCTTAGCATCATTTTCCACATGTGCCTATAAAGTGAAAGTGACATCGCTCAGTCATGTCCAACTCTTTGCAACCCCATGGACTGTAGTCCACCAGGCTCCTCTGTCCATGGAATTTTTCAGGCAAGAGTACTGGGGTGGGTTGCCATTTCCTTCTCCAGGGGATCTTCCCGACCCAGAGCTGAAACCTGGGTCGCCCACATTGCAGGCAGACGCTTTACTATCTGAACCACCATGGAAGCTCCACATGCCTATAAACAGCTTTCAAATCCTAGAACTCCCACCCCGGCAACACCTCTATTGACTGTTTACTTCATTTGCATGTAGGTGTTTCTCTCATGATCAATTTGGTAACATGAGGAGGAGCCCTACTTGTCACCTGTGTCCTACCCATAACGGCGAAACACATCTATTCCATTAACCTTCACAGTGTCCTTGGCTCACCTTACTTTGTGGTTGTACGGTTCAAACATTCGGCGAACCCCTCTCCTTATTTTTGTTTCTCCACGAGGTCTTTTGTAATCTGTACACATTACTCTGAATCCATAGACTTCACCCATTCTTTTTGTTATTAACTCTGGTAGATATCTCCTTCCTACTTGGGATTATCAATCTGATCAACATTACCTTTTCAGTAGTGCCCGCCTATCTTTCTAAATACCTTAGCTTTCTCTAGAAAGGTGCCATTCATTATATTTTTCCTATTTATTCTTTTTCTTTTCTTTTTTTCTTCTATTACATTGCAAAAGAATATAATGCTAATAGGATAATTATGAAGCCCTTGTTATTATAATCCTTCCCTCTAAATAGTTTAAAACATTAGCTGTCCCAACCTCATCTTCCAAATGGTGCTCTGGAGTGACCTCAGAACACTGAAAGGTGCGGCTTCACTCACCCTAAAGTGATCCAGTGAAAACCTCACCTCCATGATAATTATGTCAGGATTGGACTATGACCTAGCTCAAATCCACATAGACTTCTGTAAAAGTACGTGGTTCCAGACATCTGTGATGTGTATCCAATGTGAGTTTCTGAGCTCTGTTAATTTCTGTCCTGGATGGTGTTCACACAATATTTTACCTCAGATTGTTGTTGAAGCCTAAGTTGCCAGGGTCATATACTAATGAAAAGCAATTTGTATCACATGGTCAGTTACAAAAAGCACTGCTACTGCCGCTAAGTCACTTCAGTCATGTCCAACTCTGTGTGACCCCATAGACGGCAGCCCACCAGGCTCCCCCGTCCCTGGGATTCTCCAGGCAAGAACACTGGAGTGGATTGCCACTCCTTCTCTAATGCATGAAAGTGAAAAGTGAAAGTGAAGTCACTCAGTTGTGTCCAACTCTTTGCGACCCCATGGACTGCAGCCTACCAGGCTCCTCCACCCATGGGATTTTCCAGGCAAGAGTACTGGAGTGGGTTGCCATTACAAAAAGCACAACAAGGCCCAAATACACACCCAGTTGTCCAGTGAGGATAGGATACTCTGGAATAAGCAATAGACCCTCCCCACACATTAAACCCATCCTGAACCACTTACTCTATAAGATCATGATCTCGAATTGCAGGTTCAATTGCTTGAGACCACCCTACCCTTATGAGTAATAGCCAAAGTATGTGAAGAGCAATTTAATTAGAGCATAATGATTATGACTGTCTTTCATTAATCACTAACCGTGTGACAGAAACTGTGCTAAGTACTTCACAGAGCCATTATTTAACTTAATAATGATCATCAGTCCTCCACAGAAAATGCCTCCTATGGGGACAAAGCAAGTACCTGGTTCCCTGGTACCATTCAGAGTTTTATGAAAACCGTGCAGAAAACCTTGTCTTGAAAAGACAGAGGCTGATGCCTGATATTCCACCATTGGATCTTCATTCCTTTGGATTAAGGTATTATTTCTGGACATGTTACTAACAGCCACTTTGGGAATTAAAAGAAATTCTTGACATTCACACCTAAGCAGGACTGCCCCCTCCCTTCCCCAGGTGACCTTATTTGATATGAAAGCAAAACTAATTTGTTGAGGAAGGGGACACAGGTTGGAGAACCTAAGAAAGTAGATATAGGAAGGGAAACTGGGGGCTCTGGAAGATCAAGGGAAAGATGAGGGCAAAGCTCTCCGTGGTAAGGTATTTATTCTACAGCTTTTCTCACAGGTAACTTTGTTTCTCTCCTATGCAAAAGAACTAAAGGTGCAAAGAGGAGGTGAATTAGCTACAGCAGAAGAGATTTAACTAGGCTATAAAGAAGAACTTCTGCCTAGTAGTTTTTGTTCTCTGATATTTAACCCCCATGAAAGCAAAATTCCATGTGTCTACCAACTTTGAATTCATCTTTCCCATTTCTACATGTGTTTCCCACTTCCTTCTGGATCAATGTCTGCATTTTATGATGTAGAGAAATACAAACAGAGATTACTAATGGTATTAGATTATAGCTTTAGAAGGCATCTTGATGATAATTTTTTGAACCATGCACTGCCAAAAGAAAAGTAAATGGCACTCTCTCCATAAACTGACCATATAGGAGATGATTCTGCCTCTTTCCACTTTCTGACCTCAACATCAAAACTATAGTGAGCAGTTTCTCAGCCAGTCCCAGCCTAATCGTATCATCGTCCACTCTGGTTGGGCACCCCCTGGAGTTTTGCAGCACTCCCTGGAATGTGTATGTCTTGTCTCATTTGTTTGGGTGTTAACAACAGATGCAGAGTGCTGGCTGGTAGGAGACTGACTTACTTGACCTGCACTCAAGATTCGCTATCTCCTTTGTCAGTAACTAACCAGAGAGAGCGCGATCTGTCTCTTGCTTTGGTGTAAACAAGTGTCAAGGTGCAGATTCTTCTGCACAGGTACTGTGGAGAAGAGAGACTGCTGACTGCCCACGGGAGGCCTGACAATGTCTGGATTACACACAGTGTGCACACAGTAGGTACTCAAGAAAGAATTTTGAATAAGTAAATGCAGAGAATCCAGAGTCAATGATGGAGTGAGAGGATCCAAAGAAGGATGAACTTCAAGAAATAACTTTTTTAAAATCCCATAATTGAACCACGAGAATTTTTGATGGTTGATGTTCTTTCTCTCCCTCTCTGGCCTCTCTACCCGAAGCTGTTCCAGGACTGGTTCTCAAGGGTCATTCCCAGAAATGAGGGCACTAGAGAAGTGCCCCTCACAGTCTCCTCCCTCCTGTGTGCTGCACACAGCTCATGGGGTACAGCAGGGAGGGGGCCTCTGAAAGGACCCTGATGGCTGCCTTCCAGGACGAACAGTCTGCCTTCATTTGTGACATTTAGGAGCCCTGATTCATGAATTGCCTGGGTTTGAATCCTAGCTCTGTCATCCACGAGCTGAATGAAATTTGTTGACCAGGTTATTTCATCTCTCTGGTCCTCAGTTTCCTTATCTGTATAATAGAGCTAAAAAGTACTGACCTTTTGGGATATTATGGCATTAAATGTGTTGATATCTATGAAGCTCTGAAAACAATCTCTGGCATGTACAAAATAGTCAATGATATGAATAAATTAGTTAAATAAATTATTTAATAATAGTAGGAAAACAAAGTAAAACAAAGTCATGAGAAAGAGAAGGGCTGCTACTGCTAAGTCACTTCAGTCGTGTCCGACTCTGTGCAACCCCATAGACGGCAGCCCACCAGGCTCCCTGTCCCTGGGATTCTCCAGGCAAGAACACTGGAGTGGGTTGCCATTTCCTTCTCCAACACATGACAGTGAAAAGTGAAAGGGAAGTCGCTCAGTCGTACCCAACTCTTAGTGACCCCATGGACTGCAGCCTACCAGGCTCCTTCGTTCATAGGATTTTCCAGGCAGCCCCCTAATATCTGAGAGAGCTACCTGGCATTCATCCAGAACTTGTTCTCCTGTGGAACATAAACAGTTTTGCTCAATATCAACATCAGACAAGGCCATTCAGTGACTGTGATGAGTCGACACAAAGTAAGACCATTCCCCTCCGTCACCATGTCTGAACAGACAAAACGTGAACATTGTCCAAACCTCAAAATTCCAAACATCCCCTCTCCTAGCTAATATGAGCCACTTGGTTGTTGAATTTTTATATATTACAGCTTTATGCTATGCTGCATCCTTCAAGATCAAATGTATTAAGGAACCCAGTCAGAATTATGCCTGCTTCCTGCCAACATCCAACCCAGAGCAGATTCTCTCTTCCTTCAAACTCTTCCCCCAAATCACCCAACACCAGCCCAGATCCCAAGAAGGCCTCTTTACTGCCACTCACTGAGACACCCTCACAGTGCCCCATAGGTGCTTGCTCCCTCTCTGCAACGGGGAATAAACCCAGTTGTCAGCTTCAGATGTGTTTCTAGTGAGTTTGGTTGGAGGGCATCTACAGCCACCTTATGTGAAAAATTCACAAGGAACTCTCTATGTCAGATTTTGAAATGTGTTGTGTAATTGTTTTTTCCAGCATTTTTTATGTATTTATTTATGGCTGTATTGGGTCTTCATTGCTGCACGTGGGCTTTCTCTCGTTGCAGAGAGCAGGGCTTCTCTTCATTACAGTACACGGGCTTCTCATTGCAATGGCTCCTCTTGTTGCAGAGCACTGCCTCTAGGGTGCACTGGCTTCAGTAGCTGTGGCACACAGACTTAGTTGCTCCATGGCAAGTGGGATCTTCTTGAACCAGAGTTACAACCCATGCCCCTGCATTGGCAGAAGGATTCTTAACCTCTGGACCATCAGGGAAGTCTTCCAGGAGTTTTTGAAGCATTGCCCTGGAAAGATTCCTGGGACAGGAGGGAGGAAGAAATGAACACTTATCGAGCACATGCTAATTGAAAGGTACTGGGTGAGATTCTTAAACCTGATTATTGTACTTAATCTTCAGCATAACCCTGGGCAGCGGATATTTGTTAATTAACATTTTACAGCTACAGAGCCTGAGTGTCAGAACGGCCCCAAAGTAAAGACAAGCTGATAAGTAGGCTAAATCCAGTGGTCAATATTTAGTCAGTAGCAAAGCTTAATTTCATCAGATCTCTAGGGAAAGCACAGCAGAATGTTTGTGATCTAACTGGCACAGTTCAAAGATACGTCAGACTCGTTCCCCCACCCTGAAGGAGGGGTGGAAGTGCAAGTGGGACTGGGGAGACCTGAAGCATCCCGTGCCTCTTACCCTTCCTGTGATAATTGCAGTTTCTTCTTGATTGGTTGAGGATGATGCATATGGGAGCCACAGCCCTCACACTCTTTCCCATGTCAGGGCTTCTTTAGGCTCTGTAGTGACTAGGGAAATCAAAGCCTGCAAATCTCCCAGGAAGGCTGAAGTGCCAGCCAGCCCAATTTCAGATCCTGGTGAGTACAAACTCTCTGGAAGAGACTGACTCCCCTCTGTAGGAAATCCTCAGTACTTGGTAAATACCAAAGCACTTATATCATCCTGTTTTTCCTTTGAATGGTTTCTGATCTTTGCAACTCTCAGAATTTAGCCAGGTACTGTTTCTCTCAGTGCTATGACTTCTTGTCACATTGACTGTTTCATCTGACCTTTCCCCTGACACATGTCATGACAAACCTAGGGTATCTTAGAAAATAAATTGTGGGCCACTTAAAGGGTTCAGAAAGCAGTTCTCAGCGAGGGTTTGAACCTTCGTTTGATTAAACACTGCCTCCTCCCTACTCAGTGCCCTAGGCAAAAGAAAAAACAATTCTCCTCTGTGACCTGCTCTGTCACAGGAGTCTAACATCTCTTTTCCCCCTGTACACCCACCTCAAATTTTATTCCTGAGGTCCCATTTGATATTTGCTGGGAGTATCAACCTGGTTAGAGGGAAAAGAAGTGAGTTGTACTTTAAAGATCATAAAGAAGCAGATGATCCAAGGAAGAAGAGAGGGCCGGCAGACTCCTTTGCAAAGACACTAGGCAGACTGAGCAAGAATTGATTGGCAGGCATTGGCCAGACCACATGGTCCTATGAGTCCATCATTTGCTTCACACACGCGTGGCCCAGCCTGAGCAAGAGGCAAGGCAGAAAGGATTATTTTATGATTCTGGCTCCCCTTAAACTCTCCACAAAAACAATAATGATAAAATTATATGCCAAACTGGCTGTTTATTGAATGGAGACCAGTCTATGGGCCAAGTGTGGCTCAGAGAGAGCTCTATGAGTCTTGCCAAGAAGGGGCAATGGGCCAAAGGAAGCATTCTCCCCAATCACTGTTCCAGTGAGAAGACCTATGTCTAATCCCCCAAATCAGGTCACCTCTCCTCATTCATTTTGCTGAACAGTTTAATGTGACAGGCACAAAATGGAAAGGAAGTTGGACTGGCCAAGTGTTTCTGAGCATTCACAGAGAGCTGGATCAACCTTAGAGGCAAGAACAGCTGCATAATTTGTGGGCCCAGTGCGAACTGAAAATGTGGAATCTCTTATTCAGAAATCATTAAGACTTTCAAGATGGTAGCAACAGAGCGTTCGACCAAGTGCAAGGCCCAGCTAAGCATGTCTATGAAACTGGCTGTGCCCAGAACCAAGGGATCCAGCGAGGTAGGAAGAATAAAGGGAGGCACAGTGAAATACATCCTATTTCTGTTTGTTAGGGAACATACCTGTCTTAGCCCAAAGAGGCAGATTTGATGGTAGACTTCAGGTTCCATGACAGTCCAGGAAGATAATTATTTTAAGCCCCAGGGAAGCCTAGGCTTCCAGATGCACTGTCATCTCAGTGTTTTCAGCAGCCAGGTGCCACTTCCTACTACAGGTTACAAGTCACATCTCTTCATGGGAAGAAAACTGTTGGTGTAAAAAAGTATATGGGAGTGATAGAATGTGGCAGATCATTACTTTTAATGATGACCTTTAGGACATGGAAGCTTAGGTTTAGCATACAGCAAGAACTTTAATAATGTAAACTTCAGTTTTAAAGTGGTGTAATTGAGGACTTTATGAACTGGGGGAAGGGCAGAATTCTAATAATGTAATTTTATTCCACCCAAGGACAGTGTCCAGCCCACTAATCTAGTCTTCAAACCACTGCTTTATACAAATCTTCAGGAAATCTGTGACTGATTTTTGGATTATCTTGAAACTGATGTCTACATGGATGTTTTCAAAAGTTCTAGGGAGCTTAAAGTGCATTTTCTTTAGGATTGCCCCATTTAGAGCTCGCCGTTGCTCCTTGTTATTTATACTTTGAAGAATGGATTTGCCAAATAAAAGAAAATTGCAATTCATCCCTTCCTTGAAGTCTTCCGATATTATTCAAAACATGGTGTTAGGCTTGAATTTGGAATAGAAAAGTGTTACATTGGAAATGATTACTTAACAGTGATCTGGTCCAATGGTTACAAAAGGCTAGCTCTCTGTGCTGATGTGACAGAACCATCTGTGAAGCTATTAGAAAAACATAAATTTCCTGAAATTTTCCCCAGAAATTTTTCAGTCATTAGAGTAGAGCTGGGGAATCTGTAATTCTATAAAACTATCGATTTTAATTTACTAAACATTAGAAAGAAATAACATGAGCAGAAGTCTCACAAGTCATAAAACCAAGCACAAAGTAAGAATCAGTCTTTGCAGGTCATACATAGATGAACCTGGGTCTGAGAGCCAAGAACGAAAGTATCATCATACAAGACCCTTGAGGGACTTCCCCAGTAGTCCAGCGGCTAAGACTCCACACTCCCAATGCAGAGAGCCCAGGTTGGATCCCTGGTCGGGAAACTAGATCCCACATGCCCCAATTAAAAAGAAAAGATCCCACATGCTGTGATGAAGAATCCAAATGCTGCAACTCAGACCCAGGGTTTTGTTTTTAAATAAATATATAAAACAAGACAAGACCCTCTGAGCTGGCACAGGACTGTACACACACAGGCTCACACAACCAGGCAGAACTGTATACATCTGCAGGTTGCGGATGTATTTATTTACAAAGGAAGACTTTGTGTCCAAGCTCTGATCATCGTTTGACTTCAGACTCGCCGTGTCATCTTCCCCATTCTTTCCACCAGGAGCTGGGTGGCGTTCTGTCTGTCCCCCATCTCTCCCCGATCTGAGCAGCCCTTGGAAAGGGAGCCTCTTCACGAAGGCTTGTAATTTCAGGAGTTCCTTTTTGACTGAAGGCATTTCCACAACCTGGCTGAAGGATCTGGAGGCAGAACACCTCCAACGTCCACGGACACAAACCCTGGGATCTCGTCCTCTAGTGATATGGCCTTGGCCTTACCATAGCGTGTTCCCCCTATTTCCCTTTTCAGCATTTTATTTGATTCCTTTCCCTTTCGTGTGAACAGTTGGTCCTCATAAACCCCAGGCAGCTTGTAGTTGGTTTGTTACCATCACTCCACAAGGTGCTCCATTCGGTTCCAGCAGGCACATCGGTTTGGACATCCTCTTCCCATAGCTGTCAGTTCATTTCTCTACAGCTGGAGTGGCCACTGTTCAGGGTTTGGTTTCCCTTTTGCTGCTGAAAGTATATCTGTGTCACTGCCTGTGGTGGGTATTGGGATGATTCCTCTCTTTAGTAGATTGTTAAAATCAATTTCCCAGAGCATCCTTAAGAGGTCAAGGTCTAATGTCTGCTAATAAAGAATGGCTCTGAACAAAGTGGCCTGGATTAGCCTTGCGAGGTGAAAATGACAATGGGCCTGCCTCCAAAATGCTGTAATATTACATGCCAGCCTCTGCCTTGGAACTCTACAAGCCACCATCTTGAGAGCATCAAAGGAAATATTTTTCACTTCTAGAGCACGCCAGATCCTAGAGGTACTGCCACACAAAATAAACTGTCCTCCAAGCGACTGAAAATGCTATTTCCCTCAGTTGCAGGAGAGCATAAATAAATGGGAAGCGTGAGATGGAGAAAGCAAAGGGATAATTTGATACATTGAACACATGGGAGGCACACCGGATATTTCTCTGGGAGATTTATTCCACTTACTGCATCTTAAAGATGCTTGAAGGCACATCCAAATTCTTTGCAGCCTGGTGCTCAGAGAAGGCAATGGCACCCCACTCCAGTACTCTTGCATGGAATCTCCCATGGACGAAGGAGCCTGGTAGGCTGCAGCCCATGGTGTCGTGAAGAAGAGTCAGACATGACTGAGTGACTTCACTTTCACTTTTCTCTTTCATGTATTGGAGAAGGAAATGGCAGCCAACTCCAGTATTCTTGCCTGGAGAATCCCAGGGACCGGGAGCCTGGTGGGCTGCCCTCTATGGGGTCTCACAGAGTCGGACACGACTGAAGCGACTTAGCAGCAGTAGCAGCAGCAGCAGCAGCTGCTGCTAAAACATGGGGACAATACTCAGTAATTCCGCGTGTATCTTTTAAAATACATTTTTAAGCTGTTACCAAAAAAAAAAAAAAAAACCTTATAATTGAGTCCTCTAAGAGTGATCTGTGGATAGGTATGCATTTGAGAACTGTTTATTCCTGGTCTACATTAAGTATAGGAATTGACAATAAGCATTTAGAAATGTTTATAGTAACTTTATAGTGCCACACTGTTTTTAGTGTATTTTATAGCTGTGTTAATCACATGAATTTATTTTTCAAATAAATTTTTAAAACTAGCTTTTTAATCACATACAGTTTGGAAAATAATGGAATAACACCTGTGTTTGCTACAGTCTGTCCATAGAATTCTCCAGGCCAGAATACTGGAGTAGGTAGTTATTCCCTTCTCCAGGGGATCTTCCAGACCCAGGGATTGAATCCCAGTATTCTGCATTGCAGGCAGATTCTTTACCGTCTGAGCCACCGGGGAAGCCCCATGTTTGCATAACCTAGATTTGTTTCTAACAAGCTAGCATAAATACAGAATACTTCGTGAGAGAGATACTGTATGAAAAGGACATAAAACTATGCAGTTAAGATTTGCTTTTAAATTATTTCTTTAACTTTCTAACTGGCTTCTCTATCTTGTTAGCTTATTATATTATTATCTTGAAAGAGGTGTCACTGAAAAGTAAGAGATCCATTTTTTCATATTTCTACTTCCTAAATCATGGATATTCCAAAATGTTTGTGTACATTAGGCTTTAAAAAATACAAGGGCAATAAGTATAACCTTTCTCATTCCTGGAATACTCTTTTCTAACTCACTTCTGTGTTCTCTGATATTTTTAACAAGTCCATTCTTTAAAGACATCATTATAGTGGTGTGCCTTATTTAAAATTTATTTTATGAAGGTAAAAACTGTAACTTTCCTTAAAGCTACCTTGTTCTCATATTTTTGATGGAAAATTTTAAGGTAGTTTTACACGTTCTTAAACGATTTTAAATATATAAGAAAAGGTAATAGAATGGAACTGCTCCCCTTGTTTAGAGATTTAATTCAGGTTTGTGAAAGAGAAGATAGTAGGACTTTTCACTGTGGAGACTCAGCCCATAGGAAGAATTTAAGTAGAGCAACCTCACTTGGCTGTTATTAATGTCAGTTAAAGACTCTGGCAAAGAGGGGGAAAATAAAGGAAGTGTCACCTACCCACATCAACAGACTTAAAAAGCTGGAAAACTTGATTCACAGAGATTTTACATCATATTGCATCAGCAGTTTGGACAAAGAGTCAGTAGTCCTTCAGTGAAAAGTTTGTTTGAACATAAACTGTTTCTAGATGTTTTTCTAAAGTCTTGTAATGTCCAATTCCCACAACCTCTCTATGAGGGATTAAGAAGCACTGAACACAATGAGTTCAGAGTCATTTGTTTTCTCTGGCCTTGAAAAAAGGAGGGAGCACACACACACCAAATTATTGATCTACTCTCTTTTTCCTCTTATAGTTCATCCAAACATTCTATTATGAAGTTGAGACATTTCAGTTACTGTCAGTTTTTCCTAAAGATTCCGGTTCCCACACTGAAATTCTGCCTCCACAGTCAGATTCAGAATCCAGTTCCCAAAATCTGTTCCAAAACATTTGTGGCGTAACCCTTGAGAAAGGGAACTTCAAGCTCCACTTGTCTCCCTGAAGAATGAGTCAGAGTATTTTTAAAAGCAACAAAAATGTGAAATCCCTTGATGAAGTGTTTTTGAAGTGTCCTGACCACATCTGTAGAAATGGTCAAATATTATCTAACTCAGTTCACTTTTTAAAGTGGAAAACAAGTAAACTTAGCAAATGATTCTTTCTGAAAGAAAAGAAAAGCTCATTATACACACACAAAGGAACTTGGTGTTAAACCCTGGAGTAGTGGTGGGCCCAAAGGAAGGAGAGTGAAAGAAAGTGGTGAAAACCAGGGTATAGGATTGAGGTGACTTAAGGGGTAAAATGCCGTCTGGAAGTAATGAGAAATTCAGGGAACCTGACAATTAGGCACAAAGTTTATGACTATTAGAATTCACTGCTTATCCTTTCCACACATTCAGAGAGTTCTGTTATCAATGTTCTGATGAGTCAGAGATTTAAGAGAATCAAAGAGCAATCAAATACAGTGCAGATTTCTGTACGAAGTGTAAAACCCTCTACCTTCACCTTTAGCAAAGTGTTCTGACTTCAGTCTTAATAATTCTGGAGGCAGATCCCTGAGAATGGAGTTTACAGTCCTCATGACTAATGTTTTGGCGTAGGAAATGGGCTTCCCTCCTGATGCAGAAGGCAGATGAACACAGTGAAGATGCCTGATGGGCAAAGAAATCACCCATGCAATGAAAGGAACACAGTTTGTAATAATCAGTTGCCGTTGCTTCACTGCTCACTGTGTGCCACATATTATGTGGGATGATTTACACAGGGCTCCTTTTTACCTTTTCAACCATTCTAGAAGGTACGTATTATTTCCATTTTATGGGGTGAGGACTCTGAGGCAAAGAGGGATTCTCCTGAGGTCTAAAGATAAGATCCCAATGCATGTTTGTCAAAGTATAAAGTCTAACCTCTTCACCACTCAGCCAAACTACCTGAAAGTTATCTGAATGGCCGTTTGAGGTCAGGAATGGAAGTGACTTACCTGGAACAGGCTTGTAAGAGAAAAAACAGAATCATGGCCTCTGGCAATGACTGGAATTATATTGTGTTGAAAAAACTTCCGTATAGTATCAAAATTAGCTTAAATGCACACTAAGATAATTGAATATATTTAATTAGTAAGTACTAGCCTGGCATGCTGCAGTCCATGGCATTGCACCAACTCTTTGTGACTGTAGCCTGCCAGGCTCCTCTCTCTATGGAATTTTCCAGGCAAGAACACTGGAGTGAGTTGCCATTCCCTTCTCTAGAGGATCCCAACCCAGAGATAGAACCCAGGTCTCCTGCATTACAGGCGTTTTCTTTACTGTCTGAGCCACCAGGGAAGCCCCAAATCCTGTCCAGGGACAAGACAAATCCTAAGCCAGTTTGATAATGTATACCAAGATTTATAAAACCAGAATGAAATACCCTTGGAGACAGTCATCCAAGGAGGTTCCATTTATTCCATTGTTCAGTGTCTCTGGGAGATCTGGTTTGTTTCATTAAAAAACAAAAAACAAAAAACTATACTTCTTATGCTATACAATATATCCTGCAGATTGTTTTAATATAAATTTATTAATTTTAATTGGAGGCTAATTACTTTACAATATTGTATTGGTTTTGCCATACATTGACATAAATCCACCATGAGTGTGCACATGTTCCCCATCTTGATCCCCACTCCCACCTCCCTCCTCATCCCATCCCTCTGGGTCATCCCAGTGCACCAGCCCCGAGCATCCTGTATCATCGAACCTGGACTGGTGATTCATTTCACATATGATAATATACATATTTCAATGCTATTCTCCCAAATCACCCCACCCTTGCCCTCTCCCACAGAGTCCAAAAGATTGCTCTATACATCTGTGTCTCTTTTGCTATCTCACGTACAGGGTTATTGTTACCATCTTTCTAAATTCCATATATATGTG
Organism: Nanger dama; assembly: GCA_917880005.1. Classification (NCBI taxonomy): domain Eukaryota; kingdom Metazoa; phylum Chordata; class Mammalia; order Artiodactyla; family Bovidae; genus Nanger; species Nanger dama. Next base: position 31,443,145 of record CAKJTW010000028.1, read on the forward strand.
TTAGTATACTGTATTGGTGTTTTTCTTTCTGGCTTACTTCACTCTGTACAATAGGCTTCAGTTTCATCCACCTCATTAGAAATTATTCAAATGTATTCTTTTTAATGGCTGAGTAATACTCCATTGTGTATATGTACCACTGCTTTCTTATCCATTCATCAGCTGATGGACATCTAGGTTGCTTCCATGTCCTGGCTATTATAAACAGTGCTGCGATGAACATTGGGGTACACGTGTCTCTCTCAATTCTGGTTTCCTTGGTGTGTATGCCCAGCAGTGGGATTGCAGGGTCATAAGGCAGTTCTATTTCCAGTTTTTAAGGAATCTCCACACTGTTCTCCATAGTGGCTGTACTAGTTTGCATTCTCACCAACAGTGTAAGAGGGTTCCCTTTTCTCCACACCCTCTCCAGCATTTATTGCTTGTAGACTTTTGGATCACAGCCACTCTGACTGGCGTGAAATGGTACCTCATTGTGGTTTTGATTTGCATTTCTCTGATAATGAGTGATGTTGAGCATCTTGTCATGTGTTTGTTAGCCATCTGTATGTCCTCTTTGGAGAAATGTCTGTTTAGTTCTTTGGCCCATTTTTTGATTGGGTCATTAATTTTTTTTGGAATTGAGCTATAGGAGTTGCTTGTATATTTTTGAGATTAATTCTTTGTCAGTTGCTTCATTTGCTATTATTTTCTCCCATTCTGAAGGCTGTCTTTTCACCTTATAATTTCCTTTGTTGTGCAGAAACTTTTAATTTTAATTAGGTCCCATTTGTTTATTTTTGCTTTTATTTCCAATATTCTGGGAGGCGGGTCATAAAGGATCCTGCTATGATTTATGTTAGAGAGTGTTTTGCCTATGTTCTCCTCTAGGAGTTTTATAGTTTCTGGTCTTATGTTTAGATCTTCAATCCATTTTGAGTTTATTTTTGTGTATGGTGTTAGAAAGTATTCTAGTTTCACTCTTTTACAAGTGGTTGACCAGTTTTCCCAGCACCACTTGTTAAAGAGATTGTCTTTTCTCCATTGTATATTCTTGTCTCCTTTGTCAAAGATAAGGTGTCCATAGGTGCATAGATTTCTCTCTGGGCTTTCTATTTTGTTCCATTGATCTGTATGTCTGTCTTTGTGCCAGTACCACACTGTCTTGATGATTGCTTTATACATAATAGTTTGTATCTCTTAACCCCTATTGCCCCCTTCCCTCTCTCCACCGCAACCACTAGTTTGCTCTCTGTATCTGTGGACCTGCTTCTTTTTCGTTGTATTCACTAGTTTGCTGTATTTTTAGGTTCCACATATAAGTGATGTTGTACAGTATTTGTCTTTCTCTGACTTATTTCACTTAGAATAATACCTTCCAAGCCCGTTCATGTTGCCGGAAATGACAAAATATTCTTTTTTTATGGCTGAGTAGTAGTTTATTGTGTATATATACTACATCTTTATCCACTCGTCTGTTGATGGACACTTAGGTTCCTTCCATATCTTGGCAGTTATAAATACTGCTGCCATGAACACTGGGGTTTGTGTATATTTTTGAATTACTGTTTTGGGGGTTGGGGGATATATACCCAGGAGTGGAATTTCTGGATCATTTGGGAGTTCTAATTTTTGTTTTTAAAGGAACTTCTGTACTGCTGTACAATGGCTGCATGAATCTGCATTCCCACCACCAGTGTACAAGAGTTCCTTTTCCCCATATCCTTGTCACCACACTTGTTATTTGATGTTAGCTATCATGACAGGTGTGAGGTGATATCTCATTGTGGGTTTGACTTGCATTTTCCTCATGATTAACAATACTGAGCATCTTTTAATTGGATTATTTGTTTTTTGACGTTGAGTTGTATGATCTGTTAATGTATTTTGGATTTTAACTCCTTTCCAGTCATATCGATTGCAAATATTTTCCCCCATTCAGTTTGTTCTCTTTTCATTCTGTTGATGGTTTCCTTTGCTGTATTAAGGTCCCATATGTTTCTTTTTGCTTTTATTTCTTTTTTGCCTCAGGAGACAGATCCAAAAACTATTGCTGCAATTAACGTCACACAGTATCCTGCCTGTGTTTTCCTCTAGGAGTTTTATGGTTTCCAGTCCTACATTTAGGTTAATCCAGATTTTGCTTATTTCTCTATATGATGTTAGAGAATGTTCTCGTTTCATTCTTTTATGCTCAGTTTTCCTTTTTTGCAGCACCGCTTATTGAGGAGACTGTCACAGACTAACTGACCATAAGTGCATGGGCTTATTTCTGGGCTCTCGATTCTGTTTCATTGATCTGTGTGTCTGTTTTTGTGCCAGTATCATACAGTTTTTATTACTGTACCTTTGTAATGTAGTTCAAAGTCACTATGATTCCTTCAGCTATATTTTTCTTTCTCAAGATTGTTTTGGCTATTCAGGGTCTGTTCTGTTTCCATACAAATTTTTTAAATTATTTGTTTTAGTTCTGTGAGAAATGCTACTGGTAATTTGATAGGGATTGCACAGAATAGGTAGATTGCCATGAGTGGTATAGTCATTTTAACAATATTAGTTCCTTCAGTTCAAGAACACAGTGTATCTTTCCATCTGTGCTGTCTTCAGTTTCTTTCTTCAGTGTCTTATAGTCTTCTGAGTACAGGTCTCTTTCCTCTGGTAGGTTTATTCCTAAGCATTTTATTCTTTATGATACGGTGGTAAATGGGATTGTTTAACTAGCTGATTATTACTGAATAAAAATGCAGGATTTCTGTACAATAATTTTATATCTTGCAAATTAATTTTGCATCTTACTGAATTTATTGATGAGCTCTAGTAGTTTTCTGGTAGTGTCTTTTAGGATTTTTTTAAGTATAATATCATGTCATCTGCAAACAGTTACAGTTTTACTTCTTCCTTTCCAGTTTGGATTCATTTTATTTTTCTTGTCTTTTGTTGTAGCTAGAACTTCCAATACTATGTTGAATAAAAGTGGCAAGAGTGGGCATACTTGTCTTGCTCCTAATCTTAGAGGAAATTTTTCAGCTTTTCATTATTGAGATAATGTTAGCTGTGGGTTTGTCATGTATGGGCTTTATTACATTGCCCACTTTCTGGAGAGTCATTATCATAAATGGGCATTGAGTTTCATCAAAAGCTTTTTCTGCATCTCTTAGGTGGTCATATGATTTTTATTCTTCAGTTTGTTGGTATGGTATATCACACTTATTGATTTGCAGATATTGAGGAATCCTTGCATCCCTGGGATAAATCCTACTTGATCATAGTATATGATCCTTTTCATTGTTTTTATTGCTGTATTTGGTTTGTTAATATTTTATTGAGGATTTTTGCATCTATGTTCATCACTGATATTGGCCTGTAATTTTTTTTTTTTTTTTGAGATATCTTCTGCTTTAGGTATCAGGGGTGATGATGACCTCATAGACAGAGTTTGGAAGTGTTCCTTCCTTGGCAATTTTTGAAATCACTTAAGAAGTATAGATACTAACTCTTCTCTAAATGTTTGATAGAATTTACCTGTGAAGTCATCCAGTCCTAGAATTTTGTTTTTTGGGAGTTTGTAAATTACTGATTCAATTTCATTACTGATAACTTGTCTGTTCATATTTTCTATGTCTTCTGGTTCAGTTTTTTGGAGATTGTAGGTTTCTAACAATTTGCCCATTTCTCTTATGTTGCGTCCTTTGTTGGCATTTAGTTGTTCATAGTAGTCTCTTACAATTATTGTATTTCATGGTATCAGTTGTACCTTCTTTTTCATTTCTTATTTTATTGATTTAGGCCTTCTCTATCTTTTTTTTCTAGATGAATCTTGTTAAAAATATATTAGTTTTATTTTTCCAAAGAGTCAGCTTTCAGTTTAATTGATCTTTCTATTATTTTTTAGTTTTTGTTTCTGCTCTGAGCTTTATGATTTCTTTCCTTCTACTAATTTTGAGTTTTGTTTGTTGTTCTCTGTCTATTTGCTTTAGGTATAAGTTTTGTTGATTCATTTAAGGCTTTTTCTGATTTCCGGAGGTAACCTTGTATTGCTGCTATACTTCCCTCATAGAACTGCTATTTCTGTGTCCTATAGGCTTTGGATCATCATGTTTTCATTTCTATTTGTATATATTTTTAATTTCCGTTTGGGTTTCTCCAGTAATCCATTGGTTGTGCAGTAGTATACTGTTTAGCCTTCTTGTGTTTGTGTTTTTTCAGTTTGTGTGTGTGTGTGTGTGTGTGTAGTTGCTTCTAAACTCTTAGGGTTGTGGCTGAAAAAAATGCTTGGCATTATTTTAGTCTTAATTTACTGAGGTTTGCCTAGCATGTGATCTATCTTGGAGAATGTTCCATGTACTCTTAAAAAGTATATCCTGCTGCTTTTGAATGGAATGCTCTATAAATGCCAATTAAATCCATCTGGTCTAATGTGTTATTTAAGGCCAGTGTTTTCTTATGAATTTTCTGTCTGGATGCTCTCTTCATTTATGTAAATGGGATGTTTAAAGTCTCCTACTATGATTGTTTGGCTATCACTTTCTCCTTTTATGTTTGTTAATAGTCTCTTATATATTGAGATGCCCCTATGTTGAGTGCAAATATATTTACAATTGTGATGTTTTATTCTGGGGCCGATTCCCTGATGTGATCTTTGTTTCTTATAATAGTCTTTAAAGTCTATTTTGTTTAATATAAATATTGTTACTCTTTCTTTTGATTTCCATTTGCATTAAATAACTTTCTCCATTCCCTCACTTTCAGTTTGTGTGTTTCTCCAGATCCGAAGTGAGTCTCTTGTAGGCAGCATATATACATGTCTTGATTTTTAATCCATTCAGCCATTTTGTGTCTTTTGATTTAAAGTCCATTAACATTTAAGGTAATTATAGCTGTTATATTTTTATTTTTTTACTTGTCAGCTACTTTGTAGATCATTTTTTCCCATTTACTTTTCTTGTTTTCTTTTTCTTTTGTGATTTAATAGCTATTGTTAATGTTGTGTTTGGATTCCTTTTTCTTTTTTGTGTATATACCTACTATAGATTTTTCATTTGTGGTTACCATCAGGTTTTTATATATATACAGGTTTTTATAGTTTTTATATTATTGTTTTCAGTTGCTGATATGTTATTTTGAAATGCATTAAAAAGCCTGCATCTCTGCTTTCCTCCCCTCATTACTGCCACAAAATTTCTAAAATGAACAGCTCATTGGAAAAAGCAAACATACCATAAAGTAGGAAATTATCCACACAAAAACAAGTAGGAAGGTTAAAAAAACCAAAGTACTAATATCATCTATATCCAGAATAAGCAGAGACAAGACAATTGAGAGTTCTTTGTTTGGAATTAACTTCTAAATATTGCTGTATTTGTCCAGTTTCATTGATATTTAATTGACATATAGCACTGAATAAGTTTAAGATGTACCACATAATGGTTTAACTTTTATATACTGTGAAATGATTATTGCAATAAGTATGTGTAGCAGCCATCATCTTTATATAGATACAATAAAAAGAAAAATCAGGAAAAGGAAAAAAAATATTTTCTTGTAAAGAGACTTCTCAGAATTTACTCTTTTAACAACTTTCTTATATAGCAGTGTTAACTATAGTTATCATGTTGTATATTATATTTCTAGTACTTCATTATCTTATAACTGAAATTTTGTATCCTTTAACCGTGTTCCTCCAAAATTCTTCCCTACCTGCTGCCTCTGACAATCATTAGTCCTTTTACTATGAGTGTTTTAAAATTAGACTGTGAATTTAAGATCATACTGCATTTGTTTTTCTTTGTTTGACTTATTTCACTTAACATAAAGCCCTCAGGATCAATCTATGTTTTTGAAATGGCAGAATTCTCTCATTTTTATGGCTGAATAATACTCCATTGTATATATTTACCACAACTTCTTGATCCATTCATCCACTGATGGACCCTTAGGTTGCTTTTGTGCTTTGGCAATTTGCAAATAATATTGCTACTGTGAACATGGGTGTGTAGATACCTCTTAAAGTTGTCTCTGTTTTCTTTGGATGTATTTCCAGAAGTGGAATTGCTGGATATATTTTGAGACTCCTCCTTTCTGTTTTCCACAGTGGCTATACTAGTTTACAGTCCTACCAATAATATACAAGGATTCCCATTTCTCCATATTCTTTCCACATTAATTTTATCTTCTTTTTTCATGATAGCCATTCTAATGGTCATGAGCTGATACATCATTGTGGTTTTGATTCAGTTTGGTTCAGTCATTCAGTTGTGTCCAACTCTTTGTGACCCCATGGATTGCAGCATGCCAGGCCTCCCTGCTGCTGCTGCTGCTGCTGCTAAGTCACTTCGGTCATGTTGGACCTTGTGCGACCCCATAGACAGCAGCCCACCAGGCTCCCCGTCTCTGGGATTCTCCAGGCAAGAACACTGGAGTGGGTTGCCATTTCCTTCTCCAGTGCATGAAAGTGAAAAGTGAAAGTGAAGTCGCTCAGTTGTGTCTGACTCTGTGTGACCCCATGGACTGCAGCCTACCAGGCTCCTCTGCCCATGAGATTTTCCAGGCAAGAGGACTGGAGTGGGTTACCATTGCCTTCTCTGGCCAGGCCTCCCTGTCCATCACCAACTCCCAGAGTCCACCCAAACCCATGTCCATTGAGTCAGTGATGCCATTCAACCATCTCATCCTCTGTCATCCCCTTCTCCTCCTGCCTTCAATCTTTCCCAGCATCAGGGGCTTTTCAAATGAGTGAGCTCTTCACATCACGTGGCCAAAGTATTGGAGTTTCAGCTTCAACATCAGTCCTTCCAAAGAACACTCAGGACTGATCTCCTTTAAGATGGACTGGTTGGATCTCCTTGCAGTCCAAGGGACTCTCAAGAGTCTTCTCCAACGCCACAGTTCAAAAGCATCAATTACTTGGTGCTCAGCTTTCTTTATAGTCCCAGCTCTCACATCCATACATGACTACTGGAAAAACCATAGCCTTGACTAGATGGACCTTTGTTGGCAAAGTAATGTGTCTGCTTTTTAATATGCTGTCTAGGTTGGTCATAACTTTCCTTCCAAGGAGTAAGTTTCTTTTAATGTCATGACTACAATCACCATCTGCAGTGATGTTGGAGCCAAAAAAATAAAGTCTGCCACTGTTTCCACTGTTTACTCATCTATTTGCCATGAAGTGATGGGACCAGGTGCCATGATCTTCGCTTTCTGAATGTTGAGCTTTAAGCCAACTTTTTCGCTCTCCTCTTTCACTTTCATCAAGAGGCTCTTTAGTTCTTCACTTTCTGCCATAAGCATGGTGTCATCTGCATATCTGAGGTTATTGATATTTCTCCTGACAATCTTGAGTCCAGCTTGTGCTTCCTCCAGCCCAACGTTTCTTATGGTGTACTCTGCATGTAAGTTAAATAAGCAGGGTGATAATATACAGCCTTGACATACTCCTTTTCCTATCTGGAACCAGTCTGTTGTTTCATGTCCATTTCTAACTGTTGCTTCCTGACCTGCATACACATTTTTCAAGAGGCAGGTCAAGTGATCTGACATTCCCATCTCTTTCAGAATTTTCCACAGTTTGTTGTGATCCACACAGTCAAAGACTTTGGCATAGTCAATAAAACAGAAATAGATGTTTTTCTGGAAATCTGTTTTTTCAACAATTGGCATTTCCCTAATGACTAGTGATGTTAAGCATCCTTTTATGTATTTGTTGGCCATTTCTGTATCTTCTTTGGAAAAACGTCTATTTATGTTTTTTACCTATTTTAATTGAATATTTTTTGCTATTGAGTTTTATGAGTTCTTTGTATATTTTAGATATTAACTCCTTATCAGATATATGGATTACAGATACTTTTTCTCATTTCTAGGTGATCTTTTCACTTTGTTGTTACTTTTGCTGTGCAGAAGCATTTTGGTTTCATATAGTCCCACTTTTTAATTTTTGCTTTTGTTGCTTGGATTCTAAGAATCATACCAAAAAGTTATTGCCAAGACCTATGTCAAGGAGCTTTTTCCCATATTTTCTTCTGGTAGTTTTACTGTTAGTTTCAGGTCTTACATTTAACTCCTAGTCCATTTTTAGTTAATTTTTGTGAGTGGTGTAAGATAGAGGTCTAGTTATGTTCTTCTACATGTGTCCAGTTTACTGAATATATTGATTAAGCATAACAGCTTTTGGCAAGTTCTTTAGAATATTCTACATATAAAATCATACCATCTGCAGAAAGAGGCAATTTTAACTTGTTTTCAAATTTTGATGACTTCCCTCATGGCTCAGATGGTTAATAATCTTCCTGCAATGCAGGAGACCCAGTTTCAATCCCTAGGTCAGGAAGATTCCCTGGAGAAGGCTTTGACTACCCACTGTAGTATTCTTGGCTGGAAAAAACCCATGGACAGAGGAGCCTGGAAGGCTACAAAGAGTTGGACATGTAGAGTTAGGTCCAGCTCTTTGTAGGGGTTGCAAAGAGTCGGACACAACTGAGTGGCTAACACTTTGAACACTTCTTTTTCTTGCCTGATGTTCTGGCTAGAATTTCCAGTACTGTGTTGAATGGAGTGGTGAAGGTGGGCACCCTTATCTTGTTTCTGATCTTAGAGGAAATGCTGTTAATCTTTCTCCATTGAGCATGATATGTTAGCTGTGGGCTTATCACATGTGGGCTTTATTATGTTGAGATACATTTCTTTAATACCTAATTTGTTAACTTTTTATCATTAAAAGATGGTGTTTTTTCAAATGCTTTTTCTGCATCTGTTGAGATGATCATAATTTTTTCCCTTTTGTTTTAGTAATGTGATATATTGATCAATTTGTGTATTTTAAATCATTCTCACATCCAGGGATAAATTCCATTGACCATGGTGAATGATAGTTTAGTGTGCTGCTGAATTTGCTTTGCTTGTATGTTATTGAGCATCTTTCCTTTTATACTGATGAGAGATACTGGGTCAGTAATTTTCTTTTCTGATAGTGTCCTTTTGTGTTTTGGTTTCAGGTAACACTGGCCTTGTGAAATGAGTTTGACTGTGTTCCCTCCTCTTCAATATTTTGGAATAGTGTGAAGAGGATAAGTATTAGTTCCTCTTGTGTTTGGTAGAGTTCGCCCTGTGAAGGAAGCCACCTGGTCCTAGACTTTTGTTTTGGACAGGGATGGGGGAAGAGTTTTTGACTACCAATTCAGTTTCATTGCTAGTTATTACTTTGTTCAGATTTTCTATTTCTTTCTGATTCAGTCTTCAAATATTTTACGTTTCTAGGAATTTGTCCATTTGTCCTAGGTTATCCACTCTGTTGGCATATAAGTGTTCATAGTATTCCCTTGGACTTCCCTGGTGGCTCAGATGTTAAAGAGTCTGTCACAGTGAGGGAAATGCAGGTTCAATTTCTGGGTCAGGAAAATCCCCTGGGGTAGGAAATGGCAACCTGCTCCAGTATCCTTGCCTGGAGAATTCCATGCATGGGCAAAGGAGCCTGGCCAGGCTACAGTCCATGGGGTCACAAAGAGTTGGATTCGATTGAGGGACTTTTTTTTTTTTCTTTTGACTGTTTATATTTCTATGATGTAAATTGTTAAGTTCTCCTCTTTCATTCTAATTTTATTTATTTGGGCCCTCTCTCTCCTTTTCTTGGTGAGTCTGGGTAAATATTTGTCTATTTTGTATATTATCTTTTAAAAACTAGTCCTTATTTCATTGAGCTTTGCCATTTTTGTTTTAGTCTTTGTTTTATTAAGGGTGTTTGTGGAGTTCTGTTCTTTCATTTGTCCTCTCATTTCATTTGACTTCCTGTGTTTGTTTTTATGAATTAGGTGAAACAGTTATTCTCCCAGTATTGAAAACATGTCCTTGTGCAGGAGCATCCTTATACAGACTGCATGTGTCTTGTGGCTTTGGCAGGAGGACTGGAGCTAAAGTGGTCATGGGCCAGCGCTTTTCCCAGGGCATACCAGGGGATCCACCTTGGTGGATAGGGGGTGGTAGCTGGGGCCAGAGCCTGGTGCAACCAGGGCTTCTCCCAGGTTACACCTTGGTGAGGGTGAGAAACACTGAAGCCCAGCATGGACCAGGGCTTCTCCTGTGGTATTCCAGGGGCTGTGGCCTTGGTGGGTAGAAGGGACTGGAGTCTGCACTCAGAACAGGGCAGAGGGCATGCTGTCTTAAGCTGACTGGAGTGCCAGGTGCTTTTTAATCTGCTGACTCTATGCTGGAACTCAGAGCAAGTGACCAAGACAAAATCTTGGTTTTCTGTTATCTTCTGGCTGTCCTGGTTATAAGCCCCAGTGGTTTTTGGAGTCAGTTAAGGGGGTTTATATTCCCAGTTCCAGTCCCCAGTGCTGAGGTACTCTATTTGAGGTCTGAACCCCTCATTTCTTCTGGAGGACTTCCAAGTTTGTGATTTCCCCTTCTCCTTGCGGGTCACACACTGGGGCTGTTGGTCCTGACTAGAATGCATCTCTGCCCCACCTACCTGTCACAAAGATTTTTTTTCATATATTCTTAATTGTAGAAGAAGTGTTCTGCTAGTCTTCAGGTTGTTCTCAGAGAAAATTGTTCTATATTTGGTTTTAGATTTGGTGTGTCTATGGGAGGAGTAGAGCTCAGAATGTTCTTACACTGTCATCTGCGTTCTTTTCATTCTTTTTGCTCCTATGACTAGATAATGTCCTATTTTTCACATTGCTGATTCTTTGTTCTGCATGGTCAAGAGGGTTTTTCAAGCTCTCTATTGACTTATCAATTCATTTATTCTACTTTTCAGATCTGGAATTTCCATTTTGAGTTTGTCTGTTTTTGTTTGTTGATGTTCACATTGTTTGGTAGTAGTTTCTATTTCTTTGTTAAACTTATTTTGTTCATGCATTTGTTACTGTCATTCAGTTGCTCAGTCATGTCCAACTCTTTGCAACATGGTGGACTCCAGCATATCAGGCTTCCCTGTCCTTCATTATCTCCCAGATTTTGCTCAAATTCAAGTCCATTGAGACGGTGATGCTATCTAACCATCTCCTCCTCTGCACTCCCTTCTCCTTTTGCCTTCAATCTTTCCTAGGATCAGGGTCTTCTCCAGAGTCAGCTTTCCACATAAGGTGGCCAGAGTATTGGAGCTGCAGCATCAGTCCTCCCAGTGACTATTCAGGATTGATTTCTTTAGGACTGACTAGCTTGATTCTCTTGCAGTTCAAGGAACTCTCAAGTCTTCTCCAGCACCACAATTCAGAAGCATCAATTCTTCGGCACTCAGCCTTCTTTTTGGTCCAACTCTCACATCCATACATGACTACTGGAAAAACCATAGCTTTGACTATATAGACCTTTCTTGGCAAAGTGATGTTTCTGCTTTTTAACACACTAAGTTCTTCAAAGCTTTCCTTCCAAGGAACAAGCATCTTTAATTTTCATGGCTGCAGTGACTGTCAGCAGTGATTTTGGAACCCAAGAAAATAAAATCTGCCACTTGCTTCCATTTTTCCCCCTTCTATTTGCCATAAACTGATGGGACCAGATGCCATGATCTTAGTTTTTGAATGTTGAGTTTTAAGCCAACTTTTTCATTCTTTTCACCCTCATCAAGAGGCTCTTTAGTTCCTCATCACTTTCTGTGATTAACATGGAATTATCTGCATATCTGAGTTTGTTATTTCTGCCAGCAATCTTTATTCCAGCTTGTGAGTCATCCAGCCTAGCATTTCGTATGATGCACACTCTGCATATAGGTAAAGTGATCTGGTATTCCCATCTCTTTAAGGAATTTCCCCAGTTTGTTGTGATCCACACAATTAAAGGCTTTAGCATAGCCAATTTAGCAGATGTTTTTCTGGAACCCCTTTGCTTTCTCTACGATCCAGTGAATGTTGGCAATTTGATCTCTTGTTCCTCTGCCTTTTCTAAATCCAACTTTATACATCTGGAAGTTCTCAGTTCACATACTGCTAAAAGCAAGCTTGAAGGTTTTTGAGCATAACCTTACTAGCATGTGGAATGAGTGCAATTGTCCAGCAGTTTGAACATTCTTTGGTACTGCCCTTTTTTGGGGTTGGAATGAAAACTGACATTTTCTAGTCCTGTGGCCATTGCTGAGTTTTCCAAATTTGCTGACATTTTGAGTGCTGCACTTTAACAGCAGCATCTTTTAGAATTTGAAATACCTCAGATGGAATTCCATCACCTCCACGAGACTTATTCATAGTAATGCTTCCTAAGGCCCACTTGACTTCACACTCCAGGATGTCTAGCTCTAGGTAAATGACCACACCATCGTGGTTATCTGGGTCATTAAGACCTTTTTTGTATAGTTCTGCTGTGTATTCTTGCCACCTCTTCTTAATTTCTTCTACTGCTGTTAGGTTCTTACCGTTCCTTTTATTGTGACCATCCTTAGATTTCTTTCCTAATTTCATTGAGTTGCCTATGTATTCTTTTAGTTCACTAAACTTTTTAAAAACAATTATTCTCAATTCTTTGCCTGACGTTTAACAGCTTTTCATTTATTAATTTCCTGGCATGGTGTCATATATTTATGTAATGTTTTATGATCCTTGATTTCTTACCCTGGTTTATTTGCATAAGTGGTCTCCTTTTCCGTACTTTGCTGGTTCACTTTGGCAGAGGTAAGTTTTCATTAGTCAGTTCAATTGGATTTCTGGGCATCTTTAGTTGTAAGGTCTTTGAGCAGGTGAGGAGCTGCTAAGGATCTATTTGGGGCAAGGCAACTGAGCTCTTAAGGTGGGAGTGAGGCCTGTGCCACTAGCTGAGACTACTTGGATAGACTGCTGCTTGGTTCCCTGCACAAGGGATAAGATAGGATGTGCTTCACATTTGCCTGGAATGCTTCCTCTGAGACCTGAATCAGGCAAACCTGCACCCCTCTGAGTTCCCTGGTCAGACTGTGCTACCTTCTTGGTTCTGCAGGTGATACTTTTTTAAATGGTCATGACTGAGCTTTTTACTCGACAGTAGGTGGGGCTGTGAAGTAGCTTGCCTTACAGGATTGCTAGACAGGACACAGCCAATGGGTTTGGGGACCAAAATCTGGCAAAAGTGTACACTGATTATCTTGGTCAGGTGAGGCCACCAGTTTTGCTCTGCAGATGGGAAAAGCCATAGGTTGTGGCTCATGGGTTTTTAGCAACACTGTAAGCAGGACTATTGGAGGGTCTATGCATTTTGCTCTGGTTAGGTTCCCTGATCAGAAAGTCCGAAGGAGCTGTGAATTTATTTCCCTTCCTCAATGCAGTGGGAGGAGCATCTCCAAGACAGTAAGTCTCTCTGTTTGTGGTATTGACTCAAGCCAATCCAATTGGCCCAGGCTCCCTGGTCAAATAGGGTTGCTTGCTTTGCTCTTGAGGTCAGCTCTGCCCTTCTTCCTCTCAGGTTGAGTACTATCAGGTTAGTCAGCCCTCCCTGCAGATGGGGTGGGCAGTCACAATCTACAGAGGGTGGGGCAGACCCAGCTCCAGAGCCTGAACTCCTCCTTTGAGGACCCGAATCAACCAAACCTGCACCCCTCTCAGTTCCCTGGTCAGACTGTGCTACCTTCTTGGTTCTGCAGATGAGCAAAGCCGCTGCTTGGGACTACTACCTGGGCACGGCAGATAGGAACTCAGACTGCCAAGATCCAAGGGCTGGTTGTTGCAAGCCCCTCATCTGGTATCTTATCCATGAATAGTTTTTAGAGTTTCTTTTAGTTAGGGAAGTGAAGGAGGAATGATCTGTCACCATCTTGGTGATACCATTCTCTCTGACTGTATTCTCAGAGTATCCTCAGGGGTAGAAACTTCATGTTCTTTCAAGGTAAATCTGATTTCTAAATATGGCAGAGTCACCTGGAGTCAAATCTAAGTGATGCATCGTCATATAAAGCTGTACCATCACTTTTGATCACACACTCCCTTCAAGAATGTGATTAAACCTATGAAACGTAGACAGAGGAAAGGAGGCTGTGAATAATCTCGTGCATTGAAAGCACAAGCCTGTTTCTATGAGATGGGTACTTTCAATCATTTTGTCAAAAGCATGATTTCCAGACAGCACTCAAGTTCCCTTGGAAAGCTGTGAATGCATGGAGGCCTGAGTCTTCAACAGTTCCATCTTTCTTTTCAAATGTAAGTTTAGTGAGGATAAGGGTTTATGTTTCATTTACTGGTGTTCCCAGAACAGGGCCTGGTACTTAGCCCTCATTTAAGTATTTGTATAATGAAGGAATACTGGAATATTGGGTTCACAGTAATATTTCAGTTATCAAAAGAACTATTGTGCTAGAAACAATTTTTAAGAACCACCAGCACAGGTAATTGGGGATAATTCTGGGAGTATAATGGGTGGCGGGTAGGGTTTCTTTGAGATTTAGACAAATCTCAGAATTAACAGTCCAGTATCCATTCTGTTTGAGAGTAAGTTCAGACACAGTCTCAGAGCAGGGCACGATAACCACTCAGTATGCTGGCATAGTCATTCTCTGAAATGGGAACCTGGGTCAGGAAGCCCAGCATCACTGAAGTAAGGAGCTCCTTTGCTGATGGATGAGGTTGTCAAGCAATCATACACTTGAGTCTGTATTTTTAAAAAGAATGAACAAGAATAAAACCTGTTTCATCATCTTACTCTTTCTATATGTACCTATTGGTGGCCACAGAAACAGTGATTGATTACTGGTGCTGAATTCTCTGGCTAAAATACAGTGCCTTAGTTTTTGCTGAAAATGAGGACTGTCAATGCAAAACAAGAGCATGGAGAGTGGGTATTTAACTCTGCTTGCAGAAATGTCTTTTAATTCTGCTGAGAATAGAAAAGTTAGAAAACAAAGACATATTTCATGTAGCAAGGGCAATACAAAGGGGTTATATAAATTTATTTTTCATATAACAACTGATTAGTTTAGAAAAATTCCCATTTTCAATGTTTAATTCCATCTCTCATTTTAAAAAAATCACTAAAAGGACAAAAACCCACACAAAAATACAATCTGTATCTGTTCTATATTTACAGATAACCGGTTACTATTAAGGCACAGATTGATTAAAAACATTTATTCAAATAATCCAAATATTTTGTGCATCATATAACACTGACAACACCGTATACTGTAGTGTCATATTCCCTTCATTGCATCGAGAAAGTGAGAAAAGTAATTTCCAGTGTTTTTATTTTTTTAGCCACTATTTAATCTAAGTTTAATTGGGAGAGTTTTCCCTTTGGCATAATATCAAAGCACTGTTCATAAAAACCTATATCCACTCTATACTGTAAATTCATTCCATCTTCCTCCTGTTGCAAATGCATGGTGGCGAGTTGGGGAAAAGACTCCAAATGACTATTTGTGGGGACCAAGATCTTATTAAAGAAATGGTAAAATGTAGAGCACTGTATTTTTGCACAGGAAACAAACTGGAATTCTTATTCTGTGCTGAATGTGTGGCACGATGTGTTTATGTAGCTGTATATGTCAGGGAGCTCTATGTGCTGACCTGCATCCATGTTCCCTGTGTGCAGGATGATTCCGTTCTGTTTGCAAAGGGAATAATTTAGTTCTATACCCATAAGTAGATACAGTTCCTTTTAGGAATGGACATCCCCATAGTGCTATTATAATTGATAACTTTAGGACAGGCCCATTACCTATGCCTTCAAGGTAACCAGTACTTTTTAAGTGAAAATTTTTCTGTGTGCAATATTTCTCTCTTGGTTTCCGTTCTGACTTTAATGATTAGCCAAGTATTTCTTACCCCACATTTATACGAAAGCCCCCAGTTGTCTGTACGACTCTAACACCTTCTGTGGAGAACACTTGACAGTGGTTTATGTCCATGCAGAAGCAAGACTTGAATACTGAACATAAATAAGTCATTACAGTACAGGTAAGTCACCACATTTCCTAATGGGAAAGTTTTCCAACAAATTCATACACTTGGAAATAATATTGCTTTGAAGAAAGAGAGGCACTTAGTGATTGTCTTCATGGATTGAAAACCCTTCATAAATCCACAAAAGATGTCTGAAAAGACCTAGAAAACAATGTTGCCCGATTTCTTGGACTTTCACAGTATCAAGATTGTTACAATGAGTTTAGCCGCTTACAGAATAGTCTTATTTTTCCTCCTTCAGAACTCTGCTATCTTTATAAACTGTCACCCTAGATAGAGACTTAAATAAAACCTTTCCAGTCTCAAGAAACCCGAGTCCACTTCAAGCAGACTGATGTGGTTCTAGGAAAGTCCTGTGACCATATGGAGCACAGCTAATGCATACATAAGGACAGTAATGTATTTCTCCTCCTCATGGCAACAGTGCTGTCTTGTCAGATGATTATTTGTCTTTTTAAATAAAGTGACAATCTAGGGCTCCAGTTATTGAATGCCGTCCATTCTCTACCATAAATCTCTAGTAGATATCAATTTAATCAGTTATGTACTGTATGCTTATAATATCTAAAAAATAAAAGTTTGATATAAATAAGTGTCCTTTAGTGGCAGTATACTAAAAATAGCCCTTTGCCTTCAGACAACCATTAAAATCACTTTAGCAATCAAGGCAGCAGCTAAATATGATGACTGCAAAGGGTTAATATTGCAAAGTCCATTTGGTCTTTCTTTGCTCGCACCTGTTCCAGTGAACTTGGTTCATTATAAAGTATCTAGGATGTTGACATAAATGAACAGAACTGGTCCATAACTAAGTGGAGTCACTTAGGTTTCCCAAAGTCACAGAATACTCTGCACAAAAACTAATAAACCAGTACTATTTCAAATAAAAGTTTAAAGCAGTCAGAAAAATGTGACTAAATCTGATTTGTACCAATACATCAGGTGACATAAAAATGAGAGAGAGATAATTTCCACAGGACAAGAAATTAGAAAGTGTAAAGTGCTGAAAGACCTCAATAATTATTTTAAAGCAGTACCAGAAAATTCCACTTTGATTAAAAAAAAAAATCCCCAAATACTAAAACAAGCAAACAAAATAACTTCTGTGTTTTCTGGCATCCCAGATGTCAACTCATCCTTCATGTTAAGTAAAAAATCAGTGCATATGTTATATAGGTAAATAAAAAGAGGATATAAAGCCCTACCCCCATATTGCAAATTCTGTCCAGTTGCCATTAGGGAAAAAAAGTAATCTGCATGTGGCATTTGGTATGATGACATAAGAACATCTTCTCTCTTTTCTTCCTTCTTGGCACAAAGTCCAGGCGTGAATAAGATGCTTTGGTCCTGATACCAGACACCCAGAATGCTGAGGACGGTGTGCAGTGAAGGCCGTTCACAGATCGTCTGCATCCAGCTTGACAGTTGGAGGGCATATGCCAGGAGGGTGCCGCTACCATCGGCCACTGACGCTAGCAATGTCTGAGTGATACTGACGGGGCAGCCTCCCACTCGCTCCGCCTTCCAGGAAAGAGGTGCGTGTATTTGGCGGTTCAAAGAGCTTTCTTCGGTTTTTATTTAGTTCTGGAGAGAGAAACAGAGACTTATTAGGAACCCAAAGGAGAAGTTCTGTAATCTTCAGGACTTGGCAGAAGAGCTCAGAAAATGGTGATGCAGTAGGTTTGGGGGCACGGGGGCGGGGAGTCCAGTAGGTAGCAAAAGGAAAACCTTTAAGTTGACCATCAAGACATTTTTGAAATGCTCAAAATCAAGTCTGATATGAAAGGTAGCATGTGTAGCTGAGAGAACCAAGGACAGCAAATCATTTTACTGCAGTTTATAAACTCTCTGGGGAATATGTCATTCTCAGAACCCTTTCAAGCTCAAATATACAAAACAGTTTGACCTACCCTAAATGTCCTTTCAGAGGCAAAGGGAGGGGGACCATCAAAGTTGGTGAAAGGTATATGACAGGATGTATTACCAGTGACATAGAACATTATTACAGCTCATTAGACTCATCCACGTCAAACAGAGTGCTCGTTAAATTATTTAAGTCAGGCATGAAAAGAGGACCTCGTACCTAAACATGAGAATATCAAAAGCACACTGACCTAAGCCACAGCCCCGTGGCTCCACTGACTCACGGTGCCTACACTCGAGTCACAAAGAGTTAGAGGAAGAAATACATCAGTGAAAGGTTTCCTTGAATAAAAAAATCAACTTAGTAAAAACAGCAACAGTTAAGGAAATCAATACAATTGAAAACAATCAATACGTGAATCCAGATTTTTCAGGGAAAAACTAATAAGATCCTGGAATTTAGTTTTAAATAATTTAGTTTTGAACCAGAGTGCTGTTTAGTTTGTCTTTTCCCAACTAAAAATTATTCATCAGAATAGTGAAAAATTGAAGCAGCCTACCCTATGACTATACAATGCCCTGTCCTTCCCTCCACACACGCATTCACAAATCCTCAAGTCAACTGACGGCATTATCACTAATGAATACATACAAGTAAAGAGAATTATCAGACTAGAAAGCAGTGTTTCTGATAGCCACCAAATACCAATACAGCTGACCCTCGAATACCGCAGATTTGAAGAGAGTGGGTCTACTTATAGATGGCTATTTTTCAACACTAAATACTACAGTATTACAGAGTGGGTGGAAGCTGCAAAGAAACTGTGGATATGAAGGTGACTATAAGTCACATGAGGATTAACTCTCATGTGATTCAAGGGTCAAATGTATCTTCAGATTTATTCTATCTCAAATATACGGATTAAATAGTTCATATGCTTAAAGCTGTTGTCTTTCTCTAGGAGGGTGGCGAAGCACGTGATTTAGTACCTTCAATAATCTGCATAGTACACAGTACTTCTTCAACCATATTCACACACACAACCCCATTCTAAATTCTGAGGCGACAGAAAGCTACAGCTTGCTACAGGGATGCTGGGGATGAGAACAGACTCAAGCAGGTGGCAGGGGTCAGAGGTGGCCAGGGACAGCCATATGGCCAGACACACTCTTGTCTCCCAAGTGCTTAAAGAGGGACCAGAACCCTTAACATTTCACCCCACTGCTTTCCAAAATGTAACTGACTGTCTCATAGGGGTGATGCAAGAGCAGAGACACACCGTTCCTGTGGACATTTCGGTCTTAGCGGAAAAGAGAAACAACAGTAATTTATTACAGCCTACATTCGTTGTGGGCTATTTAACTCCTCCTTAATTTACAGGTAAGAAAGTTGTGTTTTACAAACAGACGCAGTAACTTGCCCACGTGGCTGTTGGTGACAAAGCTGAAACCCTGCCTGCCTGATGTAGGACTAGGCCTCAAGCTGCTGTGACCCATCCATTGGGCAGAGACTACCCGAGGCATCAGGAGTACAAAGCTGGGAAACTGGCAGTCCCAGGTATGCCAGATAACACAGCTTTCCTTCACAATGTATGTCTGCACCAGAATTACTTTCTAAATAGAAAAACAAAGCTTAGAAAATAAGCAAGGACAATATTACAAGCAGTAGATACATGCAGGCATGCATACAGATGGCTAGTGCCTCAAGTTCCTACAGAAACACAGTAGCAATAACATTCCTATTACATGTATCTCGTTTTAAAAACAATATATAAAATTCACAATTCAAGACAGAATTGAATATATTTAAAGGCAAACTTATAGGAGAGTTAAAAATATATGATTCCCCTTAAACACAGCCTGGAAAAGTTTTATCACCGTCAGATAGGAGGCTTTCTTTGGCCTCCATTTTCTTTGGGGGCAAGAACCCGTGAGTCAGGAGGACTTTGATTCCCCACTACGGTGAAGGAAAAGAAAGGAGTTAGATCAAACACTGTTTTCAGGTGCTCATGGAGAATAACCGGGCCATCAAAGACAAAAAATTTTAATAGACATTGAAAACTTCATTCTGAAAAGTCACATCAGCTAGATTTTTGAGAGAATAAATGATCATGAAGAATTTCAGCCATTCCCTAAAGATGTAATTTCTAAGAGTACATACATAGAGATATTCCAAGTGTGAAGCAGAGAAAGAAATCTTTTAAGAGAGATTATCAAGGATCAAAGCCCTACTGAAGAGACTTTAGTTTTGTTTTTAAATTAAAAAGCAAGCTCCCTCTTCTGATTTTTTTCAGTAGGCCTAAGGGATAGTTTGAGAAAATACCAACCTTTTTCTTTGAAATTCCAAGGTTCACACAATCCTGGCAGCTCTCAGGATCTTGTTGCGGATCTGAACAGAGTCACAAACTAAAAGAATAGGTCGGGAAATGTTAGATCTCCCTGAGGCTGTGGTGGAAAGCCTGTCAATAGGATGCTAAACTTCCTGTCACTTAGTCCCTGTACGTTTAATTAACCAATCACTACCATACTCAGAGAGAAATCCATGAATTTTCCAAAAATCATGCATTTGGGGAAAAAAATTGTTTTCTCTGATCCATCTCTAGAGGAGAGAAATCTCATCTCCTCCTGTAATATTAAAATATGTGTCTTCTGGCCCAAGATTAAAAGCAAACCAAAACCTGATTCTGAAGGAACAACTCAACTATAAGTTAAAAATCTACAAAAATTTTAAAAAGTAATTTGAGCAAACTCTGTATGTAGCCAACCTATGTAACCACAAGACAAATGCTAAGGCTGCCCTGCTACCCTGCGTCTATCTAGAAGTGAAGTGTCCTGAGACGTTAAATGAATGTCTTTGTTATCGGAGGAACTGAATTGGAAAAGAAGCTTTTCAATGAAGGGTTTCTCAAAAACTTACTCCTTGCAGAGAAAATGATTTACCAGGTTCAAACAAATGCACTCACCAAAATCACCCTTAAAATAATCAAACACTTGCTGCTGTACAGAGCATTCATAAGGCATCTTATTCAAAGTTTCTAATTCCCTTTAAAAGAGGACCTGTGAACCCCACTGATAGAGGCAGTCTGTGGAAGCAGGATATAACCTCAATAGAACCACACTGAAGATGATGACTAGAGAAAATATTTTTCTTAAATGAGAACTGAAAACCCCTCATGTTTTGCACCCTACCCCCCCACCTCCCACACCAACACCGACCTACAATCATCACCAATGTATTCCAGAGTAAGTACTGACAGTCTACCTGGAATCTATGAAAACATTTAGAGACTTGTTGCTAGAAGCTTTACAGTTTGGAATTGGGTTGCTGCACAAAGAAACAACTTAATTTTCATTATACAGTCACAGACATTCCACAGACCTCTAGTGACAAAGTATAGAGTTCTGAAACATACACTTCTATGGTATAAATGTGCGGCCCCACAGTATAGACATGGTGATTGAGTTAATAAAGTTCCAAGTAGTATATTAATTTCATTTTCAAATTAATAAAAGAAATATAAAAATATATGAAGTTATTTTGGGTCCAGAAGTAGCCTTCTGAAACTTAGCTTTCAGGTAAACAAGTTGAAAGCTATTCTACTGCCACAGACAGTTAAAAAACAAAGGGAGTACCCTTCTAATGATACATATTGTTAAAATCGTAGGTTATCTTCACTGTGTCTGATGATATACCATACGGAAGGACAGATCTCAGAAGTGGAAGGTGACCTGACATGATCATATACTCCAGTCTATCTTCATGAAGAAACCAAAATCAAGAGAGATCTGGAAACTCACCCAAGGGTGCGTGACTTGGAGAGGCAAATCTCGGACCTCCTTATGTGAATAGTGTTCCTTCCACTATAACTAAGCTAATTTTACGAGTGAACAAGAAACCAGTGGCCTCCCTATGGAGCTCCATCAGTGCAGCTGCTTCGGCACACAGCAGGCAAGAAGACTTCTCAAATTGTTATGTACAGCGCTCTATCCATGGAGAGGCCTACCAGGCTGCTCAGTAGCTCAGTTTCTACCCCATTTCAAGACTACTCGGCTTATATCAGCTTCGGATATTAGGTCTGTATATAAGATTTCCTGTGGGGAGGTCGGTGGGGTTGATCTGCTTCTATAATCCAATGGAAAAGCAATCTGCTGCTAAAATAAAATGGAAAAGCACTGAGGCTTTTAATTTCATTTGATGATTTGATTAGCGAATGTTGTTTATAAAGAACTTTCACACCAGTTGGATGCCACTGCTGGCCTCAAAGGCATAGCCTGCAAATTTGATGTTTTGAAAGAGCAACATAATTTTCTCGTCACACCTAACATTTGGCTTCTGCCCTTGCTGTCTCTTTTTGAGAGACTGACACACATATAAAATTGGCATTCATGAACTTAATCAGAAAATCTTCCATAACATTATTTTGTTGCCTCCCAAATTTCTTCCTCATATTTCCCTAAACACCTTTTTGAGGTACACTGTTATGACTCTTGGCTCACACTCATATGACTCTTGGCCATTCCTGTCACATGGGAGGTACCTAGTAAACACACATAGCATTTTCTTAATACACAGAACACGCAAAAGATGAACAAAGGCAGTGGTCTGGGAGACAGACCTTCAGGTTTTCCTTCATCCTGAGACTACTTTCAGGATACCACCCCTCTTCTGTGACTTGCAAATTCTATTAAAACTTTGGGGAAAGTTAAAAAGCATTAAGACAAGAAATACTGCCAAGTTCCAGCCATACCGAAGAACATTCTCTTCCTCTCTGCTGCAATGATCTCAGCTGCTCTACAAGGACACGTGTATTTAAAGCATGACAGCCAATCCAGAATAATTACTAATGAACCCAATGATTAGCACTTAACACAACTGCAGCACAGAGATTCAAACTGCTCCTCCATCCCCATGTTCTGCAAAGGGAAATTCTGGTTAGATCTCTCAGAAGAGATCTGTTTCCAGGAAGACACTTGTCAAGGCAGGTTTTCAGGCAGTACCTTGGTGAAGGAGTGGGGGTATCCTCAGCATTTGTTACACTGTTAGTGGAAAAACACTCTGGAACCACGACCACAAAGCTGCCAGGTAGAAAGCAGAACCAGCCCCACTGGCTGAGACCATGGCAGAGAGTCTTCAGGTTTCAGGATATAAAGAAGAACAGTTATATTCACCTGAGATCGCAAGCAGCATTTTCCTTCTGGCACCAAAAGTCGTAATTCCCAGCTCCTTCAGATCCTGATCTGTGAGAGTGAGGAATGTCTGAAGATCGATCTGTGGGTGAACAAGTAAATCTATGGTCAATACAGTAAGTACTTAGTTCTTTCTCAGTATAAGTTCAACTAACTGCTACACTTATTATGCTCTGCCTGCTTCCAAAGAACAATGGTGCTGTTACAAACACCTAAGGGACAACAGTTAAGTCATAAAAGTGGTCAAATGAAACTGATGATTCTAGCAGAAGACTTTGTATACTTAGTCTTACTGCATCCTGGAAGCCAAAGCAAAAAGGGAAAAAGAAATGGCACCGTTTTTCGTGACCTGATAAAGAATATATACCCGTCCAGAAGAGAGAAAATATTTCTTAGTTTCAGATTCTGACTCAGGTAAGTATATCTCCATTAAAAGGGACTGAACAATACCATATAGCATATCTCTAATTGTGCTCTACATAAAAATGAGAGCAGAATTCAGTGTAACTCAGACCCATGCCTCCCTTGGCTCAGTCGAGCTGACCATCTCTGAGAGTGGCATATTAAGTATTCCAAGAGACAGTATAATTGTACTTCCTGGCATCAGCAAAAATGTGTGGAAGGAACCACCCCAATAATCTCATCCTGCTTTGAAAACCACTGGAGGGACAGAAAGGCAATGGGCTCTGAAGCCAGAGAGGCCTGGGTTCAAGTTCTGATTCTGCAATTACTAGTTGTGGGCACTCAGGGCTGGTGATACCTCACCGGGTTGTTCAGGGCATTAAACATGATCCTAGATATAATGCAGTGTGCTCACCAAAGGGGTAAAAGAGTCGGCAGCTATGGTTAGCAATAATGTATTCAGACATATCATCTGTCAAAGTTGCTAACCTTCATCCTGCTTACAATATATTACATCTCACACAGTTACTTAATGGGGATCCCTGTTCCAAGTCTTATCTGTATATGAGAAAATATCCTATATGAAGAGAATAGTACCAAATTTCAACATAGCTGAAAATAGTAAAATGCACTTCTTATTCAAATTATATAGCAATTAATTTGAAATTTTCTGTTTTGATTTTGAAGGTTACATCCAGATCTTGAAAATCCCTTTCATTTATCATTTGTAACAGGTCTGGAGATATGTTTTTTTGTTTTGTTTTGTTTTTTAGCAATTCTATCCAGTGGAGACTATTACAAGGATCCTCAAACTCTTTTAAAGGGCCAGAGAATAACTAGTTTAGGCTCACCAGGCCAATATTCTCTCTGTTGCAAGTACTCAAACTCCAGTGATTTAGCTTAAAAGCAATCATGGGCAATATGAGGTAAATGAGTTGGTATGGCTGTGTTCCAACAAAATTTTATTTACAAAATTAGGCAGCAGGTCTGCAGGTTGTGGTCTGCCAGTATGACTTTATATTTTCATGTTTTCTTCCTTTTTGAAGTAACTAGATTACAAGCACCCATATTAAATTAATTTCTGTGCATCTTCAAATAGGAAATACAGATTAAAAAACAAACCCAGGATATCACCGAACAGCATCTAGTTAGTCCTTTCTAAAACCTTACATGCATGAACAAGTTAAAACTCCTCAGCTATGAGCTTCTCGACTCGCCACCTGCATCTAACCAGCAAGACTAAGTAAAGAAATGCAGTTCTTTAGTGCACAGATGATGAACGTGTTATTCAACTTAGAAAATCTTTGGTTAAATGAATACTAATTTAGAAAAAGGAAACAAAATAGCTGTCCTAAAGTCCAAAATACACATGACAACATTTTGGGGGGTGTGAAAAGAACAAAAAGTTCAGCAATTAAACTTAAATTATGGACAATACATTAAATTTATGCAACTAAGTGCCTAATAAAAATCATAGATTCTTTATTGACTAATGCATGCCAGGGAATTACTGGCATGTACTCTTCCCATGAAGTAAAGCCAACTAGCATGAAACTTGGATGATATCAGGATTTGGAAAATAGATAAATTTAGAGAACTATTCTCTGAATAGTTTCTGGTGCCTTGATAACATGACAACATGATTAGAAAGAGCCACGCGTAGGGGTCTTCTCCTTATGCCAGTGCATCACGGCCATGGCTGATCAGTTTGACCAAAATCCATGGTAGGATGTTTCAGAAGACATCTTAGTTCTGTCTCAGTTCAGACAAAACCCAAACAGTAAATTAATAAGTTAACATGTATAAAAAGCACATTATATTCTATGAGAACAATCTTCAGTGATATAATTAAGGATGGTGTCAAAAAATAACTATGATGCTGTTAACTTTTAAGTGCCACAAATAAAGATAACAACGATGAAAGAATAAAATCTTCTTAAATACACAGTTGCTGCCAACCTTCAGAAAAGTATGAATCAAAAGCTAATGTGAATCACAACACTCATTAGGTCTTTTAGCTAAAACTGGTGAAGGATGGCTATGTGTGCTTTTGCAAGCACAATTTCCTATATTTCTGCCATCCTGTGTTTACCAGTTGCACTAAATAAACAAGAAATGACAATTTTATTGGCAAAAACAAGCTATGAGACTTGAATAAATGCTCAGTGAAAGCACAGTGATAGGTCAATGAGGGATTTCCTTCTAGAAGTCATCATAAATACAACCAAGGCAAAGACACCGGGGAAAGTAAATACTGACTGACCTCTTGTTGCTGGAAGACGTCTGTATATTTGCCCAGGCCCAGTTTGCTGAAGAGCTCAGGGAGGTCAGAGCCTTTGAAAGAGCTGTTCAGGTTGCAGCCATTGCTTCCTGTCAGCGAGGAAATGCAGTCCATGTAGTTGCTGCTGCTGAGATAGTGCTCCGCTGAAAGGCAGAGGAGACGCAGGCTTGACGCGGAAATGCCCAGAGAGAACACGGTTTAATTAAAAGTTTTAATCCCTCAAATATTTCAGATTCATTGTTTTGGGCTGAATAGGGCAGTTGCTACAGAAACACAGTGAATCCTTTACTGAAACATTGGCTTTTCATTAAGGAAATGCTGGTTATTGTTTTCAGGGAGGCTCTTGCCATTTAAAACGGTACACTTGGGAGACAGCAATTCAGCAACAATGTCTCTGTAGTTAATAATCATTAATCATATTCTCCCTCAGCATTCAGAAACATTTGCTCTTTATAATTGATTTGATGTGAATTAAATGAGGAATTGGAAGGAAGATCCCTAGGACACAATAAAGGTAAGGAAAGTTACAGGCTCCTCTTGCATGCAGGCTGGGCCTCTGTATCCACCCTTGTGCTTTCCTGTGGTCAAAGAAAGTCTGTTATATTACCACATATAAATCCCATTTCCCTTCAACATAACCGGGCAGTGAGTTTATGAAATAGTGCTCCAAAATGAAGAGGAACATGTGAAATGAAAAGAATGATGCTGGAGTTCCTGCGTTTAACTTACAACAGAAACATATCCATCTCTTAGGGAAATTCTAAGACAGCCATGTCAAGCTTCGCCTGTATTCTCCTCCTGATCTGGTGGGTAAAGATTTCTCCATATTGTCTGTGGTTCTCAGACCCAGTGGCATGCACAATTGGGTGACAGACTAGTGAGCCAGACCAAGTACTTGACCAGATAAACACACACCGTTCAAGAGCAGCTTTGGAGAATCCAGCAGAGCTGCACTGGATTCCTACCACCCTAATCAACAGTGAACTCTCCTCCCTTTGGGAATTCTACCAAAGACGCCACTTTGGCAGGGATTCCCAGAGAGATGAGGGCAGAGGACACTCACCGAGCTAATAAGATCCATCTAGTCTCCTCTAGGATCAATGCATTCACCAAATCTAGTAAGAACGCTGTTCTGTATGGCCACTGATCACTTTCTCTGGTTGTTTTCATCTCCTGGTTCGGAAGTCCTAGATAGGTCTCAAGGGGAAGGAATCTCTTCATAAGGTTTCTCTTTCTTTTAAAAACAGATGTTTTACCTCTTTGGGGAAGAATGTGTACGGGGAAAGGATCTAGGACCAAAGTGAAGAGGCCCTGAGCCCTGGATCATTCACCAATTGAAGGGAAGACCCCAGAATCACCAAAAAGATTGAGGAGTGATGGCCAGTGAGGGGCTGGTTCAAAGGTGACACGAAGCAGAGTGTGATGACGGCACTGGAGTGGCCACCGGACTCGACAAAGTGGAAGCAGGCTGGCTGACCGTGTAACTTGCCATCCAAATGATAAATTTACTTTCTTTAAGGGAAAAAAAAGCAACCTAAATGTCCATCAACAGAGGACTGGATAAAGAAAATGTGGTACATATATGCAGTGGAATATTACTCAGCCATGAAAAGGAACAAAACTGGATCGTATATAAAAATATTGATGGACCTAGAGACTACCATTTTGAGTGAAGTAGGTCAGAAGAACAAATACCATATATATTACTGCATATATGTGGAATCTAAAACAATGGTACAGATGATCTTTTTTGCAAAACAGAAAAAGAGACACAGATGTAGAGAACAAATGTATGGACACCAAGGAAGGAGGGAGGGTGATGGGATGAACTGGGAGATTGGGACTGACATACATACACTATTGATACTGTGTATAAAATAGATAACTAATGAGAGTCCACTGTATAGCTCAGCAAACTCTACTCAGTGGTCTGTGGGGGGCCTAAATTAGAGGAAATTCCCTGAAAGAGGAAATATATGCATACATATCACTGATTCACTGTGGTCTACAGTAGAAACTAACACAAGACTGTAAAGCAACTGAACTCCAATGAAATAAAAACAAGAATTACAGTGGAACAACTGGTCTAACAGGGATTCCCAGAGAAAACCTATATATCAGTGACTTTGAAAAGGGTGTCAAGAAAATTACCTAAAACTTTTGATCAGAACAGTAGCCACTGGCAACTTGTGGCTATCGAGCACCTGAAATCTGCTAGTGGAAATTTAAAAATTGTCTGTAAATGTGAAATAACACACCATATTTTAAAGACTTAGTACAAAAATGACATCTTAGAAAGCAGGGAACTAAAATGGATGGGAATGGGTGAATTTGATTCAGATGACCATTATATTTACTACTCTGGGCAAGAATCCTTAGAGAAAGGGAGTAGCCATCACAGTCAGCAAAAGAGTTGGAAACACAGTACCTGCGTGCAGTCTCAAAAAGGACAGAATGATCTCAGTTCATTTCCAAGGCACGCTATTCAGCATCAGAGTAATCCAAGCCTGTGCCCAACCACAGATGCCAAAGAAGCTGAAGTTGACCAATTCTATGAAGACCTACAAGATCTTCCAGAAGTAACAGCAAAAATAAATGTCCTTTTCATCACAGGAGACTAGGATGCAAAAGTAGGAAGTCAAGAGATATCTGGAACAACAGCAAGTTGGCCTTGGTGTACAAAATGAAGCAGGGCAAGGGCTAACAGTTCTGTCAAGAGAATGCACTGGTCATAGCAAACAGCAATTTCCAACAACCCAAGAGATGACTCTACACATGGACATCACCAGATGGTCAACACTGAAAGACTATGTCCTTTGCAGCCAACTATGGAGAAGCTCTATACAGTCCGCATAAACAAGACTTGGATCTCACTGTGGCTCAGAGCATGAGCTCCTTATTGCAAAATTCAGGCTTCAGTTGAAGAAAGTAGGGAAAATGACTAAGGCATTCAGGTATGACCTAAATCAAATCCCTTATGATTATACAGTGGAGGTTACAAATAGATTCAAGGGATTATATCTGGTAGACTGAGTACCTAAAGAACTATGGATGGAGGTTCATAACATCGTATAGGAGGCAGTGATCAAAATCATCCCAAAGGAAAAAAAGGAAGAGGGCAAAGTGGTTGTCTGAGTAGGCTTTAAAAACAGCTGAGGAAAAAAGAGAAGCTAAAGGGAAAGATATACCCAATTGAACGCACAGTTCCAGAGAATAGCAAAGAGAGATAAGAAGGCCTTCTTAAAGGAACAATGCAAAGAAGTAGAGGAAAAAATAGAGTGGGAAAGTCTAGAGATCTCTTTGAGAAAATTGGAGACATCATGGGAATATTTCATGTATGGATGGGCATGATAAAGGTCCTCAGAAATGATGAGGACCTAATAGAAGCAGAAGAAATTAAGAAGAGGTGGCAAGAAAGCACAAAAGAACTATACAGAAAAGGGATAACTATACAAAAAGTGGGATAACCACTATGGTGTGGCCACTCACCTAGAGCCAGACATCCTAGAGTGTGAAATCAAGCATTACTCAAACAAAACTAACAGAGGTGACAGAATTCTAACTGAGCTCTGTAAAATCCTAAACCAGACGATGCTGTGAACGTGCTGCACTCATTATGTTGGCAAACTGGAAAACTCAGCAGTGGCCACAGGACTGGAAAAGGTCAGTTTTCATTCCAGTCCCAAATAAGGGCAATGCCAAAGAATGCTCAGACTACTGTACAATTGTGCTCATTTTGCATGCAGGCAAGGTAATGCTCAAAATCGTTCAAGCTAGGCGTCAGCAGTATATGAACTAAAAACTTCCAGATGTGCAAGCTGGATTTAGAAAAGGCACAGGAACCAGAGATCAGATGCCAACATTCACTGGATCACAGAGAAAGCAAAACATGCACTTCTGCTTCACTGACTACACTAAATCCATTAACCTGTGTGGGTCATATCAAACTGGAAAATTCCTAGAGAGACAGGGAATACCAGACCACCTTACCTGTCTCCTGAGAAACCTGTATGTGGGTCAAGAAACAACAATGGAACAACTGACTGATTCAAAACTGATAAAGGGGTATGACAAAGCTGTCTACTGTCACTCTGCTTATTTAACTTCTATTTAAAGTACATCATGCCAGGCTGGATGACTCACAACCTGGAATCAAGACTGCAGGAGAAATATCAACAACCTCAGATATGCAGATAATAAAACCACCCCAATAGCAGAAAGTGAAGGGGAACTAAAGAATCTCTTGATGAGAGTGAAAAAGGAGAGTGAAAATGCTAGCTTGAAACTTAACATTAAAAAAGCTAAGATCATGGCATCCAGTCCCATCACTTTATGGCAAATAAATGAGAAAAAAATGGATGGGAGCAGTGACAGATTTTATTTTCTTGGGGTTCAAAATAACTTTGGACAGTGACTGGCAGCCATGAAATTAAAAGATGCTTGCTCTTTGGAAGGAAAGCTATGATAAACCTAGGCAGCACATTAAAAAGCAGAGACATCATTTTGCCAAAAAGGTCCATACAGGCCAAGGTATGGTTTTTCCAGTAGTCGTGTACAAATGGACCATAAAGAATGATGAATGCCAAAGAATTAATGCTTTCAAACTCTAGAGAAGACTTGAGTGTCCCTTGGACAGCAAGGAGATCAAGCCAGTCAATCCTAAAGGAAATCAATCCTGAATAGGCATTGGAAGGACTGATGCTGAAGCTGAAGCTTCAATACTCTGGCCACCTGATAGAAAGAACCAAGTTGCTGGAAAAGACCCTGATGCTGGTAAAGACTGAAGGCAAAAGGAGAAGAGGGTGGCAGAGAATGAGATGGTTAGAAGGCATCACTGACCCACGGACATGAATCTGAGCAAACTCTGGAAGATAGTAGAGGACAGAGGAGCCTGGCATGCAGGAGTCCATGGGGTTGCAAAGAGTTGGACACAACCCAGGGACTGAACAGCAAAAAGACATTTACATTCTTTCTTATATTGATGACATGTTTTGTTGTTCGTGTTTAAATGATAATACTTTACAGATGCTGAGTTAAGCAATACATCAGTCAAAGTTTAAAAATATTTTAAAATACTCTTAGTGATATTTATTATGGTACACAGCTTAAAAAAAAAAAATTGGTTTAATCTTAACTACTTACAGTAGTTACCCCAGGCTCTTAAAACATCTGACAAAGGCCAAAGAACAGTGCTGCTTTAATCAATCTTTTTAAATGAATGAATCCCCTATCTTAACCCTAGTCCTTAATTTCAATGCAGCTAACTTGCACAGTCAATTTTAATTATCTAGTGTTAAGTGAAAGGAAAGGGGATAAGGACAGAGGAGAGGCACAGAGCTAATTTATGTTGGAAGATAAAACGGAGATAATTCCTACCCTAGCTATACCTCTGGCACCAGCCTACCTCTCAGCTCCATCCTCCTGTCAGTGGTGAGTGACCTAGCCCAGGGCTAACAGGAAGACTTCGGACAGCTATGGACAGTATACATGGTGATAAAAGAATAGACCCTAGTTTCTGATTTAGAGTAGGCTGACACCATGACTTGCTTTTCCAAATCTGAGGCTCTGGCAACATGGCCCACTTGATTGGTGGTAACAACTAGCTGTTACTGTTTACTATGCTCATTTAGATCACCTTTCTCCAAGTATTCTTCAAATAGTCTAAGATATGTGTTTCAAGTCTCAAAATCCTGAAAAAGACATTAGGGCCATATCTTGTGATTACTCCATCAGTTCTTGTCTGTTGACCTATTTATACAGACATGTGGGTGCTGTTACAGACACAGCCACTTGACTCACGCTGAGTCTTAATTATATCTGTTCAAAGCCTATGCTTTAAACTTTTCATGTAGCTACATTTTGTCAACATGAAAAATCTTCCCTTCACCTTTGGTATCTATAGGTCACTTGGCAGACTTTCTTCTGTTGTCCAAAACAGATTTGATCACATTCTGCTCAATTCCTGCCTTTTCCTCATCATCTTGATGTTTGTGTGTGCATAACTCATTTGTATAGTCATTCTACAAACATTTACCAAGCACCTACTAGTGTCAGACACTGTTAGACATTTGGGAAGAAATAACAAATTAAGAAATAAGGCATAGCCTCCTATAACTGGGATTATAAACTGGTGCAGACACTATGGAAAACAGTATGGAGGTTCCTTAAAAAATCAAAACTAGAACTGCCATACCCAGCAATTTCACTTCTGGGTATTTACCCAAAGAAAACTCAAAATGGATTAAAGATCTAAACGTAAGACCAGAAACTATAAAACTCCTAGAGGAGAACATAGGCAAAACACTCTCCGACATAAATCACAGCAGGATCCTCTATGATCCACCTCCCAGTATAATGGAAATAAAAGCAAAAATAAACAAATGGGATCTAATTAAAATTAAAAGCTTCTGCACAACAAAGGAAACTATAAGCAAGGTGAAAAGACAGCCTTCTGAATGGGAGAAAACAATAGGAAATGAAGCAACTGACAAACAACTCATCTCAAAAATATACAAGCAACTTATGCAGCTCAACTCCAGAAAAATAAATGATCCAATCAAAAAATGGGCCAAAGAACTAAACAGGCATTTCTCCAAAGAAGACATACGGATGGCTAACAAACACATGAAAAGATGCTCAACATCACTCATTATCAGATAAATGCAAATCAAGACCACAATGAGGTACCGTTTCACACCAGTCAGAATGGCTGCGATCCAAAAGTCTACAAGCAATAAATGCTGGAGAGGATGTGGAGAAAAGGGAACCCTCTTACACTGCTGGTGGGAATGCAAACTAGTACAGCCATTATGGAAAACAGTGTGGAGATTCCTTAAAAAATTGCAAATAGAACTGCCTTATGACCCAGCAATCCCACTGCTGGGCATATACACTGAGGAAACCAGAATTGAAAGAGACACATGTACCCCAATATTCACTGCAGCATTGTTTATAATAGCCAGGACATGGAAACAACCTAGATGTCCATCAGCAGATGAATGGATAAGAAAGCTGTGGTACATATACACAATGGAGTACTACTCAGCCCTTAAAAAGAGTAAATTTGAATCAGTTCTAATGAGATGGATGAAACTGGAGCCAATTATACAGAGTGAAGTAAGCCAGAAAGAAAAACACCAATACAGTATACTGACACATATATATGGAATTTAGAAAGTAGTAATAATGACCCTGTATGTGAGACAACAAAAGAGACACAGAGGTATAGAACGGACTTTTGGCCTCTGAGGGAGAGGGACAGGGTGGGGTGATTTGGGAGAATGGCATTGAAACATCTATACTACCATATAAGAAACGAAGCGCCAGTCTATGTTCAATACAGGATACAGGATGCTTGGGGCTGGTGCGTGGGATGATCCAGAGACATGATATGGGGTGGGAGGTGGGAGGGGGCTTCGGCATTGGGAGATCGTGTACACCTGTGGCTGATTCATGTCAATGTATGGCAAAACCAATACAGTATTGTAACGTAGAATAAAGTATTAAAAAAATAAATAAATAATAAAAAATTTAAAAAATTTTAAAAAAACCACTCATTCAAAAGGATATATGCACCCCTATGTTGACTACAGCATTATTTACAATAGTCAAGATACAGAAGCAACCTAAGTGTCCATCAACAGATGAATGGATAAAAGGTGTATATACAATAATGTATTAGTCATAAAACGAACTCCTGCCATGGGCAACGACATGGACGGATCCAGAAGGTATATTGCTAAGTGAAATATGTCAAAAACAGAAAGACAAGTACTGTATGATCTCACTTATATGTGAAAGCTAAAAAAAAAAACAAAACAAAGTGAAAACAGACTCACAGATACAGAGAACAAATGAGTGGCTGCCAGAGGGAGGTGGGGAGGTGAAACAGATGAAGGGGATTAAGAGGTACAAACCTCCAGTTATAAAATAAAAAGTATACTATGAAACATAATATTATATGCTAACTATATTTCAACTTAAAGAAAGAAGGCACAGCCTTAAAGAATGTTTGGTGCCTGGGCAATAAAGTTTACTGAATGAATATAGTCCCTGGCTTGTGGATCTCAAGTTCTACACAAGGAGACAGTTATGCAAATAACTGTGCTTCACTAAGACAAATACTAGAGTGAAAGTGTATACGCAATGCAGTGAAAGCAGAGAACTAATGGCCTGCTTCCCTGGGAAACTCAGGGAAGGCTTCTCAGAGGAGGTGACATGTGAGTAATGCAACACTCTTAAATGCATGAAGTCCAGGGTTTATACTTGAACATCACACTAAACAAAGTAAATTAAAAGCAGATTACATCTAAAACCATGACGAAAAGTCAAAGCTCACTTGATTTGTTCTGTTTACGCTTGGGGCTGCCAATAGAAGCTGCAAATTCACTATGATTTGCAGGACCTATTCCATTTCGGTCTCTCCAGTTGTCAGATTCGCTTCCACTTCCCAGGTGCTCACGACTGTTGGACCTCGAGAGGGACATTGATGAACCCTGTAGACAAAGCCAGACAGGGAAAATGCTTAATCAGGTGAGTTTCCCAGAGTGGGGAGGAAGCAAGAACCCACATTAGACCCCTATCATTTATGTCAGTTGCTGGCATAGCAGTTACCCACAAATGCATATTCTCAAAAACAGGGTGTGGGACCTGTTTATATTCCTCCAGCCACCAAAAGTGTTTTAGTCGCTTGGTCACGTCCGACTCTCTGCGATCCCATGGACTATAGCCTACCAGGCTCCTATGTTCATGGGATTTTCCAGGCAAGAATACCAAGGACACTGGATCATATGCACATGGTGAAGTGTTCTTCCTTCATTATGAAGGTGCTGATAAGAGGGTGAGCAGAGGAGTTCTGAGTTCAGCTCAGTTACTCAGGCACTCCCAACTCTTCGCAACCCCATGGACTGTAGCACACCAGGCTTCCCTGTCCATCACCAACACCTGAAGCTTGCTCAGACTCATGTCTATCAAGTCAGTGATGCCATCCAACCGCTCATCCTCTGTCATCCCCTTCTCCTCCTGCCTTCAATCTTTCCCAGCATCAGGGTCTTTTCAAATGAGTCAGTTCTTCAGGTGACCAAAGTACTGGAGTTTCAGCTTCAGCATTAGTCCTTCCAATGAACATTCAGGGCAGATTTCCTTTAGGATTGAGTGGTTTGATCTCCTTGCAGTCCAAGGGATTCTCAAGAGTTTTCTCCAACACCACAGTTCAAAAGCATCAATTCTTCAGTGCTCAACTTTCTTTATGGTCCAACTCTCACATTCATACATGACTACAGGAAAAACCATAGCTTTGACTAGATGGACCTTTGTCAACAAACTAGTATCTCTCCTTTTTAATATGCTGTCTAGGTTGGTCATAGGCTTTTCTTACAAGGAGGAAGTGTCTTTTAATTTCATGGCTGAAGTCACCATCAGCAGTGATTTTGGAGCCCAAAAAAATAAAGTCTGTCACTATTTCCATTGTTTCCCCATCTATTTGCCATGAAGTGGTGGGACCAGATGCCATGATCTTAGTTTTCTGAATGTTGCATTTTAAGCCAAGTTTTTCATTCTCCTTTTTCACTTTCATCAAGAGGCTCTTCAGATCTTCTTCACTTTCTGCCATAAGGGTGGTGTCATCTGTATATCGGAGGTTACTAATATTTCTCCCAGAAATCTTGACTCCAGCTTGTGCTTCACCCAGCTCGGCATTTCACATGATGTACTCTGCCTAGAAGTTAAATAAGCAGGGTGACAATATACAGCTTTGATGTACTCCTTTACCTATTTGGAACCAGTCTGTTGTTCCATGTCCAGTCCTAATTGTTGCTTCTTGACTTGCATATAGATTTCTAAGGAGGCAGGTCAGGTGGTCTGGTATTCCCATCTCTTGAGTAATTTTCCACAGTTTGTTATGATCCACACAGTCAAAGGCTTTGGTGTAGTCAGTAAAGCAGAAGTAGATGTTTTTCTGGAACTCTCTTGCTTTTTCAGTGATCCAACGGATGTTGGAAATTTGATCTCTGCTTCCCCTGTCTTTCCTAAATCCAGCTTGAACAACTGGAAGTTCACGGTTCACATACTATTGAAGCCTGGCTTGGAGAATTTTGAGCATTACTTTGCTAGCATGTGAGATGACTGCAATAGAACATTCTTTGGCATTACCTTTCTTTGAGACTGAAATGAAAACTGACCTTTTCCAGTCCTGTGGCCACTGCTGAGTTTTCCAAATTTGCTGGCATATTGAGTGCAGCACTTTTACAACATCATCTTTTAGGATTTGAAACAGCTCAACTGGAATTCCATCACCTCCACTGGCTTTGTTTGTAGTTTTGCTTCCTAAGTCCCACTTGACTTTGTCTGGCTCTAGGTGGGTGATCACACCATCGTCGTTATCTGGGTCATGAAGATCTCTTTTGTACAGCTCTATGTGTAGTCTTGCCACCTCTTAAAATTTCCTGCTTCTGTTAGATCCAGACCATTTCTGGCCTTTATTATGCCCATCTTTGCATGAAATGTTCCGTTGTTATCTTTGATTTTCTTGAAGAGATATCTAGTCTTTCCCATTCTACTGTTTTCCTCTATTTCTCTGCATTGATCACTGAGGAAGGCTTTCTTATCTCCCCTTGCTATTCTTTGGAACTCTGCATTCAGGTGAGTATATCTTTCCTTTTCTCCTTTGCCTTTCAACTTCTCTTCTTTTGTCAGCTATCTGTAAGGCCTCCTCAGACAACTATTTTGCCTTTTACATTTCTTTTTCTTGATCACTGCCTTGTACAATGTCACAAACCTCTGTCCATAGTTCATCAGGCACTCTATCAGATCTAATCCCTTACATCTATTTGTCACTTCCACTGTATAATCGTAAGGGATTTTATTTAGGTTATACTTGAATGGGCTAATGGTCTTCCCTACTTTCTTCAACTTAAGTCTGAATGTGGCAATAAAGAGTTCATGATCGGAGCCACAGTCAGCTCTCAGTCTTGATTTTGCTGACTGTATAGAGTCTCTCCATCTTTGGCTGCAAAGAATATAATCAATCTGATTTGGGTATTGACCACCTGGTGATGTCCACATGTAGAGTCTTCTCTGGTGTTGGAAGAGGGTGTTTCCTATGACCATTGCATTCTCTTGGCAAAACTCTGTTAGCCTTTGACCTGCTTCATTTTGTACTCCAAGGCCAAATTTTCCTGTTACTCCAGGTATCTCTTGACTTCCTGCTTTTGTACTCCAGTCCCCTATAATGAAATGGACGTCTGGTGGAGTTCTGAGAGCCCCCAGTAAAAGAGTCACTCCTATAAGATTTGGAGGAGTAGGTGCTAAGATTCCTGTTTTGGGGACCCACAAGGCAAATCCTCCATCAGGCACAGTCGAGATTCTCTGCCTAGTGTCTCACTAGGACGAGCAGGACAGTGTGCAGCCACACCCAGAGCTTTGAGAGGAATTGAGCTCACAGAATGGAGGGTGGAGAGGAATCTGGCACTGTCCTGTGTTATCTCACCCAAATATCTGACAACTGCCTGGAAGTCAAAATGAATTCTCCCAAATCAAAATAAAAATAGCAATTTCAAAGATCTCAAAGTTTACACCTAACTTGCATTTATTCATTCTTTATTCATTTATTTAATCACTATTTACAGGTACCATACTTTGTACTGTATATTTATAGTATTAAGGTCAACGTTTTCTGATAACCCAAGTTTTATGTTTACTGGGTAATTCTAAGAGAATCCTTTACTATTCAGGTCACTGAACTCAATTCAATCCCACGGCAGCACACCCACAGCTGACAGTGCCCGGCTGTAACACTTCTTTCTTCAGGGCATTTTGATACCACTCATGGCACCACTCTCAAGACTTCCCATCTGCCCTACTGCATCCTGACTGTAGGATCTTCCTCCCTTTTCTGTTCCAAATGTCAGGTTTGGTCTTCACATTCCTTATCATCTCTCTCTACACTTTCTCCTTAAGTAATCAGTAATCACAACCTTTTTCAAAGCTTAACAACAGCCATTGTCAGGAAGCATTTAACAGGAGGCTTCCTGTGTGCTGTTCTGAATCTGTCAGGAATCCTCTGTTCCTTATTAATTCCTGAACATTCAGGAATTGAGAGGCAAGCCTCTCCCGGGGCTGAGGGATCCAGGCGTTTCCTTCGTTAGTTTTTCTGTACAGTGATAAGTACCCTCTTCCTTCTTATGAACCATACGGTAAAAGTGATTATTTACAACTCTCTCTCTTTAATATGGGTCTCCTATGTTTTCTAAGTCTGGAATTTTAATCTTTATCTTTGCTGAGAATAACTATAGTATATATGCCCACGCCATGTTGATTAAAACACCTTTGCTCCATCAGAGCTCTGGTCCCTGTGTCTTTCTTTGTCTGTCTTTCTCTCTCTCTCTCTCAAGCTATTTCTTTGGAGCGCAAAGGCCCTCTGAGTTCACTTTCCTGCCCCGGCTTCTAAGACCCTCTCGAGAAGGCGCTTTGCATCTTCACCCCATTGAGAGGGCGCCAGAGGCCTCCGTGAACAGAGCAAGCCCCGTGCAGGGGCTTTCTTGGCTTTCTGCGTAAACCAGGGAATATCAGCCTCTTTCTCTTCTTTATCGTTGACTCTGGACCACCAGGTTCTGGTCCATTAAAGGACTGCAACAAGCCATGACTGAAATTGCTACCTCTGGGTTTGAATTCTCTACTGAAATTTAGCATCACAGAATTGCCAATCTGATACGTCCATTTTACCGTCTCACAGACATTTTAAACTTAAGACTGTTTGAAACCATATTGTTCACGACCGTCCCCACCAGTTACACTCAAATCTACTCCTCTCCCAGAATCCCTACATCTCAGTAAGTGATGACCATTCACCCAGTTGCTCAAGCCAGACTTCTAAGAGCCATACTCATTTGTCCTCTCACTATATCCAATTTGTCAGTTTATCAATGTTGTATCTAAACATATCCCAAATCTACTTACTTTTACCAATCTCCACTAGTGTCAAAATAGCCTCTTTAATGGACATGTTGATTCTTTCTTGCCTCCCACCCCAATAATCCATTTTCCATGAAGCAACTAGGTTGTAAGTTGTGTTTTTTTAATGCAAATTAGAACAAAACTCTCAGCATACAGTCCTATAATAATCCCTTGCCAGTACTTTACCATCGGCTGAAATGGTCCATAATAAGTCTCTGCCTGTCTCTCCAACCTGATATTCAGTGCTCCACCACCCTATCCATCTTCTGCTCCATGAACTTACCAGTTTGCTCTGACTCCAATATGATAATGCCAGCTGTTTCCCTGGCCTAGTACTATTTCCCTCAGTTCAGTTGCTCAGTCATGTATGACTCCTTGCAGCCCCATGAATCACAGCACGCCAGGCCTCCCTGTCCATCACCAACTCCTGGAGTTCACTCAGACTCACGTCCATCAAGTCAGTGATGCCATCCAGCTATCTCATCCTTGGTCATCCCCTTCTTTTCCTGCCCCCAGTCTCTCCCAGCATCAGAGTCTTTTCCAATGAGTCAACTCTTCGCATGAGGTGGCCAAAGTATGGAGTTTCAGCTTCAGCATCATTCCTTCCAAAGAAATCCCAGGGTTGATCTCCTTCAGAATGGACTGGTTGGATCTCCTTGCAGTCCAAGGGACTCTCAAGGTCTTCTCCAACACCACAGTTCAAAAGCAACAATTCTTCGTCACTCAGCTTTCTTCACAGTCCAACTCTCACATCCATACATGACCACTGGAAAAACCATAGCCTTGACTAGACGGACCTTAGTCGGCAAAGTAATGTCTCTGCTTTTGAATATACAATCGAGGTTGGTCATAACTTTTCTTCCAAGGAGTAAGCGTGTTCTAATTTCATGGCTGCAGTCACCATCTGCAGTGATTTTGGAGCCCCCAGAAATAAAGTCTGACACTGTTTCCACTGTTTCCCCATCTATTTCCCATGGAGTGATGGGACCAGATGCCATGATCTTTGTTTTCTGAATGTTGAGCTTTAAGCCAACTTTTTCACTCCCCTCTTTCACTTTCATCAAGAGGCTTTTTAGTTCCTCTTCACTTTCTGCCATAAGGGTGGTGTCATCTGCATACCTGAGGTTACTGATATTTCTCCCGGCAATCCTGATTCCAGCTTGTGCTTCTTCCAGCCCACTGTTTCTCATGATGTACTCTGCATAGAAGTTAAATAAGCAGGGTGACAACATACAGCCTTGACGTACTCCTTTTCCTATTTGGAACCAGTCTGTTGTTCCATGTCCAGTTCTAACTGTTGCTTCCTGACCTGCATATAGGTTTCTCGAGAGGCGGGTTAGGTGGTCTGGGATTCCCATCTCTTTCAGAATTTTCCACAGTTTATTGTGATCCACACAGTCAAAGGCTTTGGCATAGTCAATAAAGCAGAAATAGATGTTTTTCTGGAACTCTCTTGCTTTTTCCATGACCCAGCGGATGTTGGCAATTTGATCTCTGGTTCCTCTGCCTTTTCTAAAACCAGCTTGAACATCAGGAAGTTCACGGTTCACATATTGCTGAAGCCTGTCTTGGAGAATTTTGAGCATTACTTTACTAACGTGTGAGATGAGTGCAGTTGTGCAGTAGTTTGACCATTCTTTGGCATTGCCTTTCTTTGGGATCAGACAGTCACAAAGTTGGCCCTTTCTTGCCATGTAGGTCTTAGCTTAAATGTCATTTGCTCATTAAAGCCAGCTAAAACTACCCAATATAAAATATCCTCTGTTTCATATTTATCAAGAACTTTTATTACTTAATGCCTCTGGTTAACTTTTTATATGTTTCTCTCTACCCACCAAAAAAGCTCTATCCGTGAAAGCAAGAATCTGTATTCAAGCATTGTATCTAATTCCTAGAAGTGCATCTAAAACACAGGAAATGCTTATTGATAAATATTGACAGAATTACTAGATCTCACAGTTACCTTTTCCTATATCTATGGGATTCCCTTTGCTGACTTTTGGGAAGGGGCCTAAGGAAAGGAAGGCTCCTCACACCAAAAAAATGGGGTTTTCGGCTAAAACCATCATTAACATAATTCAACCAGATAAATTTCATGCAGCAAGAGAAATAAGAACATGCTCAAAACTGGTTAATTACCAGGAAAGAGACCATTATGTAGTATTTCTACATATTTTAAAACTTCTGTATCTAAACTCTTTTTAAGTATTAAAAAGTCACTCATCTAAGATCTAAGCTGATTTCATTCACACAGTTATCTCAGATCTGGCTAAACATGATGTTTTCTAAAAACATTAAATAAAAAATAATCTTGTGATATTTACTAGTTTGTTGTGATATGTTAGAAGACAACAAACTGGTAAATATCACAAGATTATTTAGATTTGTAAGACTTAAAATAGTCAGAAAACCTCATTACTCTTAGGGGTAAATTTAAAACCTTCTTTTAACTTCCGATTCAGGTTTTACCTGCTCCAGAAAATACGCAACCATTTTTAATGCCTTTAAGAGATAAGTGGCAAAAGAAAAGGAAAATCCGAAACTTTTTAGTTCTGTTGCTGTGACAGAAATACTGCAGGTCAGAGCAACCTTTTGTTTGACCTTTGCTGTCCCAGTATATCATTAAGTGGACAGGGTCATACTTTTGAGTCTTGAAGAAAACAAAAATAAGCCTCAAGCTACTTGCTTCTTATCTAAAGGAGTTCTTTGGAAAAGTCTAATTTCTCAAAAATGCCTTAAAACTGGAAACAGTCGCTCAAGTCTAGTTTCTCAGTAATGTGAACAACGTGTCCAAAGCATCAGTTTCTTGCCTAAAGCAAGCTTCCTAGAGCAGGAAAGCCATGTGCCTTGATCCCCTGCACACTGGGTAACCCACACCAGTCAGGACCCACTGGCTAAACGTGATTCTCCAGAGCATTCTACTTGTCCATTTGGTTTTGGTTTTCTTTGGAAAAGAATAAGGAAAAAGAGTGTTTCTAACTACCACCCCCCTTTTTTTAAACTTTTTATTTTGTATTCGTGTATAGCCAGTTAACAAACAATGTTGTGATAGTTTTAGGTGAACAGTGAAGGGACTCAGCCATACATCTTCATGTATCCATTCACCCCCAACTCCCCTCCCACCCAAGCTGTCACATAATATTGAGCAGAGTTCCATGTGCTATACAGACCTTGTTGGTTATCCATTTTAAATACAGCAGTGTATACATGTCAATCCCAAACTCCCTAACTAGGCCTTCCCCCATCCATCCCCTGGTAACCATAAAGCTCGTTCTCAAAGTCTGTGAGTCTGTTGCTGTTTTATAAGTTCATCTGTGTCATTTCTTTTTAGATTCCACATATGAAGGATGTCATATGATATTTCTCCTCTGACTTACTTCACTCAGTGTAACAATCTCTAGGTCCCTCATGTTGCTGCAAATGGCATTATCCCATTCTTTTAGATGGCTGAGTAATATTCCATTGTGTGTATGTATGTGCCACATCTTCTTTACCCACTCCTCTGTCAACGGACATTTAGGTGGCCTCCATGTCTTGACTACTGTATACAGGGCTGCAGTGAACACAGGGTACATATATCCTTTCTGATCATGTTTTTCTCTGAACATATGCCCACGGGTGGGATTGCAGAGTCATCAGTCAGTTCAGTTCAGTCACTCAGTTGTGTTCAACTCTGCAGCCCCATGGACTGCAGCACACCAGGCTTCCCTGTCCGTCACCAACTCCCAGAGCTTGCTCAAACTCGTGTCCATTGAGTGGGTGATGCCATCCACCCATCTCATCCTCTGTCCTCCCTTTCTCTGCCTGCCCTCAATCTTTCCCAGCATCAGGGTCTTCTCCAATGAGTCAGTTCTTCGCATCAGGTGGCCAAAGTACTGGAGTTTCAGCTTCAGCAACAGTCCTTCCAGTGAATATTCAGGGCTGATTTCCTTCAGGATGGACTGGTCTGATCTCCTTGCAGGGTCATAAGGTAGCTCTATTTTTAATTTTTTAAGAAACTTCCATCGTGGCTATACCAATTTATGTTCCCATCAACAGTTTAAGAGTGTCCCTTCTCTCCACACTCTCTCCAGCATTTATTGTTTGCGTATTTTCTGATGGTGGCCATTCTGGCTCTAACTACCCTCTGATTTTAAAACAGTGCTGCAAGTGGAGACGTGGTAAATCTTTTAAAAAAATTTTAAGCCCTCTACACTTTTCCCCAGCTCCTTCTCAGTTCCCACCCTGTCCCTATGTTCTAACCCATTAATTGCCCAATTTACAATCCCTCTGAGTTTTAGCAGAATAAAGAGGAGGGCAGTTCAGTTCAATTCAGTCGCTCAGCCGTGTCCGACTCTTTGCGACCCCATGAATTGCAGCACGCCAGGCCTCCCTGTCCATCACCAACTCCCGGAGCTCACTCAGACTCACATCCATCGAGTCAGTGATGCCATCCAGCCATCTCATCCTCTGTCATCCCCTTCTCCTCCTGCCCCCAATCCCTCCCAGCATCAGAGTCTTTTCCAATGAGTCAACTCTTTGCATGAGGTGGCCAAAGTATGGAGTTTCAGCTTCAGCATCATTCCTTCCAAAGAAATCTCAGGGTTGATCTCCTTCAGAATGGACTGGTTGGATCTCCTTGCAGTCCAAGGGACTCTCAAGGTCTTCTCCAACACCACAGTTCAAAAGCATCAATTCTTCGGTGCTCAGCCTTCTTCACAGTCCAACTCTCACATCCATACATGACCACAGGAAAAACCATAGCCTTGACCTTAGTTGGCAAAGTAATGTCTCTGCTTTTGAATATGCTATCTAGGTTGGTCATAACTTTTCTTCCAAGGAGTAAGTGTCTTTCAAAGAGCAGTTGCTTCAGAGTATCAGATCGTGACAGGTAAGGGCCCTTTTACCGCCTTTTGATGGCTTTGGGCTGTATGAAAGTCCTCCACGCTGCAAGAATCTAGAACCATTCCCTAAGAAAGCCTGATTCTATCTCTTACCACCACTGTTTAAAGGGGCCATGAATAAAAGCAGGTTACCTGGTGAACGCCCTGGAACTGATCTTGCTGGCTTCATTCTCTCCCCTACCTTTCAATGTGAATGAGCTGTTAGACATTAGCCAGAAAGGTGGAACAGGCTGGCCCGTGAGAACCAAAGCAAGAAAAGCCACAGGAGAGATTCAGCCACTGAGTCAGGAGCCTGCAAACTCATGCCCACAGAGAGTGGTCTACTCGTCCTCGGACCAGACCCAGAGCAGAGGCCCTCCAGCTTCTGATACCACATCTGAGTCACTCCTCTTACAGCAGGTCCCTTACACTGCAGAGCAGTGTTTCCAGGAGGGTGCCTGCATCAGAATCAGACTAGGCTTTTGGTAAAGATTTAAATTACTGGTTCCTGCTGGCTGTTTCCCTGATGAGTGAGATGCTGGGGGAAGAATCTGCATTTTTAAGTGCACCAAGTGATTCTTACGTCTTTTAACATGGCTCTAGAGCATTTATAAACCACCTTGTATGGTAAACAATTTGCCTGCAATGTGGGAGACCCAGGTTCAATCCTTGGGTCGGGAAGATCCCCCTGGAAAAGAAAATGGCAACCCACTCCGGTATTCTTGCCTGGAAATTCCATGGACAGAGGAGCCTTGTGGGCTGCAATCCATGGGGTT
The DNA here is from genome assembly GCA_917880005.1 of Nanger dama. Lineage (NCBI taxonomy): Eukaryota > Metazoa > Chordata > Mammalia > Artiodactyla > Bovidae > Nanger > Nanger dama. The sequence continues at coordinate 31,487,300 of CAKJTW010000028.1, forward strand.
GCAAAGAGTCCAACATGACTGAGTGACTAACACTAACTAACTTGCTACGTACCCTCTTGAGTTAAACCATTAGGAAAACGAGGATAAAGAAATTTTGCAAAATGAATTCTTTTTTCTAACAACTACTGCCATGACCTCAAGTAAGACACTTAACTGATCTGGGACCCTTTCCCTCACTAGGAATTTATAGGGATCAAATAAGCTCGTGGATGAAAGTGTACCATATTAAACATCAAAGAAATAAATGAATGTGATTTAAGATAATTATTACTAGCACATTATGTGTTCATGTAACACTCTAAAGTATTCCTTTAGATATAAAAAGCATATCTCGTTTGAATGTACAGAAATACTTCCAGTAATAAGCATTCATATATGTATATGAATCACATCTTTCATCAGGCTCTTGGTTTTCCTCGGGGTAAAGTTCTTTGGTGGAAATATCAGCAATTGCTAAATATTACTGAGACTTCCTGCACACCACAGTAAGCACAGGATGCCTTCTCCCACCGCATGCCAAAAATAACTGCAATGAGAACACGGGCTCTGAGGCGTGAAGTCACCCATCAAAGCTGTACGTCTGTCGGTGGTGGTTGTCAGGCTCCCACAGCCCCTGCATTTGACAACTACTTTATTAGAACGATCATCATTTCAACCTGTCAGACTATTGGTCTCTGAGAACAGAACTGAATTAGCATTTCTAAACTGAACTATTTCATCTCTGAAATGACAGAAACATAATCAACCACCTAAAGCTCCATTCTGCTGAAGGTGGGGGTGAGCACAGATGGCTGCAGGTATATCAGTGGAAGCCTAAGAATGAGCACAGCAGTTTTTAAGGTCTCTGCCAGTGAAAGGAGATGTTGACTTTCTCTCAGAGCTATAATGGCAGAAAGAGGGGTGTATACCTCCTAGGGCCTCAAATCTTTCATAATGATTCCTGCATTCTAGCTGCCAACAGTAACTTCAGACTTTAAATATATCCTGCCAAGTTGCTACTGTAAGTCTGACAATGAAATCTGCAGGAGACTGTGCTTTTTAGTATTTCAATAGTATTTTCTTTTTCACTTTCTCAACGAGACAACGGGGGGAAAAAATCGCATGTTTGTATTTGTCTTTCATCAACATTCTAATTTATTACAAAGAAAATGGGTGGAGAAGTGAAGGTCAATCTGCAAATGCTAGTGATTAGACTAACAATTATGAAATGCTTAACCAGTATTTGTTTTTGAACCTCCAGTGGTCTTACTGAACATTGTGATTCTTGGATAATTTTCATCCATCTTTTAGGTTTGTGCAGTCTCTGCAGTTGTGTGTGTGAGTGCATGCATGTGCACACATTCTAATTCCACCTGCACTTGCAAAGACTTACAGACAACATCTGACACTCTGCAACTGAGAAGGCCTTGCTGACTGAGTCACGTACAGCCTGGCCAAGAAGCAAGGAGCTCTGGGTCCCTTCTCCCTATGGTGAGGATGCCAGCTTCCCCGTCTCACCCCTAAGCCCTGCAGCGAACATCTGGGAAGCATAATGTTTTGGAGCTCTTGGTTGTGATACTTCCTGCAGTGTTCCTGGCACATCTGAACACACTGAATTTTTAACTCAGATCTGAGAACTTGTTTTTGTTGAATAATTTCCTTCTCCCCCCTCTGGTGGGCTTGCAGAGTGATACCCTGGAATGAAGGAATTCCTTATACACTTTTTATGGCATATTACATACACCCTTTGCTTAATCTCAGCCCTGCTCTCCGACATTCTCCCCTAACAAAAACATATTTATCCGAATTTCCTTCACAGCTGATCAACAACTTTGAAAGAAAACAAAAGATCATAATATATCAAAAGATCATAATATATCAGATTGTATCTATTTCATAGCAATATGTTTACAATATTAGAAATTAAAGCAAATCACCATTAAGAAATTGTCCTTATGTAAACAGAGAACGGGAGGGGAGAGAAAATGGTTCTTTTTGCTGAGAGAATCAACAGGAAGAGTAAGTAGGGCATGACTACAAACCTCAAAGGTGGTCGTCATTGTGGGCTTATATGACACATGGTTGGCCCTTCTCAGCTCCTTGATAGTTTCAGCGGGCATGGATTTAGAAAACCCCAGGCCACTCCAGGTATTTGTGGGTGTTCTGACCTCCGTCACCACTGGTTTCTTTAACATAGCTTTGGAAAAGAGAACATTAAACAAATGCTTGCTACTTTTAATGCATTTCTTAAATACAACATTGATGAGTATTTTTTCATTGATATATGTAAAGAAATTACCACTGAATATCATTTCTTAACACAAAACACCTTAAAATGTCTTCATAAAACATTTTATACAAACTAACAGTAAATTTTAAAATGATACATTATTTCTTAATTGATCTAATGCTAATCTATTCAACCTCAACAAAGTTTATGCAACTTAAACCTAAACATTCTCAGTTTCCTTTTATGAAAGTCCAGTTTCTCAGTTCAGTATCAGCACTGAAAAACTTTTTATGTGTCTACTGAAAAAAATCAAAGTATAGATCATACTGTATCACATACCTTTGGTTGCTAATAGCTTCTTCTGTTCATAGTCAAATGCCTAAAAAGACAGAAAATATCTTTATTGTCAGTTTATCCAAATGTCACACCAGTACTCCACAAAAAGATTACACGTCTGCAGCCCACGAACCTGCCTGAGACAAATGCTAAGCTCTGCACCATAATGTGACAGTAACCCATGCAAGTCTGATAAACTTAAACATGGTCTCAAAACCAATTCATTGTAATAATATACTACTTCTGACTTTAAGTCATGACAGTGACAAGAGTCAGAAATCGTCCTCCAAAGGGAAAAAAGTTCCTCTTTATTATGAATATTTAACATACCAGGAACAATATATGCTAACACATAGCAAATAAGTTAATAAGAGTTATGTTAATTTCAAAACAATGCATTCTCAAAATACTTTCAGGTTATCTATTATTGGCCTCCTTTGTTTCTCAAAATCGCCTCATTTATGTAAAATGGTATGATGTCACAACAACCTACAAAATTCTGTAACTTAATTGGCATCATCTATGCTTTTAAAATACTGAAAGATGATGCTGTGAAAGTGCTAGACCCAGTATGCCCGCAAATTTGGAAAACTCAGCAGTGGCCACAGGACTAGAAAATGTCAGTTTTCATTCCAATCTCAAAGAAAGGCAATGCCAAAGAATGCTCAAACTACCACACAACTGCACTCATCTCACACACTAATAAAGTAATGCTCAAAATTCTCCAAGCCAGGCTTCAGCAATATGTGAACTGTGAACTTCTAGATGTTCAAGCCGGTTTTAGAAAAGGCAGAGGAACTAGAGATCAAATTGCCAACGTCCGCTGGATCATGGAAAAAGCAAGAGAGTTTCAGAAAAACATCTATTTCTGCTTTATTGACTATGCCAAAGCCTTTGACTGTGTGGATCACAATAAACTGTGGAAAATTCTGAAAGAGATGGGAATCCCAGACCACCTGACCTGCCTCTCGAGAAACCTATATGCAGATCAGGAAGCAACAGTTAGAACTGGACATGGAACAACAGACTGGTTCCAAATAGGAAAAGGAGTAAGTATGTCAAGGCTGTATATTGTCACCCTGCTTATTTAACTTATATGCAGAGTACATCATGAGAAACGCTGGGCTAGAAGAAGCACAAGCTGGACTCAAGACTGCCAGGAGAAATATCAATAACCTCAGATATGCAGATGACACCACCCTTATGGCAGAAAGTGAAGAGGAGCTAAAGGGCCTTTTTAGTGGCTCTAAACTAAAGAGCCTGCAGATGGTGACTGCAGCCATGAAATTAGAAGACGCTTACTCCTTGGAGAGAAAGTTATGACCAACCTAGATAGCACATTCAAAAGCAGAGACATTACTTTGCCGACTAAGGTCCGTCTAGTCAAGGCTATGGTTTTTCCAGTGGTCATGCATGGATGTGAGAGTTGGACTGTGAAGAAGGCTGAGCACCGAAGAATTGATGCTTTTGAACTGTGGTTTTGGAGAAGACTCTTGAGAGTCCCTTGGACTTCAAGGAGATCCAACCAGTCCATCCTAAAGGAGATCAGCCCTGGGATTTCTTTGGAAGGAATGATCCTAAAGCTGAAACTCCAGTACTTTGGCCACTTCATGTGAAGAGCTGACTCATTGGAAAAGACTCTGATGCTAGGAGGGATTGGGGCAGGAGGAGAAGGGGACGACAGAGGATGAGATGGCTGGATGGCATCACGGGCTCGATGGACATGAGTCTAAGTGAACTCCGGGGAGTTGGTGACGGACAGGGAGGCCTGGCGTGCTGCGATTCATGGGGTTGCAAAGAGTCAGACACGACTGACCGGCTGAACTGAACTGATGCTTTTAAAGTGACATAAACAACAAATGTCTGGCTTTAATAGTAACACAGCAGAACACTACAACTAAATAAACCTAAATAAAATATAACCCTAAGTCAAAAAATGAGGCTTACTTATCTTGTATTGCACAGGACTAGGATGGCACCATTTATTCCTCTCACCCACACTAAGTGACTGTGGCACAGATGGGTCTACTTACAGACCCAGGTAAGTTTTGAAGAAGTCCAGATAGAGCTACATCTCAAATGCTGACTCAGGACTCTCAGCTCTCGTGTTTCAGGAACTTAGGCTTGATTTTAAAATGTCTCCTATAAATAAAAAACTAAGAACAGATATATATATATATATATATATATATATATATAAAATATGTTTATCTACTTTGCTATACAACTGAAACTAACACAATATTGTAAATCAACTATACTTCAGTAAGTTAGGAAAAAAAAGTCTCAAAGATAGGTCAAGAACCCATTGACAAGAGCCCTTTGGCCCTTCCTCCCGGAGGACTATACCATCATATGCAGGGTGTCCATATAACTTATGGTCTGAAACTGGATACTTCTAAAAGCAAAAAGTACTACAAATGATTGGGTCAAAATAATCAAAGTATACTGGCTGACTCTGACCAACCAGAAGGAACATGGCAGTAAACGGGGAGGGTCAGATTTTTAGATAACACAGTTCGATAATGTTTTTGAAATCCTAGGTCTAAAATGGCTCCGGGAGTTAAAATCAACTTTTAATGACTAATGTCTAAGGCAAGATGAAGGGAGATTCTAAAGTTACTTGTTCAATAAATATTTATTGAGTGCCTTCTAGTTATAGATACCGTGCTACACTTTGTGGAAGAATAAAACAACAAATCAAAAATAATCTATAGCCTCAAATCATACGGAGGCTTAGCAGGGATGAGTAAGAGAAATAACCACAAAATAAATTAGAAAGTGAGATAAATGTGAAAAGAGAGCTGGAGATTCAGGAGTCCAAGAATGGTCAGGAGACAAAGGTCATATTTAGCTCTAGAAATCACAGAAGTCTTCAATCGCTCTCCCTATCAAAGTTCAGTAACTCTTATCATTGATTTCTTAGTGATTTTAAAAGTCAGCTCTTCACTAATGAAATAAATAACATCTATTTAAATTGAAACTCTATCACCAGGAATACTCTCATCCATCTTAAAAGAAAGGAACAGGAAATGGTTCACTACAGGTATAAACTTGATGGGACTCACAGATGGATGAAACTCACAAAGGGACCATAAAGGAATCTGATACTTTTTAAATGAGAGAACTTTAATGTATAGTAACTGAAAATATGTCCACCAGAGAAAATATAATAAATGTTTGTTTTTAACTTTGCACCTTGTAAAGGTCATGGCTTTTGTAAAAACATTCATCTAAAAACATGAAAATGTTCAAATGCAAAGGACTAGTATAAGCAGACAAGCAGGACTGTGCTGTAGTTTTCACTGGAATTACAGATTGTGCTGTAGTTTTCACTGGAATTACAGAAGTATAGTTTCATGAATTAATTTCTTTGACATATTTTTGACAACTTCTTTATTTCTAAGATTTTGTGAAGATTTTTCTTTGGAGGTGGGGAGATGGAGTTGATATATCTTACTGTGAAGTAGGTAAGTCTACCCATTAATTCAGACACTGAAGCCAAATGTTTACAGACATCTCTAAAAGCACAGAATCCTTATCTTTCATATTGTGATCAATAGAAAAATCAGATTTTCAGAAATCTCATTCCATGATCAATAGTCATGGTCATTCCATGATCAACAGAATCTGATTGATTCCATGATCAATAGTCTTATTATTTTTTTTGGTAATTGGACCAATAGTTTGAAAATGGATATAGAGAAAATCTGTGCTAAGGAAACTGTTTAAAATAATCATAAAAATCTGTGAACCAACATAATCATCAATAATATTTAGTATCTCCTTTCAAAAAACTAAAGCCTCACATTAGTTATTTTTATAACTGTCTAAGGAGTACCAAACAAATTCATCTTCCCCAATTCACAGATAGAAGGATATTATATCTATTTATCTAAGACTATGTCATGAGGTAGTAAATGCTCAGAAATAGTAGCTCGCATATTTATCTAAATTATTTAAGCAACAGATGAAAAATGTCATTTGCATAAGACACAGTGACATAGACCATGTTAGATCACTTTTAATAGTTTAAAGAATTCTCCTCACTTAAACTAAATCCTGCATTTCATTTTTAATGTCTATAGCAAAACCAATTCCTAACTGTTGCTGCTGCTCCTGCTAAGTTGCTTCAGTCGTGTCCGACTCTGTGCGACCCCACAGACGGCAGCCCACCAGGCTCCACTGTCCCTGGGATTCTCCAGGCAAGAACACTGAACTGGGTTGCCATTTCCTTCTCCAATGCATGAAAGTGAAAACTGAAAGTGAAGTCGCTCCGTCGTGTCCGACTCTCAGCGACCCCATGGACTGCAGCCTACCAGGCTCCTCCATCCATGGGATTTTCCAGGCAAGAGTACTGGAGTGGGGTGCCATTGCCTTCTCCAAATTCTTAACTACTGCATATATATTTAAACTTAATTTTGAGTAGGCATCACCGAATTAATGGATATGAGTATGCGTCAACTCCAGGAGTTGACATGGACAGGGAGGCATAGCGTGCTGCAGCCCATGGGGTTGCAAAGAGTCGGACACAACTGAGCAACCGAACTGAACTGAGCATGCAGAAGGAAAACGGGATTTCTGCTCTGCTGCTAAAGGCTCACTGAATTCTCCATTTCCCTCAATCTAGACAGCTTATATTTGGATGACTCTCCCATTTTTTTTTTTTTACTCATTACCTGCATGTTGACATACGATGGCCGTGGGGCAAGGCGGGCCCTTTCATTGTTCTGTTGGGCGGCCCTCTCGGCAGCGCGCTCACTCCCGGAGCCTTCTTGTCAGCCAGCGGGCTTTCTGCAGCACTCAGTTCAGGATCTGAGAGCAGCCTGTCAGTGCTGCTGTGAAAGAAAGAGTTTGGAATTGCACACGCCACTGTTACGCTCACATGGACCACACCTCTGCTAGGGGCCGTGTCTCCTATTTGGGTTTACCGTGTCCACTGACCGGTATTATCTCATGCAATCGTCACAGCACTGCTAGGAGGTAGGCAGTATTACTATCTCCATTTTTCACATAAGGGAAGTACCCGATCCAAAGTCCCGCCTCTGGTAAATGGTAGAGATGGGATATGAGTGCAGATTTGCTGACTCTCAACATGGTGTTGAAACTATTTCAAGATACATATATTCACACACAGTAAATACATATATATGACATTCTGTATATGGTACATATGGAATAGACATACAGACAAGATTTCTAATTTATAGACCTCAAGGAGATATCTCTGACCCATGTTTACCTAATCTGAACAAACTGAGTCAGTCTGAAAGCATGCAGATAACCCATTTCATCTGTGTGCAATACACATGATGTTGCTACAAATCTGCTGTGATAAAGGCAGCAGATAAATAAATATTGTTTAGTATCTGTTCAGGGTGCAGGGAAAGAACACCTCATAAAAGTGCTTCTTAAAATGCGGGAGAGTTATCTGAATTATAAGAAAGTATAGTGCCCCAAACATGCACCTCAAGCTTAACTCCAACTGAAGGTTAAGCGCAAGTAAAACAGAAATAACAAACAGTATTAGTCAAAGAGTTGATTTGTTCACACACTCTTTTTGTATCATTCACTATTTAGTTGTGCCAGGGGAATTCAGAGGAATTTAGAAAGGGCTATTAGAACACAACAGGAAGAGAGCAAAGAGCTTTGTTTGTTTAACAAAAGTTCACAGAGGCCTCACACAGGCTTGTGACCTGGAATTGAACGGGCGTCTGCAGGTTCACCATTGAACAGCAGCAACTCAGAGGAAACAGCATAAGCGAAGGCAAGGAAGTATGCAGGGCACATCACTGCTGGTTTTAAAGCCAGAATTATTTCTCTAACATTATTCCTCTAAGAAAGAAAGAAAGTGAAGTCGCTCAGTTATGTCCAACTCTTTGCAATCCCTTGGACTGTAGCCTACCAGGGTCCTCTGTCCATGGGATTTTCCAGGCAAGAATACTGGAGTGGGGTGCCATTTCCTTCCCAGGGGATCTTCCCAACCCAGAGATCGAACCCTGGTCTCCCACATTATGGGCGGATGCTTTACCATCTGAGCCACTAGGGAAGCCCCCTATAACAAATAATGTTTATTTGGCATATTAGTACCATGTCAAGAAAAACACAGATAAAGCAGATTTGGACAAAATGGGAACAATGATAATCAAAGACTTTATAAAAGTAGAACAGATTTTTCTTTTCATAAAAGCAAAACAGATTTTGCTGAGGAATGGAGGAAGTAAGAACAGAATTATTATTTAACACATTTTAAATCAACTATGCTTCAATAAAAAAATTTAATTAAAAATACATGTGTTATATTTGCCTAGAGACACTCTATTCTGTAAGGATATAAAAGACAGTAGAGGAAATTGGGTGGATAAAATGGATGGGAGCAAAACTTTTCAATGTGGAAACCTTCTACTGTTTTGCATTTTTAAAACATGAACAGACTGCCTATTTGAAAAAATAAATGGAAAAAAAGTAAAGATAACACATTTGTTATCCTTAACAGTGCTATGGCAAGGGAGAACTATATTTAATATAAGTGAAGGAAGTGAAAAGTCGTTCAGTCATGTCCAACTCTTTGCAATCTCATGGACTGTATATTCTCCAGGCCAGAATACTGGAGTGGGTAGCCTTTCTCTTTTCCAGGGGAGCTTCCCAACCCAGGGATTGAACCCAGGTCTCCCACATTGCAGGGGGATTCTTTACCAGCTGAGCCACAAGGAACCCTAACAATACTGGAGTAGGTAGCCTATTCCTTCTCCAATGGATCTTCCCGACCCAAGAATCACACCAGGGCCTCCTGCACTGCAGCTGGATTCTTTACCAACTGAGCTATCAGGGAAACCCGTATTTATATTTATATTTAATATAACATAGGTATTATATTCAGTTTTTTGTAATAAGTAAATTCATGATACTACCATGTCTTCATTATCAGAGTGAACAATTAACTAACTTGGAACAGGGAGCCATAGTTTAAGTTGGAAATTCAAAGCCAAATGAAGGAGAATTCACATTGAGAAAATTTCTTACAGCAAAATTCAGTGTTAAAGTCACCATGCTGATTACTGAAGAGCAGACTGAACGTTCAAGTTTCAGAGCAAAAGAGGTGGTTTAAAGGCTCCACATATAAACCCAACCAGCTAAAAGAAGGGCAGGAAAACTAAGATTTACAGAGACAATAGGCCCAAAATGGAGTCACTTGTGCTAAACCCAACATCAACAAACCAAAGCTTTCTAGCCTAACTGCAGTTTCAGCCTCTCCTGGTAATACCGTGTTAATAGTCTTATCTGGAATTTCCTGGCCAACACTTGTGAGGTAATCTGCCAGACAAACCCCTGCCTTCTCCCAAAGGAAGGTCAGTTCAGTCGCTCAGTCATGTCTGACTCTTTGCAACCCCGTGGACTGCTGCACGCCAGGCCTCCCTGCCCATCACCAACTCCTGGAACTTGCTCAAACTCCTATGTCTATCAAGTCAGCGATGAAAGGGGGATCCTCTGTCATCCTCTTCTCCTTCTGCCTTCAGTCTTTCCCGGCATCAGGGTCTTTTCCAATGAGTTAGTTCTTCGCATCAGGTGGCCAAAGTACTGGAGTTTCAGCTTCTGCATCAGTCCTTCCAGTGAATATTCAGGACTCATTTCCTTTAGGGTGGACTGGTTGGAGACTCTCAAGAGTCTTCTCCAACACCACAGTTCAAAAGCATCTATTCCTCGGCCCTCAGCTTTCTTTACAGTCCAACTCTCACATCCATACAAGACTATAGGAAAAACCATGGCTTTGACGAGATGGACCTGTCAGCAAAGTAGTGTCTCTCCTTTTTAATATGCTGTCTAGGTTGGTCATAACTTTCCTTCCAAGGAGCAAGTGTCTTTTAATCTCATGGCTGCAGGCACCATCTGCAGTGATTTTGGAGCCACCAAAAATAAAGTCTCTCACTGTTTCTAATGTTTCCCCATTTATTTGCCATGAAGTGATGGGACCAGATGCCATGATCTTATTTTTTAAATTTTGAGCTTAAAACCAGTGTTTTCACTCTCCTCTTTCACTTTCATCAAGAGGCTCTTTAGTTCCTCTTCACTTTATACTATAAGGGTGGTATCATCTGCGTATCTGAGGTTATTGATATTTCTCCTGGCAATCTTGACTCCAGTTTGTGCTTCTTCCAGCCCAGCGTTTCTCATGATGTACTCTGCATATAAGTTAAATAAGCAGGGTGACAATATACAGCCTTGATGTACTCCTTTCCCAATTTGGAACCAGTCTGTTGTTCCATGTCCAGTTCTAACTGTTGCTTCCTGACTTGCATACAAACTTCTCAGGAGGCAGGTCAAGTGGTACGGTATTCCCACCTCTTGAAGAATTTTCCACAGTTTGTTGTGATCTACACAATCCCATGGACAGAGGAGTCAGGCAGGCTACAGTCCATGGGGTCACAAGAGTCAGACACAACGACTAAACCACCGCCACACAGTCAGAGGCTTTGGTGTAATCAATAAAGCAGAAATAGATGTTTTTCTGGGACTCTCTCGCTTTATTGATGATCCAGTGGATGTTGGAAATTTGATCTCTGGTTCCTCTGCCTTTTCTAAATCCAGCTTGAACATCTGGAAGTACATGGTTCAAGCACTGTTGAAGCCTGGTTTGGAGAATTATGAACATTACTAGTGTGTGAGATGAGTGCAATTGTGCGGTAGTTTGAACATTCTTTGGCATTGCCTTTCTTTGGGATTGGAATGAAAACTGACCTTTTTCAGTCCTGTGGCCACTGCTGAGTTTTCCAATTTGCTGGCATACTGAGTGCAGCATTTTCACAGCATCACTTTTAGGATCTGAAGTAGCTCAGCTGGAATTCCATCACCTCCACTAGCTTTGTTCGTAGTGATGATTCCTAAGGCCCACTTGATTTCGCAGAAAGGTGACCTTGCCTAAAATAACCCTTTCTTTTGTGGAAGACTTCCTTGTTCCTCCTTTTGGCTGCTTTAAAAATGTTTTCTATAGCATTTTGGAGCTTCTTTTGATTTACTAGATGGGATGCTGCTGATTCATAAATCGTTGAATAAAGCACATCTGATCTTTAAACTGAGTTTAATTTTAGTTTTCTTTTTCTAACAGATTTGATGGTAGCAATAAGACTGAAGAATTCCAGTAACTTTGGGCATGAGACATGGGTGTGGCACCTGCAAACCCTTCTGAGTTCTCTGTCTCTCTGTTTCTGAGGTCTGTAGGTAAGTTCCTTTCTGTTCTGAGCTCTGCTCTCTTTGCACTGAGCTCCCAGTCTAATGGGCTTCCCAGTACAGAGCAGGTCAGCTGAATCTGGCAGATGGCTCTCCCGGAGCTCAAGCCCCTACCCTTTACTTCAGACCATGACAGTCAATTAATTGGTGGAAACCCCCAGGCCTTGGGAACCATATATGTGGAGCCCCTAGTCCTCAGTCCCCATTTGTTGAGGTCTGCTGGTTCAGTTCTTTCCCCAGGCCAAGGTCTCATGGCAGGAATTGTTGGGGGTGCACACAGGGCCTTTAAATGGCTGGGACACAGAAGAATCTTTTGGTTACTGCTGATTTAAGGTGTAAATGTTTGTTCGTCTTGTTTTGTATGAGCTACTGCTATTAGGAATCTCTGTGGCCAAAAATTTGCAAAAATTAGTGGGCAAGGGTGAAGCCTTTAAAAGCAGATGAAGTACTCTCCACCTAACTCAAGGACTCCCGGGTTCAAATAAGCTGGTCACATAGGCTGTCTAGGTTAGCTTGACACTAGTTCATCCATCAGCCTCAAGAAGATTCCCATGCAACAAGGCTCACTGTAAAATACCACACAATCCCTAGGCCCACAGCACATATTAATGTGGCTCCCCAAACCCAAAAAGGCTTCGTGGAAACAAATGGGATCCTTACTATTCAAAGAGTTAACCACTCTTACCTTCTGGTACACTTGCTGATTTTACATCTAAGAACTATGGCCCTGGAAGCTGTAATTATCTAAAAAATGTCCAAGTGTTACTAAAGACAGCCTATAATTAGAATGGCCATTATGGGGAATGTTCCAATTATACAAGATCATTTAAGAACTGCACTTAAAAGCAAGAGCTTTCCTGCCCCACTCCCACAAACAAAAGGGGGGGAGGGAGGATGCCTATTTTGAATGACATGTAGAATGCTCCAAAAGGCTTCAAAATTCCAACATAGCTTCACTGAAAGATTCACTGCAAAAAGGCTAATGAAAAAGACGTAAGAGGTACCTACAACAAGAGATAATACGACTGACTACCTGCTACTGCTCTCCTGATACTCTCTTCTTTTTTTTGGCCATGTCATGCTGCTTGTGGGATTTTAGTTCCCCGACAAGAGATGGAACCCAGGCCCTCACCAGTGAGAACGCGGAGTCCTAACCACTGGACCACCAGGAACTCCCTATCCTCTCTGAGTACTCATTCTAATAATCCTGTCTGAACTTTCTTTCCACTCTGAAGAGACTGCAAGACCACAACAAAAGTCCACCACGTTAGTGGTCGTGGGGCTCCTAGGCCTGAAGCCTTCCTGTGGCCCCGGTTTCTTCTGTGTAGGGAACAAGCTCTGGCCTGTATGATCTTCCCTGAGCTCCAAAGGGCAGATCTGAACAGTTGCTAAGCAGGGGAGGAAGGGGATTCAGAGACAAGGGAGGAGCAGCCAGGAAACAGTAGTGCAGCCTCGGGGCAGGGTCCTGGCTCTGCCTCAATCAGATACACTGAACATCTTGGAGTTCTTCTAGGGGTCGCACAGAGTCAGATAGGACTGAAGCGACTTAGCAGCAGCAGCAGGGAACTAAAACCCTCAACAAATGGAAGACTAACTACTTGATGAAGCAGTCGTCATTCCAGAGGGAAGCTCATGGTTTGATAGCCTTGAGAACCAGAGAAGCTGGGTAGGTTAGGAAGCTCCTCAGGTGAGGAGACCACCTGAGGAATGGAGGCCTGCACACGCCCTGATCCTTATCAGCAACCTGCCCTAGAACTATTACCATAAAACTCCTCACTACACCCACCCATGTTGGGGCAGTTTTCCAGGGCACAAGCCTGAAGTGTCCTCTTTTGCTCTGCAAAGTAATAAAGCTATTCTTTTCTATTTCACCCCCAGCATCACTCTGAGATTCAATTCAGCGCTGCTGCACAGAGGCTGTTTTCAGCATCAGCAGACATCCTCATAGGAGGGTGTCAATATGGGCCTTTCCCAAAATGGATGAGATTCTGAGGGATTTTCTTGTAAACTGCTACATTACTCCCTTAAACAGCTAAGGGAAATTAAATAGAAATGAATAAAAAACTGCCAAATTCTGACAGACACTGGAGCTAACCTTCTATTTTAAACCCTCCTTGGAGCCTACAGATGAGATTCTCAGAAAACTGGCAGAGGTCAGCTAGGGTAAGAATTCTTACCAGAGCCAGCACTCCTGGATCTCTGTGTATAGTACCCAATAAAAAAAGGAAAATAAAATAATTTTTGTACTCTCATTTTGAATAGCTTTTAAGTCAAAGGGGTTGTTCAACACTGCCAGAAATATTTACTGTTTGTCTATATGGAAAACTGACAAGAGAGTTAAAAGCTTTTTTTTTTTTTTTTAAGCAAGAGAAGATTCTACAATGGACATCACCAGGTGGTCGACACAGAAATCAGATTGATTATATTCTTTGCAGCCAAAGATGGAGAAGCACTATACGGTCAGCAAAAACAAGACCGGGAGCTGACTATGGCTCAGATCAATGAACTCCTTATTGCCAAATTCAGACTGAAATTGAACTTGAGAAAACCACTAGGCCATTCAGGTATGACCTAAACCAAATCCCTTATGACTATACAGTGGAAGTGAGAAATAGATTTAAGGGCCAGGATCTCATAGACAGAGTGCCTGAGGAACTATGGACGGAGGTTTGTGACACTGTACAGGAGATAGGAATCAAGACCATCCCCAAGAAAAAGAAATGCAAAAAAGCAAAATGGCTGTCTGAGGAGGCCTTACAAATAGCTGTGAAGAGAAGGGAAGTGAAAAGCAGAGGAGAAAAGAAAGATATACCCATCTGAATGCAGAGTTCCAAAGAATAGCAAGGAGAGATATGAAAGCCTTCCTCAGTGATCACTGCAAAGAAATAGAGGAAAACAATAGAATGGGAAAGACCAGAGATCTCTTCAAGAAAATCAGAGATACCGAGGGAACATTTCATGCAAAGATGGGCTCAATAAAGGACAGAAATGATATGGACCTAACAGAAGCAGAAGATATTAAGAAGAGGTGGCAAGAATACACAGAAGAATTGTACAAAAAGATAATCACAATGGTGTGATCACTCACCTAGAGCCAGACATCCTGGAATATGAAGTCAAGTAGGCCTTAGGAAGCATCACCACGAACAAACTAGTGGAGGTGATGGAAATCCAGTTGAGCTATTTCAAATCCTGAAAGATGATGCTGTGAAAGTGCTGCACTCAATATGTCAGCAAATTTGGAAAACTCAGCAGTGGCCACAGGACTGGAAAAGGTCAGTTTTCATTTCAATCCCAAAGAAAAGCAATGCCAAAGAATGCTCAGACTACCACATAGTTGCATTCATCTCACACACTAGAAAAGTAATGCTCAAAATTCTCCAAGCCAGGCTTCAGCATTATATGAACCGTGAATTTCCAGATGTTCAAGCTGGTTTTAGGAAAGGCAGAGGAACCAGAGATCAAATTGCCAACATCCACTGGATCATGGAAAAAGCAAGAGAGTTCCAGAAAAAAACATCTATTTCTGCTTTACTGACTATGCCAAAGCCTTTGACTGTGTGAATCACAATAAACTGTGGAAAATTCTGAAAGAGATAGGAATACCAGACCACCTAACCAGCCTCTTGAGAAATCTGTATGCAGGTCAGGAAGCAATAGATAGAACTGGATATGGAACAACAGACTGGTTCCAAATAGGAAAAGGAGTTATGTCAAGCTGTATATTGTCACCCTGCTTATTATAACTTCTATGCAGAGTACATCATGAGAAACGCTGGGCTGGAAGAAGCACAAGCTGGAATCAAGATTGCTGGGAGAAATATCAATAACCTCAGGTATGCAGATGACACCACCCTTAAGGCAGAAACTGAAGAAGAACTAAAGAGCCTCCTGATGAAAGTGAAAGAGCAGAGTGAAAAAGTTGGCTTAAAGCTCAACATTCAGAAAATGAAGATCATGGCATCTGGTCCCACCACTTCATGGCAAATACATGGGGAAAGAGTGCAAACAGTGTCAGACTTTATTTTTCTGGGCTCCAAAATCACTGCAGATGGTGACTGCAGCCATGAAAATAAAAGATGCTTACTCCTTGGAAGGCAAGTTATGACCAACCTAGATAGCATAGTCAAAAGAAGAGACATTATTACTTTGCTGACTAAGGTCCGTCTAGTCAAGACTATGGTTTTTCCAATGGTCATGTATGGATGTGAGACTTGGACTATAAAGAAAGCTGAGTGCTGAAGAATTGATGGTTTTGAACTGTCTGTGGTGTTGGAGAAGACTCTTGAGAGTCCCTTGGACTGCAAGGAAATCCAACCAGTCCATCCTAAAGGAGATCAGTCCTGGTGTTCATTGGTAAGACTGATGTTGAAGCTGAAACTCCAATACTTTGGCCACCTGATGCAAAGAGCTGACATTTGAAAAGACCCTGAAGCTGGGGAAGATTGAGGGCAGGATGAGAAGGGGATGACAGAGGATGAGATGGTTGGATGGCATCACTGACTCAATGGACATAGACTCCGGTAGTTGGTGGTGGACAGGGTGGTCTGGCATGCTGCGGTTTTGAGGGTCACAAAGAGTCAGACACGACTGAATGACTGAATTGAAGTGGATCTGTAATCAGAAGTTGGTCAAAATTCGGAAGCTGATATTCAAAAGCTGATGGGAGGTTTTTTTAACACCTTTTCCTTAAGCAAAATGAAACTACCTATGCACCCAGAGGGAAAGAAAAATGCTCTAAAGCCTTTGCGAAAGGATGCACTAAAATATTCAAAGGCAAACAACTCTAAATCCAGAACACAGAAATCTTTTGATTTCCATCTTAGTTGGAAATCTTCTCCCTGATATTTTTGTTTAAGCAAATTAAGGATAATGTACTTGGATGGGTGGCTCAGACTATAATGTCACTTAGGCTGCAATCCAATTTGGGGGAAATTAAGAACAACTCTTTTTCCTTATCTTAGAAATCTTTGCAAAACTAGGAACTTACTCACTATTAACATCTATTCCTTTTATCAGTCCTAAAACCTCCCCTATTTATCTCCAAAGTATTGTAGAAATTCTGGCCTTAGGAAGCCAAAGTCCTTGGAGGAAATTTTATCCTTTCCCTGTACCTTTGAGATGCAGATGTTGCATTAAAAAATTCTTGGATCATTTCATTCTTCTTAATATTGTATATGTATATCGTATAAGTGTATTACATCTTCTTTATCTGCCTATGGGTTTCAGTTTGCTTCCATATCTTGGCTTGTAAACAGTGCTGCAATGAACACTGGGGTACACATATCCTCTGAGATCATGTTTTTCTCTGGACACATGCCCAGGAGTGGGACTGCAGGGTCACATGGTAGCTCTATTTTTAGTTTTTTAAGGAACCTCCATACTGTTCTCCATAGTGGCTGTACCAGTTTACATTCCCTCCTACAGTGTAGGAGGGGTCCCTTCTCTCCACATCCACTCCAGCATTTGTTGTTTGTGGATTTTTTGATGATAGCCATTCTGACCTGTGAGGTGACATCTCACTCTAGTTTTGATTTGCATTTTTCTAATAACTAGCGATGCTGAGCATCTTTTCATGTGCCTGTTGGCTGTCTGGATGTCCTCTTTGGAGAAATGTCCATGCAGGTGTTTTGCTTGTTTTCTGAGTGGGAGCAACATGGATGGACCTAGAGGGTGTCATACTGAGTAAAGCAGACAGACAAGAAGTATCATATGACATCCCTTATAGTTAGGGAGTTTGCGACTGACATGTACACACTGCTACATTCAAAATGGATACTGCACAGCACATGGAACTCTTAATGTTACGCACCAGCCTGGATGGGAGGGGGGCTTGGGGGAGAATGAATACAGGTATATATATGGCTGAATCCCTTCACTGTTGACGTGGAAGTACCACTACATTGTTAATTGGCTATGTGTGCATACGTAGTCACTTCAGTTATGTCTGACTCTCTGTGACCCCATTGACTGTAGCCCACCTCTGTCCATGGGATTCTCCAGGCAAGAATACTGGAGTGAGTTGCCGTGCCTTCTTTCTGGGGATCTTCCCAACCCAGGGATCAAACCTGCATCTCTTGTGTCTCCTGCACTGGCAGGTGGGTTCTTTACCACTAGCACTATCTAGGAAGCCCATTAATTGGCTATACCCCAATAAAAAATAAAAAGTTTAAAGTTTGAAAAAAAATAAAATTGATAACCCCCAAAAACTTCTGGGAGTTAATTCCCATCAAAAGATGAACAAAAGGAAAAGATCATTTGAAACATAGGTGGGCAAAAAAATTTTTAAGTGTCTTCCCCACCAATGCAGTAAAAAACATCACCCCTTTGAGCAGACTTATTTCATCTACCAGAAAACAACTTAAATCCAACATTTTTTTATGACTAGTAAAATTCTATATTATTGTACTTGATTCACAGCAGTACTTTAAAAGTGGAACCCAAAAGGTCTCTTGTCAATTCATGTGTGTCTATGTATGTGTTGAGGGCTTCCCAGGTGCCTCAGTGGTAAAGCATCTGCCTACCAGTGCAGGAGATGTGGGTCTGATCTCTGAGTTGGGAAGATCCCCTGGAGAAAGAAATGGCAACCCAGTCCAGTATTCTTGCCTGGGAAATCCCACAGACAGAGGAACCTAGTGGGCTATAAAAGAATAACAAAAGAGTTAGACACCACTTATCAACTAAACAACAACAATGTATGTGTTAGAGATGTACTGAAGTTTCCACCTACAGACAGTACTGCCAAAATTAATTTGTAAAAAGCTCTATTAAAGTGGCTTTAAAAGATTAAGTGCTTATATAAATCAAGTAAATTGAATCCAGTAGTCTCCCTTAATCTGTGGTTTCAGTTTCCATGGTTTTAGTTACCTACCATCAACCTCAGCCTGAAAATATTAGAAGAAAATTTTCAAAAATAAGTCATAAATTTCACATTGTTTGCTGTTCTGAATAGTGTGATGAAACTCCTTGCCACCTCACTCTACCCCATCCTGGGACTCTCCAACCATAAACAGTGACATGGCTCTACGATCCAGGGTCATGATCCTTCTCCTGACATATCATCAGAAAGTCAATAATAGCCTAACATTACATCACCATGCCTACATCACTCGCCTCACTTCACTTCATCACAGGCATTCCATCATCTCACATCATCACAAGAAGAAGCGTGAGTATAGTACAATTAGATATTTAGAGACAGAGATCAAATGAGTGAGACCACATTCACGTAATTCATATTGTTGCAAGTGCTCATTAGTTTTTGTTAATCTCTGACTGTACCTAATTTATAAATTAAATTTAATCATAGTTATATATGTATAGAAAAAACAGAGAATATGTGGAATTCAGGACTATCCCATGGTTTCCAGTATCCATTGCAAGTCTTGAAACATATCTTCTAAAGATAAAAGGGGATTACTGCAAATGTAAATGAGATAAAAGTTTTTCAGTAAATTTTTAAAATAGTTTCTCTAAAATATTATTTGTAACCTAAAACCTTAAAGTTATGCTAAATTAAATGATAGATAGTCACTAAGGAAATGTCAACCCACTCCAGTATTCTTGCCTGGAGAATCCCATGGACGGAGGAGCCTGGTGGGCTGCAGTCCATGGGGTCTCTATGAGTCAGACACGACTGAGCGACTTCACTTTCACTTTTCACTTTCATTCATTGGAGAAGGAAATGGCAATCCACTCTAGTGTTCTTGCCTGGAGAATCCCAGGGACAGAGGAGCCTGGTGGGCTGCTGTCTCTGGGGTCCCACAGAGTCGGACACGACTGACGCTACGCAGCAGCAGCAGCAGCAGCAGCAGTCACTAATTATCCAGATCCTTTTCAAATCAGATAAAACACTAAGATTTAGCATCCCATTTGCCATGGGATGCTGCTGATTCATGAACTATTGAATAAAAGCAATTCGATCTTTAAATTTACTTAGTTGAATTCTGTTTTATAATAAAGGTGAAGGTTACCAGATACTATTTCTTAATAAAATTTTTAAAAGTAAAAAGAGAAGGTAATTATAAGAAGAAATAGAAAAAAAAAACACACAAATATCAAATGCACTTAAACCAAAGAGCACTAGCTATTCAGTTTAACATCCTCCTCCAAGCTGCACCATGCTTTCTTTCAAAGGGGCAAGGGCTTCAGGATTAAGACACATACTGTAAGTGTGAGTTTTTCGTGCCCTGCAACAGCTCTACTGTCTGTCTCTTGGCACAGGAAACTTTGGAGGGACCCATCATCTGTTTCAAGTCACCAGCATTTCCAGAATGGGAAGGACTTCGAGGCATGCCTACTTCAACAAAAGCATCATTACAACCTGTAGAGGAGAAGAAAAAAAAAAAAAAGTAAAAATCCAGGGGACTTCCTGGGAGTCCAGTGGTTAAGACTTTGCCTTCCAATACAGGGGGTGAAGGGTTCAGTCCCTGGTCGGAAAGCTAAGATCTCACATGCTTCACAGCCAAAAGACCAAAATATAAAACAGAGCAGTATTGTAAACAAATACAATAAAGACTTAAAAATGGTCCACATCAAAAAAAGAAAACAAAATCAAAATATCACCTTACTATCAACAACCACCTGCAATAGAAACTAATCAGATTCTGACTCTATGGAGACATAACAGCTTTCAGCTACAGAGATGATCCCTTAAATTAAGGCTATCTTAAAAATGCAAGATGAAATTTGAAAAGTAGACCCTCATATTTTATTTTTACAGATTGATAGAAATGTATGGCAAAAACCACCACAATCTTATAAAATAATTAGCCGCCAATTAAAATTTAAAAAAAAATAAAAGCAGGAACACAAATCCCGGGTTACTTTGAAAAAAAAAGATTTAAAAAAAGAAATACTCTACTTGGAAAAAAAAAAATCACACAGCAAATTAATGCTTTCCTGCTGCACAATGACATTCACTTTAATTTAGGAAGCTCCAGCGCAATGGGAAAGTGCTCTTTCACCATGTTCTTTGGAACTTTGTTCATGATACTGTCCTTCTGCATCCTTGAGGCAGGATGAGTCATAACTAGTTAGCAAAACCAACTCAAAAATCACTGCATAGATTTTTACGATCCCTTTATCCAATCAACAGAGCAGGCTGAAGTTCAGAAGGAAAGATACCTTCCGTGGGGTTTGATTTGGGAGATGTCTGCTCAGATCCAGTTGTCTGCCGGGATGGATCACCGTGATTCGCACTCAGCACTTTTTCTCCAAGTGATGAAGTGGATATTGCACCATATTTTATACTTGGAGACTGAAATAATGGTAGAAAATAGCACAGAGATATGGTCACAATCCTAAAATTCATTTCAGGTAGAAGTTTAACATGTTACCAGTGGCTTCTCGTTTACGAACAGCATAAATCACAAGCTTCTCGCTGAAGGACATTACCTGCGTGTGTCCGTTTAGAGCAGCAGAGATTTTTTTGCTGTCTGTCTGCATAGTGTTGATATGGACATCAACAGGCGTCAAGCCAGGAGGGGGAGACGGAGCTGTGTGCCCATACGTGGGTACTCCAGACAACAAAATATTGGTTAACGTGGCTTGGGCAGTGGATGGAATCATAAGGTGTGGTATAGCAGAAAAACCTACAACAGCATTTCACAAAAACAGGTATTAGACACGAAGCAACTCAGGATCAAGAAGCACTGCTTTGTTATTTTAAGTAACAACAAAAAAGTCACTTTTTGTTGCTGTCAATGTTGAAGAAAATTCCATTTTGATACCTCTGTTAATAGTTTAACACATTACTATAAAAACATACAAGTATTAGAATGGGACAGCATTTTAGAAAGCATATAATCTAAGCTCTTCATTGTACAGACAAGGAAACTATTAATAGCTAGACTTTGAAAGCGCATTTAATTTGTCAGACTAGAACCTGCATTTCCTAATTACCAGGTCAGTGACCCTCAGGTGTTTCTGCCATTGCTCTGTGTGTATCATGTTCTTTTTCCTGATCTGCTTGTCACATTTGAAGATTACATATTACTTTTATGAAAAACTCACTGTTTAATTATGCTTCATTTTAACTGATTGATACTCTGGAGAGTTTTTGGCTGCAGTATGCTCTGAGCCATAACTTTTCCCTGAGGAAATGGAACCACTAGTAAATTTTACTTAGAGACCAATAATACCTAAGAATACACACCTTCGATTGTACTTAAATATTACTGACCTGTGGCACTTGAAGTATTAGCAAGTGGAGGTGCCCACAACGTGGGGCTGGGGGTGCCAGAACTCGGACTTTGCAAAGGACTGACTGAGCTATTCAGAGCATTTAAGAGTGAGTTTGGGGTTGTCGAAGTGTTGAGAGATAAGGTGGTGGGTCCCAAAAGACCTGAAAAGATGAATGTAAAGTCAATACACATAAATTCAACATTGTAATATACAGATGGCATCGATATTGCCGTTAGGAATGCACATTCATAGAATCTGATGTTTTCCAGTCATAAGGTATGAGTGACAGATTACCTTCTTTCAAATATTCACATGTAATACCGCATGATACACAGCTCCAACACTGGACCCTGTTTGTCCACAAACAGATCCAGAAATGGAAGGACAAGGGAGCTCAGACCAGGATAGACCTCAGGGCCTGGAGCACCACCGGCTGCTTTGCAATCATTTCAGTGAGCCAGCATGAACGAAGCTGTGCTCAAGTGGAAACCCAATTTTAATTTTTCTGCATAATTCACGTGTCATCTGCTTAAAAAAAAAACAAAAACAACTCTTTCTAAAACACTTACAATTAGCAGTGAATTGGCAGATGTTTTCCTGCAACAGGACAGTTTCCTTTGGTTCATCTGCAGAGAGGCTGGCCTCCCTGAAAAAGCTTTCATACCACGTTTGGAAGAAGATCTCAGTTCCTGCCAAAGTGCCTGACTGGCATTTCCTGACTTACAAGCAGTGTTGTATTCTTACAACTCTTCAGCATCTCCAGTGGAAGGAACAGCTTTGGGAGATTACGGGCCAAGAAGGAAAATTTGTCTTTACTTCTAATGGTGTCTGGGCAGGGCTACTTGGAACCTTCATCATATTATAACCACATTACCTCTTTAAAAAGCTAGAATAGCTACTAAAAAATGTAAAGACTGCTGAGAGTATTTTTGTTAGGGCTTCCCAGGTGGCTCATGGGTAAAGAATCCACCTGCCAATTCAGGAGACGCAGAAGATGTGGGTTCGATCCCTGGGTCGGAAGAACCCTTGGAAGAGGAAATGGCAACCCATTTGGGTATTCTTGCCGAGATAATCCCGTGGATGGTGGAGCCTGGTAGGCTACAGTCCCTGGGGTCTCAGAGAGCTGGACATGATGGAGTGACTGAGCACGTACACACAAGAGTATGTATCTTTTGTTTCAAATCAACACTGAGGCAGAATGATTTGTGAAGGTTGTTACATTAACTTTTTATACACAAGCTACTTAAAATGTACAAAAAGGTAGTGAACCTAGAATAACTGTAATATAGCAATGAACTTTATCCAACAAAACAGGAATCTATAAATGAGACAGTTTGTATCACACCATGACTATTAAATGGCTCACCCTGCTTTCTTAAACTAAAGTACCAAGGTGATGTTTTCTTTCATCTTTCTCTTCTTTACCTCAGATAGAAATGCAGGTTCATTTGCTTCCCATGGTGGCTGCAGGCTAGGGTTCCTTTGTGTCTGGACGAGGCAAAAGTAACCACTGGGAGTACGGTTCCGCTTGCCTTCACCTTCCCTCTGCCCACCCCACATGCAGATTTGCAATTACTTTTGTAAAGCAAACTGGATAATCTTTATCTCTAGGGACTGATGGCAATATTGCTAATGCAAGAAAGAACAAACACATAAATTATAGTCAGCTTGCTCACTTCACTCTCCATGGCATTCTTAATTTAGAAGAACAAACACAGCCACCGAAAATAAAACAGCCAGACCTTGATTATTTATGCAGAAATAAAAAGAATCTGGGTAACAGAAATCCAGAGAGTCTAACAACAACAACAAAAATCAAAGTAGATTGATCCGAGTTGTGTTGCTTTTCACCTGATCATACGAGCTAAAGAAGGAAAGAAGAGCCTCTAAAATGTAGCCCCAGACAGTAGAAAGAAAGGGAACTGGGTAAGCAATCCTCTGGTGACTGAGAAGGGCTGTAATAATAAATTTTATACCTAGTCCAGTGAGTCCAAGGCCTGCAGAAGCTAAGATATCCAGGCTGGGACATGCCAGGCCGGCAGGGCAGGACGCTGGGGACGGGCTGGTTGCTATGGAAACCCCACTGCTTTCAAGTCCGAGGAGACATTTCCTTGCTTCATACATATTTAAGGCATTTCGCTCAACACTTTTCACAATCACAGACTATGAAAACACATAATGAGAAAGAAAAAAGTGACACGCAAGTAGTCTACAATGAATTGGGGAGGGGGGTGAGAAAATGAGTATGATAATAAGAATTCCACGCAGGGTGGGGATTAATGCCGCCTTAAAGTCAACTGCAAATTCTAACCACTTATTTCCTAAGTTTATTCCTTTTGGTAAAAGCAAAAAAGGTTAATTACCACTTACTCGATGTGTCCTCCATCCCAGGCACTGTGATGGAAGCTGCACAAATACGCTAATTCCTGCAGAACCTTATGAGGTGAAATTATTATCCGTGTTCAGTGAAGACCCCAAGTCACAGTGCAGCTGCAGGGGGCGGCTAGAGACGCCTAGGCCCATCTGTCCTACAGCCCATTCTCGTTTACGTCCTCTTGTCTTTACATTAAGGCTCCCCCTATTTATCTCAGCTTTTAAAAATCAAATTTGTCACCACAGATAGACTACACAGTAATGGTCATTTACATTTGACATTTACAGTCTACCAGTTAACTAATGGACCCGGAGGTACCATTCTTCCTCGCCGATGACATATCTATGGCAAAGCTTATGGCGAAATAAATTCCCAAACAATAAATCTTTTTTTTCCTCAATGGACTCATCTAGAGAATTGGAAATCTGAACCCATGAGGGAAAGCCTCCAATGGAAAATAAAGAAAATGTGCGGCTGACAAAGCAGTGGTCAGCCTGGAGGCCAGGGAGGCATAATTACAAAGCTCTGGGATGCTGCAAGGTTGCAGAGCTCTCATTTACCACTTTCCCCAGACCTCTGCTCACTTCTTGCTGAACTCCAGACTCTTCTGGGCCTGTCCATCTTTACCTGCAAAGTCTCCTCTGTTTGCATCCTTTCATCCTAGTACTACCTACAGTGACCCTAGTCAACTCAAATTAGTCAAATACGAAGCTTCCCAATACATAAAGTTAATGTCCTATTCTCTAATTTTAAACTCAATATAGCAAGCTCGTTTAGAATCAATCCTCTTTTCAAGTTTTCTTTGAGGAAGGCGTGATTTTTTTGTCTCATGTTGGACACTGACTACCACATTATTTGCATACATACACATATATAACAATACATATGCATATATGGTAAAATATATAGTTTAGAAATTTTAAAGGCACAATTGTTCAGTGTCTTATCTACTACAATAAAAATATATGTTACCATTTAGTATATGTTGTTGTGTAACTTGGTTTTTTTTTCACATTTAAAAAAATTTATTTTTAATTGAAGGATAATTGCTTTACAGCATTCGGTTGGTTTCTGCCAAACACCAACATGAATCAGCTTATGGCATACCCATGTCCTCTCCCTCCTGAACATCCCTCCCCACCTCCCTCCCCATTCCACCCTCTAGGTCATCGCAGAGCGCTGGTTTGAGTTCCTTGAGTCATACGGCAAATTCCCATTGTCTATTTTCCATACGGTAACGTATGTTTCCATGTTCCTCGCTCCATACATCCCGCTCTCTCCTCCCCTCCCCCTCTGACCATATGCATAAGTCTGCATCTCTCTATGTCTGCGTCTCCACCGCTGCTCTGCAAATAGGTTCAGCAGTCCATCTTCCTAGATTTCATATATATGCATTAGTATATGATATTTGTTTTCCTCTGACTTACTTCATCAACTTGCTTTTTTTAATTCAACACCACTCTTCTCGATTAACTTCTGGTACAAAGGTTTCCTCAGCACGTGTGACTAGAAATAGAATCGCTGGTGGTAGAATATCAGTGTTTTTGTGATCAAATGATCACAAACTACTTTAAAGTGCTTGGGCCAACTTACTCAGTTTAATGCAGGAACATTTCTCTTTCCTCATATCCTTACCAGCACTTAATATCATCAGACCTATCCCATTAAATTTTTGACAGCACATGTAATTCCTGAAATTTTACAACATCTTAAAAGAGAAGCTCCAAGAAAGCTGAACTAGGGACACTTAATTATTTGAAGTATTTATGAAAGCAAATGGACACCTCTTCTTCAAACCTCCAGGGCTAGCACAGTGGCTCACAAGTAGTAAATAAACCAAGCATTTTTAAAACAGCTTTGGATCTGTACACACACTTGTGGATAGAACACAACATTTAGCCTCACCAACTCTGTGGCGACTTAGTAAAGCTTAAAGTTACCAGATTGCAAATTTAAAAAAAAAATGTCTCCTTCCCATATATGTAATTAAAATAGTGGTCACAAATAGACTCCCAAAACCAACACATATATAAAGAAAATGATCAGTAATGAAGGCCATTACAAATCTGCCTTTATATAAAGTAAAATATAATATGTAACTGTCTATTATATAGAAATCAAGTGCCATATATATGCAGATATTCATTTACATGAAAATCACACTATATTGAATGTGATATGATACTTGGTTCTCTTTGGGCCCAGACGCTGAACCCACCTTGCTTGGCTGTTTTGGCTTTGGTTTAATACTGATGAAGACATCGAGCTGTTCCATCAGCTGAGCAATGAACTGTGGATCGACTTCAATTTCTTCCTTCATATCAAACATCAGCACAAGGGGAAGACAACCCTAGAAAATGCCACAGTGGAAGTGTGGGGGGTAAAACACAATCTGTCTATACATCCGACAGTTTAACATGCCTACAGATAACACACCACTCTATCGGCTTAAAGAGTAAGAGTCGCTCGCTGTCCACCAGAAACTATCACGCTGTTAGTCAGCTGTATTCCAATACAAATTAAAAAGTTTAATTAAAAAATAATAAACCAAAGTGTTGAAGCTAAATTATATGCCTTCACACAGCTTAGAAGGCTGGTGTGGAAATAATATTGAAGGGTAGAAACTATTTTTTGGATGATGGGAATAAGTGTCTTGTGTTTCTCTTTCTGGCCATGAATTTTTTTACCTACTCTCCCCCTTGGAAAAATTCTTCCATTCTCTGACTTCAGCTTTGTTGGTGGTGCCAGAAACTATATCCTCAACCACATGAAGGGTAGTAATCTTGTGGTCTGGCTCAAAGACTTACAGTGGAGGCTTTTTACTGTCTCCTGAATGAAGTCTAAACACGCATCAGAATTTTAAAATCTCCACATTTCCACCCAGCTTGGCTGGTGCAATCACAGGTTCTCTGTGTATGGCTGCCCCTTCTCCAAACTACACCAACCTACGAACAGTCTTTGCAACAGATTCTTTTCCTCAGTATCTTAACTCATCACAAGGCTTCTTTGCCAACCCAAGTCCTACTTCTCCTTTGATGCAG
Organism: Nanger dama; assembly: GCA_917880005.1. Taxonomy (NCBI): domain Eukaryota; kingdom Metazoa; phylum Chordata; class Mammalia; order Artiodactyla; family Bovidae; genus Nanger; species Nanger dama. The sequence goes on from CAKJTW010000028.1 coordinate 31,514,670, forward strand.
CTCAAACCTCACCTCCTTCCTGGAGGAAACTGCTACCATCACCCTTTCCTGTAACTGTCTCATTCTTCAGCATAGCAGGCTTTAGCACTTGTGCTTTTTCTCTGATTCTTTCTTCCTGGCTCCTCATCTAGTGAGTATAGGAACTACATCCCACACTTTTTGTGATGGGTTTGTACATAAGTATTGGAAGAAGTTACTGTCAAACGTAACAGAATTAAAAAGAAATCACCATGTTCCATTTCTCTTCTGGATAAGAGATGTTTATAAGGACGTTGCTATAAAAAACGGTGATACTAATTTAGAATTTAAGTTAAAGCCTTTTAATTTCTCTCTCAATCTTTCAGTATCGTGCAGTAATAATAATATGTCTCACTGCATACCTGTATCTTTGTCAGGTATGAGCACAGTATGAATATGAATTCATAACTGTGCTGATTGCTTGAAATTTTCACTGAACTCAATATCTAAAGAACTTGAAAAGTGTGAAAAAGAAAGTATGAAGAGTAATCATAATAATCTTTGGATACAAATATGCTAACTAGCAGTATATTAAAAGTAGCTTAAGTAATAAGCTTAGCTAAAAAAATCATTCACAATGAAATTAATTTCTTAAAATCATATATCATAATTCTTAGTGATTATAACAAGTCTTCATCTGTCAGAGGAATGGAATCAACAATACAAATCTGGATTTTCTGAAAGTTTCTCAAAAACAGATTTTGCAAGTTAATAACAGTAAAGGTCATGTCTGAAGCTTATGGATTCAAATGTCACTAAAGGTCTAGCCAGAATGGAGAATATAATGGTATTTTAAAATAAGAATACATGGTATGTCAGTCCAGTTCATTAATATATATAAACCTACACACTTGGATTTTAATGAATATAGGAAGGATAGACAGATTGAATATTATAAACTGAAAGCAGTAGTAAACTTATTTTCTTTCAATTCATGACACTCAAATTCACAGCTCAAATACTATAGCATTTTTTAAACAGTATGAAAGATTTATGAAATGTTCAAATGTTTCATGCTACCAAAATGTATTATCTTTGAGGGTAGGGTAAAATTTTTAATTTATTAATTTTTAATTGCTCTGTTTAAACAGTGATTTCTTTTTGTCAAACACAGACTAATGCTAAATGTCAAATAAAAATAACCACCTTCCACAAAATATAGCCAATTATTTCCATGTAACCTCTTCAGTTGTTTAAATTTAAAAACAAATATTGCAAGAGAATTACCCACAAAATGAAATTAGATCTGGGAGGCACCGTGTACCTTACTCTTTTACTTTATTTCACCAAGAAACTTCCTTAATAAACCAGAATTCCAAAGTGCTTCCATAAATACCACATTGCTACAGTATGTGCAGCAACATACACTATACCCAAAGAGGTTAAAAAAAAACTGTACCATTAATTTCAGTAAACCTACCATGAGATATTGCCTTGCAAGACAGACAGACTCAATGGTGCCCTGGAGGTAGACGGTGGATTTCTTTTGTGGGTTACTGGGATCGGGAAAGTGGATCTGAGCACCCGTTCTCTGCATGATATGTTTGATGTTGCTTCCATTTCGACCCATCATAAAGAGATGATGCTGAGCTGCGATATCCAGTTGCGTGCTCACGGGGATAGCTGACGCCAGGCTCCCGGCGAGATGTTCCAACAGCATGGCCGTTCCTTCCTAGGAGAAAAGGTGGGGGAGAAATAGTCCCATGTGATAGCCGTCCACGCTGAAGGGAAAGGTTCTACTAAGCTTCTGACAGCTACGGGAAAATTCAACATGTCCTAAAAGCCAGAATGTGGGGCCTTCCCTGGTGGTCCAGTGGTTAAGAATCTGCCTTCCAATGCAGGGAATGCAAGTTTGATCCCTGGTCAGGGAACTAAGATTCCACGTGTCGAGGGGTAAGCCCATGTGCTAGAAACCAGAGAAGCCCACAGGCCAAAATGAAAAATCCCATACGCTACAACTACAACCCAACACAGCCAAATAAATAAACACATATTTTTAAAATAAATACATAAAAATGGGAACCAGAATGCAATATGGAAAAAAAAAAAAATTCTAGAAAACAAATTTGTCTTAAAATCCTTTGAAAATAAAACTCATATGATTCCTATTCCTACAGTGTTTGGAATGCGCTACACCACTCACCTTCACAGCGCTTGTATTATTCTGAGACCCCCGTACTATCACTGTAGCACCATACATTCGGGACCGCTGTTTAAATGACACTGAGATGTTGTACATTTGTGATATGTGCTGAATAGAGGGGGAATTAGGATCAGGCACTGGTTGAAGAATTCCAGCAATTGGCAGCTCAAACATCAGCACCAAAGGAAGCAGCTCCTAAAAGGAAATCATAGAATCCAGAGAAGACAGTTAGGTCACTGCATAGTTACTGAAAGTGAAAACGTTAGTTGCTCAGTCATGTCTGACTCTTTGCAACTCCAAGGACTGTAGCCCGCCAGGCTCCTCTGTCCATGGAATTCTCCAGGCAAGAATACTGGAGTACGTAGCCATGCCCACCTGACTCAGGGATAAAACCTGGGTCTCGTGCACTGCAGGCAGATTCTTTACCTTCTGAGCCACTGGGGAAGCCCATTCATTTAGAGATATGTGTAATTCACTCATTCTTTTCTCAAGATGGGATTTTTTTCTCAAGATGAAAATTAAATGTGCATTAATTTTTTTAAACACCATCCTTGTAGAGAATGGGGACAAAAAGAAGCAAATGTAGAAAAATATGGGAAATCTATTGAAAATGTGTTCATTTCTCTAGTACCCCTCAACTCCCTCATCCTGCAACAATTAGTGCAGCTCACGTTTTCATCAAAATTCCGCTGTAACTCAAAAAGCAATATGGCTGGAAGTCTCCTGGGCCCTACATGGGAGTGTAGTTTTTATAGATATTAAACAAAAATCTCTAAATTAAATTTGCCTTTGCTGCTGCTGCTGCTAAGTCGCTTCAGTCGTGTCCGACTCTGTGCGACCCCATAGACGGCAGCCCACCACGCTCCCCTGTCCCTGGGATTCTCCAGGCAAGAACGCTGCCTTTATATATATTTTTAAATATAAAAGCCACTGGCCCCATATATATATGTATATACATATAGATGATTTACTCCATTGTACAGTAGACTAACACAACAGTGTAAAGCAATCATCCTTCAATAATTTAAGATTTTTTTAAAAAAATAATGCTTTTATTACAGCCATAAGCTTGGGTAGGCTATCTGAACTTTTTAAATGGAAGGAGACTTCTGCAAAACCTGAGAGTTTATAACTTGAATTGCCTGTGGCATTTTTCCTCAGGCGTCTTTTTGATCATTTCAAAACCATCAGAGCAACAGAGCCAGGTAAAATTCAGACCATCTCTAAGAAGCATCTTTGAGACATTAAAACAACTTTTGTCACTCTTTCCTACATGCTGAACATATGATCTGGTTATAAATTGATAAATTACAATATTTTTATTGCCTTATAATGCCAACATCGCTGACATTGCTTCACAGTACGGAAAGGAATCAATACTTACCCGAATTCTAACTCGGGCAGATTCCACTCCTGCTGGTTGTCCTGCTATAGATACCTGCAAAAGTGAAAAACACAGATTTATTGTTCTTGAAGCCACTTCCACTTTCTCAGCTGTCTACTCCCTCACTACTCAAAGTGTCGTCTAGGATAAAACAGCATCGTACAGCATCGTCTTTATCTCGGAGTTTGTTAATAATGAAGGATCTCAGGCACCAACCCAGACCTACTTAATCAGAATCCGCATTTTAACAAGCTCTAGTGATCTGTGTCAGTTGATCAACATTACCTCCTGGACTTACCTAAAACCTCCCAGCCCACAGGTGGCCTCCCACCCTCTTCCCATTTTCTTGTGTTCACTACATTTTCTGCCTTTTGCACACGAGATGGGCGTCGATGGGCAATGATACTGCCACACTACGTTCACAGGGTAATGGACTACTTCCATGCTGGCTGGCAAAAAACACTGTTGCTCCACCAGCCCTTTCTCAGGATCTTCTAGGCTTTCCTATGATCCAGCAATTGAGGAACTGCTCTTGGCATTAGGGCGAGAGGCTGGGGCTCCAGGACAGCGCTCTCACGGGGCAGGCCCCCACCGTGTTGTCAGATAACTGCTGCTCTTGCTTTTTGCCACGGCTTTCTATCTAGTTCCTTGTGTATATACTGCCACTGTCACCATCAGTCCCACAGAGAAAAGACTTGTCTTATCCATCTTGTGGCCAAGATGTTGTGGCCAACATCTTGTGGTTGTTTAGTTGCTAAACAACCATGGGGTCGCAAAGAGTCGGACACGACTGAGCGACTTCACTTGATTTCTCACTTGATTTTACTTAGTTGCTAAATTGTGTCGAAGTCTTTGCGACCTCATGGACTGTAGCCCACCAGGCTCCTCTGTCCATGGGATTTCCTAGACAAGAATACTGGAGTGGGCTGCCATTTCCTCCTCCAGGGGATCTTCCCAACCTAGGAATCAGCTCGAACCCGGGTCTCCTGCCCTGGCCAGCGTGTTCTTTACCCCTGAGCCACCAAGGTTCTAATATCGTGATTAGAGGAGAGAAAACTTCCAAATAATACGAAGAACACTATCTGTTCTTCAAGTACTGACAGCATGTTGATGTAGACGTGTGAGCTCCATTGGTTTCCAAACCCAAGAACTGGGGGAAAAAAAAGGAGGGGGGGCAGAAAAGAGAGACGTAATTCAGCCAGTGTGAGAAAGTCGGACACTTGCACGTCGCCTCTCAGGTGGCCCGGGGTGCCTGGAGGAGCACTTGCATGATGCTGTAGACAGAATCCCAGCTATCAACAGGTGCCTGGACCAGGCGAGCTTTCGGGTCCTTTCCTAAGTCACATGCCTTCTGAGCCTTTCTGCAAGGACTTCATTTAATGTTGCCATGACAACCTTCCCTTTCTTCTACCAGCCATTTAGAGATCAAGAATTTAAGGCCCATCTACAACACATCTCTTTATAAAAGCTGAGCACGTTCAGTCTCCTTAGAGAGGGACATACAATCCATACTACCTGCCATCTTCACAAGCACTCTTGTTCTCATCTCCCCCACAGATGCACATACAGGAAATCCAAGCTTTAATCTGTCCCATAGAATTTCGTGTGGAAAGTCCCAGCACCTGGTTGCTCTTTTCTGCTTGATTGTTCCTGTTGGAGTCTGGGAAGTGGATGTGGCATCCTGTTTCTTCCATGACCTTTTTAATATTGTTGCCCCCTTTGCCGATTACATGAGAATGTTCTGTGTGTGAGACATCCATCTTCAAGGTGACCCGGTTGCTCTGTGTGGAAATAACGTATTATTTCTTGATGTACGAAAAAGGAAACAACGACTCATAAACAGACACGCTTATCCCCAGGGAAGAGGATTAACAACAAGTGACCCAGCGGAAGTTCTTACAGATTTCTTAAGATCATCTTGATCTACAAATTTTTCAATTCTTATCTATCTATCCTTGGCTCATAAAAAACGTTTCATTTAAAGACAAATCTGTCAGAAGAAATAGGAGCTATACTCTTTACCAAGATAATTTTTTTGGACGGTAGCATTAAAGTCAAATTAGTTATAATTACAAATAAATTACTTGTTTTTCCTTTAATAGATATTATTCATGAAAAATGAATTCAAATAACTGAAAAACAGGTTTAAAAAATTGCAAGAGTGAATAAATGTATCTTAGAAATGCTGAACAATGATAGAAAACTAGAAACAAAAATAAAGCTCAAAACTGAATAAAAAAGATTTACAAACATTTTCACAACTTCTCTATCACTGTATGTCAAACTTTACAAAGTAGGTAAATTATTCTTGCAGGTAGGAAGAAGAGTGAGGAAGAAATCACAGAGTATACATCTCTAGGAGTAAAATGGCTTAAGTAAACCAGTACAGAGTGTAAGATTAACTATACTAAAGGCAAATGTAAAATTTTTAGACACAATGAATAATTATAGTCAGATTGGAATTCATGTATTTAATTTGGGGAAATGTAGTGCTATAAAATTATAAAGACTAACATGAAATGTTTTCTCATTTATAAAATTGATATTGAAATTCTCCAGTCCTTACAGAGCAAAATTAAAAAGTCAAAATACAGCAAGATCAGTAGTTGTATACTTTCTGAATTCTTAAATTTTAAACTTAGATCCATTAAATACTTTGGTTTTTAAACTTAGTTATTTTAGCTAACCACTAAAAAAGGGGAAAAAGATAACCTTTTTTGGATATTGCAAATTTTTTAATAATTATAGGATGAATAATTATTTTCTTAAAAAGTACAACAGCAACAAAAAGGAACAAAAAAATAGGGAGGAAGAGATTAAAAATAATTTCGATGAAATACTACATGGCAAAAATAGTGGTTAAGAACCAGACAGACTGGATTTGAACCCACCTCCCACTCATCAGCTATTATATCCTGTGTAAATTCCCTAATCTCTCTTTCCTGAGCTTGTTATGAGGATTAAACAAATTAATATTTGTAAATGATGCAGCTAAGTGCCTGGCCTACAGTAAGTGATTTAGAAGTGTTTATTAAAATAAATTCTCAAAAACAGGTATACATTTTTAAATATTCATTCCTCTATTGTCTCTCTCTACATGTACTTGTAGAGAGAGAGAATACACCAGACACATTGTCAGATTTCCCATGCCATCACGTACACACAGCTATACAGGACATAATTTAGGTTTTCCACTGACATCATAAAAGCAAATATGCTAAATCATTGCAGTCTTTATTACTTGCTCTATATTAATCAAGGTCAGTGTCTATTTCTGAAGATACCATATACACACATATGCGCTACATAAAGACATACATCCATATACATGTTGTGTATTTAAGTATATATATATATATATATTTACACACACACACACACACACACACACACACACACACACACAAAGTATTATTTAATTACCCAACATGAGAGAACCTATGCAAATTTGAAACAGACCTCTACAACCATTGTAGAATCACGTGCTTATTTTAAAGCCCACCATTACTTTCTCCTGGTTTTTCTTCTCCAAATGGTCCTTTCCTAACAGCATGAAGTAGCCCCTTGCAGAGACAAGATTCTGACATGTGAGTGTCTTTAACATTCACTTACTTTTGTGTCTAAGACAGACATGATCATCTCCTTGGCTTCCTTAACATCTTCTTTCTTTCCAGAAACCTTGATATGGGGATCTGTAAGAAATCGAGAACCAAGAGCTCATACGAAGCCCCTAAGCTCTGTTTTAAAACTTATGTTACAATGTAAGAAAAAATGATTCCATAATACATTCAATATCTGATTCATTCTAGATGCGTTGTCACTGTAATAAAAACAGAAATATGTAAAAACTCAAACTGTGCATTTATCTATGCTTTTTTTCCTTCTGAACACTGGCTAACCTATTTAACTTTAAATTTAATTGCAAAATAAGTATAGCACATAATTATTTTTTAAACAAGTGAGGAGTCTATATATTTAATTTATTACTTCATCTCTTGGCACATTCCACCCCTGTTCTAAAGGCTTAAAAGGCACTGAATCATTCAATCTACACCGTGGTTTGCTTTTTTCTTTTTTTAAACCACCTGTATTGTAAAGCAATTTCTTTAGTGAATACCCTGCCTATTTTAAATTCCAGTGGTGACATCTCTAAAAATAAAGCATCTTTCAGTTTAAAAAAAAATCCCACAATGCAGTACCACTTCACAGTACAATAGTTAAAATGAAACAGACAATAATAAGTGTTCTACACCACAGTTTTGTGATTGTCTGCAGAGGAAACTAAGGCACAGAGCAGTTTAGCAACCCGCCCCAGAAAACCATTCAGAGGAAGTTTATTATAATCCAGTGTCTTCCAACTCGGGATCCATACTTTAAATTACATGATCATTTAAGAGATATTCTTATCGGCCAAAGTTGACAGGAAAAAAACAATTTTCATTCAGGAATATTTAATATTTATTCAGAATTAGTACTAAGTAAGTGACTCAGTACATGCTATGTCTGCAGGAAACCACTCATTCATTCAGTAAAGATTTTCTGAGCCTCTACTATGCTTCCCCAGCAGCCTCACACTTTCAATGGACGAGGTGCTGGTTCGATCCCCAGTTGTGGAACTCAGATCCTACATGCCACATCCCATGACCAAAGAGAGAAAGCCGTCCGTCCACATGGATCTTACAGACGTTCAGGAAGGTAAAAATCAGTCAAATAAATAAATCACCTAGTAATTAGACTGAAAGAGCTTCTTGATGAAAGTGAAAGAAAAGAGTGAAAAGGCTGGCTTTTCTCAACTAAGAAAACTAAGATCATGAAACTAAGATTCAGAAAACTAAGATCATGGTATCTGATCCCATCACTTTATGGCAAATAGATGGAGAAAAAATGAAAACAGTGACAGACTTTATTTTCTTGGTCTCCAAAATCATTGCAGATGGTGACTGCAGCCATGATATTCAAAGACACTTCGGTCCTTGGAGGAAAAGCTATGACAAACCTACACAGCCTATTAAAAGCTTATTAAAAAGTCACACTCCACCTTCTTTATGGTCCAACTCTCACATTTGTAATGACTACTGGAAACATCATAGTTTTGATTAGGTGGACCTTTGTTGCCAGAGTGATGACCCTTTATTAATATGCTGCATAGGTTTGTCATAGCTTTTCCTCAAAGGAGCAAGAGTCTTTGAACATCATGGCTGCAGTCACCATCCACAGTGATTTTGGGGCCCAAGAAAATGAAGTCTGCCACTGTTTTCATTTTTTGCCCATCTATCTCCCATGAACTGAGTTCTTCTAAACCAAGATAAACTAGGATAAGCAAAATGACTCACTGTAGATTTTACCAAACTACACGTATTTCCTCATATTGTGATTTAACCCACCCATCTCCACCTCCCAGTCATCAAGGCCACGATTCATCAGTCCAGTTCAGTTCAGTCACTCAGGCATGTCCAACTCTTTGTGACTCCAGGGAATGCATTACGCCAAGCTTCCCTGTCCATCACCAACTCCTGAAGCTTGCTCAAACTCAGGTCCATCAAATCGGTGACACCTTCCAATCACGTCATTCTCTTTCGACCCCTTCTCCTCCTGCCTTCAATCTTTCCCAGCATCAGGATCTTTTCGAATGAGTTAGTTCTGGACATTATGTGGCCAAAATATTGGAGTTTCAGCTTCAGCATAAATCCTTTCAATGAATATCCAGGACTGATTTCCTTTCGTATGGACTACTTGAATATCCTTGCAGTCCAAGGGACTCTCAAGAGGCTTCTCCAACCCCACAGTTCAAAAGCATCAATTCTTTGGCACTCAACTTTCTTTATGGTCCAACTCTCACATCCATACATGACTACTGGAAAAACCATAGCTTTGACTGGATGGACCTTTGTTAGCAAAGTACTGTCTCTCCTTTTAATATGCTGTCTAGGTTTGTCATAGCTTTCCTTACAAATAGCAAGCATGATTTAATTCCACGGCTGCAGTCAGCATCTGCAGTGATTTCAAAGTCCAAGAAAATAAAGTTTGTCACTATTTCCATTGTTTCCCCATCTATTTGCCATGAAGTGATAGGACCAGATGACATGATCTTAGTTTCTAGAATGTTGAGTTTTAACCCAGTTTTTTCACTCCCTCTTTCTCTTTCATCAGGAGGCTCTTTAGTTCCTCTTCACCTTCTGCCATAATGGTGGTGTCATCTGCATATCTGAAGTCATTGATATTTCTTCTGGCAATCTTGATTCCAGCTTTTGTTTCATCTACCCCAGCATTTCTCATGATGTACTCTGCATATAAGTTAAATAAGCAGGGTGACCATATACAGCCTTGATGTATTCCTTTCCTGATTTGGAACCACTCTGTTGTTCCCTGTCCAGTTCTAACTGTTACTTCTTGACCTGCATATAGATTTCTCCAGAGGCAGGTATGATGGTCTGGTATTCCCATCTCTTTAAGATGGGAATTTACAACAGTCTTGCTGTGATCTATGCAGTCAAAGGTTTTGGCATAATCGACAAAGCAAAAATAGCTGTTTTTATGGAATTCTCTTGCTTTTCTATGATCCAATAGATGCTGGCAATTTGATCTCTTGTTCCTCTGGTGTTTCTAATTCCACCTTGAACATATGGAAGTTCATGGTTCACATACTGCTGAAGCCTGACTTGGAAAATTTTCAGCATTACTTTACTAGCATGTGAGATGAGTGCAATTGTGTGGTGGTCTGAACATTCTTTGGCATTGCCTTTCTTTGGGATTGGAATGAAAACTGACCTTTTCCAGTCCTGTGGCCACTGCTGAGTTTACCAAATTTGCTGACATATTGAGTGCAGCACATTCACAGCATCATCTTTTAGAATTTGAAATAGCCCAACTGGAATTCTATCACCTCCACTAGCTTTCTTTGTAGTGATGTTTCCTAAGGCTCACTTGACTTCAAATTCCAGGGTGCTTGGCTCTAGGCGAGTGATCACGCCATCGTGATTATCTGGTTCATGAAGATCTTTTTTGTACAGTTCTTCTGTGTATTCTAGCCACCTCTTTTTAATATCTTCTGCTTCTGTTAGGTCCATACCTTTTCTGTCCTTTACTGAGCCCATCTTTGCATGAAATGTTCCCTTGGTATCTCTAATTTTCATCAAGAGCTCTCTAGTCTTTCCCATTCTATCGTTTTCTTCTATTTCTCTGCATTGATCCCTGAAGAAGGCTTTCTTATCTCTCCTTGCTATTCTTTGGAACTCTGCATTCAGATGGGTATATCTTTCCTTTCCTCCTTTGCCTTTCACTTCTCTTCTTTTCTCGGTTATTTTTAAGGCGTCCACAGACAACCATTTTGCACTTTTGCATTTCTTTTTCTTGGGGATGGTCTTGATCACTGCCTCCTGTACAGTGTCACAAACTTCCATCCATAGTTCTTCAGGTACTCTGTCTATCAGATCTAATTCCTTGAATCTATTTGTTCTTCCACTGTATAATCATAAGGGATTTGAGTTAGGTCATGCCTGAATGGTCTAGTGGTTTCCCCTACTTTCTTCAATTTAAGTCTGAATTAGGCAATAAGGAGTTCATGATACCAGCCACAGTCAGCTCCTGGTCTTGTTTCTGCTGACAGTAAAGAGCTTCTCCATGGCTACAAAGAATATAATCAATCTGATTTCAGTACTGACCGTCTGATGATGTCCATGTGTAGCGTCTTCTCTTGTGTGTTGGAAGAGGGTGTTTGCTATGACCCAGTGTGTTCTCTTGTCAAAACTCTGTTAGCTTTTGCCCTGCTTCATTTTGTACTCCAAGGCCATATTTGCCTGCTCCTCCAGGTATCTCTTTACTTTTACTTTTGCATTTCAGTCCAATATGATGATAAGGACATCTTTTGTGCATTAGCTCTAGAATGTCTTATAGGTCTTCATAGAACCATTCACCTTCAGCTTCTTCAGCATTACTGGTTCGGGCATAGACTTGGATTACTGTGATACTGAACTGCCTTGGAAACAAATAAAGTTCATTCTGTCATTTTTGAGACTGCACCCAAGTACTGCATTTCGGACTCTTCAGTTGACTATGAGGGCTACTCCATCTCTTCTAACGGATTCTTGCCCACAGTAGTAGATATAATGGTCACCTGAATTAAATTCACCCATTCCAGTCCATTTACGTTCACTGATTCCTAAAATGTCAGTGTTCACTCTTGCCATCTCCTGTTTGACCACTTCTAATTTGCCTTGATTCACGAAACTAACATTCCAGGTTCCTATGCAATATTGCTCCTTACAGCATCAGGCTTTACTTCCATCACCAGTCACACCCACACCTGAGTGTTGTTTTCACTTTGGCTCCATCTCTTCATTCTTTCTGGAGCTGTTTCTCCACTGATCTCCAGTAGCATACTGGGCACCTACCAACCTGGGGAGTTCCTCTTTCAGTGTCCTATGTTTTTGCCTTTTCATAGTATTCATGGGGTTCTCAAGGCAAGAATACTGAAGCGGTTTGCCATTCCCTTCTCCAGTGGACCACATTCTGTCAGAACTCTCCACCGTTACCCGTCCATCTTCGGTGACCCTACATGACACGGCTCATAGTTTCACTGAGTTTTATGATTCATAAGGTGTGACTGAAAGAGAAGCAGACAGAGAAAGGGAAGGATGGGAAGGAGGAGGAAACCATTTTCTAAAGCTCCCCACCCTTAGGACCAGGATGAAGCAATCCTAATCAGCAAGAGTACACAGGGAGCTTCAGAGCCTAGGAATGAATCTGGCCTCCCAGGGAGACCTCCCAGCAGCTAGCCTCAGCCTGAATCAGTGCCTACACTCCTGCCCCACCCTCTCGCCAGACTGGGCCTCCTGCTGGCTGCCCTGGGCTCAGGCACCTCTCATCAGCCTCTCTCTCTGACAGATGCCCCGTCAAAGGGATGTTGTGAAGATTAAAGACCTCAATGTTGGTTAAAACTTTCTAAAATGTGTAAGTGTCAGGTTCTGACAAAATATGGTCCACTGGAGAAGGGAATGGTGAACCACTTCAGTATTCCTGCCTTGAGAACCCCATGAAGAGTATGAAAAGGCAAAAACATAGGACACTGAAAGATGAATTCCCCAGGTAAGTAGGTGCCCAATTATGCTATTGGAGATCAGTGGAGAAATACCTCCAGAAAGAATGAAGAGACAGAGCCAAAGCAAAAACAATACCCAGCTGTGGATGTGACTGGTGATAGAAGCAAGGTCCAATGCTGGAGCAATATTGCATAGGAACCTGGAATGTTAGGTCCGTGAATCAAGGCAAATTGGAAGTGGTCAAAAAGGAGATGGCAAGAGTGAACGTTGACATTTTAGAAATCAGTGAACTAAAATGGACTGGAATGTGTGAATTTAACTCGGATGACCATTATATCTACTACTGTAGGCAAGAACCCCTTAGAAGAAAAGGAGTAGCCCTCATAGTCAACAAAAGAGTCTGATATGTAGTACATGGATGCAGTCTCAAAAACGACAGAATGATCTCCATTCCTCTCCAAGGCAAACCATCCAATATCACGGTAATCCAAGTCTATGCCCTGACCAGTAATGCTGAAGAAGTTGAAGTTGAACTGTTCTATGAAGACCTATAAGACCATCTAGAATTAACACCCAAAAAAGATGTCCTTTTCACTATGGGGGACTGGAATGCAAAAGTAGGAAGTCAAGAAACACCTGGAGTAACAGGCAAATTTGGCCTTGAAGTATAGAATGAAGTAGGGCAAAGGCTAATGAAGTTCAGTGAAAAGAACTCACTAGTCATAGCAAACACCCTCTTCCAAAAACACAAGAGAAGGCTCTACACATGGACATCACCAGATGGTCAACACCAAAATCAGACCGATTATATTCTTTGCAGCCAAAGATGGAGAAGCTCTAAAGAGTCAAGAATAACAAGACCAGGAGCTGACTGTGGCTCAGATTATGAATTCCTTATTGCCAAATTCAGACTTAAATTGAAGAATGTAGGGAAAACCACTAGACCATTCAGGTATGACCTAAGTCAAATCCCTTATGACTATTCAGTGGAAGTGAGAAATAGATTGAAGGGCCTAGATCTGATAGATAGAGTGCCTGGTGAACTATGGAATGAGGTTCGTGACACTGTACAGGAGACAGGGATTAAGACCATCCCCATGGAAAAGAAATGCAAAAAGTAAAATGGCTGTCTGAGGAGGCCTTACAAATAGCTGTGAAAAGAAGAGAAGCCATATTCAAATGGGAAAGATATACCCATCTGAATGCAGAGTTCCAAAGAACAGCAAGGAGAGATAAGAAAGCCTTCCTCAGGGATCAGTGCAAAGAAACAGAAGAAAACAACAGAATGGGAAAGACTATAGATCTCTTCAAGAAAATTAGAGATACCAAGGGAACATTTCATGCAAAAATGGGCTCAATAAAGGACAGAAATGGTATGGACCTAACAGAAGCAGAAGATACTAAGAGGAGGTGGCAAGAATACACAGAAGAACTGTATAAAAAGATTTTCACAACCCAGATAATCACAATGGTGTGATCACTCAACCTAGAGCCAGACATCCTGGAATGCAAAGTCAAATGGGCCTTAGGAAGCATCACTACTGACAAAACTAGTGGAGGTGATGGAGTTCCAGTTGAGCTATTTCAAATCCTGAAAGATGATGCTGTGAAAGTGCTGCACTCAATATGCCAGCAAATTTGGAAAACTCAGCGGTAGCCATGGGACTGGAAAAGGTCAGTTTTCATTCCAATCCCAAAGAAAGGCAATGCCAAAGAATGCTCAAACTACCACACAATTGTACTCATCTCACATGCTTGCAAAGGAATGCTCAAAATTCTCCAAGACAGGCTTCAGCAGTACATGAACCGTGAACTTCCAGATGTTCAAGCTGGTTTTAGAAAAGGCAGAGGAACCAGAGATCAAATTGCCAACATCTGCTGGATCATGGAAAAAGCAAGAGAGTTCCAGAAAAACATCTATTTCTGCTTTATTGACTATGCCAAAGCCTTTGACTATGTGGATCACAATAAACTGTGGAAAATTCTGAAGGAGATGGGAATCCCAGACCACCTGACCTGCCTCTTGAGAAACCTGTACACAGGTCAGGAAGCAACAGTTAGAACTGGACATGGAACAACACACTGGTTCCAAATAGGAAAAGGAGTAGGTCAAGGCTGTATATTGTCACTCTGCCTATTTAACTTATATGCAGAGTACATCATGAGAAACGCTGGGCTTGATGAAACACAAGCTGGAATCAAGATTGCTGGAAGAAATATCAATAACCTCAGATATGCAGATGACACCACCCGTATGGCAGAAAGTGAAGAAGAACTAAAGAGCCTCTTGATGAAAGTAAAAGAGGAGAGTGAAAAAGTTGGTTTAAAGCTCAACATTCAGAAAACTAAGATCATGGCATCTGGTCCCATCATTTAATGGCAAATAGATGGGGAAACAGTGGAAATAACAGCAGACTTTACTTTTATGGGCTCCAAAATCACTGCAGATGGTGACTGCAGCCATGAAATAAAAAGACACTTACTCCTTAAAAGAAAAGTTATGACCAACTTAAACAGCATATTAAAAAGCAGAGACATTACTTTGCCAACAAAGGTCCGTCTAGTCAAGGTTATGGATTTTTCAGTAGTCATGAATGGATGTAAGAGTTGGACTATAAAGAAAGCTGAGTGCTGAAAAATTGACACTTTTGAACTGTGGTGTTGGAGAAGACTCTTGAGAGTCCTTTGGACTGCAAGGAGATCCAACCAGTCGATCCTAAAGGAGATCAGTCCTGAATATTCTTTGGAAGGACTGATGTTGAAGCTGAAACTCCAATACTTAGGCCACCTGATGTGAAGAGCTGACTCATTTGAAAAGAGCCTGATGCTGGGAAAGATTGAGGGCAGGATGAGAAGGGGACGACAGAGGATGAGACGGTTGGATGGCCTCATTGAGTCGATGGACATGAGTTTGAGTAAACTCCAGGAGTTGGTGATGGACAGGGAGACCCGGCATGCTGCAATCCATGAGGTTGCAAAGAGTCGGATACAACTGAGCAATTGAACTGATGTATCAGGTATTTAAGGAGAGGGGCTAAAAAAAAAAAAAAAAAAAAGTAGGGCAAAATGGCTGTCCAACTCCTGGCAAGCTGGGAGAGCTTCCACACACAACGTTCTGTCTGCTTGCATCCATTCATGCTTCCATCCTAATAGAGACCATCTTGTCTGTTAAGACTCTTGCCAACTTCAACACACTTACGTAAAGAAAGTGAAAGTGTTAGCTCCTCAATCATGTCTGACTCTTCACAATCCCATGGACTGTAGCCTGCCAGGCTCCTCTGTCCATGGGATTCTCCAGGCAAGAATACTGGAGTGGGTTGTCATTTCCATCCTCTTTAATTATTCGTATTATACCCACTAAGACTCCTAGAGGCAATATTTACACAGAGCTGTCTACATTCAAAATTTTGGTCTCAACTATCTTGAACTTTGGTAGTTTGGTAGGGAGACACTCTGGTCATTAGTGTCCCCTAGAAGTGCTCACTGCTACATTGTAGATTGGCGCCTGGTGTATCTCAAACATGTCTGCTCATCAGACTCACTTTCTAAAACATAGGTTCCGGGTCTCTAGGACCCAGCAGTCAGCATTTTGTTGTTTTCCCAAGTGATTCCTTAATCACGCATAGGACACAGCAGATCAAGCCACATAAGACATGCAACCATAGCCTCTTATGTATCAGCCAAGTATGTGTTACATAAAATGCTTCTATAGGAAGAAAAAAAAAGTGTATTTTCTTACAAAACAAATTAACAGCATGCATTGAGTGCTATGATAATCTGAAAACCTATTACATTACAGGTTGTATAATCACATTAAAATTCCTATGCATTTGTATAGGGACAGGAAACCTCATATCCAATTTAAGAAGCAATCTGATTTTCTACCATCTCTGCATCAAGAGAACAATAAACAAAATAAAAGCCAAAGGACTCAATTTTAAAAATGCATGTATATTTCAAAGCAAAAGAGCACCATCTAGTGGCCAGAAGTATAAATTCTCAATGAAGATAACAGAGTATACAATCACCAGAAGCATGGAACTGTCTCCAGGGCTCAAAGCAGCACTCGTTTGGAATATGGTTCTTTAAATTTAAAAAAAAAAAAAAAAAAATCAAGTCTCTGAAGTACAGAGGAAAAGATGACAGACAAAATTCTGGTTTAGACTGCTAAAGCAGCCATAGTATCGTACTTTTCTTTCCCTCTTCGCTCTTGCTTAAAGGCATCTACAGGACGTGAGCTCTTCTTCCAGGTTGAACTTAATGCTCTCATCTCAAAGCATGAAATACTACTCCTGCTTTCAATGAGTGTTACAGTTAGTTTCCATTCAAGCTTGGCCCATGTACCACCACAAGGGACTATGGTGTCATTCAGACCCATTCTGGAAATACTCAATAGAGAGATGAAAAATCAAAGTATGAACTGTATTAATAAACATAAAAACAAGGAAAAGGACTCTTGGAGGATGGTGGAAAATAGAAAATAAGTATGTAGTCTCCTCTTCCCCAGAACTAATGACTTTGTAGGACCACTCTCATTCAGGCATGAAAGATTGAGGACATTGCTCTAAAAATAATTGCTGATTGCTGTTGAATCAACCCTCAAGCTCTCTGGATAGAGGGATTGTTTGAATGGATTTTGTCACTTCCACAGCAAGATCATCGAAAAAAACAAGAGAGTTCCAGAAAAACATCTATTTCTGCTTTATTGACTATGCCAAAGCCTTTGACTGTGTGGATCACAATAAACTGGAAAATTCTGAAAGAGATGGGAATACCAGACCACCTGACCTGCCTCTTCAGAAACCTGTATGCAGGTCAGGAAGCAACAGTTAGAACTGGACATGGAACAACAGACTGGTTCCAAATTGGGAAAGAAGTATGTCAAGGCTGTAGATTGTCACCCTGCTTATTTAACTTATATGCAGAGTACATCATGAGAAGCGCTGGGCTGGAAGAAGCACAAGCTGGAGTCAAGATTGCCAGGAGAATATCAATAACCTTAGATATGCAGATGACACCACCCTTATGGCAGAAAGTGAAGAGGAAGTAAAAAGCCTCTTGATCAAAGTAAAAGAGGAGAGTGAAAAAGTTGGCTTAAAGCTCAACATTCAGAAAATGAAGATCATGGCATCTGGTCCCATCACTTCATGGGAAACAGATGGGGAAACAGTGGAAGCAGTGCCAAACTTTATTTTGGGGGCTCCAAAATCAATGCAGATGGTGATTACAGCCAGAAATTTTAAAAAGACGCTTATTCCTTGGAAGGAAAGTTATGACCAGCCTAAACAGCATATTGATGCTTTTGAACTGTGATGCTGGAGAAGCCTCTTGAGAGTCCCTTGGACTGCAAGGAGATCCAACCAGTCCATCCTAAACATCAGTCCTGGGTGTTCATTGGAAGAACTGATGCTGAAGCTGAAACTCCAATACTTTGGCGACCTGATGTGAAGAACTGACTCATCTGAAAAGACCCTGATGCTGGGAAAGATTGAGGGCAGGAGGAGAAGGGGATGACAGAGGATGAGATGGTTGGATGGTATCACCAACTCAATGGACATGGGTTTGGGTGGACTCCATCATGGGAGTTGGTGATGGACAGGGCAGCCTGGCGTGCTGTGGTTCATGGGGTCGCAAAGCGTCGGACATGACTGAGCAACTGAACTGAACTGAATTGAACAGCGCCAAGAAAGAAGTAGATTCTCAGCAAACTGTTGTGCAATAGATTGATGGCTCCCCTGTTTTGGGGAGATGGCAGAATACAGAGAGAGGAGATGGAAATCTATGGAAAGAGTCAAAACCTCACATCCGTGGTGACCATATGTCCTGCACTTCCCAACATAGTTTTGATTTCAAATATTCACATCTCAGCACCTCTATAAAAGTACAGAAAACTGTCAAATATTTGTCCAGAGTTTTGTTTTTTAGATTCCTGCCCCATTAACCTGCTCACAGCTCTCTGGTATCATCCTATGGAAGAGAAGAAGAGTTGACAGTGATCCAACCTTCCAGAAGGAATATGAAGCTGTACAGACATGGGTTTGATATGAGTACATTATATGTGTACCCTGCAAAATAGCCAAACCTCAGGGCCACACAGGTTTTTTTATGACTCCATATGGAAACTCATAAGGACTTGGTAAGACAACAAATGTTTTCATAAGAACATGCTAAATACCACATTTTCAGAAAGATAAATATTTCAAAGAGTTTGTATGTTTATTTGCGCTTAAGTAATGGTTTTAAAAAGAGTATCTCTTAGAACTCTGGTGTCTCCCCTCTGGTTTCCCATCCTTGTAAACAGTGCCCATCCTGGAAACATCAGAGGATATTTTACTATCTTTTCCTTCTCTCCTCAAGTTTAAACTTTCTTTCTGTTTCATTCCTATCCCACAGCAAAAATCTACAGAATATGCTCACATCAGCCATTTCACTGTATTTATTCAATATTATGCTGCGGAAAGTAAGGTGCTATTAACACGTGATGAACTGAAGCCATTGATGTCTCACCAATGATCTATTTGTAACTACTTTCCTGCTTCCATGGTTTGAGTGCTATTGAGCGAGACTTCAATCAGAAAAATTCAAAGCAATGATTCATTGTCAGCATGCTCTCTTGGACAGAAAAAGACAGAAAATCCTTTGTTTGACTAACCTCAGTCCTCCCACTCACAACATCCTCGAATAAAAACATATTAGAACTGCATGTCTGTTTATGGGGGGAATATTCCATATCCTGGCCTAAAATCAGGATGGCTTTTGGTACATTTTTACAAATAAACAGGGCTCCCCAGGTGATCAGAGTGATTAAAGAATCTGCCTGCCAATGCAGGAGACACAGGAGACTCAGGTTCAGTCTCTGGGTCAGGAAGATCCCCTGGAGTAGAAAGTGGCCACCACTGTAGTATTCTTGCCTGGAAAATCCCATGGACAGAGGAGCTGGACAGGCTACAGTCCACGGGGTCACAAAGAGTCAGACACATCTGAGCAACTGAGCACATAGGAACCAACAAAACGGTCAACCTGGCCTTAAAACCATAAGAAGAGAGCATGGGGCAGAATTCACTTTCTTCTGGCTTCTCACTTTTATTTCGTGTTCTTCCTAAAAAGTGTTAGCCTTTAAACCTGACTAGCCAAGGATGTTGGCTGGGGATGGGTCTGTCAACGCTGTTAGGAATGGGTCAGTGTTGACAGGCAGGGAATTTCAGCTTCCTCTGAAATTCCCTCAAACACTGGGAATATATCCTCCGTTGGCAAGTAGTTCCAAGCAGTAATGGCCAAAGTTTTAATGGAAGGAAAACTCTGGCTCTAGGATAAGAATTTTACCCAACAGCCAACATACGTCTCAGAAAAGCCTCCAGGCATCTCAAGGGCACTGGTTGACTTGGATCACTTTGGGGAGATGCTAGCAAAGCCACCAGATGCCACGGAGCAGCTATTATGGTTTAAGGCCTTTGACTCTGCCTAGGCTACAGAGTTCCTTCGTGCTGAGAGGAACAGTCATGGATTCTACCATCATGATGCGAAGTTCGAATCCCAATTCTGCATAAACAATCTGTTATCTTGAAATGTCACTGAATCTACTGAATCTCTGGAGTGTACTTTCTTCAAAAATAAATACATAAATAAATAAATAAAGGGGGGTTTGGTCAGATCATTATAATGTTTCATAAATCTAAATTTCTTTGGTGTAAAGCAGTACCATCAGATTCTTAAATAAAAATAACCTCAACAAGTTTATTTTCCAATTTTGGGGATCTCATGATAAGTGGCTCACACCAAAGATTTTTTGTTGTCGTTACTGTTCGGTCACTAAGTCATGTCCGACTCTTTGCAACCCGATGGACTGTGGTCCACCAGGGTCATCTGTCCCTTCACTCACTCCTGGAGTTTGCTCAGACTCATGTCCACTGAGTCAATGATGCTGTTGAACCATCTCATCCTCTGCCACCCCCTTCTCCTTTTGCCTTCGATCACACCAAAGATACCACCATCTAAAATGTTTCCAAGAAGCAGAAGATACAGGCGGGAAACACAAGTATGCCTGAAACTGTGTTCTGCCTCTGAGTGGAAGAAGATTCGGCCCCCAACCTTGCTGACAGACAGACCCACAACTGGCTTCAGAGATGGCACCTCAGGCTGGCCTCCTTGGGAACGTGGAATCGTGTGTCACAGTAGATGAAACTCATTGCTCACCCCACTGTCATCTCCTGCAGATGGAGCTTGTAAGCATAAAACATGTGCCATGACAAGCCCAGAGGGACTGGGATTCCACCTCGCACCCTACTGAGCTAGTCACTATTCACAGCTAGAAACCATCCATGTCTGCTATTCTGATCACTTTTCCTTTAGGCTGGAAAGTGGGTGCTGATCGGCAAAAGTCGATTAAACTTACAGTCAACTGGCCACGGCTTGTATATTTCTGTGAAACTAAAGAGTTTCCCTGTAACTTCCTGAGAAAAAGACTTTCCTTTTTAGGGGTGGGAGGGTGGGAGAAAGTGTGATATGGGTCAAATACATACCAGTATCACCTTTTTAAAGTAAAGATATACATTTTATCTGGAGAGAAAATCTCATCCAACCTGACTGGGAATAACTTGAAAAGAATGAAACAGAGTAACAGGAAATCAATGCACTTGAAGCTTATTCTGTAGCCAGTGATACTCTAGATTCTTTCAAGGAATGCTCTTTGACAACAAGAATTCCAATAAACTGAGTTAGAATTAAAATAAAAGGGCAAGAAGTATATTTGGACAGGGGTACAAGAGTCCAAGCTGTAAATATTTAAGGCAAACTGTTGCTGAATTCATAGTTGGATAGTATAACTGGGATCAAGAAAAACAAATTCACCTGTAAGTATTTTCTAAACAACTATGCTGCTTTAGGGTAAGGCATAAGCTCATCCTTATTTATCTTATTTTAAAACAAAAAAAAAAAAAATGGGCTTCCCTAGTGGCTCAGTGGTAGAGAATCCACCAGTCAATGCAGGAAACACAGGTTCCGTGCCTGAACCAGGAGGGTCCCACACGCTGAGGTGCAACTGAGCCCATGCTCAAGTGTTGAGCCAGAGAGCCGCAACTACTGACGCCCACATGCCCGAGCGCCCGTGCTCTGCGGCAGAGAAGCCCTCACACCACAACCAGAGGAAAAGCTTGTGCAGCAACCCAGACCCGGCACAGCCAAAAATAAAAACAGACATCTAAAAAAAGATTAATCCCTTACTAGTCAACTAGAAGACAAGAGGGCTGGATACTGAGATGTGAAAAACCAAATATATTTTAAATTCAAAGACCTGATTTTCACAAGAATAAAAGGTTTGCACTGTTACCTACAATCAATTTACATACCGTGGTGCCCCTAGATAATTTCCTATCAAAATTCCATTCAGAAGAATGAAAGAATATGCAACAAGGAAATGGTATTCTTGACAGTGGCATGAATGATACAGCAAATCAAGACAAGAAAGCACAGCCAGTTCCTCGAGACACTTTCAGTTCAACCGTTTGGCAATGACTGGAATGAGGTGTCCTAACCTCTTTGGTCAGAAAAAGCAATGGCACCCCCACTCCAGTACTCTTGCCTGGAAAATCCCATGGACGGAGGAGCCTGGTGGGCTGCAGTCCATGGGGTCGCGAAGAGTCGGACACAACTGAGTGGCTTCACTTTCACTTTTCACTTTCATGCACTGGAGAAGGAAATGGCAACCCACTCCAGTGTTCTTGCCTGGAGAATCCGAGGGATGGGGCAGCCTGGTGGGCTGCTGTCTGTGGGGTCACACAGAGTCGGACACGACTGAAGCGACTTAGCAGCAGCAGCAGCAACCTCTTTGGTGATGAAAACTTCAGGCAAGTTCCTGCTGAATGCAAGGAAAGGGTGAATTCACATCCCAGGATGGAGCATATGGACTCTTTATCAAGTTGGTAGGAAAGAGCTATCAGCTTGAGAAAATCCAAAGCTAGCTAGAAGACATGAAAGAGCTTTTGCTGACGAAATACCAGCATTTCCAACAAAATCAGCAATAAAAGAGTTCCAAATCCACTGATAATATGCTGTGATAATTGTTCTCTTCTGATGTTTTAGCTTTAGGAGGAAATAAGGCATAAGAGGATGAAGGAGGTCAATCAGGCGCATATTTCTTTTCTGTTAAGATTCCTGTGTGCCTTATCACAGCTATTTATTTAATCAGAAACAGTTTTAGGAACTCAGCAAAAAGCCAGAAATAATCTCAGAGAAAAACAACAAAATGCAAACAAAGTATAAAGATGAGAAAATCAAGAACAGACGTACTTAAGGAGTGTGAGAATTGAGAAAAGGTTAATGACTTTATTTTATAAACCGCCTTATCTTATGCAGTGTAAACTCAACTCCATGCATAACTGCAGGGTTGCTATTCAGGTGGGGCGGCAGGGGGTGGGGGCGAAGAAAAAAATCAAAAGCACAAAAGAAATGGGATGCGGAGGGTGACAGAAAGTTAAAAACACCAAGCCTGATGCAATTAGTTTCTTGAAGCATTTTTGTATCTGAGGCTCTACACTTCAGAAATACAAGGATTCTGAGAAGAGAGATGCAAGGAAACAAAATGCCAGGAGGAGACCTGGAATCTTCTGAATGGTTTATACTGGGGTGGCCAGAAAGTTCACTCAGGTTTTTCCGTTCTCTCTTATGGAAAAACCCAAACGAACTTACTGACTAACCCAGTACATAATTCTACAGCAAGTATGAGCAATGCTAGGTTACTTCAAGAGAGAACGTTCTCACATGTGTGGTCGAGAGAGGGACAACACTCGGGACAGTGGAACAAAGCCACGGGGCCTGACGGAAACAGTCATGTGAGGACTCAGGAGGAGGAAGGGCCATGATTTCACAGAAGAGAGCTGGACTGAATGCCTGCCCTCTGGAGTGGAACTCGAGCCCCAGGCTGATACCAGTGGTCCATCCGAGACAAGAGGGAGCTTTGAGGAGGGGATGGGGCTTGTGGGGGATAAAGCATCCCCAGGAAACTGTACTGAGAGACCAGGAGTTGTGCAAGAATTTCCGGAGCCACAAGTGACTAATGTCATTCTCTCTCCAAGGAACAGGGCTGTTCGCAGTGTACACAGCAGGTCCCAGAGGTCTAAACCCTGGTCTAAACCCTGTCATCCGGGGCCAGCGTGGACTGTTCCATCTGACAGCAGCTGGGACCATCCACGCAGAGTCCGACATGGAGAGGAGCTCACATCCACTACGTGAGGGAAGGTCCACAAATGAAGACATGACCCTGTCACACCACACGCGCGCTCTCTTTGTTTTACTTCTGGCCTACTGAGAGGAGAAAAAAAATAAAAAAAAAAAACTGTGACTTTTGAAGATATTTGAGGTACAATTAAGGGCTTACATAAGAGAGAGCAAAACTCTGAGGAGACCAGTTCTAAAAAAACTTACCAGCTTGAGGCCGGCATTAAAATTCTCCCCCTTTCTCATCTGTGTTGTAAGATCTAGTGAGGAAGTTTTACAGAATGCACTGAAGAGCAGTTAATTAAGGGTCCACATGACTCTGGGGGTTAAAGACTGTTTCAATCTTGTTCTTGATCTCAAGAAAGCACTTTTCACAAGAAGTGGAAGTAACTAATACTTGGTAAATGAGCTTAAAAGCAAATTATTCAGAAAAGCCTATCTACCAGTCCTTTCTTCTTCCTCCCACTTTCTACAGGATAACTGAACAGCTGACTGTTAATACTTTTTTATGCAGCCACACCTATTGAAACAACAGTCATACCCCTGTCTCCAACTCAGTATCAGTCTGTATATTGTTCATTTCTCTCATATTTTTTTAGTAACTGTTTTGACCAAGAGTCTTACTCTCTCAGTCCTAAGAGATCCACACCTTCTGGAGGAATACATTATTTCAATTATCAAATAACTTTAAAAAGACTATCATTCTTAATAAAACAGGCCCAACAGTTTCTAAATCAGGATTCACTGAATATTTATCCAAAGGTAATATTCCTGCTTAAATATCTTAAATAATGAAAAAGTTCAGAGTTTAGTACTTTAAAACTGGCTTGCCTTTGAGAGCAAGAATATAGGGCTTCTCACCAAAGGTCACAGGAAATAAATATCACCAATAAGGGTGATCAACCTGTCCTATTTTTGTTAATAAGAAATTTGATCTTCTTAAATAAATTTGTATCTATACAAAGAGCTCTTCTAGACCAAGGGGGATAAAACCACTAATTGCCACACTGCAAAAATTGGGAAAAGGCATGGATAAATAATTTAATAGAAAAACAGCCAATAAATGTATAAACACAAATAAAATTTGACCTTACTAAATAACATTTTATTTCTAAAATTGGGAACAATTTTTTAAAATTATAAGGCTAACAAGGATTTAGTCAGACAAACTAATTATACTCTTGATGGAAATAAAGACTGGCGCAAAATGCCTGGAGAGGAATTTGGAAATATTAACAAATACTCATAATATCATAATTTCATTTTAAAGATACACGTACATTCAGTGGAATAAAAAGGAAACTACCAAGTTATTAGTGATTACTTCTAAGTAACAGGGTTACAGGTCATTTTTATTTCATTTTTATGCTTCAAGATTTTTGCATTTTTTATTAGTAAAAAAACATCCATTTATAATGTGGAAAAAAATACTCATATCTTAAAAGAAGGTTATCTGTATCAGGAAAATCTGAGATCAGCTTGCTCCAATTAGATCCTTATACTTTAAGAAATTAAAATGTATTTAAATCGGAGCTCCCTGTTTTCCAAACACAATGTTTCACAAGAATTCTCTTAAAAATTGAGACCTTTAAAAATGTTAATGATAATGACAACCATGCTTTCTCAATTAGAAAAGTCCCTTCTTTCCCCTTTACAGGCCTTTTGCCAGGCATTTTCTGAACGTCACCTCTTCTTATTGGTTGTGCCATGACCCTTAATATTTTATCAGCATAGTCTGGCTCTTAATGCAGACTTCCCAATGAAACTAGAGTGAGCCTATGATGACGGGGTAACTGAAGTTGAAATACGCAGCTGGAACAGGGTCAAATAGTTGGCAAAGGGCATATGTTTAGGCCCCCACTAACGATACATGGAATTCTTTCAAACAATTATGGCCACATCTCTCTTTTTCTTCAGCAGTTGTTTCCAAAAAAAATGGAATCCATTCCAGTCCTAGTAGTGGGAGTATGCTGCTGCTAAGTCACGTCAGTCGTGTCTGACTCTGTGCAACCCCATAGACGGTAGCCCACCAGGCTCCCCCATCCCTGGGATTCTCCAGGCAAGAACACTGGAGTGGGCTGCCATTTCCTTCCCCGATGCGTGAAAGTGAAGTTGCTCAGTCGTGTCTGACTCTTAGCGACCCCATGGACTGCAGCCTACCAGGATCCTCCGTCCAAGAGATTTTCCAGGCAAGAGAGTACTGGAGTGGGGTGCCATCGCCTTCTCCGAGTGGGTGTGTGTGTGTGTGTGTGTGTGTGTGTGTGTGCAAATATATATATATATATATATATATATATTTGGTTGGTTGGTTGTGCCAGCTCTTAGTTGCAGCAGGTAAAGTCTAGTTCCCTGACCAAGGATCAAATCCAGATGCCCTGGCATTGGGAGTGAGGAGTCTTAGCCGCTGGACCACCAGGGAAGCCCTTAGTGTTCTTTTTTATTATCTTTTTTTTTTAATTGGAAGATAATTGCTTTACAAGAGTGTGCTGGTTTCTGCCATACAATGACATCAACCATCCATAAGTATACACACCCCCCTCCCACCTGGCCCGCCCTCCCACCGCCCCTACCCCTCACCCCCACCCGCCACCCCAGGAGAGCACTGGGTTGAGTTTCCTGTGTTATATGCTCTTTCCTGATAGAATTCTCCCGTGTCGTCCACCAAGCAAGGACACATCTTTCTCAGGGTATGATGAAACCAGCCCTTAATATAAGTAAATAATAACCTCAAAGACCAGTGTCTTCCTGACAAAGAGTTTCACCGGGACGGCCAATAGCAATCTGTCTTCTCAGCAGCGAGGTCCCGGGCGGCCCTGGGGCCTGGACGGGCCCCAGCGGCCCCGCCCCAGCTCTGCCCGCTCTGGCAGTCTCCCCTCCGTCCTGCTTCACACCCGGGACACGGGACCAGCATCTCTGGCGGAGGCTTCAGGACTCCACTGGCAGCCTCCTGCCAGGGTCCCCATCTCCCAGGGACCCCACCCGCCACACACTCTGTCCTCCTCTCGCCCCTCAGCCCCTGGGCGGTCAGGGTTTCCAGTGATGGCCAGTTTTGGTGCCTCAGTCTATCAGGAGCCCTCTGCTTGCCCCTTTACTCTGTCCACTGTAAGTAGCTCCTTCACTGGAGTTTATTTAAATCATTTGCAGTTAATTCTGCTTTCTCTCAGACCAAGACCGCCTGCTCCACCAAGTCCTCATCTTCTTAAGATTTTTTTTAATGTGGATCATTTTTAAAGTTGTTGATTTTGTTACAATACTGCTTGCATTTTATGTTCTGGTTATGTTAAGCTCCCCAACAAGAGACTGAACCCACCTCCACCCTGGAAGATGAAGTCAACCACTGGCTTGCCAGGGAAGTCTTTTGTCTTCTTTTGATGAAAAGCGTGCCAGAGGCTGAGGTGATGATGCGGACAACCCCGCACTGAGGACTTGGGCTGCTTCTCTTCTAACGAAAGGAGTAACTTGTAGGGGGTGGGCTCCACGCCTTATGTAGGTTAAATATCATACTCCTTAGGTCTTGGCAGACATTGTTTTGAAAACACTGATTCCTTCTTACTGTTCAACACAAGTCAATTTCACAACAACAGCAGAAAACAGTAATACTGCTTTTTTTTACTTTCTTTTCCTTTTCTCTCTCCCTTCCTCCCTCCTTCCCCCACCCCTATTTCTGTCTCTGGGTCTCTCTCTCTCTGTCCACAGGCTATGCAAATACATTTTCATCACATAGTCATGTTTACTCCAGCACATTACTGGAAATATCTTGGCACCTTCTTATGTTCCTTGATAAATAAGTTGTTGAGAAATATGTGTGGATTCAGCAGCACTTAAATTTTTCTTTAATATTTTCTTGGCTTCTATACAACTTTTATCTCTAAAGGCATTAGTTTTCATGTTCCTCCCCAAACACCACTATTTTAAATACATACATAAATCTGTGTTGTGCCAATGTCAAATCTATACAAGTGGGATTTCTGTAAACCACAGCATCATTCTAAAGTCAGAATTTCTTACTGGGGTTGGGGGAGGTCAATGGATTATCTTTGTGGGGCCTGTGAACCTCTCCTAAAATTGAAATCAAAGACTGTGTACATATGCTTTGGTGAAATTTTAGGATACAGTTTCAGGAATACTTAAAACATGACTACTAACCAATAAAACGTCATCAAATTTGTGTTCACCATTACTTTCCTTCAGTTATTATAAAGGACACAGAAGAAAACAGTAACAAAGAATGGAAGGTCTGGGACTACCATGGTGGTCCAGGAGATAACACTCGGCTCCCAGTGCAAGGGGGCCCAGGTCTGATCCCTGGGTCGGGATGATCTGCTGGAGAAGGGTTAGGCTACCCACTCCAGTATTCCTGGGCTTCCCCTTGTGGCTCAGCTGGTAAAGAATCTGTCTGCAATGTGAAAGACCTGAGTTCGGAAGATTCCCTGGAGAAGGGAAAGGCTACCCACTCCAGTATTCTGGCCTGGAGAATTCCATGGACTATATATATATATAGACTATACATGGACTATATATATATATAGACTATACATAGTCTATATATAGTGTGTGAATTATATATATATATATATATATATAGTCCATGGAGGTCACAAAGAGTCGGACACAACTGAGTGACTTTCACTTTCATGCTACAACTGAGACTCAGCACAGTCAAATAAATTAAAAAAAAAAAAAGCAGAAGGTCTGTGAAAGAAGGCACAAGTGAATCAAATTCTCTTTGCATAAAAATCCTATATATTTTACTAAAGCAGAAATCCTAGAACTTTCACCATTCTGCTACAGAAATGGATCTTCAACAGATGATATGAAATCTTGTTTCAGAATAACTCCTAGAAAGCATATTAAAGAATTCAGACCTGGAAAGGAACAGAGTCCTAGCCTGCCTTCCTGTCCTTCATCAAAGGTCACGAAGGGCCCCCACTGAGTGGGGCACACCCTAAAGAGTCCAGCTGCAGTGGAGATGACAACACAGTCCGAGCCAGGCAGGGGACCACGGATTTTAAAACCTCCCCCCTCCCAGGAGGCTTTCTTCTATAGAACACTCCTCCCCAAGTGTCATCTAGAATGCAATATTTTTGGTGATAGCAAGTGTACTACTTTACCAGGTAGCAGACATTAGCTGTTAAAAATAACTCTCTTCATACCGTCTTTCTCATCATAAACCTCCAAAGATGCCTCAACCTTATGGAATTAAAAGTCGGACCAGGTGGTTGAGAATACACCTTGCAATGCAGGGATGCAGGTTTGATTCCTGGTCAGGCAGCTAAGATCCCACATGCCTCTAAGCCTGCACAACTAGAGAAGCTGGAGCGCCACAATGAAGGCCCAGCGCAGCCAAAATTATTTTTTAAAAAAGAAAAAGGTATGGACTGTTGCTCACATTATCGAAAGCCCGTGTGATTGGGACCACACCCAGCCATTTCTCTTTCTTTCACTCCCCTTCTTTCCCTTCATATAAACTGCACTACAGCCTAACCTGAACAGTCCCCATTACACCAAGATGTCCGAAGACCTCCCACCTCCACGCCACTGTGCCTGGAGACACTGGACACTGCATGCTCCTCCTTTCAGCTCCACCTGGCCCATCCGCGCCTGCCAAGACCAACTCGAATGTCACGTTCATCAGGTCCCTCCAGTGCATCTCTGCTGGCTTCTCCTGTCACTGTTCATCCTCCAACAGGCCTGCCGCACACTCCACTACCATCCACACCCCTTCCAGTCTCCTGAAGTCCGCAGGCTCCTGGATCTGACTGCGCGTATCCTCCACAGAACCTACGGCTCACTGCATCTTGAGCACAGGCAGGAGATGACTCTGGACTTCACTCCAGTGACGGGAGTCTGCTCCCATCTTTCTGACGCAGGTGTCCCCTCCCCTTCCACACTAAAAACCCACCCCCTCGGCCATTGCCATTCAGACTCTGGCACAGTCATCACGACGTGTCCAGTCATTTTGTTTCAGTGTAGTGTGAGCCTTGCTTGTTGAGCTAGGAACTGACTTTAAGTGTGCGTGCTAAGTCGCTTCAGTCGTGTCTGACTCTTTGCGTGCTCCTCTGTCCACGGGATTCTGCAGGCAAGAATGCTAGAGCGGGTTGCCATTTTCTTCCTCCAGGGGATCTTCCTGACCCAGGGACTGAACCCATGTCTCCTGCGTCTCCTGCTCTGCAGGCAGATTCCTTACCCACTGAGCCACCTGGGAAGCCTGACTTTAAGTGGAGCAACTTCAAGTCTTTGAATCCTCCATCTCTCGCACAAAGTAGGTGTCCCACACACATAACTGTGAGGAAGAAATGTACCAGGGACAGCATAACCGGTTTAGCTCTATAGAACCTTTGATCTCTCTGTTAAAGCTGACAAAGTTGGCATTTGTAACTGCACCAAAGACACATCACAGCTGGTGCAGTGACTTCAAAAACCAAAACCCGAGTTTTCTCACTGTATCTCCCCCTCCTGAACTATCCAACAAGTGCAAACCACTCATGTTTTACTATAGTTTATATTAAAATATCTCTGATTTGCTTTATTATGTTAGTATTTCTTTTTAATGGGAAACTCCTATTGAACTGCTAGCACTGCCCTCGGAAAGAGAAGATAAACAACGATAGGATAAACTCTTATTCCTGACTTTTTAGAGAAACTTTTATAGATGGTTTGACATCTGTTTGTTTTCCCTCACGTTCAATGAGTATTAGGAATGGAGGACATAGCAATACGATCTATCCTCAGTGAGGACAGATTCAGCAGTTTGTGAAAAAGAAAGAAACATTTGGAAAAAGAAAGATAAGAATTAAAATGGATGCATCCAGTTTGCCAATATCTCACGGTTCCTCTCAAAAGAAAAGCAAAATATCCGATTAGAACATTATGGCCACAACAGGAATCCTAAAGGCTGGAAATCAATGAAGACAAATTCAGCATAAATCTATCATGTTTCTACCATTTATATTTTCCATGGAAGAGCCTCTTGATGATACTTATAAGCTAGAAAAAAAAAGCAAAGGAGTTTGAAGCTAAACTTCTAAAAGTTAAACTAGGTCATATCTGCTAAATATTACAAATGATTACTCAGAAAATTTTAAGAATTCTCATTTTGCAATTATAATTAAAAACTTAACCGCTGATTTAGACAGCTTGGAAAGAACATAAAATAAAGACATAGAGACGTGAAACTCTTTGCAAGTCCTAGTTTCAAAATTCTCCTACGTTCATGCTAATCAGTACAAAAGTCCGCAATCTACATTACGAGACAGTGACAGTGAAGTCGCTCAGTCGTGTGCGACTCTTAGCGACCCCATGGACTGCAGCCTACCAGGCTCCTCCATCCATGAGATCTTCCAAGCTAGAGCACTGGAGTGGGGTGCCACTTCCCTCTCCAGGGGATCTTCCTGACCCATGGTTGAACGCGGGTCCCCCTCTGCAGGCAGAAGCTTTACCATCTGAGCCACCAGGGAAGCCCAATCTACACTACTTTATTTAATATCTCCTATTTTATTGCCACTTTTAGGAATTTAGGTACCAAATCTCACACATCTTCTCAGCTTCCTAGATGCTAAAATATATTATTAGTGAAGTAAAATATATGAGATAAAAACCCGCCAAAATGCACAAAAATATTTTCCAAAGAAAAATAACCATTATTGAATTCTTAAGTTCAGAACTATTCATGTATATACAGTTAAGCCAACTAGTTCAGAGAACACTGATTAAGAGACACACTTAAAATCAAAGAAAATATGGGACATGGTTCTTAGAAGTATAATGATATAAAATCATTCCCTAATGAAACACGGGCATGAAAGGAGGATGGCTTTCACAAGTATGAGATTTTGTTGAAGAAGACATCTTATTAACAACTTCAGCTGATAACTCTGAGATGATCCAAATTTTATTGTGATCTACAATAACAAATAAAAATCTATATGCTAAGGAAGTGAAACATTTTCCTGCACCCACACTCAATTACTCTTCCTCCTCCATTTCACCACAAAGTGGTAAAGAATCTGCCTGCCAATGTAAGAAAGGCAGGGTCAGGAAGATCCTCTGGAGAAGGAAATGGCAACACATGCCAGTATCCTTGCCTGGGAAATTCCATGGACAGAGGAGCCTGGCAGGCTACAGTCCAGAGGGTCACAAACAGTCAGACACGACTGAGCACGCATGCCATTCCACTCCATTCAAGAGGAGCAGTGGAATCTAAGAATACACACATGGGGTCATTCTTCTACCATATAATCCAGCAAGTTTCAGCGGTCCTGCCAGCCAGGCCCCTGCCACCCCCCTCTACCCCTTCCCCGTAGCCCTTCTCTCAAGACTAGATTTGGCTTTACTCTGGTTCACAGATTTATTATTATTATTTTGGTTTTTTGGAATATAGTGGAGTATGAACTATTTCTGCAACCACTGGACACTACTCAGCATCCCTCCTGTCAGCCAGAAATGATGGAGATTTTCGAAGCAGCAGGAGGCAGCATTGGGGAGCAGAGTGTGGGGCTGACTCGGAACTGAGCCAATAGGGAATATTTCCGTGCTGCGCCCAGTAACACCACACACGCTCTAATGTTACTGTGAACTGGAAAGATTTCATGTGCCCTATGGACTAACTTTATTGTGTGCCTGGAAAAGAGATAGGAGTTGGATTTGCTGGCAGCTTTCAACAGACCCATTCTTCTCAGTAACACCTGCTTCTGTTGATTAAATTTTAACAGGGCTTGTTTTTCTTAATAGAGTTCAGGAGGAGACATGGAATGTGTGTGCATGCTCATTCGCTCAGCCGTGTCCAACTCTTTTGCGACCCCTGGACTGCAGCCCACTAGGCTCCTCTCTCCATGGGATTTTCTAGGCCATAATGGAGTGGGTTGCCATTTCTTTTCCAGGAGATCTTCCGGACCCAGGGATCAAACCTGCATCTCGTGCATTGGCAGGTGGGTTATTTACCACTGAGCCCCCAGGGAAGCCCAGACGTAGAACAGGCCATCAGCTTTTCTGACATAAGTGTTTAATAAGAACAGAAGCATGAAACGTACTCTTTCAGAGCAGAAATATTTCCCCCTCTGATCTTTAGCTTAGAATCCAAGATGTTGGTTGGAGAAAGGTGAGATTGCTTTATTGGTAGTCTGACACATCCAGAACTGCTGCCTAGCCAAGTTTTCAAATCTTAGGTAACAAAGGGATTCTCATGGCCTTCACAGAGAACATGTTTCAGGTTCACACTGGGCCTTCCTGATGTGCCATTTCATTCATGTGGACAACACGCATTCCCAGTATCAAAGTTTGGAGCTAGGCTGGGCTTTACCTCTCCTTTGGAAATGAAGAAGTGCTTAAATAAGTAAATGAATATAAATAAAAATGTCTGGGCAAGAGAAATGCTATTCAAACACCATCAGGTCCTTTAGAAGCCAAACATATACCTTTTTAAACCACAGAATACCTATAAAATCATAATAACAAATCGTCAAACTGTCCTTGTGAGTATTATGTCATCACTTGAGAATGCAACCCAGAGGAGGATAAGAAAACTTTCTTCTAATAATACCTTTCGGATTCAGATTTTCCCCTAGTTTACACAGGTATCACACTGACTATTCTAGATCAGCAGTGATTTCCTGGATTATTTGTGCTCACATAATCTGTTGACGATTCCCTGACAGGCTAGTGAATGTGCCCAGTTTCACTTATTTTCATTTCCTCAGTGTCCCTAAATTTCACTTCATTGACCTTCTATTTTTATCTCTATCAAACAAAGATTAGAGAAAACTAAAGGCATAAAGTTTAAAATAAACCCCTTTTCCTGCTTTAGGAAGAAACTAGGAAACACCTGATCAGAAAGAAAAATGGGAATTACAGCTTAGTTTTCAAGGCTTTAAGCTTCTCTTCCCCAAGTCTGGAGAGGGTTTTGTGCTAACTCAGATCTTTCTGCCCTTCTGCTGCATCAGCACACACACATGTATCACCTTCTTCATTTTCTGTATGATTTTTACTGCCTCAAGCACTTCTTTAGCTTTTTCATCCACAAGTGAATTTCGGATCCCTTCCAAGTTACTGGATCTCTCTGCCAATAAGGTGTCCGGAAAAGGACACAGCATTCCAAGTACAGATTTTCCCCATAGTCACATAAACTAGATTTTTTCCACATCTGTTGCTCACGGCTAAGGTCTCTGGGTAAGTGAGTTGAATTCCTAAAGATCCATGATGGAATGGTGTTTCTGGCAATCTGCAGCCACTTCCAGCTCTCTGTTTGATCATTTATTTAGTAACATTCAAAAGTTTACAGTGGGCAAACAGTTATTATCGAAGTAAAATCGATATGAGTTCTGGTTCTCCTGACGTGAATGGTTTCTTCACTCATAAAATGGTTTTGATAAACTGTGTATTTCATATTATGCTTAGTAAACATCAGAATGCATTATTGCACCTCTATCTATTGGGGGCCCCAAAGCATCACTAAACTTACACCAATTTTATCAATGAGTCTTTGCTTGGTACTCCTCCTCAGTCTCCTTTCCTGCCTTGTCTACCTCTGCTTCTAGGGTATACCCTTTAGGATCTGTCTGTTGTCTGGCTAATCCATTTCCTCATATAGCCTTAACACCCTGATGCGTCCAAATTCTGGTTTCCCAACTTTGATCACCCTATAGTTCCAGCCACCTAGTCAACAATTTCCCACTTTCCTCACCCTCTCCAATTTCAACATGGCAAATCCAAAATTTATTACTACACTCTCTCCTTTTGGGAGAAATGAAGATCTCCATGGTTGAGGAATGAACATGCTTGTGCAAAGAGCAGTTCAAAGATGAACAGATGAGAGCATGTGATCCTGTCCTACTTGACAAGGTCTGTGCTCACAACTAGGTCCCTCCTGGTTCTCTTCAGCGTGCCAGCCAGGGGGCACAGTCCATCATCAGAAATTGTCATGCTTGTCTTTTTCTTTGACTAATTCCAAAATTTATGAGGCTCACTTACACCTGAAAACATTTTTCTTCCTTCATCTAAACTAGATTTAACTTGTCCTTTGGGAATACTGTCTTAGGAAAAGCTCAGGTCTATATATTCATAGTTTTAAAAGTCACCTATAAAAGTTGACCAACTCCCGCTACCGGCTACAGTGGCTAGTACCTAAACAACGAGAAAAAAATATATGAAGTATTTTAGGCATCTTTCCCCAAATCTCTAATAAAGCAGCTATCCTATCTTTTCAGGGTTTATTCATTATTGGAAAACTCTATTACTTTTATTCCTGGTAGAGATGATCATAATTGTGCACATTTGAAGATCTGACGGAACTACCGCTGGTTATTAGGAGGGAAATTATGTCATGATCACAACTCAATACTCAATTGCTTCCCCTATCATTCCTAACTCAAAAAAGTAAAAGATCACAGGGCCTTGAAGCAAAAAATGTAAAACATTTAGAACCTAAGAAACGCCAATAAACTTTCTAATCTACTGAGTCTGAAGAACACATGGCAATTTGCTCTATGTGGCAATGAGGGGTGTGCAATATTCTTTATTTAAAGATTAAATCACTCAAATACTGTGATATACTTGTAAGGCTAATCTAGAAAAAATTAATACTCTTTGTTTTTAAAGTTCCAGTGTACACTTGCAATTTTGGCCAATGTCTTTTAACTTCCATCTCACAATAAAAACTCAACATGGTCCGAAAGAATTCAATGTTCACTGCAGCACTGTTTATAGTAGCCAAGACATGGAAGCAACCTAAATGTCCATCGAGAGACAAGTGGGTAAAGAAGACGTAGTATATACATACATATAATGGAATACTACCCAGCCATCCAAGAAAATGAAATAACACCACTGGCAGCAACATGGATGGACCTAAAGATTGTCACTCTGAGTGAAGTAAGTCAGACAGAGACAGAGAAATAATGTATGAGATCCCTTATGCATAGAATCCAAAAGAAATTATACAAATGAACTTATTTACAAAACAGAAACAGACTCACAGGTTTAGAGAGCAAACTTATGGTTGCTGGGAGGAAGGATGGAAGGAAGGGATAGTTAGGGAGTTTAGGATGGTCAGGGATAACCCACAAGGTCCTACTCTACTCAATGTTATGTTACAGCCTGGGTGAGAGATTTTGGGGTGGAAACGGATATAGGTATATGTATGACTGAGCCTCTCTGCTGTCTACCTAAAACATTGTTAAATGGCTATCAGTTCAATCACTCAGTCGTGGACAACTCTTTGTGACCCCATGAACCGCAGCACATCAGGCCTCCCTGTCCATCACCAACTCCTGGAGTTTACTCAGACTCATGTCCATTGAGTCGGTGATGCCATCCAACCATCTCATCATCTGTCGCTCCCCTTCTCCTCCCGCCTTCAGTCTCTCCCAGCATCAGGGTCTTTTCAAATGAGTCGGTTCTTTGCATCAAGTGGCCAAAATATTGGAACTTCAGTTTCAGAATCAGTCCTTTCAATGAATGCTGCTGCTGCTGCTAAGTCGCTTCAGTTGTGTCTGTGTGACCCCACAGATGGCAGCCCACCAGGCTTCCCCATCCCTGGGATTCTCCAGGCAAGAACATTGGAGAGGGCTGCCATTTCCTTTTCCAATGCATGAAAGTGAAAAGTGAAAGTGAAGTCACTCAGTTGTGTCCGACTCTTCGCAACCCCATGGACTGCAGCCTATCAGGCTCCTCTGTCCATGGATTTTCCAGGCAAAAGTGCTGGAGTGGGGTGCCATTGCCTTTTCCTTTCAATGAATATTCAGGATAATTTCCCTTAGGATGGGCTGGTTGGATCTCCTTGCAGTCCAAGGGCCTCTCAAGAGTCTCCCCCAACACCACAGTTCAAAAGCATCAATTCTTCAGTGCTCAGCTTTCTTTATAGTCCAACTCTCACATCCATACACAGTCATGGAAAAACCATAGCTTTGACAAGCTGGACCTTTGCTGGCAAAGTAATGTCTCTGCTTTTAATATGCTGTCTAGGTTGGTCATAACGTTTCTTCCAAGGAGCAAGTAGCTCCAATATAAAATATAAAGTTAGGTTGAATTGGTTCATAGTGCTTTTCAGGTCTATTACATCCTTCTACTTCTCAGTATAATCATTCTATTAATTTTTGAGAGTTTGACATTGCAACTCTAACTAAAAATCTTAATTTATCTACTTAAAAAATAATTGCAATATGTAGTGGAACTATATGTAACTTTATTCTGTATTTTCCAAGTCTCCTGTTAGTTATCATATTTTCATAATTAAAAAAATAAAAATTTAAAAAATAAAATAAAAAATATAAAGTAAAAAAAAACTCAATTGCTGTATAAAGAAAATTTTGAAAAGAGAATGTACAAAAGCTTAATGCCACGAATATCACCTGGTACAAATGGCCCATAATGACAGCCAATCCACTCATTTAAACCAGACGGGCTGAACCTTACCTGCCACAAGGCTGACCACAGGCCCCCGAGTTTGTATAGAAGAACATCAGCTACTTAATAACCTATTCCTATTTCTTTTACCATATGATGTGGAAACAAAAGAAAGCAAAGTTGACTGCATTTTTGGCCAGATACCACGATAAAAATATATCATATAAAACCTTATGGATCTTGATTTTGGCAGTTCCACTGTATACTTTAGACATTTTTGCTGTATTCAGCAAAACTGACAACTGCATTCTGCAGTTTTCACAGACATTCCCATCAAGTTTGGCTGCAAAACAGATCTCAATGTCTGACCAGATTTCCTCACTTTGGTGGCACCTCTCATAGTCTCTTGTTTTGTTCTCTTTAAATTTCCGTGATTTTTGTTTTTCTGTGTTTGTACGTTCTTCAGCATTCCCTTACCTGGCCCTGAATCTGATCAGCCCTGAGAGTCTCCTGGCCACAAAGTTCTCTGAGAGCGAGGAGGAACTGGCCCACCCCAGGTTAGAGACACAGTCTGTACAGGCACTTTCCAAAATAAACCAACAACAAAGACATGTGGGGAAACCAGGGTCGTGAGGGAAAGCAGTGCCAACTTGGAAACAAACACCTGGAAAAGAGTTTGGTTTCCAAATGAATCCTGGACTGACACCTACAAAACAAAGTTGACTTCTACCATTTGACCTATTTTTATCCAACCATAAGCTCCCAGTTCTTTCCTGATGGGAGTATTTCCCAAGAATTTTTTTTCCAATCATTATGGAAATGGTTGCTTTTATCAGTGGCTGATACGAACTTCAAAACCCATGAGTTTGGGACTTCCTGGTAGTCCAGTGGCTAAGAATCTGCCTTGTCATGCAGGGGATGGGGGTTCGATCCCTGGCTGAGGAACTAAGATCCCACATGCCGGTGGAGCAGCTAAGCCCAGGTGCTGCAACTTCTGGAGGCCTGCACACTCCAGAGCCCGAGTGCCACAACTAGAGAGTCCATGCACTACAACGAAAGATCCTTCACGACACAGCAAAGAGCCCATGTGCTGCGACTAAGACCAGCATAGTCAAATAAATAAAGATTCTTTAAAACCCATGAGTTCTTGGAGTGTGTTGATGAAAAGGATTATAAAGGCACTTACTCCAGACTTCTGGAAGATAAGGGTGTTCTCCCAAGAATCAGAGTACCAGGCCAACCCTTGCTCTGCAGTCTCCAGAAAAGAGGCCCCATCAGCTCCTTCAGTTAGTGCTTTCTCTCTAAGACAGACTTAAGGAATCCAGAGCCTGAACCATTTGTTAATCGTCTACTCTCAACAACTCTTATCTACAGGAACACAACGCCCTTTTGTGATCTTAAATATTCAAGCACACAAACACTTCTGTATTTTTCTAAATGATTCTATCGAACTAGAGACAGATGGAACTAATTAACGCACAAGGGAAATCACAGTAATCCATCTCTAAAACTGTATGTTGATGGGGTTCTCTGCCAGTTCCTTCAAATGGAAACTGATTTAAGGTCCCAGGGAGCATAAAGTCCTTCACTGACTTATTTTTAGTGTTCCTCTCATGTAGATCTTCAACTTTGTCATCGCCTCCTCCTCGAGGATTTGTGTATCTCCTCTTGCAATCAGAGGGTCTTCCCTAGTGGCTCAGATGGTAAAGCATCTGCCTGCAATGCGGGAGACCCAGGTTCGATCCCTAGGCCTGGAAGATCCCCTGGAGAAGAAAGTGGCAACCCACTCCAGTACTCTTGCCTGGAAAATTCCATGGACAGAGGAGCCTTGTAGGCTACAGTCAATGGGGTCACAAAGAGTCATATGACTGAGGGACTTCACTTCACTTCTTACAATTAGAAAGGAATTAACTTTCTTCCCAGGCCCATACATAGATAGCTGGTACAGAGGCAGCGACCTCCATCTGCATCTCGGCATCATCTAGTTTCATATGAAGTCATCATTCTGTTTAGAAATTCACAGCATCTAACTTTACAAAAAGTCTTAAATCATGAGATTTAAGAATGAACTTCACATCTTTTGTAACAGAGAACGAAGACGTCTTTGTCGCTGGGACTTCTCTGGTGGTCTAGCGGTTAAGAATCAGCCTGCCAATGCAGGGGACATGGGTTTGGTTCTCCATCCAGGAAGATCTCCCCACCCCCAGGGCAACTAAGTCCATGAGCCACAACTACTGAGTCTGCTGTCTGGAGCCTGTGCTCCATAACACCAGAAACCACCGCAATGAGAAGCCCAGGCACTGTAGCTAGACAGCAGCCGACAGCTCGCTGCAACCAGAGAAAACCCATGAGTCGCAATGAAAACCCAACTCGGCCAGAAATAATAAGATAAATAAATCTAAAAAAAAAAAAAAAAAGGCTGTCTGTATAGGAATTGAAATAACCTTAGACACCTTCCAGAAAATAACCAAAGGACAGCTGTGTGTTACTTCTCCACTAGTTCCCTTGGTCCTATTCAAATGTTCATTTACGTCAATCATAACTAATATAATGATAAGCAAGAGAGATTCCTGGAGTCTCTAATGGAAACTCTGCATGGTTTATAGCTCAACTTTCCAGGTTCTCTGATGCTACCCTAACATTGCCTTTGAACTACTTAATAGAACTCCTTAAATTTTATACAACTGAGAGCAAGCAAAATAAGTGTTGCCTAATAGTGCTTAGTTGCTCAGCTGTGTCCAACTCTTGGCGACCCCATACATTGTAGCCTGTCAGGCTCCTCTGTCCATGGAATTCTCCAGGCAAGAATACTGAAGTGGGTTGCCATGCCCTCCTCCAGGGGATCTTCCCAATCCAGGGATCGAACCCAGGTCTCCCGCATTGCAGGCAGATTCTTTACTGTCTGAGTCACCAGGGAGTTGTCTACAGACATGCAAATAAATCCTGTCTCCTGATGATTCAATTAACTTTCTTTCCCCTTCCCATTAGAAAAAAACAACTTCAGATACATTTGTAAATTCACATGTAAACCTTTATTCCATATAACCTTGTGCTTCTCCTTTGAGAGGTTATAACATCTGTCTGGTTCTCTCACTAATAATGAGATAAATAAAATCTTTAACACATGTTCAATTTATATCTGTAGGAGAGTCAGGATTTTTCATTTGGGGAGAAATGATCCTTTAAGTCTAAAACCAATAATTCCCAAGGCTATGAATAAAGACAATTTAAATCCTATTACAACAGATTCTGAAAAGCACTTTTTGGCTAACAGAAATTTCTCTGCGTTCAAGGATAGTTTAAATAAATGACTTAGAAAATATATTCCCATAATGTTTGGTGGTGATAGATCTCACCTGGGATGTACACATAAGCTTCTCTGTGGAAGATAACATAATATATGAGTTCTACAGTTTAACAAAAAGCAAAATTGTTAGCTACAGACATACCGAGGAGCTAAAAAATAGTGGAAACTGTCACTTGGGGACTCAGCGATCTGCTGTGTGAATGTAATCTATAATAATTTAACACCCTTGATGGAATCAAGGTTCCTTGAGAAAACCAATCCTGTTCTCAGACCTGGCAACAACCAGGCTTCTTTTAGCATCCTCAGCTCTTCCCACAATATATGAATTCCCAGTGGACTTACTATCAAAACCGAAAACAGAGCTAAGAATGTGTTTGTTTAAAAACGTGTTGATGAAAAACAGCTCGCATTTGGTCATGTTTCAAATGACCACGATTCTCTCAAAAATGAACAATCTTTCTTACTCCTTTGCCCTTCTTAGTATTTTTATTTTACTAATAGTATTTAATTTTATTTTTAGGTTTCATAAAACAGAATGCCAACACTGAGTTTATTTCAGATTATAGAAAAAGAGGAAACAAAGTATTGTCTTAACAGTAAAAGACAATTTAGTAGTTTTCATTCCTTCCCTACTCTTATTTGTAACTTTGTAAAGAAGGTTCTAAGGCACCATACCAGTAAATACCCGAAGCTGTCCATATCAATTAATCCTTTCTGTGTGCCAGCAAAAGGGCTTAACATGCCTGCTTCTCAAATACTTAGCCTGAAATTTTTCCTCTGGAATAGTCTGCAAAGATTTTAGATTTTACAGGTATCTTTTTGTTCATATTTATATTTACATTCTATTTTAATGCCTGAAGCTATTGTCTTTAGAATCTAAGTTGGCTTTCAGCAAGTGGCCACCTTTAAAAAAAAATCCCATTGGAACAAATGCTCAGTTTTCATTTCTTTTCTCTGATCACAGTTTTTTACTCCCAAGAGCAACAGAACTTTTTAACCAGTAAGAAAAAACAGAAGCCAGTTCCACCCGTTTCATTATCTTAGACCTACAGATGGTGAGAAGAAATGGCTGATGAAATATTTCTGATGCTTGACAACATCTGGTAAGAACCTAAAGGGATGAAATGAAATTATTATTTAGTCCAATAGTTTGGTTGTTAGAAATAACCCTGGCTTTGCCGGATGGAGGACGGGAAGGAATAATGGGCTGGCTTTTTGTTCCACCCCCAAAAGTGGAGAGAGAGAAGTGGATGAACCACGTGCCAGGAACTGCTCCTAACTGAGTTTCATATCCACAACAGCAGTATAATTGCCTCTACCAGGATTTGCCACAAATTCTTTTTTTTTCCCATTTTTAAAGTCTTTATTGAATTTGTTACAATAGTCCTTCTGTTTTATGTCTTTTTTTTTTTTTTTTGGCCCCAGGGCACGTGGGATCTAGTTTCCCAACCAGGGATCGAACTCTTACCCCCTGCATTGGAAGGCAAAGTCTTAACCACTGGACCACAAGGAAGTTCTGACAAATTCTATTTTTTATTTGGTAGGCAAGAAGGGCATGAGAAACCATTCAGCAACCTTAATGGCCTATGAAGGCTCCCACATAATCTGAAATCTATTAAGTATAAGCTTCCCATGTGCAACACAACCGGGGACTGCAAGCTTTTGAACTGGTAGTATCCTCTGAATGTTTTTCTGTACTGGTTTTATGAGCCATGCGATATATTCTTCTAGTCAAAAATACGAATATTTTTACATGATGGCTCTGGTCCCAGGTTTGGCTCCCAAAGGTCTAATAATCCACAGGATGACTCAAAGAACTGATATTTAATTTTTAAGACAGTAGAGAAAACATATTGAGAATGCATATCAGGGCATTTTGTCTTCTACAGCATGGTTTTGGAAACCGAGCACCATTTCCAAGGTTCTCTCCTGAGGTTGTTTCTGAGACAGGGAGTGAAACTTCTCAGTGTTACCAGCTTTCAAGAACTTCAAACCTGTTGTGTGACAGCAAAAGAAAAGCTCTTGACGTGAAGGTCAGCTGCTCGCAGCTGATATGAGTGGTTAAGGACAGACTGCGTCTCTACTTACGGCACTCCTGATTCTAACTAATCTTACCCATGAGCAGCCTAAATCAATTAATAATCTTTGATGGAAGTCTTATGTGGGCCCCTGTCTTGCCACCTTCTTTATTCCTCAGGATATCTGGGAATGAATGAGCTAGGTGGGGTTCTAGCTTCTCTGAGAGCGTAAGTGATTTACACAGGTGTGTGCAGTTAAGAAACCCCTCTTGGCGCATGAGACCTCTTGATGCAGCTGAAATCTGAGTCAGAAATCCTAAATATTTATCCTCTGAAATATCTACTTATTAATCATAAGCTACCAGGTGGCACTAGTGGTAAAGAATCTGCCTGCCAATGCAGGAGAAATCAGAGAGGCAGATTCGATCCCTCAATTGGGAAGATCCCCTGGAGGAGGGCATGGCAATCCACTCTAGTACTCTTGCCTGGAGAATCCCATGGGTGGAGAAGGCTGGAGGGCTACAATGCATTGGGTCGCAAACAGTCAGACACAACTGAAGCAACTTAGCATGCACACACACTCTAGTAGTGAACTAATGTTTATTTTTGTTATCTTTCAAGGACAAAGCAATGTCTTCACAGAGGTTTAATATCTGTTGTACGTTTTCCCTCCCACATCTCAATTAGCAGTGCATTTTCCAAGAGAAACACAGAATGCAATAGTTGGGCAATGAATTGGTAATGCTAAGTATTCTTCCTATAGACAATGTGCTATGACTGTAAAGAATTTTCTGAAATTTGTATTTCACAGTTGAAAAATGTCCACATAGTCAAGAGCAAATATAAATTCACAGAACACACACTATACATGTAGTGTTAACATCCAACATCTAACAGAGAGGCTGATTTCATTTCAGAGTCAGAGAAATGAAATTATTTTATATGCATGCTTTGTATATTCTAAAGTGAGCTATCTAATTATATGTTCACACTGTGTATTTTAATTACATATGGTTATTTTTATGCAAAATAGAAGTTTTCTGTCACAGCAATTAAAAAAGTAAAACACCAAGAAAATAAACTGCAATTTTTCATGTTAGCATCTAAGACAACTCTTTGCCAATACCATACAAGCATTCCTCACTATCAAAGTCTATTAAATTCATGTTATCTGAATTTATTAGATATCAAGGATTAAAAATCCCTGAGTTTTAATCAGCTTTAGTCAGCTAAGTTTGGATAGCATGGTTTACACAGTACAAAGGCTAGAAAGTTCTTTCTCTTCTTTGTCAGATGAAGCTATTTTAAAAGGCATCTCAATGTGGTCAGAGTGTTAAATCACATATATTTGCACAAAAATAATTTTGTTGATTAAATTCTTGCTTTTCTCCACAAAGGACTTAACTGCTAACTTAATATGTGACTACAGTTAGTATGGAGAACATTCTGGCAGAAACAAGAGTAGGTGCTGAAGAGTCCTGATGACCAGGAACCTCTGTGAAAAGATGTGTGGTGATCACATGGGAAACATTTAGGGGTAAGGACCAGGGCAAGAGGAAGCAAACCCACGGGGGGCCCCGGGTAACCTGATGGAAAGGATACCAAGGATACCCCAGCATCCAATCCAGAGGTCACCTCAGGAGACTAGACCTAAATATAGGAACAACTTCAAATCAACAAAATGTTAAGGAAAAACCTGTGGGAGGTAGATGCCAGAGACTCTAAGTATCACCTTGCCCCCTCTCCTACCCCCACACACAATCTCAAAATGAGCGGAGTTTAATTTCACACAGGCATACCTGTGGTTTCCAAGGAAGTAGCAACCCAGTCCACTTAGGAAAAGTAAAAGAAGCCCTTCCAACCAGTCATTAAGTGAGGGGAGCTACTGCTTTCTACTCTATGAAAGGGAATTGAAAAGAAGTTCTCCATGTTGATGATGCCACGAAAAAGATGCAAGACTTCAAGATTCCAATGAAAATGGAACAAGCAGGGGTGTGACCTTTGAAGGCTGATTAGAACCAAAGGTA
Source organism: Nanger dama (assembly GCA_917880005.1). Lineage (NCBI taxonomy): Eukaryota > Metazoa > Chordata > Mammalia > Artiodactyla > Bovidae > Nanger > Nanger dama. The sequence continues at coordinate 31,559,154 of CAKJTW010000028.1, forward strand.
TAAAGAAATGAGAGGGCCACAAATCTAGAGGAAAAGAGAAAAACCACAGGCAGGCAAAAACAAACCGGGGCCTCGTGAGCACTGATGGGGGCGGAAGGGAGTGAGAGCATCTCACGGAGAACACTGTGAAACTGGGAGGTGACTCATATGCCAGCAGCGGACACTGTCCCCAAGAAGAGTCTCTCAGGTCTTTCAAAAGACAGGTGGGGCTGCTGCTGGAAACCCCAGCATCCAATCCAGACTCAAGCACTGCTGCAAGGATTTCCCCAAAATTCAACTGAAATTCACCTTCTCCCCCCACACACAAAAATCACATCAAAAGGGAAAAAAATTTTTTTTAATATACACACACACTATAAATATATATATCTATATTACATACATACACACACAATCCAGGAATGTAACTGAGAAACACCCACTCAAACCGAAGGTGTTTCTTCCTTTGTCCATTTAGGATCGTGACTTTCCACAAACTGTAATTTCTTCTGAAGACCTCAGATGGAAAATCCCCGACACACAGGAACTGATGCAGAGTTGCCAGAGTCTGAGAAATACTTCCCCAAATGTCCTGGAATGTGAAACCCAATCAAATGTAAACCGAAATCACATGAGGAGTCTCAGCTGGCCACCAAAGAACCAGGTTTTCCTCAGTTTTTAACTTGACAGCCCCACTGACTTAGGGACCTTGGAGTGTGGAGGCTGTAAGGCTGAGACCAATTTGAGGACAAATGCTCTCATCTTTCTTCCCGGAGATGACCAAACACAAAACTGTAGAGATGGAGATCGAAAGTAGGGTAGATACTAAAATGTGTGCCCCGGCAGTTAAAAAAAAAAAAAAAAAAAGCGGGGGGTGGGGGCGGGGATCATAATAAACTAAAGTTCATAAGGCTAAAATAAGGCTGTCTATTTAGCTCCCTGCATTTGTACGTGGTTTAAACAAACAGTCGCCAAACTCAGAACAATTCCTTCATGAAAACAAAAACAAAGAGAAATCTTGTGATCTGGACACAGTTGCTTTTCAAAATTTTCAGAGTCAGGCTCCTACTCACAGACAGTTTCGGTTTACCAAGGAACTTTAAGAGAAAGCAGATGTAACCTAAATACGACTGCAATACGTATGGTAATTTGTCTAGAATTGCAAGCAATAAACCTCAGATCTGCAGGGGATCCGCTTGCAATTCTGATCTGCTACAAGAAAACCATTTTCACATCCAAAGTGCCTTTTCAGGCTTCCTCTTTTTTTCTCTTGGCTATTTGGACGGTAAACAACTTCAACCTGGAAATTAGGGTTCAAGTAGAGTGTTACACACACACGTGTGTTCAAGTGTTTATTCCTAAAGCTGGTACAATATAGACAGCCACAGAAGAAAAATTTCCCAGCCACATCTGAGGCATCCCTGGACTCCCTGGAGGGCCCACCTTCTCCAGACACTGATGAGATGTTCCTTCTCCTCCCTGCCATGTGGGACATCGGCTGAACAGAGGTTGCCAACCTTTGGCAAGTTATGAAGAAATCAGATTAGAAATCCAAGAGACTCGACTTCTCTCCAAGAGAAACGCCCACTTGAAAACAGCTGCAGGGTTTGTTGTTTTTTAAATAACTTGTGACCAAACGTGTTTTAATCCTCTGTGACTGATTTTTGCAAACCCCCTTGTTTCCAACCTCAGGATGATCCAGTTTGCTGATGGAACTGACTAGATTCATTCAGCATCTTTCAAGTACTGTTCAACAGAATTTTTTAAAAAGTCACTTTCTCCTTGGAATACAAGGAAATAAGCACTTCTGCTCAAAGTTGTTTGCTCTCAATTCCATAAGAGATAAAAAGGGGGCTTTCCTTGGTGGCTCAGATGGCAAAGAATCTGTATGCAATGCAGGAGACCTGTGATCAGTCCCTTGGTCAGGAAGATCCCCTGGAGAAGGGAATGGCAATTCTTGCCTGGGAAATCCCACGGACAGAGGAGCCTATCGGGCTACAGTCCACGGGGTTGCAAAGAGTCAGGACTAAGCAACTAACACTTTCACTTTCAAGGGGTGGGTGAGAGAGACAAGAATAAAACATGGCAACCCTGTTCAGGGCTGTTATAATTTTTGGAGAACACACTGTAACATCTGGTGGTAAAAGGACAAAGCAAAACCAAACCACTAACTTCTGAGACAGACTGTATATTAAGATTTTCATATTGCTATTTTTAGGGGTGGTTGTTGAATCTAGGCTTCTTACATACCTAAGACTTCAAACTGCTTTTTTTTTTTTCTTGACTCTATGGAAGTTTTTTTTTTTTTTAATTGGAGGCTAATTACTTTAAATTGGTGGCCCATGAAATAGAAACACAGACATTAATAAGCTCTATCACATCAGTATGCAGAAATATTATGTCTACCATCTCCACCATCTGTCAATTATAAGAATGGAAAAGCAAGAAAGAAAAAGGGAAAACATCAAGATAGAAGGGAGTAGGCAAGGGGAAGGACAGGAAAAGAAAAGCAAAAAGGGTCTTTGCCTACCATATACTAAGAAATATTATGCCATCTAAGAGACAAAACGAACAAGTTCCAGAAAAATATGAGGGAAGGAGGAAAAATGCACATGTGTGTGTATCGATCAACTTGGCTAACAAGAAATATCACAAATCAGTAAAATAGGACAGATAACCTATAAATTGGTGCTGGGAAAATGGACTCCTTTCATGGAAATAAATTTGGATCCCTACCTCACATTATATACAAAAACACATTGTGGATGGATCAAAGATCTATGCCTGAAAGGCAAAATTAACTAGAAAAAAAAAAATAAGGTAACTCTGAGCCATTGGGCTGGGGGAGACCAGCAGAGGCAGTTGAACTATCTATCAGCAGGGGAAGGAGTGATGAAAACCACACAGACCTCTCCCCCCCCACCCCGCACCCGTCTCTTGCTTCCTCCAGACTGCTGAGTGATGGACCTACCACCCTGTGACCACACATGACAAGCATGAAGACAGCCAGCACATAACAGAGAGAATGTCAGCACCTGGGTCCCTAGCCATTAACAACGTCAATCAGTGGAACCAGCCCTAGGCTGCTGACCTCCAGATATCCTGTGATGCAAGGAAAAAAATAACTCTCATTTTTGGAAACTACAGCTGATTAAGGTTTCTGTTCCTTGCAGCCATGAATGAACAGTGTGCATCAAAATAAATGTGGTGTGCGTGTGCGTGCGTGTGTGTGCGTGTGCCTGCATGTGCATGTTCTCAGCAGTGTCTCTTTGTGACCCTATGGACTATAGCCTATGAGGCCACTGTCCAGCGAACTTGCCAGGAAAGAATACTGGAGTGGGTTGCCTCCTCCAGGGGATCTTCTCCATCCAGGGATCTAACCAAGGTCTAGTGTCTCCTACAGTGGCAGGCAGATTCTTTGCCACTGCACCACCTGGGAAGCCCAAATGCTGTATGTACCCACAAGGTAACAAAACCACACCCACAACTATGTTTGTGAAAATGTCTCTGAATATGGCCTGGAGAAGAAAATGACAACCCTCTCTAGTATTGTTGCCTGGAAAATCCTACAGAAGAGAAGCCTGGCAGGCTATAGTATATGGGGGTCACAAAGAGTCGGACAAAAGTAGTAACTGAGCAGAGTTCAGTTCAGTCGCTCAGTTGTGTCTGACTCTTTGCGCCCAATGAATCACAGCACGCCAGGCCTCCTTGTCCATCACCAATTCCCGGAGTTCACTCAGACTCATGTCCATTGAGTCAGTGATGCCATCCAGCCATCTCATCCTCTGTCATCCCCTTCTCCTCCTGCCCCCAGTCCCTCCCAGCACAGAGTCTTTTCCAATGAGTCAACTCTTCGCATGAGGTGGCCAAAGTCCTGGAGTTTCAGCTTTAGCATCATTCCTTCCAAAGAAATCCCAGGGCTGATCTCCTTCAGAATGAACTGGTTGGATCTCCTTTTAGTCCAAGGGACTCTCAATGGTCTCCTCCAACATCGCAGTTCAAAAGCATCAATTCTTTTGAAAGAATTGATGTTTCCCCATCTATTTCCCATGAAGTGATAGGACTGGATGCCATGTTCTTAGTTTTCTAAATGTTGAGCTTTAAGCCAGCTTTTTCACTCTCCTCTTTCACTTTCATCAAGGAGCTTTTTAGTTCCTCTTCACTTTCTGCCATAAGGGTGGTGTCATCTGCATATCTGAGGTTACTGATATTTCTCCTGGCAATCTTGATTCCAGCTTGTGTTTCTTCCAGCCCAGCATTTTGCATGATGTATTCTGCATAGAAGTTAAATAAGCAGGGTGACAATATGCAGCCTTGACGTACTCCTTTTCCTATTGGGAACCAGTCTGTTGTTCCATGTCCAGTTCTAACTTTTGCTTCCTGACCTGCATATAGATTTCTCAAGAGGCAGGTCAGATAGTCTGGAATTCCCATCTCTTTCAGAATTTTCCACAGATTTTTGTGATCCACACAGTCAAAGGCTTTGGCATAGTCAATAAAGCAGAAATAGATGTTTTCTGGAATGCTCTTGCTTTTTGATGATCCAGTGGATGTTGGCAATTTGATCTCTGGTTCCTCTGTCTTTTCTAAATCCAGCTTGAACATCTGGAAGTTCACAGTTCATGTATTTTTGAAGCCTGGCTTGGAGAATTTTCAGCATAACTTTACTAGCATGTGAGATGAGTGCAATTGTGCGGTAGTTTGAGCATTCTTTGGCATTGCCTTTCTTTGGGATTGGAATGAAAACTGACCTTTTGCAGTCCTGTGGCCACTGCTGAGTCTTCCAAATTTGCTAGCATATTGAATGCAGCACTTTCACAGCATCATCTTTCAGGATTTGAAATAGCTCAACTGGAATTCCATCACCTCCACTAGCTTTGTTCATAGTGATGCTTTCTAAGGCCCACTTGACTTCACATTCCAGGATGTCTGCCTCTAGGTGAGTGATCACACCATCGTGATTATCTTGGTTGTAAAGATCTTTTTGTACAGTTCTTCTGTGTATTCTTGCCACCTCTTCTTAATATCTTCTGCTTCTGTTAGGTCCATACCTTTTCTCTCCTTTATCGAGCCCACCTTTGCATGAAATGTTCCCTTGGTATCTCTAATTTTCTTAAAGAGATCTCTATCTTTCCCATTCTGCTGTTTTCCTCTATTTCTTTGCACTGATCACTGAGGAAGGCTTTCTTATCTCTCCTTGCTATTCTTTGGAACTCTGCATTCAAATGGGTATATCTTTCCTTTTCTCCTTTGCTTTTCATGTCTCTTCTTTTCACAGCTATTTGTAAGGCCTCCTCAGATGGCCATTTTTGCCTTTTGCATTTCTTTTCCATGAGGATGATCTTAATCCCTGTCTCCTATACAATGTCATGAACCTCCATCCATAGTTCATCAGGCACTCTATCTATCAGATCTAGTCCCTTAAATCTATTTCTCACTTCTACTGTATAATCATAAGGGATTTGATTTAGGTCATATCTGAATGGTCTAGTGGTTTTCCCTACTTCAATTTCCCTACTCCAAATTTGGCAATAAGGAGCTCATGATCTGAGCCACAGTCAGCTCCTGGTCTTGTTTTTTCTGACTGTATAGAGCTTCTCCATCTCTGGCTGCAAAGAATATAATCAATCTGATTTTGGTGTTGACCATCTGGTGATGTCCATGTGTAGATACTTCTCTTGTGTTGTTGGAAGAGGGTGTTTGCTATGACCAGTGTGTTCTCTTGGCAAAACTCTATTAGCCTTTGCCCTGCTTCATTCTGTATTCCAAGGCCAAATTTTCCTGTTACTCCAGGTGTTTCTTGATTTCCTACTTTTGCATTCCAGTCCCCTATAATGAAAAGGACATCTTTGGGGGGTTATAGTTCTAAAAGGTCTTTTATGTCTTCATAGAACCATTCAACTTCAGCTTCTTCAGCATTACTGCTTGGGGCATAGACTTGAATTACTGTGATACTGAATGGTTTGCCTTGGAAACAAACAGAGATCATTCTGTCGTTTTTGAGATTGAGCACACATGCTCCTAATACAGCGGGCAGATGTGCTCTTGAAAATAATCAAAATTCTACAATCAACAGTGTCTCTAAAACATTCAATGGATTCGATGGAGGATTCACGTATAAAAGGAGGATTCTGGAGGAATAGACATGAGACAGACAGTGGTCCAGCAGCAAAAGATAACAGTGTTGGAAGAGAGCTCCTCTTTTATCAGTTTTGTCGGGGCATGGCTTGACAGCTACCCACCAAGGGTCATCAGACATTCAGGATGGAACTGGCCTTGGAGAGACACTGGGATGGCGGAGGAAGTCCTGAATTTTGCATTCGTGTGACAGAATCAGGCCTATCTTCTAAGCTCTTTTGCAAGCAGATATTTAAACTCTGTCCCTGGGCCCATTTGCTATCAGAGAATTGCATAACAATGCATTGAAAATGCCACCAATACAACACTGAGAACAAAAACTTATTTATTTGTTTAAGTAAACAACTGCATAACAGTCTGAGTGCCACACAGTGAGTCAAGTGTGCCTCCAGTAAACAATCTCAGAGTTTTCTGGGAAATTATTGAGAAATGCCTCAGATTCAGAACTGTAATTATAACAAACTGGGTTTTTGAGGAGGATTGAGGGGTGGCTATTTTTCCTCCTTATCTAATGTACCCAACATTAAATTCTATGTCTCAAAGTAAGCAAACCTCCTAGTGAACTTTAAATCCTAGTGAACTTTACTAGAGAACTTTATCACAGACAGGGAGGCATGTTTCCATTTTAACACCTTCTCTTTACTTGATTTTCTGGAAAAAAAATTATAAATGTACCCTGTAGGTATGTTACACATACAGTTTCAATTCCCAAATGAATTAGATCACCTAAAAATACAAAGCTTGTGTACTTCTGGGTCCAAATCTACATGTGAATTTAGAAATGCTTCAGTTCAGTTCAGTTCAGTAGCTCAGTCGTGTCCAACTCTTCGAGACCCCATGAATCGCAGCACGCCAGGCCTACCTGTCCATCACCACCTCCGGGAGTTCACCCAGACTCACATTCATCAAGTCCACAATGCCATCCAGCCATCTCATCCTCTGTTGTCCCCTCCTCCTCCTGCCCCCAATCCTTCCCAGCATCAGAGTCTTTTCCAATGAGTCAACTCTTTGCATGAGGTGGCCAAAGTACTGGAGTTTCAGCTTCAGCATCATTCCTTCCAAAGAAATCCCAGGGTTGATCTCCTTCAGAATGGACTGGTTGGATCTCCTTGCAGTCCAAGGGACTCTCATCTTCTCCAACACCACAGTTCAAACACATCAATTCTTCGGCTCTCAGCCTTCTTCACAGTCCAACTCTCACATCCATACATGACCACAGGAAAAACCATAGCCTTGACTAGACGGATCTTAGTCGGCAAAGTAACATCTCTGCTTTTGAATATACTATCTAGGTTGGTCACAACTTTTCTTCCAAAGAGTAAGCGTCCTTTAATTTCATGGCTGCAGTCACCATCCGCAGTGATTTTGGAGCCCCCAAAAATAAAGTCTGACACTGTTTCCACTGTTTCCCCATCTATTTCCCATGAAGTAATGGGACCGGATGCCATGATCTTCATTTTCTGAATGTTGAGCTTTAAGCCAACTTTTTCGCTTTCCTCTTTGACTTTCATCAAGAGGCTCTTTAGTTCTTCTTCACTTTCTGCCATAAGGGTGGTATCATCTGCATATCTGAGGTTATTGATATTTCTACCAGCAAAATTAAATGCTTCAGGCACTTTAAAAATAAATCAACTTTGTCTTTTAGAAACAAAATTTGAAGTATTCATGGTTCAATAAAGCAAAATTAAAATATAAGCAGAGTATGCATTCTGACTAACAGTAGGCCCCAGTTATATTTGGGGCTGTTATTAGTTCCTGGGCCTATTCTTCTCTAGAAAAACTAATCTGCTTGCTCTAGTAATAAAAACTTCTGAACTTAAGTCATAAGTGTTGAGTCCCTAACATAGATGGGTATGTATACGCATGCACACACACAAAGATGAAATATTTCTTCCTAGGCACACTACTTCAGAAATACAAAATATATCCTAGGTACTACAGATGAAGCACTTAAGTTCTAACAAAATCTATAGTTGACATAGTTTCATGATATCTCTATTTGTATTACAATCTTTATCAGTAACATCTCAAAATTGATAGCACAGTAGGCTGCCTGACATCTGTCAAAATCACCACAGAAGGGATATTAGGAAAAGGTTGCAATCAGTATTTGGCAACTCTATCATCTGTGTTAGAATCACTTTACTAGTAGAGAAATTTCAAAGGAGATTTTAGATAATTTATAGGAATGGATAATAAAAAATTAGTGGATCATATGTAAAATATTCACTGGGAATTTGCTGTATGACTCAAGGAACTCAAATCAGGGCTCTGTGACAACCTAGAGGGGTGAGATGGGGTGTGAGGTGGGAGGAAGTTTCAAGAGGGAGGAGACATATATATACCTATGGCTGATTTGAGGTATGGCAGAAACCAATACAATATTGTAAAGCAATTATCTTTCAACTGAAAATAAATAAACTTTTTAAACTTAGTGGATAAGAGAAAAACAACTGTAATTTTTCAGAGCCCACGGCCCTTCCTGAATTCAGGAGAGTTTCTGGAAGTCTGCAGGCCCACTACACTTTTCTTGCTATTGATTTGGGTATGTGCATTTTCCATTTTAAACCTCTTCAACGAGCCCTGTGACTAACAACTTAGTCTCCAGGGTTGTGCTTCTATTTCACAAAGTCTTCACATTTCTTTTTAGTAGAAAGAGAAAAAAATTGCAGAAGCAAAATACTTTTCTGAAGAAGAAGACAAACATGAAATAGGAATCAGCAGTATTCAGTGAGACCCCTTCATGTAAGAAAGTATTTGTGGCTTCAAAAGAGTGAAGGCTGATTCCAATTAAAAAGCAGGTGCCCTTCAGATTTCTAGAAGTTGGATTTTTCTAAAATAAATTAAAAAAAAAAAAACTTTTCACTGGGAAGGGACAACACTTGAATGGTAATGGTAGTTATGATCTAGCCATTTCATTTCAAAAATTGTCTACTCAATTTATTTTATGCATAGAAACATAATATCCAGCACAAAGAACTTTTCATTTATTGTATTTCACTGATTATAAGATATACATTTCAACACCAATGAAGTGGTGATGCATCTTAAAATTGAGAACGCTCAAAACTACAATATAATCAATCTGATTTTTGTATGACCGTATGGTGATGTCCATGTGTAGAGTCTTCTCTTGTGTTGTTGGAAGAGGCTGTTTGCTATGACCAGTGCATGCTTGGCAAAACTCTGTTACCCTTTGCCCTGCTTCATTTTGTACTCCAAGGCCAAATTTGCCTATTATTCCAGGTATCTCTTGACTTCCTACTTTTGCAGTCCCCTATAATGAAAATGACATCTTTCTGGGGTGTCAGTTCTAGAAGGTCTTGTAGGTCTTCATAGAACTGTTCCACTTCAGCTTCTTCAGCATTACTGGCTGGGGCATAGACTTGGATTACCGTGATACTGAATGGTTTGCCTTGGAAACAACTGAGATCATTCTGTCATTTTTGAGACTGCAAAGAAGTACTGCATTTTGGACTAATTTGTTAACGATGAGGGCTACTCCATTTCTTCTAAGGAGTCCTTGCCCACGGTAGTAGATATAATGGTCATCTGAGTTAAATTCACCCATTCCAGCCCATTTTAGTTCACTGATTCCTAAAATGTCGATGTTTACTCTTGCCAGCTCCTGTTTGAGCACGTCCAATTAACCTTGATTCATGAACCTAATATTCCAGGTTCCAATGCAATATTGTTCTTTGCAGTATCAGACTTCACTTCCATCACCAGCCACATCAACAACTGGGCATTGCTTTTGCTTTGCCTCTGTCTCTTCATTCTTTCCGGAGTTATTTCTCCATGCTTCTCCATTAGCATGCTGGGCAGCTACCAACCTGCAGAGTTCATATTTCAGTGTCATACTTTTTGTCTTTTCATACTGTTCATGGGGTTCTCAAGGCAAGAATACTGAAGTGGCGGTGAAATAGTGTAGGAATGGAATTCCAGTTTAGCTATTTCAAATCCTAAAAGATGATGCTGTAAAAGTGGTGCACTCAATGTGCCAGGAAATTTGGAAAACGCAGCAGTGGCCATAAGACTGCAAAAGGTCAGTTTTCATTCCAATCCTGAAGAAAGGTAATACCAAAGAATGTTCAAATTAACACACAATTGCACTCATCTCACACGCTAGCAAAGTAATGTCTAAAATTCTTCAAGCCAGGCTTGAACAGTACATGAACCATGAACTTCCAGATGTTCAAGCTGGATTTAGAAAAGGCAAAGGAAACAGAGATCAAATCGCCAATATGTGCTGGATCATCGAAAAAGCAAGAAAATTTCAGAAAAACATCTACCTCTGCTTTATATACTATGCCAAAGCCTTTGACTGTGTGGATCATAACAGACTGTTGAAAATTCTTAAAGAGAGGGAATACCACACCACCTTACCTGCCTCCTAAGAAATCTGTATGCAGGTCAAGAAGCAACAGTTAGAACCGGACATGGAAAAACAGACTGGTTTCAAATCGGGAAAGGTGTATGTCAAGGTTATATATTGTCACCATGCTTCTTTAACTTATATGCAGAGTACATCATGTGAAATGCCAGCCTGGAAGCACAAGCTGGAATCAAGATTTATGGGAGAAATATTAATAACCTCAGATATGCAGATGACACCACCCTTATGGCAGAAAGCAAAGAACTAAAGAACCTCCTGATGAAAGTGAAAGAGCAAAGTGAAAAGGCTGGCTTAAAGCTCAACATTCAGAAAACTAAGATCATGGCATCCGGTCCCATCACTTCATGGCAAATAGATGGGGAAACAAGAGAAAAAGTAAGAGACTTTGGCGGGGTGGGGGGCCTCCAAAATCACTGCAGATGGTGACTGCAGCCATAAAATTAAAAGACGCTTGCTCCTTGGGAGAAAAGCTATGACCAATCTAGACAGCAGAAACAATTAAAAAGCAGAGACATTACTTTGCCAACAAAGGTCTGTCTAGTCAAAGCTATGGTTTTTCCAGTAGTCACGTATGGATGTGAGAGTTGGACCATAAAGAAAGTTGTGTGTCGAAGAACTGATGCTTTTGAACTGTGGTATCAGAGAAGACTCTTGAGAGTCCCTTGGACTGAAAAGAGATACAATCAGTCCATCCTAAAGGAAATGAGTCCTGAATATTCACTGGAAGGACTGATGCTGAAGCTGAAACTCCAATACTCTGGTCACCTGATGTGAAGAACTAACTCATTGGAAAAGACCCTGATGCTGGGAAAGATTGAAGGCAGGAGGAGAAGGGGACAACAGAGGACAAGCTGGTTGGATGGCATCACTGACTCGATGGACATGAATTTGCGCAAGCTCTGGAAGTTGGTTTGGACAGAGAAGCCTGGGGTGCTGCAGTCCATGGGGTCACAAAGAATCAGACATGACTGAGCAACTGAAATGAATTGACTGAAAAACTACAATGAAGTACCACCCAATAAATCCTGAAGAGGGCATGGACAAAATGGAACCCTCTCACACTGTTGGTGGGAATGTAAACTGGAGCAGTCACTATGGAAAACAATATGGAGATTCCTCAAAAACTAAAAATAAGAGTTGCCATTATGATCCCACAATCCCACTTCTGGTCATATATCTGGATAAAAGTAGAATTTGAAAGGATACATGCTCCCCTACACTCTTTACAATATCCAAGACAGGGAAAACAACCTAAATGTCCATTAACAAATGAATGTAAACGGAAAATATGAGACTCCATGGACTGCAGCCTACCAGGCTCCTCTGTCCATGGGATTTTCCAGGCAAGAGTACTGGAGTGAGATGCCATTGCCTTCTCCAATAGACACAGCAAAATATTAACCATAAAAAAGAATGAAACAATGCCATTTGCAGTAACATGGATGGACCTAGAGATCACCATACTAAGCAAAGTAAGTTAGAGAAAAATACCCCTTATATGTGGAATCTAAAATACAACACACAGGAACACATCTATGAAACAGAAACAGACTCACAGACACAGAGAAGAGACCCATGGCTGACAAAGGGGAGAAGGAGGGAGGGGGAAGGACTGGAAGTTTGGGATCAGCAAATGCAAGCTAAACTATTATATATATTATGGATAAATAACAGGGCTCCCTCCTGGCTCAGATGGTAAAGAATCTGCCTGCAATGCAGGAGACCTGGGTTTGATCCTTGGGTTGGGACAATCCCCTGGAGAAGAGAATGGCAACCCTCTCTAGTATTATTGCCTGGAGAAATCCATAGACAGGGAAGCCTGGTGGGCTACAGTCCATGGAGTCATAAGAGTCAGACACGACTGAGCAACTAACACGTTCACCTTCAACAAAAACAACAAGGTATTACTGTATAGTACAGCAAACTATGTTCAAAGTCCTGTGATAAACCATAATGTAGAAGAATATGAAAAAGAAAAAAAAAATATATATATATATATAAAACCGAATCACTTTGTTGTACAGTACAAATTAAGACAACATTGTAAATCAACTATACTTAAATACAATATTTTTTTAATACTTTATTCTACATTACAGTACTGTATTTATTCTGCCATACATTGACATGAATCAGCCACAGGTGTCCATGATCTCCCAATGCCGAAGCCCCCTCCCACCTCCCACCCCATATCATCTCCCTGAATCATCCTGTGCACCAGCCCCATGCATCCTGTATCCTGTATTGAACATAGACTGGTGCTTCATTCTTACGAGATAGTATACACGTTTCAATGCCATTCTCCCACATCATCCCACCCTCTCCCTCTCCCTCAGAGTCCAAAAGTCCGTTCTATACCCCTGAGTCTCTTTTGTTGTCTCACATAGAGGGTCATCATTACTATCTTTCTAAATTCCATATATATGTGTCAGTATACTGTATTGGTGTTTTTCTTTCTGGCTTACTTCACTCTGTATAATCGGCTCCAGTTTCATCCATCTCATTAGAACTGAGTCGAATTTATTCTTTTTAAGGGCTGAGTAGTACTCCATTGTGTATATGTACCACTGCTTTCTTATCCATTCGTCTGCTGATGGACATCTAGGTTGCTTCCATGTCCTGGCTATTATAAACAGTGCTGTGATGAATATTGGGGTACATGTGTCTCTTTCAATTCTGGTTTCCTCAGTGTGTATGCCCAGCAGTGGGATTGCTGGATCATAAGGCAGTTCTATTTGCAATTTTTAAGGAATCTCCACACTGTTTTCCATAGTGGCTGTACTAGTTTGCATTCCCACCAGCAGTGTAAGAGGGTTCCCTTTTCTCCACATCCTCTCCAGCATTTATTGCTTGCAGACTTTTGGATCACAGCCATTCTGATTGGTGTGAAATGGTACCTCATTGTGGTTTTGATTTGCATTTCTCACAAACACATGAAAAGATGCTCAACATCACTTATTATAATACAATATTTTTTAAATGACAGGCTATAATGGCTCTCAGTCCTTTAGTGATCATGCTGCTGCTGCTGCTAAGTTGCTTCAGTCGTGTCCAACTCTGTGCGATCCCATAGACGGCAGCCCACCAGGCTCCCACCATCCCTGGGATTCTCCAGGCAAGAACACTGGAGTGGGTTGCCATTTCCTTCTCCAGTGCATGAAAGTGAAAAGTGAAAGTGAAGTCACTCAGTCCAGTCTGACTCTTAGCAACCCTATGGACTGCAGCCCACCAGGCTCCTCTGTCCATGGGATTTTCCAGGCAAGAGTACTGGAGTGGGATGCCACTGCCTTCTCCAGTAGTGATCATGGACGGTATAATTCCACTGTGCAAACTGAGACACAAAGGTCCATATTTTCATATGTCCTGTGACAAAACACTTCTAAAAGAGCCATATAAGTTTAAAATAACAATTCTAAATGACAAAAAGTATGTGTCCTGATTTAAACAGTAGTATTTTTTTTCTTCCTGAGTGCTGGATATGTTTCTAACATTCAATGAGATTACACAGTCAGTAACACAGGACATAAATATAACCCAGATAAGCAGTACTTGTCCGTGACTAGTGATTCAAGTTGTCTAACACGGAGTATAAAGCTTTCCCACTGGCCATCAGGGCTGCACACAATAGAATCTTAAATACATTCCCCAGCTTCTCTCTCAGTAGCCACTCTTCTTACTGTTGCTGGTTAGGGATGAACTGTTCATGATGTACTGAACACCTGCTTCATCTGCTTCCCAAAGGATCCCCTCATGTTCTCTCCTGCTATTTTCTCATGCACTGTGTGTGTGTGTGTGTGTGTGTGTGTGTGTGTGTGTGTGTGTGTGTATGTGCACTCAGTCGTGTCTGATTCTTTCCCTGACTCCATGGACTATAGCCTGCCAGGCTCCTCTGCTCACGGGATTCTCCAGGCAATAATATTGGAGTGGGTTGCCATGCCCTCCTCCAGGGATCTTTCCTCATACTGGAACTCAGCTGGTGAACTAGGCTTTGTCAATCCACATCATGTTTTAGTTCTGCTTACTTTTCACTTGCGTGAACATTTTAAAAAAAAACTCACAAAACCCCAAACTTCTGAGTATTATGTGCTTAGCTCCTTAGAATTCGAATTTGCAATCTCTGCCTTATCCAACTAAAGGTCTGAAAGGTGCCTTAAGGTAGAAATTTTACCTTTGTAGACCCATACTAGGTATTTTCTAAACATAGGCTGAAATGAATACATCCTTTAAAACAAAAAAACCCACTATACTCACATTATGGCTTTGGGGGATGCTCTGCAAAAGCCAAATCTTAAAACAAAATGTCCTAAATTACACTGAATTAAGTAAATTTTATTATAGGTAACAGAAAATGTGGTGAACTTTTATTTATTATGGTTTTATATTTTCCTGTTTTCTGTGTATATTCATACTCAAGAGATGAGACAGACGATATCAATGAAGGTTTTTAGGGAATTTCTTTTAGAAATAACAACAGTACAGTTTGCAGACATAGACTACATGCTATGAACAGTTTAGAGTTTTGGCATCCAATGGAATTAAATTCTCCTTAATTCTAAGTGGAATTTTTTATAGAAAACCAGCAGCAACTCAGGAAGATGACCTTAAGAGATATTCTGTCCTTTCCTAAGCTTACATCAATTAAACATATTAGTATTGAGTACGTACCACACACTGTGGACTTGGAATACAAAGAGAAAATCAGAAACAGTCATGGCCTCCACCCTTAGAACTGAGTGTTCATCAATTTTCCCAAAGAAATAATATAAAATTTATTAATGAACATAAATCTAGGGGACTGTAAGAAAGTGTCTTAGAATTCTCACTTCTTTGGAAGTTATTCTTCAGAAAACAGTCCTGAATACTGAGTAGTTTCCTTGGTCAAACCGTTAGTGGGATCTCTTAGTCTAGTTTAAAGAGCTATAAAGCTTTTTAGGGAATTTAAAAATACTAGAGGAACTGGAAGGACTCCCATGATCATAGAGGGTGGTGGTTCGCTCAGTGTGGTTCCCAGGCCAACAGCAGAGCTGGCCTCACCTGGAACCTTGAGAGAAACGGAAATTCTCAGGCCCCACCGCAGACCCACTCAATGAGAGACTCAGGAGATGGGACAGCAATCTGTGCTTTAACAAACCCTCCAGATGATTCTGATACTTAACTTTGAGAAGCACTGCCACAGTTCAATCCACTACATGTCACAGAGAATTTTTAAAGGCCATTCAGCCAAAAAGAGATGAGAAAGTGTAAGTGTTAGGTCTGACTCTTTGTGACCCCATGGACTGTAGCCACCAGGCTCCTCTGTCCATGGAATTCTCCAGGCAAGAATACTGGAGTACGTTGCCATTTTTTCTCTCAAGGGATCTTCCTGACCCAGGAATTGAACCCAGGTCTCCCACGTTGTGAGCAGACTTTGTATGTACTGAGCCACCTGGGAAGCCCAAAAGAGACTCAGTTCAGTTCAGTCGCTCATGCAACCCCATGAATTGCAGCACGCCAGGCCTCTCTGTCCATCACCAACTCCCCGGAGTTCACTCAGACTCGCATCCATCGAGTCCGTGATGCCATCCAGCCACCTCATCCTCTGTCGTCCCCTTCTCCTCCTGCCCCCAATCCCTCCCAGCATCAGAGTCTTTTCCAAGGAGTCAACTCTTCACATGAGGTGGCCAAAGTACTGCAGTTTCAGCTTTAGCCTCATTCCCTCCAAAGAAATCCCAGGGCTGATCTCCTTCAGAATGGACTGCCTGGATCTCCTTGCAGTCCAAGGGACTCTCAAGAGTCTTCTCCAACACCACAGCTCAAAAGCATCAACTTTTCAGCGCTCAGCTTTCTTCACAGTCCAACTCTCACATCCATACATGACCATTGGAAAAACCATAGCCTTGACTAGAAGGACCTTAGTCGGCAAAGTAATGTCTCTGCTTTTGAATATGCTATCTAGGTTGGTTATAACTTTTCTTCCAAGGAGTAAGCGTCTTTTAACATGGCTGCAGTCACCATCTGCAGTGATTTTGGAGCCCCCAAAATAAAGTCTGACACTGTTTCCACTCTTTTATCCATCTATTTCCCATGAAGTGATGGGAGCAGATGCCATGATCTTCTAAACAGGAACTAAAACACAGGTTGCCTGTTGTCTAATCAAATTTTCTTCTACCATACCAAAACATATATATTTTATTTGCCATGTTATATCCTTGTGCAATTTTGAACCATGTATAAAAAACTCAGAGAAAGAATTATTGGTTTGAAATATTTCATTCTCTATCCCCTCCCTTTTTCTAAAAATCTAAACCTCATCGGAGATTCAGATATTTTGGAAAATTAACCAATTTATTGCTAATAACAAACAACACCATTACTGTGCCCACAATATACATAAAAATACAGTACATACCAGGCGTTAGAAAAGATGTTTGTCTGTTTGTTATCTGCCTGCTCTACGAGGCTGCAAGATCCACGAGGGTGTTTTGTCTTCTTTGATTACTTCTACTTCTTTTACTTTAGAACAATGCCCAGCTCCGAGGCGGCACTCAAAAAGCACTCAACTTGAATCAACAAATAAATGAACTTCAATTTGACCTGTACTATAACTTAAATTTGGGAATCTTGTTTCTCCAACTACATATTAAGTTATTAGAGACTCGACCTTCAATGATTCTTGAACCCACATCACCTAGAAGGTATAATGTACCATACCTGTCTAACAGTTGACACTATTTTTTTCTGTAAAGGGCAAGACAGTAAACATCTTGGCTTTGCAGGGCATAACGTCTTTATTTCAACTACTCAGCTATGCCTCTCAGAGTCGGACATGACTGAAGCAACTTAGCATGCATGCATGCACGGAAGAAGGAAATGGCAACCCACTCCAGTATTCTTGCCTGGAGAATCCCAGGGACACAGGAGCCTGGTGGGCTGCCATCTATAGGGTTGCACAGAGTCAGACATGACTGAAGTGACTTAGCAGCAGCAGCAGCAGCTATGTCTCTGAAGCAGGAAAGTAACCACAGACAATTTGTAAATGATGGATGTGGCTGCACCCCAATAAAACTTTCTTGACAAAAGCAGGCAGGGCAGATGTGGTCTGTGCTATGTAGTTTGCTGATCGCTGATCAAAGCAACAGAGCTAACAACTATTATTACTGTTATATTTTAAAGACTAAATTAACAGATACAAATAAAAGGCTATAAGCAGCTCTCTAATACCTATTTTTAAAAAGAGCGCATTAATGCTTATCACTTAAAATCTATATCCTCTTAAGAAATTTAGGATAAGTTGTAGAGACCTAACGTCAGTTATTTATTTACTTAGAGGCCAGTTAACATAAAGTTCATTCCAGTATCTTTTAACATTTTTATAACAGAGGTGTAACCAAGATGGACATTAAAGAAAGCCTGCTTCCTTCACTTCACTGACCTTGTAAGTTTTGGGGCCAAGGAAATATGAAAATGAGCATTACTTTATTAAATACAATTTACTCTGGCACCCCAAAGCTATAAGGTTAATCTTCTCTACAGCATCCCAAAAGGCTTTAATAAGAAATATATCACTTTGTATTCTCTTTAAAAAAATAAAGCGAGCTTCCTTTGCAATTACAGCCAAAGGAAGACAGACCTGGCCCACCAGCCATACTGTGTGGTCCTGCAAACCTCAGCAGCTGACATGAGCAAGGATAAATCACTTGGTTCTGTTGCTGGGGAAAATGTCCTTTGGACATGGAGGGAAAGGAGAGAGCCAAGAGCTGAAACTCACCCTCTGAAGCGTTATTTTGTTGCCAGAATCATGGCTATTGTTATTGGCATTCACTTTTCGAAGAGAGAATGAATTATTTCACTGTTGTTGACCTATCAGCTGATATTTTTTCTTTGGTGAGTTCTGTGAACACACTTTCCCCTCCACCCCCCTTTTATGAAATATAATCACTGAGTGTGCTGGTCAGTGTACACTGTACTAGAAAACAATGGCTTAATATATCCCTGGCCTGGTTTAAGAAAGGAAAAGAATGCCTCTCTCCCCAATCCCTCCCCATAAACTAAGTTATATCAACAATCAAAGAAACCAGACTGACATAGAAACACAGGTACAAACAATGTCTCCTCCTAGTTTCCTGGGCTATAGAAACGGGAACTTACCTACTCATTCATCTTTCCCTCTTCACACTAATCCTACCTCCAAATTTTAATCAAGGAAGAAGACAGGATTGGAATTGACATAGATACACTTTGTTACTATGTATAAAATTAATAACTAATGAGAAACCACTGTATAACCCAGGGAACTCTACTCCATGCTCTGCAGTGACCTAAATAGGAAGGAAAAACCAAAAAAAAAAAAGCGGACATACATATACACATAGCTTATTCACTGCTGTACAGCAGACACTGCCCACTGCAAAACTATACTCCAATAAACATGTTAAAAAGGAAGAAGGTAGGTGCTTTTCTTACCCTGTCCTCTTTGGAAGACAGATCTCTAGGGATGACTTTGTTATCTAACAGATTTGAGCTGTTTTAGTTCTCAAAATGCTGACAGGGTTCATAAAATAATTTTTATGAAAACATTTATAAACTGTGAGCCACCTCACAAATGTTGACCCGTTTTATTTCATTGTTTTGAGTCTCTGCCCACTCTAAATCATAATATTTGATGTTATTAGGTCACATTTTATGGATATAAGCAGAAAAAGAATAAGTGTCAGTAGGAAAACAAGCTCTCATGGATAAATGAATTAAATGTTGCCTTCTCCACTGCTGTCAGCAAACCTTTCAGAGGCACTAACCAAAGGGGAAGGTCAATTTGGATAGTTATAAACATATGACAAAGGAATTAGCTTTAGTTCATGTAGATGCAAAAAAAAAAAAAGCATTGTCACATAATCCTTCCCACTTTCCTCTCTTTCTCTGGCCCCTCTCTTCTGCCTGGGGTAACATACCTGCCCCCAAATAGAAAAGAATTGTGGAAAAATACAAACATGTACTCAAACACTAGGATATCATGAAGTGAAAAGGGACAGAATTACCATCCACTCCATGCTAGAGGTTTCCTTCCATCTCCTAACTCCCTGGATCCTGTGAAGACATTAGGTTACATGGCAAAGGAGACTTAAGGCTGCAGATGGAATCAAAGTTATTATTAGCTGGATTTTACAAACAGGGAGATCAGGACTTCCCTAGCAGTCCAATGGCTACCACTCTGCACTCCCAATGCAGGGGGCCCGGGTTTGGTCCCTGGTCAGGGACGTAGATCTTACCTGCTGCAACTGAGAGTTCACATTTTGCAACTAAAGATCCCACGGGCCGTAATTAAGACCCGGAGCAGCTAATTAAATAAATAATAAAAATATTTTTGTAAATACGGAGATTATCTTGGATTATCTAAATGGGCTCAATATAACCACAGGTCCTTTAGAGGGAAGCAGAAGGGGAGAGTCAGAGGGAGATGTTGACCATAGGGGAAAAAAGGCTTTAAGGGTGGATGAGTGGCATTATGAGTCAAGAAATATAGGTGGCCTTTTGGAACCAGAAAAGGCAAGAAAATGAATTCTCCTCTAAAGACTCCACTAGGGAATGCAGTCCTGCCAACACCTTGATTTTAGCCCAGTGAGGTCCATGAGGGAAATGTGACCTATAAAACCGTAAGATGACAAAATTTGTGTTGTTTTAAGCCACTTGGTTTGTGGCGACATGATACAGCAGCAGTAGAAAACTAACATATTAGACAATTATGATATAGCAATTCTTTTTTTTTTTGGCCATACATTGTGGCATATAGGATCTTAGTTCCCCAACCAGGCATCGAATTCACATCTCCTGCAGAAAAAGGGCAGAATTTTAACCACTGGACCACCAGGGATGTCCCTAATATATCAATTCTTACATAATTGTATGAATCAGGTACCATTATTGTTCCCATTTCACAGAGGAAGATGTTGAGACAAGAGAAGTTAATAGCCTTCCCAGGGTCACAGAGCAGGGCCAGAATTCCAGCCCAGGTAATCAGGCTCTAGCAACCACACTGCCAGCCAATAGTTAACGCTGTGAAAGATATGATGGTGCGAGAGAACACCTCAAGGGCAAGTACACCCCTGTGGCTAAAATTCAGTTTTATGATGAAGAGTCACTGGAAGACTAGAGTCATCAATGTGATCATCAAAGGAAGTGAAGTGGGTTGTTACAACAATCAGGAATGTGGATATATTAGAATAGGTTATAATAGGAGACAAGAGAAAATCTAATTTAAGGCCTGACTGAATCTGTGGAAAGAGACCAAACAAGAACACCCTTATAAGATCTCTCAAGATGAGTCCAGCTTTCTCATTTCTTCCAGACCATCCATCCCCTTCATCTGCTGTAATTAACTTCCTTCCTATGGTTCAGTTCTTAGAAAGTTACCCCTGTTCCCCTTCAAGGGTCCTCTAGCTTCCAGCATCTTTGCCATGACTCCCTACATCCTCCCTCCTGGAACTGTGGTCCAGAAGGGGACACTGTAATGAACACGAGGCAGAGATATCTGGATTTGTGAAGCAGGCCTTCTTAAGCGAGATAAGGATATAGATGCGAACTAAAGATTTCATTGCTTTCCCTTCAGAAAGTGAAAGTGAAGTTGCTCAGTCATGTCCGACTCTTTGCGACCCCACGGACTGTACCCTACCAGGCTCCTCTGTCCACGGGATTTTCCAGGCAATAGCACTGGAGTGGGTTGCCATTTCCTTCTCCAGGGGATCTTCCCAAACCAGGGACTGAAACCTGGTCTCCCGCATTGTAGACAGACACTTTACCGTCTGAGCCAGGTCAATAAATAAAATAGAATGTTTAACAATAAACAAATACAGGAAGAATACTGTCACTTTTAGAAAAAAGTGATCCTTTTAAAATTCAAGTGATACTGGTAAATGAATAAACAACTTATTCCTAAAAATGGCACTTCATTCATTATACCTGAGTAACAGTTTAAAATCCTTCACAAAGCTTGAAAAAGCACACAATGGCTACTGATATAAACATTAAAACTAGTATTCAATTACATCTTTTAATAAATATATAGCTTCATCAGGTATTAACTTGAAAATGAAATTTATCTTTGGCAGAAAAATTAGGGGAGAAGGTATATGCCAGAACACTAAGAGACTATTTATTATACTATAAAATCACCATTATTAAAACATTCATTTTCTATACTTAAGAAATTTAAAAATTTCAATCATAAAACAGTCCTTTTCCCAACTGGCAACTGAAATAGTATTTACTTGTTTTAAGTGGACAAAACATAAATTTAACATCATTCAATTTTTTAACAGATTACTTATAATTGCAATTTTATTAAGCTCTTAACAAAAAGATTTTGAAATATTTGCCCATATAACACCTTGAACTAGCTAAATTCTCCTGCCTTAGTTTATTAGGCAGCATTGAGAATCAAAGGCATTTTTATGGTATGAATATTTTATAGCAAAGATGATACTCAATACCTGCATGGAGTTTTGTTGTCATGGGGACCATCTAGGATAAACCATTTAAATGCCAGAATTTCAAACCCCCTGGAACACTGCCTTCAGGTCTGGCTTTACTTACAACTTGGAAATCAAAACTGTAGCAATCGTCTTTTTTAAAAATGTACAATCCATCTGCTTAAAAAAAAAAAGTACTGACTTCACTCTTTGAAAAGTCTTAAATTTCCTTTCCATGACAAATTTTGATGGTAGAGCATACCAAGTGGGGGATACTGCTGCCTAGCAGGTCGTCATGGCAACTAAAGTGTATACACACACACACACACACACACACACACACACACACACACACACATTTTCAGCCTGCACTAAAGCTAACATGATAAGACCACAGCTGAGAAGTTTGGCATGTATTTTCACTGATGCTGTCTCCTTTTTTATTTCTGTTGGTATTTTAAATGAAATCCATCTAACTTCATCTTTTCCTTAAAGCTCACCAACAAATCACCATCAAATAACAGATAATTTTGCCTCAAATCAAAAGACATCAGAGAAATGAAAATGCAAGTGGGGAAAAGGGGAGAGGCCTTGATTTCTAATTAGTTGGAAGCCTGTGTGCACCATGCTATCAGCTGGCCTGATAGTCAACTCCAGCCCACAGAAGCATCATAGCCAGGCTCCTACTAAGAGACTGGGAGACTGTGTTTTCTTAAGAAATCAGATATTACAAAGTCCTCCTCAGTTTGATTCCAAGCAACCTTCTTTGAGGTCTGTCTCTAACTACACTATTCCATGAACTCTGCATTCCAGCCAAATCTGTCTGCTTGTCATTCCATACACATGCTGTGTGTCCTTCTGACCTTCCTCGCTATACCCACCATCTGAACACTCTCTGAGCCTTCGTCCTACAGGAAGTAAAATGATCTCTAAAACCATGACCAACACACAGAAATCCCTTACATTTCTATATATTAATGATTTAAATTCAGAAAGTTAAGGAAACAATCCAATTCACCATTGCAACAAAAAGAATAAAATACCTAGGGATAAAACTATCTAAAGGGATAAAAGCCCTGTATGCAGAAAATTATAAAGACACTGATGAAAGAAATCAAAAATGACACAAACAGATGGAGAGATATATATCATGTTCTTGGATTGGAAGAATATTGTGAAAATGATTATACTACCCAAAGTAATCTACAGATTCAATGCAACCCCTATCAAACTACCAATGGTATTTTTCAAAGAACTATAACAACAACAACAAAAAAATCACAATTTGTATGGAAATACAAAAGACCTCAAACAACCAAAGCAATTTTGAGAAAGAAGAATGGAACCAGATGGATCAATCTTCCTGACTTCAGACTATACTACAAAGCTACAGTCATTAAGACAGCATGACACTGGCACAAAAACAGAAATACAGAACAATGGAGCAAGGTGAAAGCCCAGAGATAAACCCATGCACCTATGGGCACTTTATAAAGGAGGGAAGAATATACAATAGAGAAAAGAGAGCCTCTTCAATAAGTAGTGCTGGGAAAACTGGACAGCTACATGTAAAAGAATTAAACTAGAACACCTTTTAACACCATGCAAAAAAATAAACTCAAAATGGATTAAAGATACAAATGTAAGGCCAGAAATGATAAAGCTCTTACAGGAAAACATAGGCAGTACACTCTGACATACATCACAGCAAGATCCTCTTTGATCCACCCCCTACAGTAATGGGGGAAAAAATTAACAAATGAGACTTAATTAAACTTAAAAGTTTTCATACAGCAAAGTGAAAAGTGAAAGTGAAGTCACTCAGTCGTGTCTGACTCTTTGTGACCCCATGGACTGTAGCCCACCAGGCTCCTCCCTCCATGGGATTCTCCAGACAAGAGTACTGGAGTGGGGGTGCCATCACCTTCTCCAAAGGAAACAGTAAACAAGATTAAAAGACAACCCTCAAAATGGGAGAAAATAATTACAAACAAAGCTACTGACAAAGGATTGATCTCCAAAATATACAGACAGCCCATGCAGCTCAATCCCAGAAAAACAACCCAGATCAAAAAATGGGCAGAAGACCCAAACAGACATTTCAAAGAAGACATACAGATGGTCAAAAACACATGAAAAGGTGCTCAACATCACTCATTATTAGATAAATGCAAAGCACAACTACAATGAGCTATCACCTCACACTGGTTAAGAATGACCATCATTTAAAAATCTACAAAAATGTTGGAGAGAATGTGGAGAAAAGGGAACCCTTCTGCCCTGCTAGTAGGAATATAAACTGATAAGCCACTACAGAGAACAGTATGGAGATTTCTTTAAAAACTAGGAATAAGACTACCATATGATTCAACAGTCCCACCACTGGACATATACCCTGAGAAAACCGTAACTGAAAGAGACACATGTAACCCATGTTCGTTCATTGCAGCACTATTTACAATAGCCAGGACACGGAAGCAACCTAGATGTCCACGGACAAATGAATGGATACAGAAATTGTGGTACCTATGTACAATGGAACATTACAGCTATAAAAGAGAGCACATTTGAGGTAGATGAACCTAGAGCCTACTGTACAGAGTGAACTAAATCAGAAAGAGAAAGACAAATATTGTATATTAATGCTTGTGTACAGAATCTAGAAGGATGGTACTGATGAGCCTGTTTTCTGGGCAGGAAGGGAGAACAGACTGTGAACACAGCAAGGGAAGGAGAGGGTGAGATGAATTAAGAGAGTAGCACGAAAACATATACACTGTCATGTGTGAAACAGATTCCCAGAGGGAGTTTGCTGTGTGACACAGGGAACGCACCCCGTGCTCTTTGACAGCCTAGAGGGGTGAGATGCGGTGGGAGATTCAAGAGGGAGGGGACATATGGCTGTGGCTGATTCATGCCGATGCATGGCAGAAACCAGCACAATATTGTAAAGCAATTATCCTCCACTCAAAACTAAAGAAAAACCATGACCAATCCCCACCCAGCAAAACCGCCTGTGTTTTTCAATATTTATTTATTTATTTGGTGGCACTGGTATTGCTTGTAGCACGCAGGATCTAAAATCTTTGTTGGGCCATGCAGGATCTTTAGTTGTGGCATGTGGTGTCTTTTTTCCTTCTTCTTCTTCTTTTCTAGTTTCAGCATCTGAACTCTTAGTTGCAGCACGTGGGGTCTAGTTCCCTGCCCAGAGATTGAACCTAGGCCCCCCTGCATTGGGAGTGCAGAATCTTAACCACTGGACCATCAGGAAAATCCCCAAAAGTGCCTTCTGAATTGATGTAACTATCTTATTTATATTGCTTATTTGATACTAACTTTTTGCCTTCCAGAGTATTCAGGAGTCTACTTCACTTCTCCCTGACACTGACCATTTAGGAAGGAGGTTATATTTTGTGATGATCTAATAGCTAGTTCTCCAGTTACTTGTACAATAACAGTAGAAGGGACCACAGAAAATTAAGGAATATTGATAACAACCAGCATCTGCTAATACCTTTAAGCAGGTCATGCCAGAGTTGTATGAGACAGAAATTAAAATTAAAAAATCATATGGGTAACCTCATGGTAGAGATGAACAACTCTTGAAAACACCACTGAGATATAATTTATTCATGTGGTGACACTCATTGGTATCAGAAAATCCTTAAAACACTCCATAGGAGCTAGATATACCACAATTCTCTCTAAAGATAATGATTAAAGATATTTTTCTCCTAATTTTTTTCCAGACACCTTTCTGACAAAATGAAGTATGATACTTGGGCATGAAGTAATATTGCATCTAGAAAGAAAAAAAAATGGAAGTTTTCAAAGTGACTACCCTGGCCACTTGGGACATTAACTTCGAAACTTTTATTTAAGGCTAGAATAAAACTGAATATCCAAACTTTAATGGCTCATTTTATAACAGAAAAAGTTACAGTTCTGTCAAGTCCAAAAATATGTCTTTCATTTTTCTTGTATTACAACTGCTTACCAGACATCTCCACCAACTACTTCAAATGTAACAAGTCCAAAGCTTGAATGATGATCCATTCCATTCCCACATACAAAATAAAAACAAAATACTCCTTCACTCATATTTCCTGTTCCAGTTAAAAGTGCCAATAACTGTGGTCACTCAAACTAGAAGCCATTGAGTCAGCGTTGACTTGCTTCTCAGCCTCAAATCCTAAAGTCAACAATTTCAATAGGGAAACAATATCAGGTAAAACAAACAGCATGGATTTAAATAATCAGGGCTTCTTATTAACTATTAAACCCTTGGAAAACACATTTAATCTTATTAACTCTCAGCGAGACTATGAGTCATGTAAGATTTTTTTTAATAAATAAATAGGTTTTGAGATAGATTTCTATTATCCTATTATTGTTCTCTTGGAATTCACAAAACATGCTATCAGATTCAAGGTGATGGGAAATAAAAAAATGACAGCAAAAACTATTTCACTTGGTTTAATTACTCTTTCCCACACTTACTTGGCTTATTTCTAAGGACTGCACTGACATTTCTTCTTTCCAAAAAAAAAAAATTAGCTGTGAAATACTAACCTATTTCATGGGGTTGACTCCATGGCTCTGTGTGTGGAAACATAGGTGTCTCTGAGGGTTTTGCTCTGTACTGCATCCCTCCTAGCTGCCCCCCAGTTCCTAGGGTGTCTGGGGGCTCCCTGGTGTGTGCCCACCCTCTCCCCATCAGCCTTTCATTTGGGTCCAGAATACTGCTCAGGGCAGTTTCTGCCCAGGGTGGGGCTAAACAGGACAGGTTTTCATATGTGTGTGTCTGTGTGTGCACATGTGTGTCTGTGTGTGCACACACTTGTGCACATGACTGAAGTATAATATAGCCAATCACTTTGTGTGTGTGTGCACACACACGTGTGTGTATGCATGAAAGTGACTGAAGTATAATATAGCCAGTCACTTCATGTAGTGTGTGTGTGTGTGTGTGTGTGTGTGTGTGTGTGTGTGCATGAAAGTGACTGAAGTATAATATAGCCAATCAATTCTGTACAACATAACTCAGTCACACACATATAGACATTCTTTTTTCATCCTCTTTTCCATTATGGTTTCTCACAGGGGACTGGATATAGTTCCCTGAGCCACACAGTAGGACCTTGTTTATCCATCCTGTCTATATATGACAGTTTGCATCTGCTAATCCCACGCTCCCAGACCTCCCCTCCCCAGCAGCACTATTCATGACAGCTGAAACAGGACAACCACCTAAAGGTCTAATGACAAATAAATGGTAAAGAAGATGTGGTGCATATACACAGTGGAATACTACTCAGTCATGCAAAAGAACAGGATGAGGCCCTTTGCAGCAACATAGATGCCAGTAGAATGGATTTTCTTTTAAGGAGTCAGAGGCCACAAAAAACATTCCCTATTGTGAAAGGAACTCTATATACTTTAGAGAATAAAACTCCCGTGTCTGTGCTTTAAGAAAAAGGTTTCAATATGAGATTAAAGCTCATGTAATATCATACATATCCCATACACATTAATTAAAATTCTTTCTCCTTCTGCAAATCAATTCTATCACCTAAGTATCCCACTCCCTAACTTCTTTTGTTCCGACTTCTGTCACCACATCTCATCTCCCGTCTAGACTATGGTCAACACCTTCCAAGATCTCAGCTATTCTCTCACCTCCTGGTCAACCCAGAAACCTCTCTAAAATACAGATGTGAGCAATTGCCTTTCAGGTAAAGAATACATTCTTTAAGATATACACCCTTCTGGATTTGGCCCTAATCCTCTTCCAATATCTCAACACACCATTCCCCATTGGCTTCTCTTGCACAAGCTTGGAGGCAGCTTTCATATTGTCATGTCCTATGGTCCCAGCAGATAATTTTTTTTTTTTTTTTTTTACTGTTAATGAAATACGTGTGCTTTCAGGGCTGTGCCTTTTCACGTATCTCTCCCTTGGTCTGTGAAAACCACCCACACCCATCCCAATCTCCATCTGGCAAACAATTCATCCTTCAAAGCCAACCCAAATGTCACTTCTTCTATGAGGTCTTCCAGAATGAGTTAGTCACTCCTTCTGTGGACTCCCATGGCACTTTGTTCTCAACTCTGTCCTGGCAAGCTATTTAAACTCAAGAACAAAAGCGAAAGACATAAATAGTGATCTTAAAATTATTAATTCCTAATGAATTTTTTTCCACCAAAATCCTAGGCACTCCATACTTTTTCCTGATTACATATACACAAGATCCAAGGGAAATACTGGGAACAAAGAGCCTCAACATAATCAAATAAATTCAGACACCATCATATTCATCCAAATGAATCAAGCCTGATCTCATTTTGAAATACCTGCTGGTGTCTTGACAATTTTTAAATGTCAAAGGAGTTTCAGGGAACAGCCAAAAAATTTTAAGGCTCTCCTAAGTTTCCAAAATATAATTTCTAAATTGTAACAGTCTTTTCTTCATACATGTGTAAAACTTTTAGAATTCAATGGGGAAATAAACTTTCATTTCAAAAATCAACTTTGAAATTGGGAAATAAAAACATATGCCACTTCCAGGCACTATTCATAATAATGGGTTTCCCAGGTGGTTCCGATGGTAAAGAATCCATCTGCAATGCAGGAGACACAGGTTTGATCCCTGGGTCAGGAAGATCCCCTAGAGAAGGGAATGACTACCCCCTCCAGTATTCTTGCCTGGGAAATCCCACAGACAGAGGAGCCTGGAGGGCTACAGTCTATGGGGTCTCAGATGGTCAGACACAACTGAGATGGGCCCCAGTAACAGTCTCTACCATTTGCGGAGGGCTTCATGCTGGCTCCTCGGGGCAGTCCCTGCAGACTCCTCCATAGAATTCCTGTGGCTACTCCATGAAGTAAGGGTCATTATTCCAATGTTTTAGATAAGGAAGTTGGTCAAAAGATTAAGGGAATCCACCTAGATATTATCCAGTGAAGACTCAAACCCAGACCCTATGACTCCCTGGCGCATGCACACATTTTATAAGCTATGATACAGAACCAAAAGTTGCATCAACTGGGTAACTTCTCTGTTCGGACATAACCATGGACTTGCTCACTTCAAAGGGGCACTGTTCTGTAATCAGGGGCTTTCCTCTAAGACTTATATACTGATCACCAGACAGCTACATGAAGTTATCAAAAGTATTTTTATTTCCTCATAAAGTGAGCAACTTTAAAATTTCCTTAGAAAATGATATATAAATATTTTTATAGTTTGACAGAACAGTAAACTCAATTTAAGAAAAATCTAGTCTAAATCAAAGGAGTTTTTAAGCTAAAGTTTATCAAACAAACAAGAGGGCAGAAATCTTGCAGTACATGTAAGAATTGCTGGAAATAAAGTCTAGAAAATATTAAACCAAGGTTTTGTAAATCCAGCTCTATTTTTATTTCTCCAATCAAATTGATATTTCTTATTTTGACTGAACATGACAAACGATTTAGACTTACAGCTCCCTCAAACTACTTGGCTCACTTCTTTTTGTCAAGTACTGGGCGATCATAAAGAGTATTGTGAGTCTTCCATGAACACAAGACTTCTATATCATAACACAGACCTTGATTATAACTACTTTGCAAATACATATTTATCTTCACACACAGTTTTTCTTACCTGGAATGGAGATAATTATAAAATTTGTTTGCTTATTTATACTTCCTGAAAATGCTGCAATAAATCACAGGTACATCCACTTGGAAGACAGCATTGTAGTCTTTCTTAAATTTTATGGACACTTCAGTCAGTTCAGTTCAGTCACTCAGTCGTGTCTCTCTGCGACCCCATGAATCACAGCACGCCAGGCCTCCCTGTCCATCACCAACTCCCAGAGTTCACTCAGACTCACGTCCATCAAGTCAGTGATGTCATCCAGCCATCTCATCCTCTGTTGTCCCTTTCTCCTCCTGCCCCCAATCCCTCCCAGCATCAGAGTCTTTTCCAATGAGTCAACTCTTCGCATGAGGTGACCAAAGTACTGGAGTTTCAGGTATAGAACATCCAGGGTTGATCTCCTTTAGAATGGACTGGTTGGATCTCCTTGCAGTCCAAGGGACTCTCAGGAGTCTTCTCCAACACCACAGTTCAAAAGCATCAATTCTTCGGCGCTCAGCCTTCTTCACAGTCCAACTCTCACATCCATACGTGACCAGTGGAAAAACCATAGCCTTGACTAGAGACGGAGCTTAGTTGGCAAAGTAATGTCTCTGCTTTTGAATATGCTATCTAGGTTGGTCATAACTTTTCTTCCAAGGAATAAGCATCTTTTAATTTCATGGCTGCAGTCACCATCTGCAGTGATTTTGGAGCCCCAAAAAATAAAGTCTGACACTGTTTCCACTGTTTCCCCATCTATTTCCCATGAAGTGATGGGACCAGATGCCATGATCTTCGTTTTCTTAGTCATTCAAAATGCTTCAAACTGACCAATGTTTTCACCTCTGTGATGATTCACATAAATTATTTGGTACTTGATTTTTCACAAGAATAAGACCATAAGAAAAAAAGATACTACATTCGATAAAGCAATGAATAAATCAGGTATAAATTGTAATCACAAAATCCTGCATATTACTTAAATTATTTATGAAAGAAGAAATATTCAATAAGCAAAATAATTTTTTAAACATTTTAACACTCTCCCTCATTTTACTGCTGCTGCTACTAAGTCGCTTCAGTCGTATCCAACTCTGTGCGACCCCACAGATGGCAGCCCACCAGGCACCGCCGTCCCTGGTATTCTCCTGGTATTCTCCAGGCAAGAACACTGGAGTGGATTGCCATTTCCTTCTCCAACGCGTGAAAGTGAAGTCGCTCAGTCGTGTCCGACTCTTCAAGTCAACCCCTATCTGTTGAATGCCTGTCATGTACCATATTCCACCCTTCAGGGATGCAGTGAGTTGTGCCTCTTGGATAAGATGGAAAGAGTAAACAAACAATGACAAGTGAGATGAGCACAGTAAAGGAAGAGAAATATAGGGTGCTGTGGCTTTTGTGTAAAATAAGGTTTGAAGAGGAAACAAGCAGACAAAGTAGGGAAAAAGAGCAAATAAGTTTCCAAGTAAGAGAAGTAACGAATCTGAGGAGGCAGGACCCTAAGGGGCTCCTGGGCATAAAAGCCTTTCTCTGTCCCATTCCCAGAGTTCCAAAGGGAAGGCTCAAACAGTTGCTAATTGGGGAGAAGAGGGATGAAGAGACAATGAAGGAGCCCTAAGAAACAATGTGTAGCCTTGGGGCAGGGTCCTGGTTCCCTCTCAAGGGAAACACGGAACAGTATCGAGCTCTCCTGCAGAACTAAACCCCCCCACCAAATGGAAGATGTTCCAGAGAGAAGGTCACAGTTCAATAACTTTAAGAAGCACAGATCAGGAGACCATCGGATGCCAGAAGATCTCTAGATTTAAGGACTGCAGGCCCTGCATGCACCCTGTTCCTTATAGTTGCTTCCCAAATGCACCTGGGTTGGGACATTCAGTTTTGAGGGTATTAACCCTCTGTGGCTCCTTTTGCCTGGCAAAGCAATTAAGCTATTCTTTTCTACTTCATCCAAAACTCTCTCCAAGGTTCAATCAGGCAAGCAATAACAGGCAAGAAGGTCCAGAGGCCTCAGGGACCAAGTCACACAGGGCTGGAGAGGAGCCCAGGTGGGGAGCCAAGCAATCTCCCTGTGGGACCTAAGGACTCAGCCCCCTCAGGTGCTGGGAGGGGTCAGCCTGTTCTGTCCCCACTTTAGCCTCTGCTGAAGAAAATGCCCATCCCTGGTCACACCTCCTTCCCACATCATAGAGGGACCATCCAACCCATGGTCTAGAAGCCTGACCCTCTGACCCAACTGGGGACAGCTCTGAAGGGCTTCACGACTCTAAAGCTTCCACTGACGGCGGGGGCCCGCTGTGAGCCCTGCACAGCAGCCCCTCCTCCCTGCATACAGCCAGGCCTTCTTCTCCACCCCTCCCTGCCACATGGGTTGATCTCAAGGGCAAAGGCATTCCCTGACAAATGTCTCATACAGGAAACTCCCTCTCAGAGTCTGCTCTCCAACTCTGGGATCCAGTGTGAGCCAGGAAGAGAGGTGAAAATGCTGACAGAGGGCAGCACACTCAGGGCCCCAGCTGGAACTCAGCCTAAGGGTTTACAATAAAGGTGTGACAGATAAGATCACTACTTACATCATCAGACG
Source organism: Nanger dama (assembly GCA_917880005.1). NCBI lineage: Eukaryota > Metazoa > Chordata > Mammalia > Artiodactyla > Bovidae > Nanger > Nanger dama. Next base: position 31,591,317 of record CAKJTW010000028.1, read on the forward strand.
CAAATCCTAAAGGAGGACAAGAGAATAAATACAAAGAGGGAACATCAGGGGGAACAAAGTCACCCACTAGGAATTTCTCCCCAGACCTTGAGGCCAGGTGATCTGATCATCAGGGTAGATGTACTCAAAGCCTTTTATGGAAAGGAAATTATCTTGAAATTTTGATACAATGGGACTAAACTCCAGTTTGTGTACTGTTTCTCATCCAACCCTTATACAGGGATTGTGAGGCTCAGAGGCTTTAGGTTATAAATACTAGAGCATTCATTAAAAATTCTTGTATGGAATCACATAACAATAAAAGAAAAAAATCCCATTCCGTATATCATAACAGCTATTTTCTAGTAGAAAAATTAACAAAAGAAAAATCCTTTTGTTAAATAAGACTGCAATTTTAATATCAGGTAGTGTGAAAGTCACACCAAAGGAAATTTATTGAAAATATCTTTGTGTTGTCACCTTTTGGTATTTTTGTATGTAACACCTGGTGGCTCTATTTTTTGGTTTACAAGTTACATAAAAGGTGGTAGCAAATAAACCATAATTCTGCCAAAGATAATTCATTCAATGTGATGCATACAAGCTCATTTTAAATATAGTCTTTTATCCAGATATAGCCTATCAAGAAGAAGCAACTTTTCAATTGTACTTACTGGACAGAGCCACCTTCTGAAAAATCAAAACAAAACTGATCAAGTGTAGGAACAGATTAGTGTGCAACAAGAGTGGTTGGAGTATTGTAGTACAGGGGAAAACGGACGGCAGCTGACTGGGTGTGAGAGAAGAAACTGGGGGTGGGAGTGGACAGACTGATCCATGGTGGTGGCCACTGGGGGCGGGGGTCACTGTTTTGACCTCCCTTTCAGAAAGAACTGGCCTTCGTTGGTAGCCTAGGTGCTAAAAAATCTTCCTGCAATGCAGGAGACCTGGGTTCTATCCCTGGAAGATCCCCTGGAGAAGAGAATGGCTACCCACTCCAGTACTCTTGCCTGGGAAATCCCATCAGAGGAGCCTGGTGGGCTACAGCCCAAGGGGGCACAAGGAGTTGGACTTGACTAAGCAACTAAGCGAAAACAACAAGGGGATGCTGGGCAAGAGTGTGGCCTGGGCTGCAAAGCTGAAGTGAATCCTAAGGCCCTGCAGCTGGAGGCAGTCAGCTGATGACCCAGTTGCCACAGCACTGCCAGTTCTTCCTAAAGAGAAGCGTTAGTCACTCATTTGTGTCCGACTCTTTGCAACCCCATGAACTGTAACCCACCAGGCTCCTCTCTCCACCTAACAGCTTCATTACACAGACACGCACATGGAAGGATTTGGGGAAAACATCCTAGAAGGAAGGCTCTGTGCCCTGTGAAACCTGGATGGCTCCACAGGTTTGAACAGTGCATGGCATGTCCCTATTGCCTCCCCTTACACGGCAGCTAATGTAGAGAGTGAGTGTTTCCAGTAACACTAGAAGCAGCAAGGAGAAAATACCCCTGCTGATGGCATCCAAACAGGAGACCACATGTTCCAAGTAGACCCTGCTGCAAGCAGAAATTTCAAGAGAGTCATGAAGAGGACATAGGCTATCACACCATAGACAATGCATGTTTAGGAAAAAAATGGTTTTCTTTTTCAGAGCATAAAAGAAATTTAAAAAGCAATTTGCTTCTGCTTAAGAGTGAATGTACTACATCCTCATACAGTTTTTTCACCATCTGCCTCCATCAGAAAGGCCACTGTGATTTATTTCCTGGAGAACTAGAACCTCTAGTGAGGGAATGAAAATTCATTCCATAAGATCTGCTTGACTGACAGTTACAGAAACCAAATCTACTTGCAAATGTGGAAATACACATGGCTGACTGCTTTCACCCCCTGCTCTGCATACCATGTAGTACACCAAGCCTTCCTCAAATACTGATTTAATACTTAGACAAAGAAAACAATTTCTTGAAGTGCCAAGAGGTCAAGTAATGCCTAGAGCCACTGCAGACAACTTGGCAACAAATTCCCTTGAAAAAGGAGTTTTTCCTATGAAAGATGGATCATTCATTTGCCTCTTCACTGAGAATTTTAAAATTCACTTTTCTCAGCTAATATAAAGTTACCACCAATTTCCTGAAAATCCAAACACAATTTTTGAAACCCCAAAATTATGATGACAAAGAAATGTTTCCAGTATGCTTCAGCATCCAGCTAAAAGAAGAAAAATGTTCAGGAATTCCCAAATCATATTGTTCCTCTTCATCCAGCTCCTACATCCAGTGGGCAGAAGTGAAGTATTTATTGAGTCCATATGGATGCTTGGAAATGTTAGCAATTGTATTTAAAACACAAATAAATTCAACTTTGTCAGCATTTCAGGAATTTAGAGCCAAAAACCACAGTCAATACATGCCAAAAATCTCATGCTAACCAGAAAGCATTTTCGAACTTCTCCAGAATGAATATTTTTTATCATAATGATCACATGCTCTGAACAGAGTTTAATTAAACATGTGCACCTGGATGGATATACTGACCGGAAGTCCTTGTCAACCTTACAAGTCACTGAGTGGGCATGTTTGCTCTCGAACAGGTGTAGATGACCAGAGGCAGGGTGGCAGGTAAATAACGAAATAGAGCCTAGGCTACATGTTAGAATTGTCCTCATTTTTGTCCAGAGCCATGAGAAGTTACAGACCACACTTTTCCCATGGATGGAAGTACAGTTTTTACAATGTTGGGTAGACATCAATAAATCCTCTAAGAGGTGGCCACTACTTGTGCTCCCATTTTGCAGATGAGGAATCTAGGGGTTTAACGGGGCTTCCCAGGTGGCTCAGAGGTAAAGAATCTGCCTGCCAATGCAGGACACCTAAGAGACACAGGTTTGAAGCCCTGGGTCAGGAAGATGCCCTGGAGGAGGAAATGGCAACCCACTCCACTATCCTTGCCTGGAGAATGCTCATGGACAGAGGAGCCTAGAGGGCCACAGTCCATGGGGTTGCAAAACAGTCGGACATGGCTGAATGAACATGCACACACACACAGTCTAGAGGTTTAAGGGGCCCATGCTTCATGGCAAATAGATGGGGAAACAGTGGCAGACTTTATTTCTGGGGGCTCCAAAATCACTGCAGATGGTGACTGCAGCCATGAAGTTAGAAGATGCTTACTCCTTGGAAGGAAAGTTATGACCAACCTAGATAGCATATTCAAAAGCAGAGATATTACTTTGCCGACTAAGCTCCGTCTAGTCAAGGCTATGGTTTTTCCTGTGGTCATGTATGGATGTGAGAGTTGGACTGTGAAGAAAGCTGAACGCCGAAGATTTGATGCTTTTGAGCTGTGGTGTTGGAGAAGACCCTTGAGAGTCCCTTGGACTGCAAGGAGATCCAACCAGTCCATTCTGAAGGAGATCAGTCCTGGGATTTCTTTGGAGGGAATGAGGATGAAGCTGAAACTCCAGTACTTTGGCCACCTCATGCGAAGAGTTGACTCACTGGAAAAGACTCTAATGCTGGGAGGGATTAGGGGCAGGAGGAGAAGGGGACGACAAAGGATGAGATGGCTGGATGGCATCACTGACTCAATGGATGTGAGTCTGAATGAACTCCGGGAGTTGGTGATAGACAGGGAGGCCTGGCGTGCTGTGATTCATGGGGTCGCAAAGAGTCACACACGACTAAGTGACTGAACTGAACTGAACTGAACTGAATTGCCCATGTTTCATAACTAGTAAGCAGCTGAGCTAGTCTTCCAACGTAGGGAGTTCTCAATCAAGACACCACACTCCTAACCATTGCCCTGCACTAGAGTAGAGATCTTTAAAGCATAGAAGAAAGTCCTTCCAAAATAATCAAGGCCAATCCCACATGCATTCACCCAGATAGGCTATCTGATCATGCAGTGGCTACAGTCAATAAGCCATTTGACTTCCTCAGCTTCAGCTGAATCTGGGAAGGCAGGGAAGCAGGTCTGATTGTGTTGGCGACTGAGAATGTCTAGGGTACTGAGGCTATTTAGGGTGAGACATGGTTCCTACCAATACCACCACCATAAACATCAATCACCACCACCAAACTTTCTTTGGACTTTGTACTTGGGATTACTACTCTAGCTTTAATCCAGCATGTTCTCTGAACTTGTATCTAAGTATACCAGAGTAAAGAAGTAGGGAAGAGAAGAGGAACCATTGATTGATCATGAAAATTGCACTGACAGCCAAAGGAGGAGGTCAATTCATATATTCACACATCAACCCATTGATCAAGGCATCAACCATTCATCCACTCTTATTTATTCACTCACAGATACAAACACACAGTTTTGAACACCTACTGTACACGAGGTACTACCTCAATGGCTGGTAACTGTTTCACAAAGTTCCATTCTCAGTGATTCATAAAAATTAGAAGAATTTCAAGTGTTCACAGAATTATGCTATTTCAGTCACATCATGATTGTCTACCTAATCTCCCTATACATGAACAGTTTATTACTTTATTAAAAGGCTGTTAACAGATATTACTCAGGTGTACTGCTAAGTGAATAATTAAATTCAGTTTCTAAGAGATTATACCTTCAATAGGGCTTTCCTGATGGCTCAGCGTTAAAGAATCCACCTGCCAGTGCAGGACACACTGGTTCAATCCTGGGTCAGGAAGATCCCCTGGGTGAAGGAAATGGCAACCCACTCCAGTATCCCTGCCTGGGAAATGCCATGGACAGAGGAGCCTGGCTGACTAGAGTCCATGGGGTCACAAGAGTCAGACACAACTTAGCCACCACCATGTTTTCAATACTAAAGAGATCTACTATTTAATAGAACTTTGCTATGAATCCTTTTGTAATTGTAAAGTATAAAAACCAGTTTTTTAACTATCTGGCATTGGACACTTAAGGTGTCTCAAGGAGAAATAAATACATAAAATACGACCAGAATCAGCATTCTAACCAGATATATATTGTTACTCTCCCATGCAAAATTTCATTTTCTCTCAATAAAATTCTTTTTGACTTTTGTAACGAGAAGAGCAACAGTAAATTCTATCATCTTTTAAAGGCAAACATTAACATTAGTGAGATAAAGTCATAAAGTTCTGCAAGGTTAACATTTCTGCTTACTTTTTAATTGATTGCTTACATTTCTCAGTCAACTCCTTCAAAAATTCTCAGTCTCGCACCCACACACATACACTTTTCCTCCTGGACTCTGAACCCTGCCAAGTTCCAGGAGGAAAGAGTTTCCTTTTATATAATGGCAGTCTACAGATCTGATTTTCCCTGGGGTAAACTTGTTCTTTTGTACACTGATTAAAAGATATTTACCATCGATTGAGTTATTCAACCTTAAGAAACAACTGCAGAACACTCCGTGTAATAGGTGCATATTTTTAAGATGATGACAAAAAAAAGTAGATTATTAGCTGTTCCAGAAGAAAAGGCTATCAGTTAATTTCTTTTGTGTAAGAAAGAGACACAGGACAGATGGTCCCTCTACAGTCATCTCCAATCTATGCTTATGATATGTAATAAAAACATTATCTTTTAAAATCAGATATATTTAACTATTAAAATGCTTAAAAATATACACGTGCTCAGTTCAGTTCAGTCTCTTAGTCATGTCCAACTCTTTGCGACCCCATAGACTACAGCACGCCAGGCCTCCCCTGTCCATCACCAACTCCTGCAGTTTACTCACACTCACGTCCATTAAGTCGGTGATGCCATCCAACCACTCATCCATCCTCTGTCGTCCCCTTCTCCTCCTGCCTTCAATCTTTCTCAGCATCAGGGTCTTTTTCCATGAGTCAGTTCATTGCATCAGGTGGCCAAAGTACTGGAGTTTCAGCTTCAGCATCAGTCCTTCCAATGAATATTCAGGACTGAGTTCGTTTAGGATGGATTGGTTGGATCTCCTTGCAGTCCAAGGGACTCTCAGGAGTCTTCTCCAACACCACATTCCAAACTATCAATTCTTCAGTGCTCAGCTTTCTTTATAGTCCAACTCTCACATCCATACATGATTACTAGAAAAACCATAGCTTTGACTAGATGGACCTTTGTTGGCAGAGTAATGTCTCTGCTTTTTAATATGATGTCTAGCTTGGTCATAGGTTTTCTTCCAAGGAGCAAGTGTCTTTTAATTTCATGGCTGCAGTCACCATCTGA